>VDFB02000007.1:103165733-103329871 GCA_007258455.2 Sequoia sempervirens | reverse complement strand
AATTAAAAGTAGAAAAAAATCAAATCATAAAAATACATATTTGAAAAATAGATGTCACCATCTATAATGTATTTAAATTTCATAAAAAAATAAAAAAGGTCATCAACCATATTGCTAAAGGAAATTTTATCTTGTTGTCAACATGGCCTTATACTTGCAAATCCAAGGCTTAGAGTGGGTTACTATTCCTTTTTTGAGGATAAAACCAAATGAAAAATATGTATTGTGAGTTTCAAACTTTTTGGATCAAGTACCCACTTTAAAATGGTTACCTATTCTAAAAAGTGAATGGGAACCTATTTTAAAGTTCAAAAATGATACTTGCTCTAAAAGTCGACCCAACTTCTTGCACTTACCCACACCAATATGCTTTGAACATGGTAAGATAAATTTTTGGCTCAATATTTATACCTAACCATCACTATCAATACTTAACTCCTTACCATCTTTCATAACAAACAAAAAGTTGCACACAACCTCTATGATCACATGAATTCCTTGCATGCATTAGTAGCTATCATGTACTCTACCTCTATCATAGATAATGTATCCATTCTCTATCTCTTACCCATCCTTTTTACTACTAAAATTCTAAATACATATTAACAAGAATATCTTCAATAATAAATATCTCCAACCCAATTAAAATATACAAATCCTTAGAATTTTATTTTATTTTAATAAGATCTTATGTAATTTTTGGCTATGGAGATATCCACCCAAGATTAGAGGCCTAATGGAAATTAAAATGTACTAAGAAAATAATTATGATAAGAATAAATTGTTTTGTGATTGTTCCCAAGAGAAGAGAAAGTTATGAAACAACACTTTAGAGTTAAAAGGGGGATAAAAAAAATTAAGGATATTATGATCCTTTGGTTAAAAGAGATATTAATAAAGAATATGTTGTTAGCAGTTGTTGTCATTAATGCCAACAATAATTTTTGGTTGTCACTTATGTCAACACTTTAGGAGATTTGTGTGAGATTGTTGGCAATTGGATGTCATGTCATATCTTATGTTTGTTGAAGTTCATGATTGGATGTCATGCCTTAGCTAATAGTTATTGAAGTTCATGGTTGGATGAAACTGTTGGAATATGGTTTTGGGAAAAAAAAATTAGCTGCTAGTGTTGTCATTGATGGCAATTGGATTCAGTAGTGTGGTCCGCAGTTTAGAAGTAGTTCCTACTGGCAAGGAAAGTAGAAAATAGTATTCTACCAGTAAAATGCATGAAGAACAGAGTATCTAGTTGGTAAGTTGATTTGAATACTTCACCGAATTATTATTTTGTTGTGTAGATCCCTAGGGAAGCTTGTCAATCATTTATGTTACCTATTTGATAAGTTTTATGATATTACATTGATCCATGTATGAGTTTGGAGATTTAGTAGAATGATTTATTGCTTATTTTCTCATTGCGGCCGACCTGTTGTGTATGTCATGTTTCAGATGTGTAAGGAGTATGTGTTTAGATATTTCTTATGTTAGAAATTTTGGTTTGGGTCCCTACTATAGTCTAGCCGACTCGTGTGGGTACACATTAGGGTGACCCCACAATAGTGGATTACACTTTTTTCAACGAAGAAAGTCATTTTTATTGGGAAAAATCTTTAGGAACACCTTCATTCGAAAGGGGGGGTTCTAATGAAAGGGGTTCAGTCGAACACCCCACCCTTCAGTCGAAGGAAGTATTTGAATGAACCCACTCCAAATTCATGAAATTTGAAAGATCTTTGTGAACATGTTGTTTTGGGCTTCATTCGAAGCCTAATTTTTCCCTCTCCAAACTTAGCGATAAAGTTTGGTGAATCATTTTTCCGCGTGAGGTTTCATTTTTCTGCGCGAGGTTTGGTGAATCATTTTTCCATGCTAAGTTTTATGAACATCATCAATAGTGTCATTTTCAAACAACAGTATTATTTTCATAACAACAGAGGTGATTTCTGGTGAAAGCGAGTAAAATAGCGGCAAACGGACAACAACCAGGTGCATGGAAACGATTTGAACTCATAACTAATATTTTCCTTTAAACGACTGCAATAATATTCTTTATAATGAATCAAGTAGCCCTAAAGTCTCAGCGTTGTCAAATGCTTAATTAATAGCAGGGGCACATTGACATGTGGTATCCCTCTGGTTTTTAGCGTTTAAAATTTTTAGGGTTTGTTTCTTAAGATAAGCTACGTTTATAGATGAATAAATGCCACTGTTATATAATCCATTTACCATTGTTTTATGTTCCATGTGGATATGTCTCCAGCCCTCGAACCCTTGTCTCTGGCCCTGTCCATGTGTCCAATGGTGATTTGGGTACAAGACAACACAGTCTCCAAAAGTCTTCAAAATTCCTAAACATTTTGGAAATATGTTTCCCACTACCCTAACAATCCATGTTCTCTAGTTGTACGCTTCTACCATCCATAATTTTTCTAATGGAATTGGTTTTCCATCGAGCTAAAAATGAGCACTGGAAGAACTTTGTGTTTAGGTTCACAACATTGAGTCAACCTTCTGTGGGCTTTTGCTTCCAAAAAACACTTTCCATAGACAGAGTTTCTCACTGCATGAGTCATTTTGCTTTATCTAGTGGAAGGTCAGAAAGTCCTTTATTTGGCATAGCTTCATTGATATCCTTTGAAAAAATGTTTAGATTCATTTTCCCTTAGATATGTTTTAAAAAAAATACTAATTACGTGAGACATCCTTTCATAAAGTTGATCTCACTAAAATTCTAACATGTTGGAGCAACTGAATTTGGAGTTGTTATTCCACCAAAGAGAAAACAGGTCATGTATTTTTTGGGCACAAGTCACTTGAGTTTGAATCTAGGATAGAAGACAGGAGCCTTGTCTTCAGTAATCTGAACCCAAATGAATGCATCGTCTGTTCTAGAGATTTCGCAAATTCATGACTCTAAAAGCCAATCGATAAGAAGTTTATTGAGTCTCTTGACACCGGTGATCCCATAATAGTGGTTTACAATTTTTAGCCAAACCGACACTTAAATTATTATTCTTAACTAAATCTTCACATTTGGGCACCTTATAGCTTAAACTGCAGGAGGAATTTGAAGATGGTGCAAACTAGCCCCATCAACAAATTTTGTCTGTAGATTCTAAAAATATTTTTTCTAAATTTTTGGAATCAAATTTTGCTCTTTTTCCATCCCCACGAAACTCATTACTTTTTTCAAAAAACAACATTTTTTAAAAAGTGATGCAATACAAAAGATAACACATAACTTTTTCCATGAAGGACAAAATTTAATTCTTTTCCAAATTTTAGATTTGTAGCTCTTGATATCTAGTGCTTTGAATTGTTAGATAGTTTTTCATTGAATATTTTTTCCTTAATCAAGTTTCAAAAAGTCAAACAAATTACAATCTCGTATTTAATTTGCACTCCACTATACCCATAACTTTTAAAAGTGCTCAAAATTTAATTTAATTTTTTTTGTTGGATCAAGGACTTCAATATCTGGTTCACTCATATTTTTCAATTTTTTTTTTTGATAATCTTCTATTTTTCCACATGTGAAGAACAAAGAAATTCATTTTCAATGAAAAACCTATGTTTAATAAAACTTAAAAAACAAATACATAACAAAACCAAAACATATTAAAATTATATTCATTGATAGCTTGTTCTGAGGAATACCATAATCATTTGAAATAAATTTAAAATGAATTCATTTTGATCCCCTTAAAAACTAAATAAAAGGAGCCTTTTTATCAAAGTAATTTTGATAGGTGTAAAGGTACACATTTATAGGTATGGTTTAAAACTAGCTTAGGTTCTATCCAACGGTTTCTGGATATAAGGTGATTTGATCAAACCCTTCAATTGAATCTCAAATGAAATCTTTAAGGCTTAAATCATTATATTTTATAAAAATATGTGATTTCAAATTTTAAAAATTGCTCCTCTCGAAATTCCAAACCACTATTATGACAAGCATTCCTTTAACAGAACAAAAACATCCGTTTATCAATGAACATTTCCCATCCTTTGGAAAAACGTCTATCAGGTTGTCTGAAACAAATTCAGAGAAATTTTGATGGGATTGAGTAGTATAAGAAGAGCCTTCTCTTCTCTGAAGCTGGAGAAGGATGCCACTTATCTCCCTGCTTAGTGAGGTTTTATCTTGATTGAAGGAGTTTTAGTTACTCAATGTGACTTTGTATCAAGCACCTTTTTTTCTTCTATAATGATTAAGCCCATAAACATTAACAAGGAGGAGATCAGAGAATAAAAATTACTAATCTGGCAACACATCCATTTTCATGTAGCTGAAATAATATAGCTTTTGGCTTTGGGGCTCGAGATAATGGCCAAACCTCCTCCAAGACCAACTGAATTGGGTCCAAAGGCATTATAAATATTTCATTTATTGATGACAATCATACATAAGTCCTTTGCATTCATTTTTATTTCCTGCGTCAGGACAAAATAATATATCAAAATTGTTCACTGGTTTCCCACAAGAACATAAGTAATGCAGCATCCGCTTCCTTCAACTTGGCATTTAGCTTACAAAATGATCATGGTTGATGAATGGAGAAGTCATTCCCCCACAAATCTTAATTCAACTACCAGCAAAAATCTACACTCTGTGGATGGTTAAACCAATCCACATCTCTATCTATCTATAGAAGGCTGAGGTTACAATCTCCTAATACAGATAGATACTAGTCTGAATCTCTCATTTTCTAACAATCCATCCTTTTCCCTTTTTTAACAATAACTCCACTGTCTTCAGCACCTTCATCATTTTCCTCCAAATTTTTTTTTCTAAGTCACTCACTCCTTCCCGTGGTTTCAGCATACTCTTCTTCTCTCCAACTAGAACTATTTTATTTTCCATCTTCTCTCACACTTTCCTCTCTCCCACCCTCTACAATGTTCCCCTAGCTTCTGACAATTGGCCATTACATTGTAAGGGTCCTTGTGGGGAGCTATGAGAATTTGAAGGAGTCTGTTGATGTTGTAAGTTACAGTAAAGTGAATGTTGAAGCTACAATTGGGAAGCTAGTGAATCAATTTTGGAATAAGGAATAGAAGTCTGATAGTAGTGTGGCTAGGATGGGGAGGCAGATGCAGTGGATAGTGGACTGTAATGACCTTTCCCTCGTTGGGTTGCTGCAGATGTATGTGTTTCATATTCGGGAGGAACCCAAATACCCCCAAGAACAACCAACTGAGGTGCTTGAGCATTAGCACTTTGTGGTGGACTAGGCCTTCTAGTATGTAGCCAATATTTCTACAAGACACCCAGTTTACCAAAAAATCACTCAATTTCATTTTTCATTAAAATCCAACTTTCAACTAAAGATACAAAGTGGTTTGGGAAATGTATTTACCTGCAAATGGATTTTTACCTCATCATTCATAAGTCCATCGACCTTCATCAACTCTTTGATTTTCTTTGGTGTAGCCACTACCCAACAAATCAAAAACTTGTTAATGCAGGGTTAATGAGGAGATGGTAAATTGCTCATAACTGGTTTGATTTTTCTTTGGAAGACAACTAAATAGTTATTAGTTGTTATAGATTTTGTCACACAAGTAAGAAAGATCATGAGTGAACACGGATAGATATAACTTATCCCTTTTCCAAAGCAATTTAGATTGACACGGAAAGAGTTATTCACATATTGAATAGTATAAACCACTATAATATGAGGTCAAATGTGCCAAAATTGAAGTTGGAGCTTTGATGCAACATGATTAGCATTGGGCTAACAAAAATTCCTACCTCCAACTTGAATAACTTGCCATGTTCCTCGAGATTTCTGAAATACGTAAAAGATTACACTCCTTTAAAATCAACCCAACTTTAGAAGTCATACAAATTCATTTGTTTTTAAACAATGATAAACTCAAGCTTAAATTTGTAAACTACAACCCATGGAACACAGTAAGTATTGGGTCCCACCCCCTAATAAGGATAGTTTTTTTTAAAACAATTATCTTAGGGAAATTATAAGACTTGATTCCATGTCCTCAAGGGCCAAATCTTGAGCCAAAATCTAATGGTAGTATGAGTAGGAACATGCATTCCTTCCTTGTGAAGGGATATTTAAGTTGCAAATATTTGGGGAATAATTCATCTTACACCGGTTCACATTTTGAGACAACAAAAAAGACCTTTATAACAGTTCTTAAATTCTTCAAGTCGCATCATTATGTTATGTTTGATTTTGACAACCATTCCATCTGAGAATTTACCCACATCAAAATAAATAAACATTAATGAAATATCAAGAATAATACAAGATGATCACCATCTATTGATTTCTCAAACACATACCATTTATTGGCAATAATACAAAATTTAATTGTGTCAACACCCATTCGATCTAGATTTGATTGGAAATTGAATTAACCAAGTACTAGATCGTTGAAAGTTAAATGCGTTACAAACATGATATTTTAGAATTGTAACCAAATGGAATACTAATGAAAGGAGATAGAAAAAATATACCCAATGATAACATATCTAAATATAGAATCTACCTACTTTATTTATTTACAAGATATATAATTATGTCTTAAGAGAAGTAAATTCTTGTTCATAATAATTACGAATTTGTAGTATCTCTTATAAGAGATATGAAGCCACCACAATCTACTTTCTAGTGCACAATATCTATTAGGAGAAAATGGCCATGGACCTCCTTCGATATCATGCTCTGTTTTCCTTGCTCACTATTATATATAATTATGATTGTAACGCATAGGGAAGCATAGATTAAATACAAAGTCTGTAAAAGAAAAATGGATGTCTTGAAACAACAAGAAAACATGTGAAAAATGTCCCTACACCACAAAGAAATGTTGAGGATATATCATGAAGTATAACTGATTTAAACAATATTCTAGTTTCTAAAATATTTGGGAATTTTAAACTTTTTTTGTAGTTTTATCCATGAACTATAACTATAAGATGTTAGAATTGCAACTAGTATAGAATTTTACAGAAGATATATTTATAATACTAATGACCAGAGTTTGTATCAACAAAAATACAAATAACCTGTGCTCATTTCAACAAGGATGTAGTAAGCCATGTTTATATCAACAAGAATGGTAATACCTGGAGAACCTACCGTGCTCCTACAGATTACAAAACACCCGTGCACATCCAAATGTTGAAGCATTTTCATGTGCAGAGTACAACAGATTTAAATCCAGTTCATCTTCCAACAGGTTCTATCTATAGTGTATTGTAGACAAGCCTTGAAATTGAGCCTTCATAAATTTTGGGTTTGTCCATGAGGGATTTGGGGACAAATCATCCTTGTCATCTTCCAGCTTCTATTAGCAAAAAATGCCATAATCAATGACTTGGAATAGTAAAAGATTGTATTTCACAAAATCAATGAGTATGAACATAAAGAGGCTTATTCTTCAATAATATCTTGAAATAAAGTCAAATTTTTGAACTGTAGATCAAAAGGAATAATATCAAAGCCCATCAAAAATGATTTTGATTACAAATTCTCATGCCTCTTGTTGTTTGTGCCAAATCATCATTGCTTTTTGGGTTTCAACATCCACTGGCTGGTAGAGAAACAAATTAAGATGTAAGCATTTTTTGCTACAATGTATTGAATGTTGAACAAATTACTTATATTCATACAAATTGCCAAATATCAGTCACAAGTAGAATCAAATTGACAATTCTATAAGCATTTAAAATATTCAAATTTTGATTTGGAATCCCAAAAAGTAAAAACTAAGTGGCATGGAGTTCCCAACGAATTTGTATCTTATTGGTTCACGGGTAGGAGGACCACGACCTCTTGCTTGTAGCTTGGCAATGATCTATAATAAAACTAGGAATTTCTTTAGAATTGATTGCCTATAGAAAATAGAATCAAGGATGCTCTTTCAGAGAGTTGCCAATATCAAGTAGATCATATACCTTTGTTTTCTCATTCTTTCCAACATGATCACACAACTTTTTGTCACACATCAACTCCTTACCTGCCCACCACAGTTGAGCTGTCTCTAGATCAAATAGCTCCTCACCTAGCAAAATAGCTGCAAGTCCCAAAAGAAACCGTCAAAAGACAATGTTTTCCATTTTACTTTGGTAGATCCAAGGTTAAGGGATATCAGGTGACTCGATGTGTTGATCATCAGATGGCCCCTTTGATATACCCATGCTTTCTTGCAGCATTTGGTTGTTATCCAAATAATGACCAAATTCCATTATACTTTGTACAACAGTTGTACGTTGAGGTTCATTTGGGCCTCAACATCAACTATTTAGACCTACCAGAATATTATGGTCAGGGGCGTGGTAGGGTAGCTGATAGGGATGCTTTTCGTCGAGCAGATCGACCACCTCCAGTTTATCGAGATATAGTTGGGGAGAGATCGCCTGCTATCTCCCCAGCCCTCACACCTATTGCAAATCAGGTTATTAGTGCTTCTCAAAGGGAAGCAATTGATAGTGTTGGTGATATAGCTGTTGCTGCATCTACGATATCTACTGATCGTGTGGGTAGATATTTGATGAGTCATTCTACACAATCTAGATCATCGAATCATGCTACTGATCCTTATGGTATGGTGGGTGTCCTTTCACCATCAGACATAGATGGTCTTGTAGGAGAGAAGATGCTTCGGAGTACAACTAGTTGTTTGACAGATGACCTATTGGAGGCATATGCTTTCATTGTGGCAGAGCTTGGGATCCCAATACATGAGGCAAAGGACATGTGGGTAGAGCTTTGTGTTCACATCTAGGATCCAACCAAGCTACAGGTCCTTCATTGCATTCACATCAACCTGGTAGCTCTTCAAATCCTATAGATCCGCCTACAGATCATTCGGCTGTTGGAGAGGAGGATACACCTACTGGTCGTTCTACGAGTGTTCAACATCATGCATCTCAGGGCCTAGATGCAATTAAGGATTAGTTGCAGATGATGGGATTGTCAGGTTATGTGGATATGCTAATAAGGGGACATATTTCATCAATGCCATCTCACCTGGTTAGTCCACTACACTTGTCAATATTGGAGCAAGCCAGGGAGACCCATGATACACCTGAGTTGACATATAGGATCATTGCAACGGATCCTACACCACCTGATACAAAGGTATGTATGTATGTGTTGTGCAGTTTTGCACACACGCCCCACTGAAAGTAGGGACCCTCTTTTTGCTCTGGCCTTCTGGTGTCTTTTGGCCCCTTAATTTTATTGATTTCATTGCCTTCGGAGGTCCTTAGATGCTCATCTTGCTTGCCCAAGTGGTTTCCCCAGGTTGCGCTTTGAAAAACTAAGTTCTGTGAAGAAATCTGGGTTTTTACCCCAATCCGGGATTTTTCGGTCCGTCTGGATTTTCCCGGATTCTGCTCAAAGTCCGGCTCTATGCAGAAATCCGGGTTTTTGCCCCGATCCAGGATTTTTCGGCTAGTTCGGATTTTTTCGGATTCTGCTAAAATTCTAGATCCGAGCGAAGTCCAGGTTTTTGCCTGCGTCCGGGATTTTTTGGCCGACCCAGATTTTCTCGGTTTTCTTCAGTTTTTCGGGTATGTGCCAAAGTTCAAAATTTTATGCCATCCGCGGGAATCCGGTCCACCTGGATTTTTCTGGATTTTCTGCCAGGCTTTGTGCGAATTGAAATGCTAGATTAAATTGATGAATTTGATGATAAATGCTCAACACCCCATGCTTAATTTGATATACTGCACGATGTTTCGTGCATTCTTGGTTCATTTTGATGATCTATTGTTGAAATCTTTTGCCTTATTCGGTAGAATCCTGTCCGCCTGGATTTTCCCAGAATCCTGACCAGCTGGATTTTCCCAGAATCCTATCCGGCTAGTTTTTTCTGGATTCTGGTCTGGAGTCCGCCTGACCTGGATTTTCCCGGGTTTCCCCCTGGTCTGGTTTCCTGAAATGGAAATTTTTTTGAAAATAATTATTTTTTCCAAAGTGGGAGAATTTTAAAATGATCATGAAAATGAAAATTTCTTGAGACAAAAAATGTTGAAAATAAAATTTCCAAAAATGGAAAAAATTCTGAAAATGGAAAGTTTCCTTATAAAAATGTAAGTTTTTCTTAAAGGTCAAAATTTTATTCAAATTTAATTTGAACATGTGGGCTATTAATGATGATATCTGTTTTTCAGGACTAAGCAAATATTAAAAGGGGGACTGGCATATGGATTCGTGCCAAAAGGGGGGAAGTCTGGAAATGTTTAATTTAAATTTTCAAAGTGGGACCTGCCTAAGAATCCGTGCCAAAGCTGTCTACAGCTGGAGGACTTTCTGGAAGACACGTGAATCTGATCTTGCTGGAGATCATAAGCCGACATGGATAATATTCATGCATTTAATGCAAATCTTGTCCTATTTTGAAATTCTTCTGGCCGACCTGTTTTGAGGCCTGTTATTATTGTAAAATCTAATTAGGCGGACCTGTTTTGAGGCCAGTTATTGTTGTAAGATCTAATTGGGCCGACATGTTTGGGGTTTTCTATAAATGGCGTTCGTGCCTCATTTGTAAGGAGATAGATAGAGAGCGATTAGGAGAAGATTTAATAGAGAGCGAATTTAGCAATAGAGTAGAGGTAGAAGCTAGACAATTTCTGAGCAAGTGATGTAACAGAACACAGGAATTGTTGCCAAAATTTGGTGATTTAATACAATTGCAGACATTGTGATTCTCTGGTGATCTCTTTTGTGTTAACTTATCTTGCATGGTTCTTATGATTCTATCTTTCAAATTCCTCAAGGTTGTTAGATTTAGATTTAGATCTGATTCAACGATGTTTATGATTTAATGTTTGAAGTGTTTGCAGCAATCCCTGGTCTATACTTTTTACAGCTAGCTGATGGTTAGTTGTTTTGTAAAGTTAGCCTGGACCTTTATATTCATTGTGCTTGGTTCAATTATGGAGATTTATTCATTTCAGCTGCAATTGGGTTGTCTTGGGTGAATGTTCATGATCTAAAAATCTTTAAAACCTTAGAAGATTGCACTGTTTCTGTAAGATTGCAGATTAATCTTGGTCAAGCAGAGATTGGTTTTGTTGGGATTGGTCCATTTCAAGTGTTTTATCATTTGCATTGTTAATCTTAGGAGTTGGAATATAATAGAATCTCTCTGAACCCTTATCTCTTTTGCTGTTTATTTTGAATCTGGGTTAGTTTTAGGATTAAAAGCATCACCATATCGTTGCATCTGATGAAAATTCACTTCCAGCATTGTTTATTTGTAAGGCCCCTTGTGATTACCAGCATTTTCACATATTATCTGAGTTGTTTATGCATTGTCATGACCTGACACCCGAGAGACCTTGGGGTGATTTTCAGTAATTTATTGTTGAAGATTGTCTTTCAAGAGAGATAGAATATTGTATTCTGTCGAGTTGTTGCTGTGCAGAAAACACCATCAATAGTATGTACACACATGCACAATTTAAACTTGTTTAATTTTTAAATTACTTGTTTTACTTAAATGGTAGTAGACTAATGTACACATTTATGTTATATATATATATATATATATATATATATATATATATATATATATATATATATATATATATATATATATATATATATATATATATATATATTGTAGAGCGAGTTAGCTCATGTTACACCTAGTGTGAGGACAAAGAATGTACGTAGACATGATTCGGATGATGCGACTAATGTTAGTGGACAGGTGAGTTTTAAATTTTTAAATCATGTGCTCAGGTATGTATATAATTTGTACACATGTATATAGATATAAAACATGGACAGGTGAGTTTTAAGTTTTTAAATCATGTACTCAGGTATGTATATGATTTGTACAGATGTATATAGATACAAAACATTATTCCAATGTGGCATAATGTAATTAGATTGTGTACATGTCTTGTACTATCTCCAGGGCTCAGGACATCCATCGGAGCAAGATTCTCATTCTAAGGGTCACTCGATTTGGAGCTGACATGATGACCCTATTGGAGCTTGACTTAATTAATAGGTAAACAAGTTGTAGCTACAAGATGCAATGTTTATTTTATGTTTTCACAATAGCTGCCCAAAATTTTGAATTAAACATGTTGGTAATTTATCTAGATGCTAATTCTTTGGCACATGTCTTTTTCTAGGCTCTATGTACAAGGAGCCATTGTTGGGTACAAAAGGTAAATTTTTTAAGATTCTACTTTTTATGTGTCTCTTGAGATTGCTTACTCTTATAGTTTCATCCAATTATTTTTGGACTTTTGATGAATTGATATAATAATGGTTCTTTTCTAATTAATTACATTAGAGTAGGTCCAAATCAAATTTATTTGGTATGTGCTTCTAATTTGTTCTGATGGATTATTGTAGGATAAATTACTACATCTTTGTTGCTAACAATTTTGTCAAGATCCAATAAAGCTAGCACATTTTTGAATTTGTGAATCTTCAGCTCGTCAAAGCCATGGTTTCAATCAATGTTTTTTTTTGGAATCTATAGGCATGTAATCTTTTTTTTCCCATTGGCATTGTGAAGAGCATGAAAAAGTTTGTGTAGAAGGTGAGTCACTTGCCACAGTTTCGATCAGTGGTTTTTTTTTTTTGTTCTTGTAGTTCTTGATGAGTTCCTATCAAGGATTTGTTGACCCAGGACTTATACAATGTGCAATACTTGTAAATTGCATTTATAGTTTTAGGTTTTCGGTGTAGTTAGATCTCAGGGAGCTTCACATTCTAATTTTAAGAATAGTTATATTGTATGCCCTTATTTTTTCTATGTTGTTTAACAACAAACAAATTAAAATTTTAAAATTATGAATCATATTGTTGTTAGCCAAAACAAACCAACAAAGTGCATCAATTTTTTGTGGCAAAATAAAACCATTGTACACTGTATTTTTTGTTTTTCATGTAGATCTATTCTATACAAGGATATTGATTTTGTTACACCCATATGATCTGAAATCTTGTCACAGATATGGGTTTATGGAAATAGTTTTGAGTCTTTTCTTGTTGCTATTGTTACACCCAATCAACAAGCACTTGAGAATTGGGCTACAACTAATGGATAAACTAGAGATTTTGTTGCATTGTGCCAAAATCCCAAGGAAAAGGCATACATTTTGGAAGAAGTGAATGCAGTAGCTAAAAGCAACAAGGTACAGTTGTGATTACATTCTTTTATATTCTGTTGTTATACAGTCTTTCTATAGATTGCTAACAAATTCAAATCTACTATTTGCTTTCCCTAGGAAAATTTTGATGATCTGTACAAAAGCCTCAAGTGAGCTCCAAAGGAACAAATTTGAGGGATTGGAATTTATCCTGAAATTGCTCTACTACATACATTTCTCTTCTTTGGAATAAATTTGTTGAGATTCATCCATATACCTATGTTTAGGGTGAATCATGTAATTGCTCATAACATGATACTTCTCTTAAGTGAAGTTTGAAATTTGATAAGATCTAATGAAGCTTTCTTGTGCTTCATGACTAAAATAAATGTAATCTTTAGCTCCTTGTACTTGTGTTCATGTTATGTTACTTTTGGAGCCATTATTGTATTGTTGTCTTAATTTACTGAAGCCTATTTATATATACTAGGATTTTGATTATGGTCTATTCAAGCTTCTTCTTTTGTGGTGATACATCAATGATCCAAGGGGTCTATTTATGTGATCAAAGATTCTTACAATTAAGGTATCTCGTGTACATCAACAATCAAATTGCCAGCCTCACAATTTGGAAACAAAGATTAATCACCACAACAAACAAAAAGAAAAAAAATCAATGATATTCAAATCTTCATTCTTACAATTAAGGTATCTCGTGTACTTCTTTGTTTCAGAAGACACCTACATATAGTTTTTTGTGTCAAAATTTGAGAAAACAATTGTAAATAGCTTTTTCTTTTTACATTGGCATATGCATCATACAAAAAACTGTACACAATTGTCTACCAAAAGCTTCACAATTTAGACTTCTTATTATTTTTAAAATACGACTCATTGTTATATTTTGGTGCTATTTCTTTTAAACTTGGAATCTCCCTTGTGTTTGTTTCCTTCATGGTCCACATTATGTAGAGAATGTTGTTGTTAGACAGAGTAATTTTTGGTCTGTGGGACTAAGGGATTATTATTTTGCATTTCCCCTGCTCTTATGAATATTTGGTCCTATACCCATGTTTACTTGTTGCTTGGTAATGGTCTCCTTGTATTTTCTTGATTCCAAAGACAATTCCATCTCACCATTTGCAATTAAGGAAGAGAAAACTGTGTTATATAAGGAGATTGAGATGAGAGGTCGGGTGATCGAATCTGAAAATGGCCAATAGGAACTTGGAATTGGAAACATCTTGATGCCCCAGATGGAATTCCAACAAGTACAGTTGCAATATAGTAATTGATTCAAAGAGTTGTTTTTTTAGTGCTATTTTATTGAAATGTGTACACTGTTATTTTAGGTACATAAAGGCATGCTTTAGCTTTCATAATTTTTCTGATAATAGATTAATTTGGACTTAATTTGGATTTACAATATTTAGGCATTTTATTGCAAGATATTCCTAGAATGGGTATGGCGAGGAAGCTCTGCAACATTTTGTTCAAATGCTTAAACAGTCCTGATGCCAGATTTTTTTGCCTTTGCTAGCATTCTCAAGGTGTCTTTTAGTTTGGCCAATTTGGAACAGGGGAAGCAGGTTCATATGTGCCAGCAAAACTGGAGCTAATAGATTTGTGAATTCACAAATATTTTTTAATCTAATTTAATTTCAATCTTTCTGGTTTTAATTAGAAATAAACCCATATAGTTTATATATGAAGAAGTAAACCAAATTAAAGTCATGCTTAAGTTTGTAAATGATAACATATACATTCCATTTGAAAATCTCAAATAATGAGGTTTATTGATCGTTTTTAGAGAGAAAGGATAAACATTTGTATATTTAGAAATGAAATCACAATTTATACTAGACTATAGTTGTATATTCCTGGTATTACAAAATTATGTATAATGATATTTATAAATTGATATTAATGAAACCAAAGTTTGATGATGGTTGGGGGAGAGCTAAGTATGGAATTTCATATCCCTAAAAGAAGACTATTTTACCATCAAGCTACACAGAATGAAGACAATACCAACAAGCTTCTTGCATGAAAGGGAAAACTCAGGGATCACATTGGAAACGATTAAAAACTTCTAAAAATAGTAAATCTATTTTGATGTTCCAACATTTAATGAAGACACCAAGGTACATGAAATTGTATTAGATCAACCGAATTTTTGAAATTAACCCATCTTATTGCTCTCCCTTTGGATGTAAGCTGAAAACAAGACTAGAATAATTTTTTTTAGTAATAAGTTATGTAGCTACATTAATAGTTGTCATAGATGGATGACTTAAACATGTAACAAGTAGTTAGCTATGCCTTTTATGAATTAGGATATAAAATCTCACATATATTGTTTGATCAACAATTATCAACATCAAGTCTATTGGTATACAACCATAACAAGATCGAGTGATAGGCATAAGAGTCCTTTGGCAGTGCTATTGCTACTAGAGTGGATTAAGAAAACCTCACTATAGATCAAGGACAAGAAGTTTTTAATAATAAAGTGCATGATACACACTATCAAAATTGGAATTTTTTGATATTTATATCTTCATTGCTTTTTGCCTCCTTGGGTATATCTACCCTTTATGTATGACATATTCAAAACATATCATAATGTCATTTATATGAGCAGAACATAATCATAAATGAGAAAAGATATATGGAAATGGGATTATTTACATTTGGAACATTTGTAACATATGGTATATGTAGAATTCATGGGAATACAATATGGGTGGAATATGAGAGGTCTCTAAATGGACACTCAAAATTGAACATAACAATAGTTTTAGTTGGGAATGATATGGGCCCTTTATTGAAACTTTTTGAGAGTAAATAAGGGGATAAAAAATTACTAATTAAGATGGATTCTACCCATATTGGCAGGCATAATTTTGATTCATTATTCATTTGTTTATAATGATAGATTTGTAGGTAACAACTTTCAAAAAAAGTCATATTACTTGATTTTTCATTCAAAAACAAAAAAATGTATACATGTTAGATTTTTAATTTCATCTTCTATGTATGGTAGAGCTCGTAAGTAAATTTCAATCTATATTCATTATTTTTCACATGTATCATATTCTCGACTTTCATAACAAAACATCTCTTGACTAAGTTTCTAAAAGGAAAAATAAATTGTGCAAAGGAAAGAACTATCTTATGAGTATTGTTTGAAGGAAAAATGTTACAAAAGAGAGTAGCCAAATCAAGCACCACCAAATGCTAAGGATACACAAGAATTTGATAAGGGGAAAAAACAAGAAAAAACCCCAATATTATTAATGGAGGAAAAATGCCTAAGAATGATACAAAGTGCATTGTGTTAAGAACCTCTTAAGGAGGTGGCTACAAATATTCCTTAATAAAGGAATTGAAAAATAAATAATTACAATTAAACAATAACCTTTACCAAATAAAGATTAATCTTTTAACAGTTTCCCTCTTAATATAAGTAAATTGTTCAAGTCCACCTATGACACATTTTGTTATTCAAACCAATTCAAGTGGTTCAACTCACTCTTTGAAATAACATGTAATATTCCCTAATGATCATCACTATCTAGTCTCCACTTACGAAGTCCACGTGCATGTAGAACTGGATGAAGGGACATGGCAGTAGCAATTACTAGGTGGCTATATTGATATACCTTGTTCTCAGGTTGATAATCAATGAAATGAATCCCATTTTGAACAATTTTGATTTGCTTGAGATATGTCCCTTACACTACAATTGAACCTGAAGGAACCAACATTCCAAGATAAGATATAACATTTACAAGGTCAATAGAAGTAACAAAATATTCAAAATATACATTCAATATATAAATCATGTAAGAGCATCTATTTATTTAGTTAGACCTATGGGGAACGAGATTCCATCACTTGTTTCTGATTCTGGTAGCTTTTACCTCTCTCTTATGCAACACAATAGTTAATAACTAACACCTTCTATGTTTCCAGGCTCTGCTATGACTACAAAAACATCTCCTGCACCAATATTAGATGGAAATTTGTAAAAAAAAAAAAGATTTCCACTATCATTTAAGTTTATGTAAATTTACTTTAAAAATTAGTCAAATAAAATTTAATAAATGATTAAGCTACAAATTTACACAAGCTCATACATGCACGATATAAATATATATACATGTACCTTTTTTAATCAGTCCTAAAATATGGTCATTGTATGCACGTAAAAATGGTCACATTATAATAAGTCTGGTAATTAATTAAATACAAGTTATTTAGTTAAATCTCTAATTCAATCTACATATAAATAAATTTAATTATTTATTTATATCGTTCATTTTTCTAATTCTTCTACCTTAATTAATTAAATAACTTTATTTAATTATTGGCATTTCCCATATTCTTCTTAATTAAATTAAATAAATTTTCATAATTTATTTATATTTGATTATCACATCATTCCAAAGTTTGAATATTTTGAATATTTAAATAATGGAATATTCCCTTCACCCCATAATTAAATTAAATATTAAATATCTTATTTAATATTTTCCTCACTATAATTTCATTTTTAAAACATAATTAAATATAATTTATCTAATTATGCGAGTTGCCATATCTGTCTCCACTTCTAAATTAAATAAATTTAATTTATTTAATTTTAGCTCACCCTTCCAAACTCGCATCTCATCTTTCGAAATGGAAGTTTCCCTTCGAAACTCAATGATGAAATTGAAAGAAAAGGGAAACCTTCCATCCTTCTCTTCCACTTTTGAAAATCTCCTGCCGTTTGTTTGAAGAAGGCTTAATCTGGACCGTCGATCGAATCAGCCAATCAAATCCTTTCGAAAATCTATAAATTTAACCTTTCACAAGCCATTTGGATCGAATCTTCAGACATCCTCATTCTGCCAAAATCATTCCTCAATCTTTCAATCCATCTCTATCATTCTCCATTTCGTCATCATATCAAGTCGTTATGCTGCTGAAGTGAACAATCAACATTCCTTCAATAATCACCCTTCAAAATCTTGCATCTTAGTATAGCACGCATTTATTTTTAAGTCTCCTTCTTTAGTAGTCATTTTGTGGAGCTTAGCATACAAATCGGAGAGCTTTAGCAGAAATAATGGAGATAGAGGACAATGGGACGTCTTCAAAGGAGCTGCTGCATTGAGAGTTTGCTTTACTTTGTTTAATCAGTTTTCCTTTGATTTAAAGTTTCATTGGTGTGCTTGAATAGTATTTATCTCATTTTAATATGCAAATTATTTTCAGTCACACATAAAATGGCCCTAGAAGGAGGGCCCAAACCCACGAATTTAACATTTTTTGTGAGTTTCTATTGACAGTTTCCACGTTCTGGAATTGACTTTTCAGAAAAATTTGGCGTTTATGCGCATTCGACATTTTCTGAGGCACATACGGGGTTTTCTAATTTTTATTTTGCAGGATTCTGAAGCACATATAGTCACTATTTCGGCGCATATAGTCACTGTTTCGGCGCATCCAGGGACTGTTCCGGCGCATATACGGTAAAGAATGGCGCATATACCCTTTCATTAAAAATCTATAAATATTTTTTTTTTTTAGGCACATCTAGTGACTGTTTAGGAACATCTAGGGTCTGTTCTGGCGCATCTGGACTTATTTAGCATTCTAAATTTTTTTTGACGCGCATCTAGGGTCTGTTTTGGCGCATCTGGGCTTATTTAGCATTCTAAATTTTTTTGATGCACATCTGGGGTCTATTCTGGCGCATCTGGGCTTATTTAGCATTCTAAAAATTTTTTGACGTGCATCGGGGGTCTGTTCTGGTGCATCTGGGGCTTATTTAGCATTTTGGATTATGTTTTAGTGCATACAGTCAGCATTTTCATAGGAAATCTTAAAATGGCCATATCTTGGTCATTTTTTGGTCTTTTTCAGAGCTTTTTTTTTTAAATGGGGTATAATTTCATAAGCTATCTAATGGTGTAATTTTTTATTAGATTTTACAAAGTTATAGCTTTCAAATTCTCACATGTTTGAAAAAAATTACTTGTTTTGGGATTTAATCACACTTTTGCTTGCATGCATGCGTTTCTTCTTGTCTTGGTGACTTGTTGGTGAATCATATGGAGCTGGAAAAGTGTTGAAATTAGTCACAACATCAATTTGGAAAGCAAAAATAACCAAGTGCAATCATTTCATTTGTCATCTCTTAATCTTGTTTGTCACACATTTCAATTTGGGGCATAAAATTAATCATTGTTTGCAAACACATTTGGATTTGGGCTCTTAAAAATGAATATTGTCTTTAATCACATATTGAAAATTGGGTCTAAAATTCACCACTATCTTCCATCACATCTTGATTTGGGATCTAAAAAGAACAAGTGTTTGAACTTTTTTTACACACATTTCATTTCTAATCTAAGAGAAATTAATCATTGTGAGTGTGAATCAAGTGTGTGTGTGATCACAAACACCTCACTTGGTTTGCTTTGTCAAACCCTTCATAGGAGGCCTGCCAGGGGATTTCATCACCCCTGGGGACGACCTTAATCGAAGTGTGAATCGAAAGACACACTTGTTTGTAAGTTAAAATCTTATCACTCTTGGCTAAGCCCCAAAGAACTTTATACCTTTGGGAAGTGAAGGTGAAGGGTGGGTTACCCCTTTCTCCCGGCTGTGTGATAGGATTTTGCTTCCAAATCATTCCTTAGTCAACCTTGTTCAAACTAGTTTGAAACCTAATTGGCCATACCCCACTTGACTAGTTCTAGGACTTGTTCATGTGTCTTCTTCAAGTGTGTGCTTAGTAATCACATTCATAATTTCAAATTCAAAATTTCTTATGTGTCTTGCATAAGTGATTTATGTGTTTCCATGTGTGACCATTCATTTAAACATTTCCAAATCAAGCTAAACACCAAAGACATAAAGATAAGTCACTTTACATGTTCTTCCAACACATTCATATCCAATCAATTTCATCCTAATCAATCCAAGTCATCCAATCTAATTATTCCACATCATCACCAACCTAGTCCTAGTCACCACTTGTCAAAATGGTCATAATCATAAACAAGCCCAATCCTAATCATAAGCCCAAAATCATAATCCAAGGGGGCTATCCCTCTAGGCCAAATCATGAGATAAAACCTAAGCCTAAAGTCATAATTCAAGGAGTCTCTTTCTCTAGTTCAAATCATGAAACAAAACCAAAACCTAAAATCAAACTTCGAGGAGCTTCTCCTACCACCTCTAATGATGACATGAATGATGTTACATACTTTGAAGAACAAATCGATACACAAGAGCTTACACACATGTGTGACACCATGCCCACATTCGAACACAAAGACCTAGCATCTCAACGTCAAAACCTCCTTCAAACACTTCATCAAATACCCAAACCCCTAGACCATCAAACCATACAAAGCCTTCAAACCCTCTTCCAAAATTTTCAACAAATCAAATCACCTCAAATCCAACACCTCGTAGCTCAAGCCAATCAATTCATGGCCACTTGTCAAATTCAACAAACACAACGTCATCCCCTATCCATTCATTATCACCCTTCCACCTCATACCAATCTAATCCATCCACTTCTTCGCATGTCAATGCCACATCACAACAAACACATGTGACTTTAAGTTCTACCTTGCAACAAGGCCAAACTTCCTCATGTTCTAATGCAACCATTGACAAGGGGAATACCAATCTAGTTCATGCACCCTTACCATCATCCAATCAAAACCAAAACCCTAATCCCACACCTTCCACCCATACACCTACAAAGGATGTGACCCAAGGGATACTAGCAAGGAATCAAACATCACCATGTCATCAAACTCATAGTCTTGAACATATAAAAGAGTCATCAAATACCATGCCAAGTCCTTCAAGCCAACCATGTCATCCACAACCACTTGATCCAATTCAAGAGTCATCCCCTTCCACCTCCATTCCAATAAGTCATGAGGTATGTCAAGAGCACCATCCTAAACATGAGAAAATATTACCCCCTCATCCACATAAAGATCAACACCCTCCTAATGATTCCATTCATAACATGCCTAATACTATTCATGATCAATTTTCCATCTTTGATCAAGACCCCTTTTATGATCAAGAAGACCATGATGATCCTCTTAGCCAACTTTATGCATTCCATGGTCAAGAGCTTTCCACCTCACCCATCCATGATGCACAAACATCCACTTCCCTTGATGAGACATATGCCTCCCAAGCCAGCATAGAAGATAAAACAAATATCTTGGATCTAAGTGAACACAATACTAATCAAGATCCTAATGATCCTCCATCACCCACTATCGACCCCATTGCAAGTCCTCCATCATATCCTATTGGTCTCTCCACCCTCATTCATGAATTTTCCTCCTTAGAACAACAACAAGCATTATCTTCTTCATCCAATAAGGAACTCATGTCTAGTGTTTCACCTACACCTATTTCCATTGTCCATTGCACACTCCAAAATATGAACCACCAAGGTAAAGGTCTAGACCTTCATGAACAAGGTATTTTGGAGCCCATCTGTGTCAAAGTCCCTCCACGCTCTTATGGCCTTGGACATACACCCCAAGGACAACAACCTAAAGATGTTGGTACTTCCTCCATGCATCCCAAGTCCACTTTCCATCATAAAGCCTATCATATCCCTAAAACATATGTTGCCATTCCACCTCCATCATCCTACAAATGTCAAAAGCATGTGACCATACACCTTCCACCATCCAATCTACCACCATTGCTTCCAACTCCTAATATCCCTCCATCTAATCTACCTCCATTTCTCCCAACACCTAATATCCCTACCATCCAATCCTTTTATCCATTTATCCATAAATACCCTAATATTCCTAATCATGACCAACAAATGCACACATTGTATAAAAATGAAGCTTCCACCCATTCCACCATACCCATGGGATTCAAAAGCAATAATTTCAATGCGTTTACCTATAAAGTAAAAAATCCTAAGGGTTCTCATGCCTTAGGACATCAATACAAAAATTCAAAGCAAAATACATCTAAAAAGCTATATAAGCCCATACCTCCAAAAGTAAAGGCCAAAACTAAAATGGTTTGGGTACCTAAACAAAAAGAAATCAAGTCAAATGAGGCATTCACATCACAAAAATCCCAACCATCCACTTCCACCCCACATTCTCATTCCATTCAAAAGTCTCAAATTCCTAAAACCCACAAGAAAAATAAAAATCATAAAAATACTAAGTCTATGTGGGTACCAAAAGCACTACACCCTCCACCTCCTAAGAAAACATCTCCATTGCTTCCTACACCCCATCCACATCAAAAGCTTCAACG
Organism: Sequoia sempervirens; assembly: GCA_007258455.2. NCBI lineage: Eukaryota > Viridiplantae > Streptophyta > Pinopsida > Cupressales > Cupressaceae > Sequoia > Sequoia sempervirens. The sequence continues at coordinate 103,307,444 of VDFB02000007.1, read as the reverse complement.
TTTATCACAGTGTGTGCAACCATTGGTCATGGTTCCCTTCCATTTCACAACAATCCCACATACCTCCATCTCACCATCCTTCACGCACTATCCTACATATCTTCCCAATCACCTTCCTATGGTCCATGCTTTTTCATAAACCTTTCATCCATCCTTTTGCACAAGGCCTATTCAATCCACATCATCATCCACTATTCCCAATTCATTCTTGCATAAGCCTTTCATAATTTTCCATCTACCTATCCCTTACCAACATCTATGAGCTTAATGACACTTGACATGGTCCATACAATGACATCCATCTATTGGGACTACCAACTTTCACGAATCTAGACACTTGAGTCCCTCCTATCCATATTCCACTTCTCCTATCCAAAAAGTCAAAAAGTCAAAAAAAAAAACAAAAAAACAAAAAAAACAAAATAAAATAAAATAAAGAGAAATCCCTTCATCCAATGGTGAAAACCTGGTAAACAGGCGCCCTAGATAAGTACCATGATGAAAACCTAGCAAATAGGCGTCATGTGTAGGTTTATCTTCTATGTCGCTTACACTTGGGGGCACAATGTCTTATCTATCCAACCTATCATTTTCATATCATATCATTTCCATCTTACCTGCCATCTTTAGCCATCATACCTTCCTATCATATTAAGTCCACTTATCCACCCTTCTTCTTTTGATCTTGATGAAGATATAGGGGCAAAATGTTGAAACATGTCTTGGGTATCTCTTGATATACTTCATCCTTCCAAACAATCATATCATTATCCTATTGTCATAAGCTTTGTCATAAAAAATCCTAAGTATTGTACCTAGAATGGGGCATGCTATTCCTATGTGACATAGTCTTTGGAAATCACATCCTTGTTCTCCTATGATGCCTACATCCATTCCATTCACTATGACCTATCCATTCCATCCATCCATATATCATGAGCCTTTTATCCCTTATCCCATCACCCACCCCTTCATCCATCAATCCCATCTATATCCTTGCACCTAGACTTGGTTTTCCCCTTGTCATTGGTATCTAGCAGAAAGACTACTCAAAATTTCATCCTTTGACACCTCCAAATATTCTCATAAATCCAAAAAAATCAAAACATCTCAAAAGTCCAAAAAAAATCAAAACATCTCAAAAGTCCAAAAAAATCAAAACATTTCATAAATAAATAAAAAAATCAAAACATTTCATAAAAATCCAAAATCATTCAATCCAAAAAAATCATAAAATGTCAAAAATCCAAAAAAAAATCAAATATCCAACAAAAATCCAAGCAATAAAATCAATCCATCCAATTAATTCTTCCAATTTTATCTACTTAATCCATCACCTCAATCAAATCATTCAACAATTCAACCAAATCAATCATCTTCATCAAAACCATTTCATCCAATCAACTCAATCGAATCAATCCAAGCAATAATCAAAATGCAAGTCAATCCTTATTCCATACCAATCAAGTTGATCAATCTTGTCAAATTATACAATCATATCCTTTGGTCTTGATCCTTATCTTGTTGTAAACCTAATCAATCAACCAATCAATCAATCAATTATCATCATCCTTGTGTTGCTCTAGGGACATGTCACTCCCAACAATGACAACACTATCATCATCATCGATCAATCTATCAATCAACAGTTTACAGCTTGACAGGGGCAATGCCTTGTATGTTTTTGTATCATTTGTGCATGCTTGCTTGCTTGCTTGTGTGTGTTATCATTTTATCTTGCATTTGTATCAAATCCGTATCATTCCAGCTAATATTCATATTTTGTGTATGTTGGAGTAGCTTTTTGCACTATCCTTTGCATCTAAGGTCATATCATACCTTTTGTGCATTAGGACTTTAATGCTCTAAGTCTATTTCCTCATACGTCTAGACAAGGTTGTATTACGCTGGGGCATGAGACACATTGTCACCTTGGTCCTTATATCTTGGTGCATAACGTCTAGTGCTATATCAAACATCATGGTTGCTCACCTTCATTGCAGCATAACGTATCATTCCTCTCCTTCATCCACTTCTTATCTTACATCATTCATCTTGTCTATCCTTATCATTTCATTTCGAGAGCCTACCCGTGTTTGTTCAACCCGCCTATCCTCTCGAGGGGGCATCATCATTCCATCATCCTATCTTTATATCATTATCGATTATCCATACCTTAACTTCTTTGAAATGATGTTACTCAAAACAAATCTCATCATCTTGAACATCATCTCAAAGAGGGGCAAAATGTATGCACGTAAAAATGGTCACATTATAATAAGTCTGGTAATTAATTAAATACAAGTTATTTAGTTAAATCTCTAATTCAATCTACATATAAATAAATTTAATTATTTATTTATATCGTTCATTTTTCTAATTCTTCTACCTTAATTAAATAAATAACTTTATTTAATTATTGGTATTTCCCATATTCTTCTTAATTAAATTAAATAAATTTTCATAATTTATTTATATTTGATTATCACATCATTCCAAAGTTTGAATATTTTGAATATTTAAATAATGGAATATTCCCTTCACCCCATAATTAAATTAAATATTAAATATCTTATTTAATATTTTCCTCAGTATAATTTCATTTTTAAAACATAATTAAATATAATTTATCTAATTATGTGAGTTGCCATATCCGTCTCCACTTCTAAATTAAATAAATTTAATTTATTTAATTTTAGCTCACCCTTCCAAACTCACACCTCATCTTTCGAAATGGAAGTTTCCCTTTGAAACTCAATGATGAAATTGAAAGAAAAGGGAAACCTTCCATCCTTCTCTTCCACTTTCAAAAATCTCCCGCCGTTCGTTTGAAGCAAGCTTAATCCAGACCGTCGATTGAATCAACCAATCAAATCCTTTCAAAAATCTATAAATTTAACCTTTCACAAGCCATTTGGATCGAATCTTCAGACATCCTCATTCTACCAAAATCATTCCTCAATCTTTCAATCCATCTCTATCATTCTCCATTTTGTCATCATATCAAGTCGTTATGCTGTTGAAGTGAACAATCAACATTCCTTCAATAATCACCCTTCAAAATCTTGCATCTTAGTATAGCACGCATTTATTTTTAAATCTCGTTCTTTAGTTGTCATTTTGTTGAGCTTGGTCTGTTGATCTGAGAGCTATCTAGAAAACAACAAAACACTGAAGTTAGAGGAGGATAAAACGGTTTTGAGAAGCTGCGATTATGGTTTGCATTATTCTATTTCTTTTTAGCTTTTCAATTTAATGTCTTATTAACATGTGTTAGATTTCTATTTAATTAATCCAATATTTCATACACACAGTCATAATCAATTGAAATCAAAGGAATGTCTTCAAAACCTTCATCTTCATTTTCATTGTATGTGTCACTAACATGTAGTGGCACCAAATTCCATGCACTGACATATCCTTGTTGTTGGTTGTTGCATTCATCATATTTTTCTAAAATGCAGTCATAACAAAAACATGAGTAATCCCTAGTGTGCAATGTCCATGGGAAACTACTTGTACTCATGATAGAATGCAACGATCTTATTTTATCTACCCTCTTGCATCCACTCATTGATCTTCTATCCACGCCTACAAAACATAATTTTTTGCATTAAAAAATAGTAATCAATATAAATATATTGAAACTAAAATTAAAAAACTTGAATGTACACATATATGTATATTTAAAGATTTAAATTCAAACAAAAACATACCTGACATCTCCCAAAACACTCTATGTGGAATGTATCGGTTGGTTGCTGGAGATGTGCCAACCTCATTTGATGCAAAGTGTTTTTGGCACCATTCAACAATATCATGTGCATCTTTTATGTGATCTCCCTCATAATTCATTTGATGCGTTCTTAGAGCACGTTTGATGCAAGCTCCTGCACCATCATGTTCACCCTTTCCTTGTCCACTCTCAAAGAAGCTCTAAACATGTGGTATGTTGTCATTTCGATGATATCTACATAGTGCATAAAATGGCCTTGAAGATTTGAATTGTGAAACACATCCATCTGACCATACAAAATGCTTTTCAATTTTGACACCCCTAATTGCCAAATATTCAAAAAACTTCTTGAATCAATGATGTACAAATAGTGTGTCATGCTCTTTGTCATCACTAATATAGAAGTGATATTATTTCTTAATGACTTGTGCCTCAGATGAACTGTCAACACCATCCAAATCCACTTGTGCATGTTGATAACACACTTGCACCATAATAGTGATCTGCTCTGAAAAATAGTATTGTGATTGAATCACTTTTTGATGTACAAAAGAGTAATTCTCTGCAAAGTCAACTACTGATAACACTGTTCCAAGTGGGAAAGTATCTCTTAATGTATGAAACTATTGTGCTTGTCACTTAGAAAAGAAAGAATGTTGTACATGTATGGTTGTATCAATTTACTAAACTTTTCCATAAATGTTCCCATTGGTATCTTCTCTTCTACATAATCTAACCTTGTTGATTCTTTGCCACTTTTGGTATGAAACTTGATGTACTTATAACGCTTGCAAGATACTAACTTTGTTAGGTCGGTATCTTCATCTCTCAAAGGCATTTTAGCCAAATTTCCACATGTTTTACAAACTCCTTTTATGCAACTAATTTGACTGGATGCATTATCATCATCTGATTTATCACATAGGATGGATGCTATGAACTAACTTGCCTATCTAGGAGGTGCATTATGAAAACCATCACTTTTTTCTCTAATCTTTTGAAACACTTGATAGTAGAGATCAAATTCAATATGATGATGACAACAACAAGTTTCAAAAACCTTGTTTGTCCTCACATAATATGGCCTTAACTTTTCAAACATTGTTTGCCCAATCTTTATATGTGGATTTGAATTACAAAACAACACATACATCTCATCTTTTGTTATGTCTAATCAATGTTTTGTATGTAATTCATTATTATTGGGCCCAATCTTATGTTTGATCACATATCTTCTATTTGATGAAGGACGAGTATGATTGTCTCAAAAGGTTGAGATGAAGTTCCTAGAAACATCTTGAATCCTATCAAATTGAGGAGCTCTACACATAATTTCCCAATTGCCTTATGAGGTACTATCATCGAGAACCTTTCTCCTTTTGGCATATTGTGTCAATGTCTTTCTGCTAAAATTAATCTCAGCTAAAAGTGAAGAGATTTGTCTTGTTTTGGCCATTTTTTCACTTAAAATTGATGTCAACATGACTCTTCTTGAAATTTTCTTATCTGTTGATCGAGATTGTTTCCCCATAGAACCCAAACCTTTTTTTTAAATTTTCAACAATGTCTTTTTGTAGCTATGAACCTTTCCTCTTTTTTGTACTTGTATCTACACCCAACAATTTTAATGGCTCATGTAGCTCATTATTAAGGAGTACAATTGAGAATAGTTGGGCTTGATTGAGTGTATCAAGTTTACTGAGATGGGAAATTATTTTCTTTCCAATTTTGTTCATTGACCTCTTAGTAGTACGTTTAGGTTGTTCAGCATAAAACTTCAATTTTTCCATATCCATTTGAAATAAATGATCTAATTTTCTAGAAGAAATTTTTCTCCTAACCTCTTTAGCTATATTCATATGCTCTTCTGTGATGGTATTCAGAAGCGATCCTGACCCTTCTCCAACATCCATTCCTTGCACTAGGGCCTCCCCCATAACATCATGTGTTCTTCAACTTCATTTGCTCCAAGATCTAAATTTGACTCAACTACTACTTCAGTTTCTATATGTTGATCCCCTACACAAAAACACGTCAAATAACTTAGGATTCACTAAATACACTAAATATTCTTCTAATTTAAAAATTTAAATCTAAATTGTAAAAGATCTAAAATTTAAATTTTATTTAAAGTAAAACTAGATTAAGAAACTTAAATTAAAACTAAATTAAGAAAATTTAAATCTAAATTAAATTAGAAAAACTCAAATCTACACTAAATTAGAAATTTAAAAATATAAACTAAATTAAAAATTAGAATCTAAACTAAATTAGAAATTTAAAAATCTAAACTAAATTAGGATTTTAAAAGCTAACCAAATTATAAAGTTTAAAAAACTAAAATAATTAGAAATTTAAATTCTAAACTAAATTAGAAATCTAAAAATCTAAAGTAAACTAGAAATTTAAAAGCTAACTAAGTTGTAAAGTTTAAAAACTAAACTAATTAAAAATTAAAAATTCTAAACTAAATTAGAAATTTTAAAAGATAAACCAAATTAGTAATTTAAAAGCTAACTAAATTAGAAAGTTTAAAAACTAAACTAATTAGAATTTTAAAATTCTAAACTAAACTAGCAATTGCATCTTGGTGTGCAATGGGTACACTAAAGGTGTGTGGAAGGTTATTTCGAGATAATTTTGGCCTATTTTTGACAATAATTTGTGTAGCACATGAGGTCAATTGGTAAATCATTTAGAAAATGGTGTTTGTGCAACAAAGGTCTCAATGGAGAAGTGATAGCTTCTCCACTTACATGCATCCAAACAAGACTAAAAGTATTTTTTTTTACCAAGAGATAATCAAGCTCCATTACCAATAGGTTCATGTTAGTTTGTAATAGGGAAAGACGAAGTGATAGGGAGAAAGAGGGATAGACAAAGAGATGTTATGTTTTATTTGGTAGGATTGATCTTTATTTGGCCCCTAAATAACTTTGATGGATTGGATCATTTACTTGTGATAGTTTAACAAATGATAACTTCTACTTTAGAATATATTCTCTTTCATAATATTATAATCTAGCACTGTACATATATTCTCCTTCATAATATTATAATCTAACATATAAAAAAAATACATAAGACAAATATTTTTCATATCTATAAAATAAATTGTATTTATCTATATACCATTAATTTTCTCTTGATTAAGTATATCCACTGTTTTACTTTATTTAAAATATTAATTATTTGTGTATATTCAAAAAAATTATCCTCCTAAGCTTACAAGATAATGTATATTTAGTGTTTGAAAATCTTATAAATTAGTATTTTTATTAATAAAAGTATATATTTATTATAAATTTAAAGGCATTTTAAATAAAATTTCATATTATTTATTTATTTATTTAAAATTTTGATCTAAATGAAATTATATTTTAAATTTAAAAGTTGATGCTTAACATGGTAGTAAGCTCTTAACATGGTAGTAAGCTCTGCACTAACATAAAGTAAAGAGGGAGGTTTTAAATATGTATCAAATAAAATAATTTCTATGTTAAAATAAAGACACCAAATTTTGAAGATATATAATAAATTAACTTTTAAAAATGTAATACTTCTTAAAAAAAATATAAACACTTCTAACATATTTTAAATAAATAAATTTAAGATATTTAGTTAATAGTTGTCACCAATAATATTATCTTGTAAAGGCTCTACAAACATGACCTAAAAAGTGGCTAGACTATATTATTGTGAGTGTGCTAAGCTTAAAGTATAAATTTAATGATTGATTTTAAAATGATTGTTATTTTTAATAGAACACAATGATTGCTTTCTTATATTTAAAAATATTTTAAATTTAAAACAAATTAAATTTAATAAACTATCCAAAATGTTTAATCATAAAAAAATTAAAAACTTTGAATTGATTCTTTATACATTTTAAACAACATTTAATTAAAAAAACTTCAATAACAATTAAGAGTTTTTTCAAACTTAAAATATATGTGTAGTGGTTTAATTTGTATATTTATTTTAAGGATTTTGTTTGGGATAAGCTCTAGAGTGAAAGAAGCTACAAGCATCTAGGTAAATATGGGTTGTCTGGACAAAAACTGTGCTGGATAACTTTTTTTTCAAGTTATGTAATCCACTCTTAAAAGTAACACATTCTAATCTTAAATGTAACACATTCTATTAAATTCAGATGGGAAAAACTATTTCAGCTTTTACAAATTATTTTAATGTGGGAATAATGGAAATCCTTGTAAAAGCTTCAAATTATATTATTACTGTTTAGTAAACATAATTTTGGATCTATAAGATATGTTATTTATACTTCGGTCTAGTTTGACTAATTTATAGGTGAGCATAATTTTAAATTTGGAAGATGCTTCGGTTCGACAACTAATTTATTAGGTGAGAAAGCATAAATTAAAGTTGAGGCATATGGTGTTTGCAACTAAGGTTAATCCGCCAGTAGGTTTTTAAAAAAATATGTTTTTAATGAATGGTAGAAAAGTTATTAAGAGGGGGAAAATTATTGAGCAAAATGGAGGTATAGGATGACAGATCAGAAGTAGCTTAAGAGGCATTTGAGATGGAAGATTGGGCTACAATAGATTAGCATTTGAATTAATATGGATTGCATATCAACCATTTGTGTTGGCCGAAAACATTTCCCCCTTTTCATGTGTAAATTTCGGTCGAGAAAAGACTGACGAAAACAATAGCAGGATCATATCTACCATCTTGCATCTTTTTTAGAATAGGCTAAACCAAAATAAGAAACTTAAATTTAAAATCTAAATTAAAAATTTAAATCTAAATTAAATTAGAAAAATCTAGAATCTAAAAATATAAATTTAATCTAAACTAGATTAAAACTCTAAAGAGAAACGAAAGGAATAATATTGAGAGAGGCTCAAGTTTGACATACCTTGTTTATGTTTATAATAACTTTGCAAGCTTTTTTCACGTATTCTCTATTCCTGTTCTACTGAATACTTTCATGCAGTCTTACTTTTTCTTGTCTTTTTGTTCCCCATCTCCTTCTTTGTAAAATACTAAACAATTTTTCTGAATCTTCTCCTCTAAAGCTTGCTTTGTATAAAAAAATTATCTTTCACAATTTTTCTATTTCTCTTCTCCAAAACTTGTCTTCTAAAACCTAAATATCCTTCACAATTCCTCTGAGTTTCTCTTACTTATATAATGATTTACAAAAAAAAAAACCTTATAATTTCAATCCTAAAATTAAAAATTGATTAACATGCATTTTAAAATAAAACTAAACTTAACTACTAATTTTTTAAAACAATCAAAGAAGTGATTAACATGCATTACATGCATTTGATAAATTTAGAAAAAAAAATCTAAAACTAAACTTAACATGTATTACATGTATTCTAAAAGCTTAGAAAATAAGAAGTTAAAACTACACTTAATTATTAATATTAATATTAAAATCATTACATGCATTGTGAATAACTCAAAAAAGAGAGAATTAAAACTACACTTTTGTAATGCGCAACATAATAGACACGAAACATCCTAACAAAACTATAACAATATTAACTAATTTTGTAATAATTTTTTTTTGTTTACTTTTAAGACAATAACAATATAATCCACTACATACGGTTATAGTCAATTATCTCACTAATTAGAAGCAAGGATAAAATTGATTTACTATTTTTAAAATTGGAGTCTATTTATTTAGGGTTGACTTAACGTACCTCTTACATTCCATTGCATTGAAGTCTCCTCGCTCCCAATACATGTTCCTACAAGGTATACATGACTTGGCACACACAAATGATCAATGGTACTAAGAACATGTTCATCAAGACAAACTATACAAATCAATAGTAGTTTACAATGTCAAGGAAAAAAGACAAGTCTAAAATAATGACTCAGAAAAAGATAGTCCTAAGGGCCCGACCTAATTCCTTGGGGGCTCATCTCTGATGGCCTTGCCTACGTATATAATTTGTAGAGGAATCGTAGTTCGACCACTCGAGTTCTCCCAACTCATTTTATTGACCAACAATAGCACAATAATACTAAAGCATGCTATGCTCAAGAACCATACAAAACACATAATAGGGGAGTGGGTATGCAACCCTTTCTAGGGTCCAATACCCCAGACAGTTTCACAATCAGCTGCCACCCACTTAGGTGAAGCCGGAGCTTAGAAGACTTAGTGAGGATGCAATAAAAACTTATGGGGTATTGACTTGATCCCTGATAACTTGACAAACTCATTCATGCTTATTACATTTGTAGAACTAAAACTTAATACCCAACATAATGAAGTGGACAATAAGAAACTCATAATATATTTATCTCCTTTATCATGCTATGAAACATAATTCCAAGGTAACAACTTGAATAGTTTGTGATTCGATGAACACCATTAATGTCATAACCAAGCACTCAAATTTCCTAGTAGTTTTACATGAAATCAACTAATAACTATTCACATTATAGATTTTAATTGTGACTAACATGGAATTAAATTTAAAAGTCTACATTTGAATATGCCTAAATATCCTCATGTACACATACATATATCATTTCCCATTAAGCACATCTACATTACAAAAGCAACAAATACGACAAAAATAACTACTTCACATAGGGCAACCCACTTTATTGGGAGATAATATTATAATCAAAATAATAACAAAGATTATTCTAGGGTTGGATAGCAATTAATAACCAAATTTCCAAAAGTAATGACTATCAAAATATTAACTAAAATGTATAACCACAAGTATCTACTCATTCCCATGGATGTCAAAACAATGACCAAATTCAAAATCCCAACTTTAGATTAAAAATCCAGCATCAACAACGTGACCCAAACTACTTAGACTACCATGTTAAAAGAGAATGAATGATAGGTGCCCTTCAATGAAGTACTTAACTAATGATTAGTGGTTAACCTGTTCATGGATATCTATACTCAACAATAGATACATAATGTTTCTAATACAAGACAATTGATATTGATATTATTATAAATCAATATAGTCATTAACAATTAATGTCAATGTATTGATACTCCTCTTAATATTAATATTTTAATATCCCCCTTAATCTTAATAAAGTTAAACCAGAATAAATAAATAGAAATTCATTACCTATATGAAATGTATTTATTAATTAAATTAGCTAGTAATCCATTTTATTTATATCTATATTTAAATATATCGATAATGAATACTATATAAAAAGAATGACCTTATTTACTCATATATATTAAATTTATTTACTAAGGAAAAAGAAAAAATATCATGAATAAATAAAAGAGTTTTCTTTCTTTTCTTTTCTTTTTAGAAATAGAAACCAATTCCACCCAAGTTAATATATTTTCTTTATTAACTTTATTTCAATTATCCATCCTTACCATTTATTAAATTCCCACATACACATGGGATGAGTAGAATAAAAATAATTTAAAAGAAGTGTATATTTGATTTCTTATCTTTCATCTTAAAACAAACCCCAAAATATGCCTTCCTTTATATAAATAATATGCTAAGAATCTAATTATTTGCATAGTTCTGATTTAAAACTATTACTTTCCCATCCCCAAGGAATAGTCATTTTCTTTGTTTTTATTCATGATTAAAAGGTCACTAAAGAATCTGTATTTAAGAAAGGGCTTATAAAGGAAGTAAATGTGGAGCCCTGAATGGAAATTCCCCACTTTCCTTTCATAAACTCCTAAACGAAGTATTACACTTATTAATTATAGGATAATAATTTAATAAAACATAGATAATTCTAATACTTATGACATCATTTTTCCCAACCAGCCCTATTTTCCAAAACAAACTTTTTCAAATAACACCCAAACAGAACTATAACACTTTTGCTATAAATTTATATGATAAGATAGTTTTAAGAATGACTCCAAATAGAAAGTACGGAAAAACGGGTGGAATGAAATTTTATAAGTCTAATCCTTTTTAAGCTAAAATCATTGCACATATAAAATATTTTCTAGTAAACTGGAAAAGAGATGTATCGCAAATTGGCAATACAGCCAATGATTTGCATAAGGTTATAAAAATAAAAATAAAATAAAATAAATATATACATTATATATTGATTATGCTGACATATACTTAACTACGTGAGTGTAATGTTAAAACCTAAACGTGCTCATTGTTAGGAACTTGACGGTAATTTTCATTTTAATAAACATATTCTTAAAAAAAAATTCTCTTCTTTTTCAGGCTGCAGCTGACCAAATGGGAGAAGTGAAAGGTTATTACCAGCTGGGGAGCGGAACGCAATGCCCGACAGATATCCAGTAATAAAGAAAAGACATCCCAGCTAATTTTATTAAAATGGAGCTTCACTGGCTACATACATGCTAGACTGACGGATTATTATGCATGCCTGGTTCTAAGGTATTCTGCCTGTGCTTGACCATTTCCAACCAGTACTCATCCCCTAATCTCATACTTCCATTTAGCCTGCTCAAAGAATAATGGGACTGGAAAGGCATGAGCTGCAAAGATACGACATTGAGCAGGAAGGAAAAAAAAACAGCAATCCATGAAAACTTAAAAACTGCGTCTTTATTTAAGAGATAGCCACAGACTTGTTTTAGAGTGAAATAAAATACAACAAATAAGAACACATGGTCATGTATAGAATCCAAAAGCAAGAAGGAATAGAAATCACTGAAAATGTGGCCAGGAACTTACCTCAAGATTTCGTAGATTCCAAAAATACTTATAACCTTAAGAATTTGCACAAATCGTGTCGTGTTGTCAATGATGCCGATCAGAAATTATGGACAGAGTTGCAGGAGAATGTTATGAAGCATATTCCAGCCTACTCTCTGTCTTCACCCAAAATGGAAGCTTCGCTATTAGATGTTGTAGTTACAAGTGCCTTGGTAGCCATGTATGCAGAATGCAAAGCATCGACCCGGCACCTGAACTATCCCCCCCAGCAAAAAAAACATAAAAAATAAAAATATATATATCCCCATAGACAAGGCGTGTAAACTATTTGATAGCAAAAAGTGGAGATACATGTGTAGGCCAGTTTGCCCTCCACAAAGTTTTCCAGCTGGAGGAGAATGATTGCCGCTGGCGCGACACACCCTCTGGTATCACTGGGTGGGGGAGACTAGACCTCGTGACCAACCTCCTGCAACAGGAAAGATTTAGCCAACCGAACTAAGGCCCCAACCCCGAGAAGAAGCAAGTTAATAATAAATGCAGCAAGAATATTAATAAATTCAAACTTATTAGAATTTAAATGTTCCTATGATTTTAAATGCAGGTTACCTGGTGTATCATAATTGTTTGTCTGTTATAAATCAAAAACAAATTTGGTGAATTGTAGATACTTGTTTACCATAAATTTAAATGCAAATTTATTTCGCCTCTCCGATACCATTCTCAGTGGCTGCAAATAAAGGCGCGTGGATGCTAATTATTATGAGACTAGGTTTTTTTTTTTTCTCTTTATAGAGAATATAGTAATAATGAACATTGAACAATTGGCAAGTAATTTCCTTAAATGCGATGATGCAAACTAATATTGTTTATATTAATACCTATTTAATAAATTGTGATATCATCATATTGCTGTATATGTGTCTACTCAAATGTTGTAATTTTGTAAACCAAGGTGAAGTCATAAATCTATCATATGATTAATCTAAACATGTGCAGCATAAGTACAATCATAATATACAACATGATTGTTATTCCTATTTTGATGTTTTCACTTAAGTAGCAACATGAACAAGGTTTTGCAAAGTTATCTTAACTATTGATTTTACCACGACAATTAGTAAATTTATATCTCTCATAATGAATTAATGTAATTTAATCCTCCCATTAGATGTATTTGTTAATTAGAGGTAATTATTACATCTGATCCATCCTAATAACTCTCTCCCAATTTATCCTTACAACTTTTATTTAGAAAAATACAAACTATTGATCAAAATAATCAAGTAGAATGCTAAACTACTTCATTCTAAGAGTAATCAAGATTATCTAAAACTACATGATTCTAAATTAAACCATAAATTTACTAGAATGAATCATTGAACCAATTCAGCTTTGACTATTCTATTAAATTTAAAATCAACTATTCAATCAATTATTTATTTTAAAGAAGAAAATCAATTTTAATTGTGTTAGTTAAAAAACTATTATTTCCAGCAACCTAAAAACAAATTTATTTGCCTAAACCAATTGTTAATATGACCATAGGAATTTCTTGTCTTTTTCATTTACTACTTATGCTATAAAAATAATTTTACATTATAAGCATTATGCTATGGTTAAATTTAACATCCTCACATTTAATATAGTGTCAAACATCTAAAATTTTAGACCCCTAAATGAAATTCTGGAGAGTTGATCGGGTGACCTTACAACTTCATTGGTAATATTAAAAAGTGTTGCATGAAAAAAAAACAAAAAATTGTTAATTTGGGGAAAGTTTTAGTGGATTTTTAGGGGTTCTAATGAACCCCCCTTTTTTTATTTTGGTTTTTTAATTACAAAATTAATGCATTTTTTTACTTTTGAAGTTCAATTTGGAGGTGCAAATGGAGTTGAATAGATTAATCAAGTTGAAGAACCATATTCCTTGAAACAAGCTTCCTAACAACTATAAATTTGATAAATTTTGCTTTTAAGTTCGGTGAAAAACTATTGTGGAAAAATGCTTCCTAACAACTATAAATTTGATAAATTTTTCTTTTAATTTATACTATATTTTTTAGTTTTACTAGACATAGGGTTAATGTTCAGTGAAAAACTATTGTGGAAAAATAGTAAATTAGTGATTTTTTTGGGGAAAAATATGTATGTACCAATGTTTATGTTGTCGTTCAAAAAAATAAAATAAAAAAAAATTCATTAAATAGAAAAAGAGTTATACGATTGAAAGTGTACCTATGTCTAAATTGTAATTAGTTTGCCTTTAAAACTTAATTACAATAAAAATATTCAACAAAATGTTATGGAACAAAATGGATGCCCTAAATATCAGTGTTACCAACCCAAATTCAAAAGAATCATAATTCAATCCTTTGTAGAATACAAGTTATGTGATTGAAAGTACACATCACTTTTTAAAAATGTTGTTTACTATTAAAAACTAGTTATCAAAGGAGATGCAAAAAAAATTACAATTTTTTTAATAATTTTTTAAAAAAAAAAGTATTTAGAATCTATAGAGAAAATCTCACAAATCACTAATTTTAATCATCTTCAAATTCCTTACAATTTACCTACTATAAGTGTTAGAAAGTGAAGATTTTGCTCAAAATGTTGCTTTCAATGTCAAGTTTAGCCAAAAAGTGTAACCCACTATTGTGGGATCACCCATTAATTCTAATTGGTGATTGGAGCCAACTTGTGGAAGAATATTATATTTTGTTGCAAGCTGACATGTAGAAATAAAATTCTTGTTAACGAATATATAAATGAGATATGTAATTCATTTTGTATGTGAGATACAAAGTGGTGAAAATGTGTGTGTGCAAAGAAGTGAAAAACAGTTGCATGAGGTAATATCAAAGGGTCTGTCGAGCAAATTTTGCATGTGTAGCAAAAGGGTTTTTGTAGGAGAGCAAAGCAGAGCAGAGCAGAAGTGTGAATTGGACAAAAGGTCCAGAAGTCATTTCATGTGCTTCATTGGAACTAAATCTAGGCATTCATAGATGCTATTTTCTCAGTTCATATTTTGAATAGTTTTAATTCAAACTCCTTTTGGACATTGAGTCCTCTTTTGTATTTTAAGTAGTGAGCTCTAGGCAGTGTGCCTAAATGCAAGTGCATTCCCTTTTTATAATACTTTTAAAAAAGTATACTTTGTGGATTAATCTCCACCATGGTTTTTCCCCTAATAGGGTTTCCATGTAAAACTCTTGGTGTTATGGTGTTCACATTATCTTATTAATGTGCATGTATGTTTCCTTTTGTTTTTTTGCTATGGATGCTATTAAAGATTAATATTGTTGTTGATAGTTCAATATCTGATTTGAAATTCAAATATTGTGAACACTGATTCACCCCCCATTCTTAGTGTTCCTAGTGTCCAACAATTGGTATCAAAGTAGGTTCCTCTTCTGAGTTTAACAATTTGAGGTGGATCTTGGATTACAATGAACGTAGGTGGTCTTTAACATCAACTTATGGTGGTGCTTGATGATCTTGATCAGTCTAAAGCAGAGGTCATGGAACTAAAAGCAAATCTTGTGGCTACTGAAAAATTCATTCAATCATTGAAGGATAAAATAAATGAGTCAAGGGAAAAGAGGAAAGAACTATGTGGTCAGTCAAAGCAAAAAGAAAGTAGAAGCCCAGAAGATGTTCATCTGAATCAAACCCTAAAAGAAATAATAGAAGAATGTGAAAAGCTTGCTAAGGACAATATTGCTCTAAAGCTTGAAATGGAATCTATGGCAATGAAGTTAACTAAAGAGATTGAAGAAAGAAAGAAGAAAGAGGATAATTTGGCCTAGTCCTTGAAAGAGAAGTCTAAGGAATGTAGCAAAGTCGATAGTGGATTCATTCAGCTAGAGATTGAACTGCAAAAATCTAGAAATAATGAACAAGAACTTGAGAGATAGGTAGTTATTCTTAGAGACAAGCTTGCTACTGCAAATGAGTTTAAGGAGAAGTTCAGTATTAGTTCTGCTAGGCTTGATGAGATAACTAAAGGTCAAAAGGATGTAAATGATAAGTGAGGTCTTGGCTATGTGAAGGATGTGAGCTCTGGATGTGAACAGAAGGACCCTGAAAAGAAGAACAAAGGTAGAAGATATCTGGTAAGGTGACCCAATGCTTAGAAATTTAATGGATATTGCTTTGTTTGTAATAAATTTTGGAATATGGCTTCTTAGTGTAGAAGTAAGATAAGTTCTAGAAGTCCATCATTTTTTGGTCAATGTTTTAACTACAAAAGTTTGGTCATAAGTCATTAGAATGTAGAAGTATGTCTATTAGTAAAAGGAATGTTAAATGTTTCACCTATGGAGGATTTGGACATATTGCTAATTAGTGTAGATCAGAAGGAAATCAGTGGAATGGATGGTATAGATAGAAAAATCCGGTATTCTACAACTGTAATAGATTTGGTCACATTGCAAGATTCGCAGGGATAGAAACATGGATAAAAGTTGTCAGGAATATCAAGGAAAAAATTCACAAAAATGTGATAAAGGAAAAGGAAAAGAATCAATGGAAGAGATAAGAGATCAGATGAAGAAAACGTGGGTAAAAAAGAATAGATCTGATGGATGTAATAAGGTTTTACTGGAAGCCCCCTTTGGTAGTTCATCTAGCAATTGGTTTCAGGCCATTGGCCTAGGGGGAGTTTTTCATGAAAATATTTTGTTCCCCCCTGTGTAGTTGGTTCCAGATTGTAGGAAGTTGTCTATAGTTGTGTTATTCATCCTCAAGTGTATTGGCGATCGCTTCTTGAAGTTCCTCAGATGAATTTCTCTCTTGTTGTTTGAAAATAGAGTAACTGGAACCTCTAGGGCAAAGCATTTAATGTGAAAAAGAAGTTAGGTGTGAAAAGTTATAAAAGGGAATTCAAAACCCTCATTTATCACCATGCACCAAAGAAGAACAGTTGGAGAACCTTTTTTAGAAAATTTCGAAGGAGCCCAAGTAAACTTAGTGGAAAATTCTCCAGGTATTTATGTTGATTATCAATTTCATACTTTTTTCGTGATCGGTAGAACCTTGTTCGGTACAAAAAATGAAGCAAATCAAAGGAACAATAATTCTAGATGAGTATAGTAGTCAAAAGGTTAGGGATGTAAGAAATTCATTTTCTTTTGTCGAATTAAAGAAGCTTGGAGGAGTGAAACATCAAGAATCTGGACATCTAGAATGAATTTCCTCATTTCATCAATGCGGAGGTAGTCCAGTTTATTTTGAACATATTGGATGGTGATATCCTTACTCTGGATAAACCCTATCAAATTTCTAAGGATGTAATCAGAAATCTGGACATCTGGAATGAATTTCCTTAGTTCATCGACCTGGCACCTGAACTATCCCCCCAGCAAAAAAAACATAAAAAATAAAAATATATATATCCCCATAGACAAGGCGTGTAAACTATTTGATAGCAAAAAGTGGAGATACATGTGTAGGCCAGTTTTCCCTCCACAAAGTTTTCCAGCTGGAGAGCATGCAGGGTGAGAACGATTGTCAAAGTTTCCAGATGGAGAGGAGAAGCAAGTTAATAATAAAAGCAGCAAGAATATTAATAAATTCAAACTTATTAGAATTTAAATGTTCCTATGGTTTTAAATGCAAGTTACCTGGTGTATCATAATTGTTTGTTTGTTATAAATCAAAAACAAATTTGGTGAATTGTAGATACTTGTTTACCATAAATTTAAATGCAAATTTATTTCGCCTCTCTGATACCATTCTCAATGGCTGCAAATAAAGTCACGTGGATGCTAATTATGATGAGACTAGGTTTTTTTTTTCTCTTTATAGAGAATATAGTAATCATGAACATTGAACAATTGCCAAGTAATTTCCTTAAATGCGATGATGCAAACTAATATTGTTTAAATTAATACCTATTTAATAAATTGTGATATCGTCATATTGTTGTATATGTGTCTACTCAAATGTTGTAATTTTGTAAACCAAGGTGAAGTCATAAATCTATCATATGATTAATCTAAACATGTGCAGCATAAGTACAATCATAATATACAACATGATTGTTATTCCTATTTTAACACTTCCACTTAAGTAGCAACATGAACAAGGTTTTGCAAAGTTATCTTAACTATTGATTTTACCGCGACAATTAGTAAATTTATATCTCTCATAACGGATTAATGTAATTTAATCCTCCCATTAGATATATTTGTACATTAGAGGTAATTATTACATCTGATCCTTCCTAATAACTCTCTCCCAATTTATCCTTACAACTTTTATTTAGAAAAATACAAACTATTCATCAAAATAACCAAGTAGAATGCTAAACTACTTCATTCTAAGAGTAGTCAAGATTATCTAAAACTACATGATTCTAAATTAAACCATAAGTTGACTAGAGTGAATCATTGAACCAATTCAGCTTTGTCTATTCTATTAAATTTAAAATCAACTATTCAATCAATTATTTATTTTAAAGAAGAAAATCAATTTTAATTGTGTTAGTTAAAAAACTATTATTTCCAACAACCTAAGAATATTGTAAGAAAGCAAAATTTCAAGAATTTATTGATCACGAATCATCACTGATCTACCAACTCACCTATTAATTAGATAATGTGTTCT
Source organism: Sequoia sempervirens (assembly GCA_007258455.2). Taxonomy (NCBI): domain Eukaryota; kingdom Viridiplantae; phylum Streptophyta; class Pinopsida; order Cupressales; family Cupressaceae; genus Sequoia; species Sequoia sempervirens. Next base: position 103,288,442 of record VDFB02000007.1, on the reverse strand, counting down.
AAGAGGCTATTGATTAGCTTCATGTGTTATATCATGTATCTATCCTAAGTAGACTATAACATCATAATAAATTATTAGCTATTACTTTAAGGTTAATCAAAACCACAATTCCTAATCATTGTATCTATGACTCTATTTTTCAACCTTATAATAATTGCATACAATATAACATTAACTAGAGAATGTATATACATATGGACAACTAAACAACAAGGTGACATCCAATTATACGACATACACATAAACCAAATACATGAAGGTCACTAGCATAGCCATAGAAATCCGATAAGGTGAAATAGACAAGTGAATCCATACCTTCTCGATTTCGTCAAGCCTGTGTTTGAGTAACACTCAATCACCATAATTTGTGAAACATAGAAACATGGATAAAGCAACATAAGTTTACTTGGGAACAGATGGGAGCGGGAACAGGAGTGAGAACAAGAGCGTGCGAGCGGGAAAAGTCAGGTTTTGAATCTTCGAACAGTGTAGCGGGTGGGGGATCGGGGGAATCTCGGGCGGATGCAGAGAATTCATCGAGTCCTGAGAAAGGTAAGTTAGGCTCTGATGAAAAGGACATTTGCAAAAAGGTCTAGGTGGACCCTGGCGGTAAGAATGGGATACTGTCCCTGAATGGGAAGTGCGATGATAAAATCAAGGCAGCCAAGGGCCTATTGGAAAAGGGGGGGTGAAAAGGGTAAAATGTGGTCCTCGTTGTTTGGTGTTAAGCCAAATGATAAATCATCTTTTCCCCCTATGCACATTCTTTCTGATCCGGGGTCAGGTAAGTTCTCTATTTCTGTGCCGGATGAAATCATAGACCATAATATTGCAAACATAGAGAATGTTCTAGTCGAAAAGTTTATGGGGCCTAGACCTAATATTGATGTTGTAAGGGAGTTTGTTAAGAACAAATGGAAAACCAGTGGTTTGGTCTTGGTGGCGGCGCTTCCTAAGGGTTTTTTTACCTTTCAGTTTACTTGCAAAGAGGATTCCAGGGCTGTCAGGAGTGGTGGCCCTTGGATTATTAGAAAATCTTCCCTGGCCCTGAAGAAGTGGTCTTCTAGGGTCGATCTGTTTGACTCTATTTTTGAAATGGTGCCGGTTTGGGCTAGATTGCCTGGCCTTCCTATGGAATATTGGAATACGGAAATATTTATTGGGATTGCTAACTCCTTTGGAGAACTCTTGTCTATTGATACAATGACTGTGGCTAGAAAGAGACTGGTCTTTGCTAGAATCTTTCTAGGGGTCTCTCAAAATGTTGATCTCCCCTCATCAATTGACATCCAATCCAAGCTAGGTGTTTGGAAGCAAGCTATTGAATTCGAGATCATACCCTTTGTTTGCTTTAAATGTCGAAATTCTGGGCATTGGGCAAAAAAGTTCCCGCTAAAAAATGAAAGTGAAAAGGAGAAGGCTGCTAACCCTAAGACTGTATGGAGGAAAATACCCGAGGAGGAGAGGCAAATTTTTTCCCCTAGCTCGAAGGAGAATCTAGAAAGACAAACTTTTGTTCCTGATCTGAAGGAGAACCATAGTTGTTTTCCTAAGGATGTTTTCCCTGGTATAGAATGTACTAGCTCTTTAGATCCTAAGGATCCCAAATCCCTGATCTCACCACATGTGGTTAGTGAAGGAAAAACTTACTCTATGGTGGGAGACTGAGATATTCAGGAGAAGGTTGAAATAAGCTGTGAAGAGAGGTTTTGTCTCACCTTCACCTTTGGTGTTGGCTAGTAGTGTGGATGGGCCTAGTCTTGAGGAAATACCCATTAAGGGTTTGTCTTTGGAGATAGGAATACCCTTCCCTTCCCAAATTCCTACTGGTAGCCCTCATTCAAAAGGGGAACATGATCTGGAGAATGTCACTCTGGAAGTTGTGAAGGATACTTTTGAAACCCAAAGCTTGAAAATGATAACACCTCATGTTAATACTTTAGAGGCTAAGAATGGCATAATGGATACCCTTCCTTGGGATCAGAGGAATTTTTCAGAGGAGTGGGAATCAGGAAGAGAGCTGGAAAGCCAAGATGAGATTGAATGGGAGGAGTTTATCTCACATTCAAGAAAAAAGAAGGAAAGAAATAAGAGGGTGGACACTTCAAGTGGGATGATCACAAGAACCAGGGCCAAGGCGGATTGTGGGAACACTAAGCAAAGCCAGGGTAGAAGATCAAGAAAATGGCAAAGGGAACACGACAGTCTTCAGGATATTGCGGATGGGATTCAAATGACCATCTCAGAGATACTTCAATCCCCAGGTAAGAAATGAAAATCATGTCTTTGAATATAAGAGGGCTAAATAGCCGTCATAAAAAGGATGTTTTGCAAAATTTTGTTAGGGACCATAAACCTGATATTTTTCTTGTTCAAGAAACAAAAATGCCTAAAGATAAAGTAGAAAGCTTTAGAATTTTTCAGAATTGTGGGGCTCATGGGAATAGTTCTGTTGGAGCTTCAGGAGGAATTGTTACTTTTTGGAACAAGTCGATTATTAGAGGTGAACCCTTAATGGAGAATGGTAATCTTATGGCCACTATATTTAATCACATAAGAGATAATTTTTGCTGGATACAATCCAATATATATGCTCTGAATTGTAAGAATGCTAGAAATTCTTTTTGGTGTGAGCTTTCTACTTTTTGAAAGTGTTTTGCTAATGAACACTGGGTGGTTATGGGAGACTTCAATACTCCCCTCTTGAATGATGAAAAAATTGGGGGTTCTCAAGTTAATTGGGATAGTAAATCAGGTCTTTCTGACTTCATTAATAGTAATGCGTTGATAGACCTTGACTTGTAAGGTGCCTCTTATACTTGGACTAATAGGAGGAATGGGCAAGATTTGATCCAAGTGAGACTAAATAGGGCCCTTGTTTTTGGTCAATGGTTTATAGACTATTTTTGTGCTTTGAGAGCTCTTTCAAGGGTGGGATCTGATCATTTTCCCATTTGTCTAATGGCAGACCCTACTAAGGTCAAAAAGAACTCCCCTTTTAGATTTGAAAAATTCTGGTTATCTCATCCTCAAATCTTTGAGGAAATCAGAAGCTAGTGGAATATTGATATTTCTGGCACAACTATGTTTAGGATTGCTAAAAAATTAAAGGAAGTAAAATCTAATTTGAGGAGATGGAAAAAGGATTCCTTTGGGAATATCTTTGTAACTAAGATGAATATTCAGAGTAATCTTCAGTAGATCTAGGCTAAAATCCAGAAATTGGGGTACATTGATAATTTTAGAGAAAAGGAAAATGAACTCCTCACTAAGTTACACGATATTATTGTTAAAGAGGAAGTCTTTTGGTGGAAGAGATCAAGGGAATCTTGGCTGACTGAGGGAGATAGGAACACTAGATTTTTTCACCTGTCTACTTCAAAACATAAGGCTGCTAATAGAATTGCTTACATTGAAGTGAATGGGACTAGGTTTGAGGAGGAAGATGATATCAAGAAACAAGCTGTTCTTTTTTTCAATAACCTACTATCATGTAATAGAGAGATTATGCCTGATGCTCAAGACTCCTTGCTTGAGGCTATTCCCCAGGTGATAGGTCAAAATGAAAATTCTTTGATCACTTCTATTCCTACCAAGGTTGAAATTAGGAAAGCCATTTTCTCTTTTGATGGCAATAAAGCTCCCAGACCTGATGGGTTCCCTTTATTCTTCTTCCAAGAGTTTTGGGAAATTTTTGTGTTGGATGTTGAGAAGGCTGTCAAGGAATTCTTTGGTTCAAGATGTCTTTTGAAAGAACTAAATGCTACTTTTGTCGTCCTTATTCCAAAAAAACCAGGGGCTTCAGAGTTTGAAGCTTTTCGGCCAATCAGCCTATGTAATTCTATCTATAAAATCATTTTGAAGGTTCTAACTACAAGAATTCTTTCTTTGCTTCCTCAAATGATCTCTCTACAACAAAATGGTTTTGTGCCAGGTAGGTATATTCTGGACTCAGCTATCACTGTTCATGAGAATTTACATTCCCTAATTGTTTCGAAGACTGAAGGGTTCATTCTTAAACTGGACATTTCTAAAGCCTATGATTGGGTAGATTGGAATTTTTTATTTAAAATCTTGGTCAAGTTTGGTTTTAACAGCAGAGTCATCCAACTGATGAACCAACTTGTTTCGATGGTTACTACCTCTCTCATTGTGAATGGGTCGCCTTTGAGGTTTTTTCAGACTTCCAGAGGTCTCAGACAGGGAGATCCTATCTCTCCAATTCTGTTTACAATTGTGGTTGAGTGTTTGGGAAGAAATATTAAAAATCTTATTGATCAGAGACCCCTTGTTGATCTAAGACCTTCCTCTTCTCTTCTAACTTGTTCCCACCAGCAATTTTTTGGTGATACCATTCTTATGGGAAGATCCACTGTGACTAAAGCTATGACTTTCAAAAGGATCCTAAATCTTTATGAATTTTCCTCTAGGCAAGTTGTTAATAGGGAAAAGAGTTCAATTTTCTTCTTCAACACTCCTAAACATAGACAAATTAAACTTGCTCGAATTCTTGGCTGTGGGATCTAGCCTTTACCGTCAACCTATCTTGGTTTGCCTCTATGCTTTAAGCCCCTAGACTCATTTTGGATCTCTTTGGTTGAAAAATTCAATAAGAAGTTGTCGGGATGGAAAGGTGCACTTCTCAGTCAAGCTGGAAAAATCCAGCTCCTCAAAGCCTCTTTGGAAAATTTACCTGTGTATGCTCTCAGTTTATTTAAAATTCCTACTAAATATGCTGAGGCTATTGAAAAAATTCAGAAAAGGTTTCTCTAGTCTGGTGTGGAGGATAAAAAGAGACTCCCACTTGTTGGGTGGGACCTGGTTTGTAGACCTAAATCGAGAGGTGGTCTGGGCTTAAAGAAAATTAAAGTGTTGAATTTGTCCCTTCTTGCTAAACAACTCTGGAGATCTCTTACTTTGAGAGGGGAATGGCAAGAGACCTTAAAAGAAAAATACTTTAGCAACTGTGAGTCTCTTAATGATGTTATTACTTCTTCTCTTTTACCTCGCGGGTCTGTCTGCTGGAATGATATGAGTAGAGGTAGAAAGTTGTTGGATATGGGGACTAGATGGATTGTTGGAAAAGGAAATAATGTTAGATTTTGGGAAGATAGATGGATTTTAAAGGATCCTCTAATCAGAATTGAGAATTTCAGTAAATGAATGAATGATTGTAAAAGGGAATTTAGGGTCTTGGTCAAAGATTACTGGAGGAACGGGGACTGGATTGATTTGAGGACTATAATTCTGGATCTTTGCCCAATTCAGTCTACCTTCAGGGCCCTTAGATTGGATCAACACCAAGTGGATGATCTTGTGGTTTGGATAGACAATCCGTCTGGCATTTTTTCAGTTTCTTCTGCTACTTCTATGTTGGTTAGTCTGCAGGAGTTCCTGCCCTTCTGGGCTAAAGCTTGGATTAATTCTTTGATTCCTAAAATCAATACTTTCTATTGGATCATGCTACAGAACAAGATTCTCACTTTGAACAATCTTGGCAAGAGAGGAATCAAATTACCTAACAGATGCTACATGTGCATGAATGATGCTGAGACTGTTAATCATCTTTTTCTTCATTGTCCTTATGTGTCGCATATCTGGGGAAAAATTCTTGTGCATCTTGACGTGGTTTGGGTTTCCCCTGCTTCAGTTGAAGATTTTTTCCTGCAATAGAAAGCTCCATCAAAAAATCCTTTTGTGCATAGGCTCTGGTCTTTTGTTCTACCTTTTGTTTCATGGAGTATTTGGAAGGAAAAGAACAATAGATTGGTTAGGGAAAAAGAGACGTTGGAGGGGGACTTGTATGAAAAAATTGTTAGGGCTATAAAGGAAAATTTATCTTTATTCCCTAGAAAAATGGTTGATAAACCTACTTGGTCTCCCTTTGATATTGCTACAGCCAAAAAGTGGAATTCAAAATTAGTTGTTTTAAAAGTCCCCATGCCGGCCCATTGTTGAAGGGAGAACGCCAGCTGGACTTTGCCGCCTTTTGGATGGGTGAAAGCCAATTTTGATGGTGCTACTAAAGGTAACCCTGGGAAAGCTGGTAGTGGGTGTGTTTTAAAGGACAATGCGGGGGCTTTTATTATAGCTTTTGCTGTTGACATTGGCACCCAAACTAATCATGTTGTGGAAGTTGTTGGGGCTTATCATGTGGTTAACCTGGCTTTCAATATGAATATGAAATGTCTTTGGTTGGAGGGAGATTCTAAGAACATAATAGACTGCATTCTTGGGTTAACCCCCCCTTTGTGGACCATCAAAAAGTGGATTGAAGATACAATTTCTATATTAAGTAAATTCAACAAAGTGAAAGTTTCCCATGCCTATAGAGAAGCCAATAAGGTGGTGGATTACTTTGCAAATGAAGGGGTCAAGAGGGGTGGGGAAAACACGTGGAGGAAGAATGATTACCTCCATTCTTAGGTTAAAGCTCTAATCTATTATGATTCTATACATGGAAGAGAATTTTATCTTCGCCATGATGAAGCGGATAAAGATTAAGTACGTCGATCTCATTAGATTTGATGGGACCGACGTCATTTTCCTTTTCAAGAAGCATTTTTGGCACGCTTTCTGGGTGTCTGGGAAAATAAGCTCATACGGGACCCAGAGCAACTGTAGGGGTTGGCATAGTAGAGCTTTGAAGATGGGGGGAGAGAGAAAATGTGTTGAGCCAAGCAGGTTTCAAGAGCACAGGAAGAATGTTAAAGCTTGGGAAAAAATTGAAAAGGGAGGTTTAGTTCTGTTCTTGGAAAAGCTCCATGGTACTGATGAGATGATGCTGGACTATTTCGCCAAAATCTAGAAAAATGGTGAGATTGTGTTGTTTGGTAGGAATGTTAAGTTGAATGAGCAAATCATTGGTGAGATTACTGGTCTTTCGACTGAGGGTGTGAAATTTTATTGGGACCGCCAATTCTCTGATGAAGCGGTTATCAGATTTCCTAAGAAAGATAAGGAGAAGGCTAAGCTGGTTAAGGTTTCTAATAGCTACTTTGATGTGGAGTCCATTAAATTGATCTAGAGGAAAGTTTTGAGAGTCATTATGGAGTACATCACGGTTGATGGGCGCTTCACCAGGGCGTATGGTTATCACTTTGCCATTTTGAACCACTTTCGTCACAAGGTTCATATCTCTTTGCCTTTTTATTTATTCTCTTCTCTGAAGAATTGCCTTGATGATGTTGAAAGAAACCCTAGGCGGATTTCTATTATTCACACTGGTCTTGTTAGGCTCATCTTTGAGCATTTCTAAAATTTACCCACTCTGCCTAAAAATGTTGCTGCTGGGGAGTTGGACGATGAGGATATGGAAAGTAGCAGGGAGAATGATCCTTTGGCCCCTTTTTCTTTTTCTCATGTTGGTACTACAACCACTGACCCTCAGTCCCTTTCTTGCTAGAATGTCCTTGAGGGCTCTGCTCTACCTTCTTGTCTTAACCCCCAGCCTTCTCATGGTTGCCCTATGTTAGGTTCTGTTCTATTGTCTTATCTTAATCCCTAGCCTTTTCCTAGTTGCCCTACCCCGGGTTTGGTCTCTGGGTTTAAAGGTGCCTCAATTACGAAATTGGTTTCGTACTCTAGGAATTCTTTGGAAATTCATTCTGAAAATCCTATGGCTAGTAAAGAGTTGGCCCCTAGTGCCCCTACGTCTGGAAGATTTGTGAATGCCCCTAAAAGACCCCCTAATTAGGATGAAATTAATTATGCCCCGAATAACTTTAGGTCTGATGACATAATGAGTGTGGTGGAAAAAAGTGTTGATAGCCTTTTCACTGTTCTTAAGTGGGCCCATAAGGAAGTCTATGGTTTGAATGGCTGTAATATAGATCTCAGCAACAAAGTCATGGAGTTCGAGCAGAAGGTGAGCTAGAGCCGTAAGGAGAATGATGGATAGAACACCCCCTTAATGGAGAAAAGACAACAGTTGCAGGAGGAAAGATTGTCTAGGCTGGAGAGCAATATGTCCAAGATTGGCCAAAATATCAGGGCCACTGTGGCGCATAATCATAAATTTGCCAGGCATAACACCATTATCATTAATGCTATGGTGGAAAAGTTGGAAAAAAATCAAAAGGGCTCGTTGTTCGTGGACTTGGATGCGGACAGAGGTTGTAGCAGAGATATTGTTGAAGGGATTTCGACTCGTACCCGGGCTAACATGAAGAGGAAGGTCCCTGCTTCTACACACATGGTTCAAATACTCAAGCAGGGAATACAGGAAATTAGTGAAGTTGAGAAGGAAGCCGAGGATTTTTTGAACTTCATGGAGTAGTGTTGTTGTTGTTGTCTTCTCTGGCTTTTTGGTGGTCCTTTTTTGGACCCTGTTGTCTCTTTGTTGCTGTCATTTCTTTTTGGGATAGCTGTCTGTTCTCTTGGAATTTTTTTGCTCTATCTTTGTATGTTTAAACCTTATGGTTTCAAGTCCCTGTAAAACCTATTTTTTCCTTTTCAAAAACATAAGTTTACTCATACTCAACATATCATAAAACAAAGAAATGATCTTAGCCACAATATCATCTTAACCACAGTCCATATGCGATGTGATTCATATAGGGCTCACTTCTCACATTGTATTCCTTTTAAGCTTCCATTTAAAATTTTACTATTCACATATACTTGATTTATATGTATATGTTTCTAAAAACAAATTTATTTGCGTAAACCAATTGTTAATATGACCATAGGAATTTCTTATCTTTTTCATTTCCTACTTATGCTATAAAAATAATTTTACATTATAAGCATTATCCTATGGTTAAATTTAACATCCTCACATTTAATATAGTGTCAAACATCTCAAAGTTGAGATCCCTAAATGAAATTCTGGAGAGTTGATCAGGTGACCTTACAACTTCACTGGTAATATTAAAATCATACATGCATTGTGAATAACTCAGAAAAAAGAAGAAGTTAAAACTACACTTTACACTTAATATTAAAATCCAAAAAAAATTATTAGGAAAAAACAAGTCAAAACTACATTCAACTATTAATATTAATATTAAAATCATTAAAACTTAGAAAAAAAAAAAATTAAAACTACACTTAACTTAACTTGTTAATATTAAGATTGAAAAAAACCATTAATATTAAAAAAAAAGAAAAACTATTAATATTTAAATCCGAAAAAAATGAGGAAATGCTAAAAAGTTGTTGATAAAACATGTTGCATAAAAAAAACCAAAAAATCGCTAAAATCATTAAAACTTAGAAAAAAAATTAAAACTACACTACACTACACTTAACCTGTTAATATTAAAATTGAAAAAAATCATTAATATTAAAATTAAAAAAAAACTATTAATATTTAAATCCGAGAAAAAAGGACGAAAAGCTAAAAAGTTGTTAAAAAGTGTTGTATGAAAAAAAACCAAAAAATTACTAATTTGGGGAAAGTTTTAGTGGATTTTTAGGGGTTCTAATGAACCCCCCCTTTTTTTTATTTTTCTTAAATTTTAATTACAAAATTAATGCATTTTTTACTTTTGAAGCTTTATTTGGAGGTGCAAATGGAGTCAAATAGATGAATCAAATTGGAGAACCATATTCCTTGAAACAAGCTTCGTAACAACTATAAATTTGATATATTTTGCTTTTAATTTATATTATATTTTTTAGTTTTACTAGACATAGGTTTTTCACTGAACATTAAGTTCGGTGAAAAACTATTGTGGAAAAATAGTAAATTAGTGATTTTTTTTTTGGAAACATATGTACGTACCAATATTTATGTCCTTGTTCAAACAAAAAAAAAAGAAAATAATTTCATTAAATAGAAAAAAATTATACAATTGAAAGTGCACATATGTCTAAACTGTAATTAGTTTTCCTTTAAAACTTAATTACAAGAAAAATATTCAACAAAATGTTATGGAACAAAATGGATGCACTAAATATCAGTGTTACCAACCTAAATTCAAAAGAATCATAATTCAATCCTTTGTAGAAAACAAGTTATGCGATTGAAAGTACACATCACTTTTTAAAAAAGTTGTTTACTATTAAAAACTAGTTATCAAAGGAGATGCAAAAAAAATTATAATTTTTTTTATAATTTAAAAAAAAAATATATTTAGAATCTATAGAGAAAATCTCACAAATCACTAATTTGGATCATCTTTAAATTCCTAACAATTTACCTACTATAAGTTTCAGAAAGTGAAGATTTTTCTCAAAATGTTGCTTTCAATGTCAAGTTTAGCCAAAAAGTGTAACCCACTATTGTGGGATCACCCATTAATTCTAATTGGTGATTGGACCCGACTTGTGGAAGAATATTATATTTTGTTGCAAATCTGCATGTAGAAACAAAATTATTGTTAGTGGATATATAAATGAGATCGGTAATTCATTTTGTATGTGAGATACAAAGTGGTGAAAATGTGTGTGTGCGAAGAAGTGCAGAACAATTGCATGAGGTAATATCAGAGGGTCTGTCGAGAAAATTTTGTATGTGTAACAAAAGGGTTTTTGTAGAAGAGAAAAGCAGAGCAGAGCAAAAGTGCGAATTGGACAGAAGGTCCGAAAGCCATTTCATGTGCTTCATTGGAACTGAATCCAGGCATTCATAGATGCTATTTTCTCAGTTCATATTTTGAATAGTTTTAATTCAAACTACTTTTGGACAGTGAGTCCTCTTTTGTATTTTGAGCAGTGAGCTCTAAGCAGTGCACCTAAATGCAAGTGCATTCCCTTTTTATCATACTTTTGAAAAAGTATACTTTGTGGATTAATCTCCAGCATGGTTTTTCCCCTAACAGGGTTTCCATGTAAAACTCGTGGTGTTATGGTGTTCACATTATCTTATTAATGTGCATGCATGTTTCCTTTTGTTTATTTGCTATGGATGCTATTAAAGATTAATATTGTTGTTGATAGTTCAATATCTAATTTGAAATTCAAATATTGTCAACACTGATTCACCCCCCACTCTTAGTGTTCCTAGTGTCCAACAATTGGTATCAAATTAGGTTCCTCTTCTGAGTTTAATAGTTTGAGGTGGATCTTGGATTACAATGGTCGCAGGTGGTCTTTAACATCAACTTATGGTGGTGCTTGATGATCTTGATCAATCTAGAGGAGAGGTCATGGAACTAAAAGAAAATCTTGTGGCTGCTGGAAAATTCATTCAATCCGTGAAGGATAAACTAAATGAGTCAAGGGAAAAGAGGAAAGAACTATGTGGTCAGTCAAAGCAAAAAGAAAGTAGAAGCCCAGAAGATGTTCATCTGAATCAAACCCTAAAATAAATAATAGAAGAATGTGAAAAGCTTGCTAAGGACAATACTGCTCTAAAGCTTGAAATGGAATCTGTGGCGATGAAGTTAACCAAAGAGATTGAAGAAAGGAAGAAGAAAGAGGAAAATCTGGCCCAGTCCTTGAAAGAGAAGTCTAAGGAACGTAGCAGAGTCAATAGTGGATTGATTCAGCTAGAGATTGAACTGCAAAAATCCAAAAATAATGAACAAGAACTTGAGAGACAAGTAGTTATTCATAGAGACAAGCTTGTTACTACAAATGAGTTTAAGGAGAAGTTCAGGATCAGTTTTGCTAGGCTTGATGAGATAACTAAAGGTCAAAAGGATGCAAATGATAATTGAGGTCTTGGCTATGTGAAGGATGTGAGCTCTGAATGTGAACAAAAGGACCTTGAAAAGAAGAACAAAGGTAGAAGATATCTGGTAAGGTGACTCAACGCTTAGAAATTTAATGGATATTGCTTTGTTTGTAATAAATTTTGGAATATGGCTTCTCAGTGAAGAATTAAGATAAGTTATGGAAGTCCATTATTTTTTGGTCAATTTTTTAACTACAAAATTTTGGTCATAAGTCATTAGAATGCAGAAGCATGTCTATCAGTAAAAGGAATGTTAAATGTTTCACCTGTGGAAGATTTGGAAATATTGCTAATTAGTGTAGATTGGAAGGAAATCAGTGGAATGGATGGTATAGACAAAAAAATATGGTATTCTACAACTGTAACAGATTTGGTCACATTGCAAGATTCTGTAGGAATAGAAACATGGATAAAACCCATCTGGAATATCAAGGCAAAAATTCACAAAAAAGTGATAAAGGAAAAGGAAAAGAATCCATGGAAGATATAAGAGATCAAATGAAGAAAATGTGGGTAAAAAAGAATAGATCTGATGAATGTAATAAGGTTTTACTGGAAGCCCCCTTTGGTAGTTCATCTAGCAATTGATTTCAGGCCATTGGCCTAGGGGGAGTTTTTCATGAAAATATTTTGTTCCCCCCGTGTAGTTGGTTCCAGATTGTAGGAAGTTGTCTATAGTTGTGTTATTCATCCTCAAGTGTATTAGCGATCACTTCTTGAAGGTCTGCGGATGGATTTCTCTCTTGTTGTTTGAAAATAGAGTAATTGGAACCTCTAGGGAAAAGCATTTAATGTGAAAAATAAGTTAGGTGTGAAAAGTTATAAAAGGGAATTCAAAACCCTCACTTTTCACCATGCACCAAAGAAGAATAGTTGGAGAACCTTTTTCAGCAAAATTTTGAAGGAGCCCAAGTAAATTTAGTGGCGAATTCTGTAGGTATTTATGTTGATTATCAATTTCATACTTTTTCCATGATCGGTAGAACCCTGTTCAGTACAAAAAATGAAGCAAATCAAAGGAACAATAATTATGGATGAGTATAGTAGTCAAAAGGTTAGGGATGTAAGAAATTCATTTTCTTTTGTCGAATTGAAGAAGCTTGGAGGAGTGAAACACAAGAATTTGGACATTTGGAATGAATTTCCTCATTTGATCAATGCAGAGGTAGTCCAGTTTATTTTGAACTGATTGGATGGTGATATCCTTACTCTGGATAAACCCTATCAAATTTCTAAGGATGTAATAAAAAATCTAACAGGTTTGTGTAATGTTGGTGATGTCCTAAAAAAGAAATCAATTCAAAATTTTGAGGTCAAAGCCCTAACTAGTGTAAAAGGAGATTAGAGGATGCTGATGATTACAACGATCAAAGATCCATTAACAAGGTGTATTGCATATGGAATTTCATACAAGATCTTTTTCAGAAATAGGGAAGGTGCAACCTTTGTAGGCATATTCTATATTGCGCACAAGATGTTAATAGAAAATGAAGACTTTGACCAATGTAAATTGATGAAGGATCAATTGATGGAGAATGTGCAATTGACGAAGGATATAGATTATTCGTTTAGGTTTGGTACCCTGGCTATACACATTATGTCGTATTTCCTAAATTGCTTCCCTCATAATGACAATGTGGTATGGAAGAAAAATATGTTGGTTTGCAAGAAAATTTTTGAGCATTTCAACTCTTTTGAAAATGGTGAACAAGTTTATGAAGAATTCTTTGGAAAGGTGTTAGAAAATTTTGGTATTCCTCTCTCAGTAAAATAAATTGAAATTAGATCATCCTCCAGTAAGTTGGAGAAAAAGTAGAAGAGAGAAAGAGAGTTGGCTAGTGACACTCCTCTGGTGCCTAAGTCAACAAAAGTTGAAGAAAAAGGTAAAAATTAGATAGTTGTGGATGTATTTGATGAAGACTTTGAGGAATATACACCAAGAGATGAACCAAAACTAGTTGAACTAGTTGCGGTAATTGCAAAAGAAAGTGATGAAGAAGGTGCTTTACACAAAGCAAAGATATTGCAGATTGTTCAAGAAGAAGATGGAATGCAAAAGATAACTGACATATGGATAAATGGTCCATCATATGAATAGGACCTCATTGAGGACTCTCTAGGAAGATACCTTATTGATAACAACATTGAATTGAAGAGTTTGAATAATGTACAAGTTCCAGAAGAATTTATTGAATATATCAAGGAGGCTATGGATTTTGTGTCTTAGGAAAGAAAAGATGAAGAAATAATCTCACATAGAAAGATGTAGTTTAGGCTATCTCTCACCAAACTAAAGAAGAAAATGAATGTACTAAGATAATGCATTGACTCGGCGAATACAATCTTCAATTACTGTCTCAAGTGGCCTCATGTGGTTGGAAAATACAAGGTAAAGTTAGAACAAATTGAGAATGAGCTATTCAGAATTGGACATGACTACAATATGGTTCAGGACAAGGATGGAGAAGTTAAGAAGAAGATTCATGAGTTGCAAGTTGAGCATGCAAAGCTTCACTCTACCAAAAACACTATTATGGAAACCTTCTGGAAAGTGAAGTTGTGAACCAAAATTCCAAACATGCATGAACACAACAAATAAACACTATATTAGATCAAATGCAAGGTTATTATCATGGTTCCTCAAGAAATCCATTTGAATTGGAAAGGAAAAGGAATGAAATGAAGTATACAATAAACATAAACCAAAGATATCAAATCCTATTCTAATGCAAAGCAAACTCTTAATATCTTGAGGGAATTGGTGCCAATTTGATGTGAAAATTGGTCTTTTCCCAATTCCAATGATGCAATGTAGATGCTTGATGAAGAGTGATCCACTTGATGAATGCTTCTAATATGCTCCAAAATGAAAATCTGCGTAACCTAGCTAATATTGGATAAAATTGGATGAGGATTGCTATGGATTTGAGTATAATAACTTTGCTCAAATTGTGGATGCTAAAATGAGGAATAAAGCCTCTTATTTATAGATTGACAAGTTGGAGAAATGCCCAAAATGGAATAATGTGGGACTAAAATTCAACCAATGGTAAGGTGCCACTTGTCAAGATGAGAATGGATGAGGGATGTGCACATTTTGAAGAATATTCAAAGAGGGGGGAGATTCAAATTCAAAAGATGGATTGAAGGATGAGGTGAAAGGTGAATTTAATGTCACATGGATTAAGAAAAGGACTTGTAAGAGATGTTAAATGCCATGTTTGAAGGACAATACCTTTTGGGGGGAGATTTCAAATTTGAGGAATATTCCATCTTTGATGCCTTTTTTGAATGAAAATAGATAATTTATAAATCAATTAAATTGATTTTCATGTGAAAGTTACAAAATCTAGAAGATTTGATGGATTAAGACTAAGATTAATTAGGATTTGATTAATGTAAAGGATATTAGCTGATTTGACCATTTGATTTAGATTTTTGGATTTAAATAAATCAAAATGAGAGGAATAATGATTTTAGACTTAATTAAATAAGATTTGATTTATTTAATTAAAGAGGATGGTGTTAGCTTTAAATCAAATAAAGATTAATTTATTTTTTTCAAATGAGATTAATTTAGAGATTAATTAAATAAAATGAATTATTTAATTAAAAGAGGGGCTATATGATTAATTAAACAAAGTGATTTATTTAATTAATAGGAGATGATGACTTAATCAAATAAAAAATGATTTATTTAATTAAGAGATGAAATGTGATGAATTTAATTAAATAGAGATTATTTAATTAAATGATTAGTAGAGAGATGATTTAGGATGAACTGGTGTTAGTAAAATCAGGATCAAGTCCATGTACATTTTACGTGTCTATAGAAGGATCTCCTTGAATGTAGATTAGAGAAAATGGTTGAATTTCGAAACAAAGGAGAAAAGATTGAAGAAGCCATTACTATTCATGAATCCCTTGTTCAAGTCATCAACAAAACATCAGAAAATAACAGTCTGATAATTACTACTAGAATTACAGTGGACTCTTAGAAGAAATTTTTGCCGAAAATGAAAGATAACTATAAAATAATCTTTTAAATTTAGCAGTAGTTGCAACTTTTTTTCAAAATAATGCAGTGAGGAATCTAGTGCAGTAAATAAGCTAAAGGGAAAAAAAAGTAGTGGAATTTTTTGTCATTGATGTCAAAGAGGGAGAGAATGCAGTGAAAAATTCCTTAACATCCAAAGGGGGAGCAGTGTTTTGTTGTGCTATGAAGTATTGAATTTTGGTTTTGACGCTTAGTCATTTTTCACTAAGTGTTGCCATTAATGCAAAAGGGGGAGATTGTTGGCATATGGCTTTGGGAAATTGTTTTTAGCTACTAGTGTTTTCATTGATGGCAACTAGAGTTAGTAGTGTGGTCCGCAGTTTAGAAGCAGTTCCTATCGGCAAGGAAAGTAGAAGACAATATTCTACCGGTAGAATGCATGAAGAATAGAGTATCTGGTTGGTAAGTTGATCTAAATACTTCACCAGATCATTATTTTGTTGTGTGGATCCCTAGGGAAGCTTGTCAAGCATTTATGTTACCTATTTGATAAGTTTTATGATATTACATTGATCTATGTACAAGTTTGGAGATTTGGTAAAATGTTTTATTGCTTATTTTCTCATTGTGGTTGACCTGTTGTGTATGGTGTGTTCCGAATGTATAAGGAGTATGTGTTTAGCTATTTCTTATGTTGGAAATTTTGGTTTGGGTCCCTACTATAGTCTAGCCAACTCGTGTGGGTACACATTAATTCTAATTGGTGATTGGAGCTGACTTGTGGAAGAATATTATATTTTGCTGCAAGCTGACATGTAGAAATAAAATTATTGTTAGCGGATATATAAATGAGTTTGGTAATTCATTTTGTATGTGATATATGAAGTGGTGAAAAGGTGTGTGTGTGAAGAAGTGCAAAATAACTACATGACGTAATATCAGAGCGTTTGTCAAGCAAATTTTGTTTGTGCAGCAGAAGGGTTTTTGTAGAAGAGCAGAGTAGAGTAGAGAAGAAGTGTGAATTAGATAGAAGGTCTAGAATTTGTTTCATGTGCTTCATTAGAACTAAATCCAAACATTCAGAGATGTTATTTTCTCAGTTCATATTTTGAATAGTTTTAATTCAAACTCCTTTTGGACAGTGAGTCCTCTTTTGTATTTTGAGCAGTGAGCTCTAGGAAATGTGCTTGAATGCAAGTGCATTCCTTTTTTATCATACTTTTAACAGAGTATACTTTGTGGATTAATCTCCACCATGGTTTTTCCCCTAACAGGGTTTCCACATAAAAATCTTGGCGTTATGGTGTTCACATTATTTATTAATGTGCATGCATGTTTCCTTCTATTTATTTGTTGTGGATGCTATTAAAGATTAATATTGTTGTTGATAGTTCAAGATCTGATTTGAAATTAAAATATTAACTGATTCAGCCGCCCCCTCTTAGTGTTCCTAGTGTGCAACATAAACTTGAGGAGATTGTTGATTATTGGTTGTCATTGGATGTCATGCCTTATATAATAGTTGACAAAGTTCATGGTTGGATGCCATGCCTTATTTAGAGAAGGATTGTTGAAGTTGGTTGCCATGCCTTATCTAAAGAAGAGTTGAAAAATTTCATGGTTAGATGTCATGCCTTGTTCCATGCTAATAAAAGTTGTATAGTGCATTATTGTTATCAACAAACTTGTTTTTATAATGATATATTTAGAAGATGATTAGAATCATGGAGAGATATTACTGATGGTCTACATTTTTTCTTTTTCTCTCTCTTGATGTTCCTAATGATGTATGTGTTGTAAAAATTGTCATCTAGCCTTTGTAAGGTTCTTAAGTGTTTTGGTTTAGAAAGCTGCTTTGAAGTCTGTTTGGGAGAATGATTTGTATTCCACCGAGCTATTTAAAATTTGGTCTTGTAGGTTGGGATTTAATGTTAGTGTTTGTGGATATTGCCCTCCTACCTTTTTAGGTCTCCTATGTTGCCAAGGAGAGTTCTATGAATTGCAAAAGGTTAGCAGTGTTGGTTGTCTAGACTAGTATGAGAAACGCTTCAAATTTCTTCATATTGATTTCTTTACTCTTGTAGTTTGGTTAATATTGTCACATTGTCAAGGATATGTCTCAATTCCAATTTCATGTGATGAAGTGCTCCTCAAAATAATATTTGAATGCTATATCTTCTAGTTATTAGTTGTGTGCTTCCAAGATGGGGTATTTTGTTCTTGTTTGGTTTGTGGTGGTTGCTAATGGCATTTAGCAATATGAAAGAAGGATATAGAAGTTTTATTGTATATTCATGGAACACCCCCATGTGATTCACATAATGCTCATTATTTTCTTTTGTGTTGCATTATATCTTGAGTCTTTTTTCTAGGTTATTTGTAGACATTTGGATGAAAGGGCTTGCTCCTTTTCTTGTTCCATGTGTTTGGGGGTATGTGCCAACAATTGAAGATGAGTTAAGTTATATTTGGGTCCTAACCTATCTTGGTTAGAATTTCCTTGTGAAAATTCAACTAGAATTATGATTTTGAGCTGTTTGGTTAAGCACTTCAAAGTTTCATCTACACGTTTCCTTGATGTCGACTTAGGTTGATGTGCACTAGCATGTGAATTATTTTAGATTGCATTTGAAGATGTAAAAAGATTTTTTGGTCCTCTCTATCTTTGATATAAGACCACATTATGTTTTTAATGGCCAAATTGTTGAAATAATTGATTATCTTCTTCCTTGTTGACCTAATTGAAGTTTTGAATAGTTGCAGTAGATATAAATGCAAGATCACTTCAAATACAACAAGATGGAGAAGTATACAAGTGTGAAAAAAAAGTGTGTAGAATGTATTGAATATCCAATAGAGTTAGTGCTACATTGTGAAGAGTAAAGACATAACCATATGTGCTATAATGCCTCAGTCAGTAGAGTGCTACGTTGACAAGCATTGTAATCTTTATCTAAATCTTTGTATTATTGTGCCATAGAAAAATGGCCCCTTGTCATTTTCATGGCCTTTTAGGTCTTGTTTCATGGTGTTGGAACTATGTTGCTTTGATTTTATGTTGTAACATGGCTTGAACATGCTTATTTAGGTACTAAAACTCAAAGAACGATGTCCTGTGAAGGTGTTGTGAAGTGTTGTAAGAAATTTCTACATTCTTCTAGACTCTATTTAATGTAATTTACCTAAAAAATCATGTTTTCACTCATCAACAATCCCTATTTTGAAGTGTTGTAAATTCTTATAACAAGCTTTAATGCTCTTCTAGGTGTATTTTCACTATTTACACCCTTCTCATGCTTTATTTGGTCTCTTTATGTCCTCATAAGTTGTAATTAAGTGTATTTTTGCATATTATCCTGACAAACAACATTAAATAAAACATTTTTCCCAACACATGTTTTCAAGTCCTAGGTGGGACCCATTCACCATGGGTGGTGAATGAGTCCCACTTGGCCCCAAATTCAAAATATTTCAAATTTACTTTCGAGATTTTATTCAAAATCACTTGATGTTGGCCTGTGATGAGGTATGAAGGGATACTAAGGCACAATAATTGTATAAATAATTTATTTTCACCTTTTACATCTACCAACATCTCCTCACTCATTCAAGCATTCAATCCTACATTTTAAGCATTCAAGAACTTTACATCAACAATTCAAGTACTATTCAAGCACTTTGAAGCAGCCATTGACATAACTTCAAAATTGCATCATCAAGGGTTAGGTAAGTTGATAGAACTTGCATGTTATTATTTTATCTTTCTCTTTCATTGCATTGTCTTTTCAAGGGTTTAATTACCAAAAGTGGGGTTTTACCAACGAAAACCCCTATTCACTAAACCTTAATCATTTTTCCCCTATTGCATGTTTGTTTTTAGCCATTTGTTTGTAGTTTTGAAAGGTTATTAGGTGTTTAAGATTGATTTTCAAGTCATCTTGAATCAAATTCAAGCTTGGAGAGAATTATTTGTCCATTTTCTATAGATTTGACTTCGGCAACCTAACAAGCAGACATTTCTAGATTTGGTGTTGCAGTGTTGTCTCCTAATTTTTTGGAAATTTGGGAGAGGACTGATTCACCACCTATGGTGAATGAGTCCCACCTTAGGATTGGAAACTTGAGTTTTGTTAGATTCTAGATCCTAACAAACAGAAACCCACTCTCAACAATTTTTCACCAGTAGGTGGACTGATTCACCACCCTAGGCGAATGAATCCCACTGTGAAAATTAATGATTTCCATTAGCATCCAAAACACTCCAGAAACATCACAATTCCTCCAAGTGCACTCAAATTCATCCTTGTATTCTCTGTTTTGCATTATTTCTTCATTTACATAGTTGTTTGCATGTCACAATGTGTTTTCAAACATAGTTGTAATTACACTTTTGCATTCATTTTTGGTCATTTAGATTAGTCAATTGCATTTAGTTAAGTTCATTTACATTAAAAAACATTGCATACATCCTAATTTGAGTGTACATTAGCATTTTTGGCCCTATCTTTGTCATTTAGGTAAAAAACCCTAGAAGTGCAAGAGTAGTCCATAGGGTCCCAAAATCTATGTTTCAATTATGATATAAGATAGTGAATATCCTTAGGTCCTCTATATCTTTCTCATGCAACTATGTTGGTTTTAGCTTTGCAAGTCTTGCATATCTTGCTCTAAGACAACGAGCCTTCTTGCAAGTCTTTTTAGTAGCAAGTCTTTAAAAGGTATGCCATATCTCATGCAAATAAGGTTATCTAATGAAGAACAATGCGAAAACATGTGCTTCATCCATTTGGGCATCCCAAACTAAATTCACAACTCATCCTTCACTTTGGTGATAATTCCAAAGCTCTTCCTCAAAGATGGCGCCCATAAGTATTCCTACTTAACTGAGCCTTTAGAATTATCTCAACATGCAAAAGAGGTAAATCCAAGAAAGCATCTTGGGTGCCCAAGTTGGCTCCAAGTGATTTCTTGTTAACTGAAACATTTACTCAACACCATTCATGCAAGAATGGTCATCCCCTATTAACTTGAGGTAGTCACTATTATCTGTCATACAACTCAAGTTATTAGCCATGCATTTCAAGTTAATTGAAGCTAACTACATGCAACTCAAAATAACCAACATGCATGCAACTAAAGATAACTGAACCATAACTGAACTGAACTGAACTGAATTGAACTGAATTGATTCTGAACTAAACTGAACTAAACTAAACTGAACTAAACTCATCTGAACTGAACTGAACTAAACTTCATGCATGCAAACATCAAATCCTAAATCCTAGGATCATTACATGCATTCAAAAGTGTTATCTCTTACTCTGAATAGTTAACTGAACTCAAGGTGAGTGTGACCTTACCATGTGTGCACCCACATGCTCCTATTATTTAGGAATAATTACAAATTTCAATTTCATGATTTATTTCATCCAAATAATTAATCTTATCCTAGTCTTAGTGTTGTTGAACACATTCCAAGAACTTAGGAGATACATTAAATAATTAATGTTTAGGATTTGCAATTAAATGGCATCCTATTTCCAACATTCTCCCACTTGAAATTATACATTTCAATTATTCTAAACAAGGAATACTAAAAAATTACAAGACTCAAGGCCAAGTGCCTTCTTGAACCAACTAATGAAACCATGCTAACTTCAAATGCAACCTGCATAATCATGAAGCTTCCAAGCAAATGATTAAAACCAAGACAACTTATCTGTATGGTTTCATAAGATAATCTGTAACATTAATTAAAGTGTCAACTTTCTCAATTAATACCTTCCCATTATCAACCAAACCAATACCTTTCCCAAGTCTTTGTATCCAAACTACCTCTTTAGAGGCATGCTAAACCACTGAGTGTGTGAATTCACATTCAACCAAGGTGTAGGCTCCTTAGTCTTTTATTTTGGAAAAAAAATTCTTACAAGTAACCATTCCAACAAATGTCTCTTACCATAAGAGAACTCTAGCCTCACCTATTTTTCCAAGTATCCATGAGGACCTGTAACCAATCAATCCATGCCAAACTCCAAATGCAACACAACACTTTCATGAAGTAATCAAGAAAATGATTAATGTACCCAATACTTAAGAGAACTACATAAGATCAATGTCAAAGATCCAACCTTGAACATAAACATGACATCCATGATCTAACCATTTCCTCTTAGGAGATCACATGCATCATAACATACTTATACATCCTAGTCTCAAGAGAACCATGTAATATGCCAAACTCTAAATGCATATCAAGAGTAAACCATGACATCAATAACAAATATACTCTAAACCAAGAAACCATATCTCTAATCACATGGAGATAACCTTATCGATGATGCATCCAAGTCACCGCCAAAAACTCCCATTGAACCATGGTACTGAGTTACACATGGCATCACGACTATCATCCTCTCTATGAATATTACTCTGAAACATGAAGCAAAGAGTTATCACAAACAATATTAGTTGAAATAACCAATGCATCATTACTATTATCCAAGGACTCCTCTGTAGAAGAATTAGAACTTCTTTCTTGTTCTTACAATCCTTCTTCACATGTCCCAGTTTCCCATAGTTCCAACACTTTACCTTACTTCATCCTTCTAACTTACCCTTCCCTTCCTTGTTTCCCTTAGGCTCCTTTTTCTTAGGCATACCTTTTACAAACAAGGCATCTTGGATTCCCTCCTTATACTTCTTCCTCATCTCCTTTGATAGGAGAGTAGGAATAATGTTGTCCATCTTTGGATCTGCACCATTACCACTAATTGCAACAATTAGATTTTCCCAAGAATCTGGTAAAGAACAAAGTAATAAAATGCACTTATCCTCATCCTCTAGCTTTACATCTACATATGCTAACTGACCGAGAATTAAACTGAAAGCATTTAAATGTTGTGCAACAGATTCACTATCTTTCATTTTCAATGAATACAACTACCTTTTCAAATACAACTTATTGGTGAGACTCTTAGTTTGATAAATATCCCCTATTCTCTTCCATAATTTATATGTAGTGGTCTCATCAAAAACATTTAAGAGAACAACATCAGCAAGACATTACCTAATTGTTCCTCTTGCCTTCTTATCTAACTTAGCCCAATCTTCATCTAAAATAGTTGTAGGTGTCTTTGTATCATTATTAACCATTAACCACTGATCTCTTTCTTCAAGAAGATCTTCCATTTTTAATTTGGACAGGTGCATGAAGTTGGATACCAATTTTCTGGCCACTTTTGATTTTTTTTAAAAACGCGCTTGTGTTATAATGTGATCGCATTATTTCGCATTAAAAACAAAGAAAAAAGTGAAAGTATTTTCCTTGGAATACCAACTCAAAGGCTTGGAGGGCATTCCCAACAAGGCTAGAGACGTGTTTTTGCAAATTCTACAATTTTTCACATAATCGGGTCTGTGCTCACCATCAAGATTGCATCTAGTTCAATATTGACCAAATCGAAAACATGGGTAATGTTAGGTTCTCTCTTAGCTATCCAACAAAGTAATTTTTTTCACTTTTTGACAATGTTAAGCCTTTCATCCATAATTTCTTTTGTTTGTATGTCTATTTTTTTCCAAAAAGCAGTGTTTGGTGTTTTTTTGTTCTAAATTAACCGTTCATCAAAATTTCAAATAAATTGCATTTTAGAAACTAGACTCCATTCTACAATTTAAAAAAGAAAAAGAAAAAAAATCAATTATTTTCAAAACTTTGTAGGGGGAGCACAGCCAAAATTTTGCTTTTCAAGAAGTGCCCACTTAGAAAATTAGTAAAAAATCAAATATTCATTAAAAAATTATCAAAAAAATTGTGCATCAACTAGATTCTATTAGCTAACTTTTGACTATAGTGATTTTAAAAATACTACAAAAAAGTTCACCATGATTAGGTCGTACAAGAGTTGCTATGTTATGTTTTTCTGAGAAAAACATCACCAATTTGTGTACATCCCTATTTTGAACCCCTTAATCTCAACCATTTTCAAAATAAATTAGTAGTTTAGAAAGTAGACTCAGAGAACTTTGATCCTTGTTTTTGTTCCATCTCAAAATTTTGAGTGTAACTATCCTCAATTTCACGTCCAAGGTTAGCATTTCCTTATTTCAGAAAAAAAAGTGGCCACTTAAGCCCCCTTTTTGGGAACCATCTTGGTGTACTTACCCATTTCTGCATTTCATAGTTAGAACCATTGAACCTTTCAATATCTAACCTTGAATTCATTGTAACAAAACTTAATTCCAAGTCAGCAAATAACAAAAATAGTAAAATCTCCCACTAAGCCAAAAAACCTCCAATCTTTTAAGAGAAAGGCGTCCCAATACTCTACCCAACCTTAGCTTTGATACCAAATGTTGAAAAATGAGGTGTTTTCTTAGCTTAATACTCTGTAAAACTTTAATATTGCTGATTTAAGTAATATTTTTCTTTGTTAGATATATTATTTGTGGTTGATTATCTTGATTAATCCATTTTACTGTTGTAGAATGTAGACAGAAGTCGATAGAAGAACTAGACAGGATATTAGAAATATTACACAAGATGTACCATGGAGAAACCCTTTCAGGAAAACACTCCACCAAGAATTATTCTATTATTCAATCTCTGAATTACAATAGTTCCAATTCTTGCTTGAGAATGCTTCTTCTTCCCTCACCAATCTTCTTCAGGTATGTGCAGGATCATGATGGGCCAAAAAGTGGCGATGTGATGGGTATGTGGCTGACGACATTTTTTTTACCCAAAATTAATGAAATGAAAAGGGTTTTTAAAGGATATTCTGAGCTTTCCACCAATATAAATTATTCTTTACTTTGAATTTAATAAATAATTATTATTCATTTTCTATTTGAATTATGACTAAAGTCTTGATTGATAGGCTGATTGAAAATCATTTATAGCTTTCAAATGGTACCACATTTTCTGAATCCAAAACATGTGTCACATTCTATGCTTCACATACTATAGGATTAAAAAAAAGATTGAATTTCATGAAGTTTTGACTAAGTTAAGGTGGTCAAACATACAAATTTTTTATATTTTTTAAAAGTTGTAATAAAAAATTCATAATTAATTATTTACTTAGAAAAAAAATACAAAAAAATATGCATCACATCGGGACATGAATCCTCTACATATATCTAAAATATTATAAAAGAATATTATCATTTTATTGTGGTTAGGGTGTTTAGACATACACCTAATTCTTATTTTTTCGCTGAAATTTAAGTACTACTGCATTGAAATTTCAAATTTTCACCATATAGATTTTAAATAAAAAAAACCTAGTAGTTTAGAAACTAAAGTCAATTTTCTATAGTTTCTATTCTTACATATTTTTGAAATAATATAGATAACTTATTCAAATTTTTACGTCAAGTTGCCTAATTTTAATTTTTCTGAATGTTTTGCCACTTAAGGGCCTATTTTTTCCATGATGATCTTGCACATACCCCTTCACAACCTACAATAAAAACTCTCTCAACTCTATTCAACTTCCTTGAGATATATAGGATTTAATCAGCTTTGTAAACTCAACATGATTTACAATTACAATGCACAAGCCCTATCCCTAAAAGGTACGCCATATCTCATGCAAATAAGGTTATCTCATGAAGAACAATGCTAAAACATGTGCTTCATCCATTTGGGCATCCCAAACTAAAGTCACAACAAATCCTTCACTTCAGTGATAATTCCAAAGTTCTTCCTCCAAGTTGGTTCCCATAAGTAATCCTACTTAACTGAGCCTTTAGAAATATCTCAACATGCAAAAGAGATAAATCCAAGAAAGAATCTTGGGTGCCCAAGTTGGCTCCAAGTGATTTCTTGTTAACTGAAACATTTACTCAACACCATTCATGCAAGAATGGTCATCCCCTATTAACTAGAGGTAGTCCCTGTTATCTATCATACAACTCAAGTTATTAGCCATGCATTCCAAGTTAACTAATGCTAACTACATGCAACTCAAAATAACCAACATGCATGCAACATGCACTTGCATGCAACTGAAGATAACTGAACCATAATTGAACTGAACTAAACTAAACTGAACTGAACTGAACTGAACTGAACTGATTCTAAATTGAGCTGAACTGAACTAAACTCATCTGAACTGAACTGAACTTCATGCATGCAAACATCAAATCTTAAATCCTAGGATCATTACATGCATTCAAAAGTGTTATCTCTTACTTCAAATAGTTAACTAAACTCAAGGTGAGTGTCACCTTACCATGTGTGCACCCACATGCTCCTATTATTTAGGAATATCTACAAATGTCAATTTCATGATTTATTTCATCCAAATAATTAATCTCATCCTAATCTTAGTGTTGTTGAACAAATTCCAAGAACCTAGGAAATACATGAAATAATTAATGTTTAGGATTTTCAATTAAATGGCATCCTATTTCCAATAGAAATTTGGAGGAAGAAAAGGAGATGAAGGGAGATGTCATAAATAGGCATGAGTAGAAATGTTGTTGCATTATCCAATAGTTGATCCATCCTTTTGAACTTAAGCAAGCACAATGTTATTGGATTATCATCAGAGTGGTTACCACCATGGAAGGCAAGTGATTCTACAACCATATTCAAGAGAATGCACATTAAAAAAGTTTCCAGCATTGTAATCTACAAATTCAGTCAAGACAACATGTAAAATTGAAGTGAGTTTATTGTGCATTTTATAAGATTGAGGTGCCTTCTATCAATGCTTTTTTCATTTGCATTCACTATTAATGGTCATTGGTGAGAAAAGAATACCACATCTGGGTGATCCCACAATATTAATTTATAATTTTTGGCCAAACTGGACATTGAATTGAATTTTTTAACTAAATCTTCACTTCCAGGCACCTATAGCGGCTAAATGGTGAGGAATTTGAAGATGATGCAAACTAGTGATTTTTGAAATTTTGTCTGTAGATTCTAAATATATATTTTTTC
Source organism: Sequoia sempervirens (assembly GCA_007258455.2). Lineage (NCBI taxonomy): Eukaryota > Viridiplantae > Streptophyta > Pinopsida > Cupressales > Cupressaceae > Sequoia > Sequoia sempervirens. Next base: position 103,261,865 of record VDFB02000007.1, on the reverse strand, counting down.
AAAAAATTTGGAATCATATTGCAATTTTTTTCCATCTGCTTTGAAAATTAGTTTTTAATAGTAAATACCATTTTTAAATGGTGACGTTACTGGATAACACTAACTTTTTTTCTATGAGGATAAAATTCTTTTTTTTTTTAATCTAGATTTGTAACTATGATATCTAGTGCATGGAATTTGTTTCATAGTATTTCATTGAATATTTTTTTGTTAATTAAGTTTTGAAGTCAAACTAGTTATAATTTAGACATGATGTACTAGCTAAAACTAACAATTTTTGTATGTATCAAAATTCAATTAAATATTTTTTTTGTTGGATCAAGGACATCAATATCTAGCACCATAGATATTTTTTAGCCCTTTTTTAATAATCTGCTATTTTTTCACATGTGAAGAATAGAGAGCTTGATTTTTGACGAAAAATCTACATACAAAAGAAATAATAAATAAATATAATAATGAAATTGAATTTATTAAAAATTATACTTTTTGGGAAGCTTCTAATAAGGACTACATACTTGCAAAAATAAATTTTAAATGAATTCATTTGATCCCCCAAAAGGTAAATCAAAAGTTATTTTTTATCAACATTTTGATAGGTGTAAAGGAGACTCCGTTATAGGGATAATTTAAAACTAGCAGGGTCCTATCCAAAGGGATTTGATCTAAGGTGGTTTGATCAAACCCTCTTCAATTGGAATCATTTAAATGAAACTTTTTAAGGATTAAATCATTATAGTTACTAAAAATATGTGATTTTAGCAAAAATCAGGATCTCCTAGAAAGTGTAAACCACTATTGTGGGATCACCCATCATTAAATTACTACGTAGTATATCTCCAACAAAATTACATGTGAACTGGTGGAGTGAATTATTTTCGGTCTCTCAACCACATATACCTGTCAGTAGTTATGTGCAACATTCATCACTTGTGTATGGATCTTTGCATATTCACTTCTTTTGTGGAGATAGTGTGTGATTGGTGAAAATTAGTTATTTGGAAGGATGCAACAAGGTTAGGGTAGTATATATTGTGACATTTTTAATAACCATTTATGTTGTGATTGTGTGCTAATGAAATCCATGCTTCAATATTTCCACGAAAAATTTAGTCTTTTGAATCTACTTTAGAAGTGGTCATGTAGACAAAGGATGTGTTTTAAACATGCAGTGTGCCTAAGATGGATATGAGGAAACCATGAGTTTGTGCAAACTAGTATAAGGTCCTATGTTGATTTGATGGAAATTTCAATTCCTTCACTATGATTATGTTTCCCTAGGCACAAAAAAGGAGAAGATAAAATTGATGTTTGTTACAAATCTCAATCATCTAGTTAAAGAAGGCCCATAGCTCAAGAATGAGGTCATGAAGATCACACTACTACATAGAGGGACCATTTAAGATGATAGTTTAAGACAAAATACTAATTTTGTCTTAAAAATATTTAAGCTCTATATTTTTATTTTTTATTGTCTCAAATTAAGACAATAGAAAAAATGCATTTTCCCTTAAAAATATAATTATTTCTTTCTCACACCTTTTCCCTAAAGTAAAACTGATGTATTTTTCCCCTTTTGGATCACTCGAGTTGGCTCTCCCACTCAAGATGCAGTTACTTCTACAGCTATGGCATCCCACTGGGGATGCAGTTTCTTCTGGCGGGAAGGCTTTATAACAATGGGTGTGGTGGGAAGAGACCATTGTATTTTTTTTTAATGATAAGGATTTGCAAAAGATATTATGCCCTAGCTGTCATTTTCTTCAACATGTGGGCTGCCATTTTCTTCAACCCATGGGCCGTCTGCAAGCAAATAGGTAACATTGTAAAAAAACCTAGATCTTGGTAACAAACCCTTGTTTACATGAAAGACCCATCAAGTAGATCCATTCACTCACCATTTTCTATGATTATTATAACTGGGATGTTATATCTTTGTTTGATGTACATGCCAATCCTATCCATACCATATGGTACAACATAGTTCCCATCCATGCTCGTCTTGATATATCTTCCTATAGGGAGACACACATGTCTTCAATCTACTTACCAGCCAAGCCTAACACCCATGCATGATAATAGCCACATTCACAATCTAAGAAGGGAAAGGTAACATAGCAAAAAGAAACATCTTCTGTGTAGGGACAAGGAGGAAGTGTGTGGCCTTTGGAGCCATGTGCTCGACCTGCACAAAGGTTTGGAGGTTAAGCACATATCTGAATTTCTTGACTACCTCATGCCTATAATGGAATGGACGTGGAACAGAGTTAGCATAGACATCTAACAATGACCCACCCTCAAAGGTTTGAATGCTCACTCAATATCGATTATAAGAAGAGCTTAAGAATAATCACAAAAGCATACACATGCAGTGGTAAATGTTCATCTTAAAGCTTTAGCTGCTGCCATTACCAGATTTACTTGTGTTAGAATCAATGTAGAGAGTACTATGAATTTAACAGCTATTATCCCACCCCTGCAACAAAACCATTAAGATTGTCACTCCATAGACAGGAATAGGATAATGGGGCCTGATTCTCAAGATCTTTATCAGCTTAGGAAAAAGAATCCATCTATTTTTATTTGTGTTTGCATGTCTCTGGGATGGGGGGAGAGAGAAAGATTGAACTTCAGTCCTTTTTTTCCTTGTATGAGAGAGAGATTGACCTTCATTCATTTCTTCTCTATTCTCATTTGTATGAGAGAGAGATAGAGAGAGATTGATCTTCAGTACTTTCTTCTTCATTGTATGATATTAAGCAAGGTGCTCACTAATTTGGAAATGGATTCCCAATTGCAGCAAAACAAGTTTCAAGAAAACCATTATAAATGGTGAGTAGTCAATGTATCATACCAAACAACATATCTTAAAGTGTCTCTCATATTCTCTGCTATCTTTTCTTGCAGTTCACACTGCTTTGTTTCTCCTATGGTAATAGATCACACAAGTTATCGTATTTCCATTTTAAACATATCTAGGATCTAACCATGTTGGTTTGACTCGGTTGCCTGGGTTTTTCAATAAACAGGAAAAACCTGGGTCAAACTGGCGAGAAAAGGGCAATTTTTTTTAAATGCATGTGACTGAAAAACACAATTTTGTTGCCCGATCCATAGGATTTATTCTAAATTAGGGATTTATTCTAAAAAAACATATTCTGCATAACTCTAAATTTACTCTGCTCCTTTGTCATGGAATTCTATATTCTTGAAAATCCAAGGCTAAATGTTGAATAAATCCATGGACTCATGGCATTCTAAATTCTTGGAAAAGTAGGGATAAATAATGTATCATGTGGCTCAAAAAAACCTCATCTACTTAGCAAATTATATTCTTCTAAAAATTATGTAGCAAGAACAATAACCCAGAACCGAGAGATGGATCCCAAAATCTGGCTTGGAGCTCCACATCAAGCAAGTCTTGGCAATCAAAAATGGGTTCCAACTAGTATTAACATTATTGCTTTCAGTTTGTTCATCCTGCTCCATATGTTTCTAATCATTAGGATTCTCTTGTTGTGGTGAACTAGCCAAGAAAAGACAAGAATATGTATCCTGCCAGTAGGCATATCCCACCTCATCACTAAAATGACACGGAAGAGGGGTGATGGCCAGCCTACAAATGAGGAGAACAATTGGCATGTCTTTGGGAATGCTGACAAGACTTTTCTTGCTAGGAATGACCATGAGGTGGTGAGGCTGGATGAACACAAACAACTGTGCCTGCTATGTTGTCCCAATGGTCCAAAAGAGTCTAGAGATTGGCCACCTGTAGAATGACCTTGTTTGCCTCATAACCATTTATCAAATACCATTTATGGAGAATCAGTTGAACTTTGTAATCAATTTATGGCCTTACATAAATAGCCAAAGTAATGGAAGATGTCATTTTTTTTAATTTGCTAAGAATCACCTATAAAAATTCCTTTGAGAACCCCTTGACCTCTTTAAATAGGTGAGGATGCCTAGAATGTTAAGTTATTTTTCAACAAAGGTTGGTTCGATGCAAGTGTCACAATCTTGGTTAATGCCTTCATTCTTCAAATTTATCAACTCTCATGACAAAATTCTTTCATGAAATGGGGTCAAGAAACCTTCTAAGTTTGCATAATCTCTTCAAACTTGACATTGCAAATTTGTTTTTGGTGAGTTGTAAAACTCCTTTACCACAAAAGATCATTATCCAAACTAGATATGGTTATTCCTTCTCATGGGGAAACTTTTTATTTTCCTTGTGTAGTTAGGATTTTTTTAGTGTTATTAAGGAAAACTTATGAAATATAGAATTGATGCAAATGTCATGAGTTTTTCAGTCTAACATTTCACTATGCTAACACTATCAATTATGTGCCTAACAAAAATCTGCTTTAAATCATTGCTTCCAATTTGACTCAAAGGATCTATCTGCAAACTATTGTAGTTTTCAATTTCCAATGACAAGAGACATCTTGCATTACTAAAGGATAACAAAACAATTATGAATACAAATGATATTCATCATATGAATGAAGAACTAAGAATTAAATACTTGTGAATTTGAGTTCAACATTTATCCCTACTTTTCCAAGAATTTAGAATGCCATGAGTCCATGGATTTATTCAACATTTAGCCTTGGATTTTCAAGAATATAGAATTCCATGACAGCGGAGTAGAGTAAATTTAGAGTTATGCAGAATATGTTTTTATTTATTTATTTATTTCTATCAAAAACCACTGCCAAAACCTTTTTTGGATTAAAAACCACATCTTCTAACAATATTGAAACCAAAAGCAGAATTTACACAATTATGTGTATCATCATAGCACACCCTCTATGATTACACTTCACTAGTAACTAATAAGAAAAACCCATTTTGCTGAAAACAGGTAATAATAAGCAACATATTCCATACACTAGTTCAAAAAATATAAAATTGAGACCTTTGATCAATTCTTAGTAGCATGCATATTTCTTTAGCCCCTTCAACATTTCACCATCTCCATTCCCTATAAGTGTGACCCTATTGCTACTACGTAATGGCAATTCAGATTTGTAAGAATTTGATAATACGTTCCTACTCATGTTATTGTAAATCTCCCTAATTACAATTTGAAAGGCATCATTCACATTCATTACATTCAATGCAGAGGTCTCCATGAAAAACAATTTCTCTGCTTCAACAAAGGCCTTACTTTCTTCAATTGGTACCTCTCTGAGTTTATCTAAATCCCACTTGTTTCCAACCAACATTGTTACAACATTCATATTAGACTGCATCTTGAGCTCTTGAAGCCAACGAGCAACATTCTCAAAGGTCGGCTTCCTGGAGATATCAAAAACAACAAGGGCACCAAGAGTACCTTTGTAATAAGTAGAGGTGACAGCCCTAAACCTCTCTTGACCGGCAGTGTCCCAAATTTGGGCCTTGATGTCCTTGTCATCGATCTCCATGCTCTGGGTATGAAACTCCACCCCAATTGTCACCTTTGAATTCACATGAAACTTATCCTGTGCATATCGAGAAAGAAGATTTGACTTCCCCACTACAGAATCCCCTTCAACGCCACCTTAAACAAGTAATCTCCTCTTCCATTCCTTAAATGGGTATGCTTCAAATTGTAATGCTTATGCTTCAAATTTGAAAAAGTGATTTCTTGCAATAAACACTCAAGTTATGAATTGAATGAGAGGAGGTAATGTAGAATATGTTCATCAGCTACATATAATTGCATTTTAAGTATTATTTATATAGAATTCCATGATAGAGGAGCAGAGTTCAATTTAGAGTTATGCAGAATATGTTCATCAACTATATATAATTGCATTTTAAGTATTATTTTCCTAGAGATTCCAAGTGTTCTGTTCAAAACAAAATTTTACTTAAGTAGTCTAAGTAGTCTGTATATGTAATGCGTTTTTTGGGTGCAAAGTTATTTATTATATTTGAAATTTTGGTATCAATTTTATCTAAGTTACCGATCCTGGTACTGGTTTAGGTTCGGGATGGGGTTTGGCTTCAGGTTCAGGGGTTTGGTTCGTAGGTTTAGTCAAAAAACAATTTGGGTGTGGGTTCGTTTTGGGTTCATCCATACAAAAATATATAAAAATAAAAAATATATTCATATTTGCAGTAGTAATTAAGTTCAGAATACCATAGCATCGAAATAAACAAAACCTTTTTGGGGTATATAATTATCATAAACATACCTTTTTATTCTATATAGCATCAAAATACCTTTTTGGGATATTGAATTATCATAAACAATACTACGCTGGTGATGGATGATAAGAAATGCCATTGGCAACTACCTATTCTAATTATACTTGTAATTATCTTTATATTTTGGCAAGATGATGATGTAAAGGATATGGTGATACAATTGGACTCAAAATATGGAGCATGAAATATGGATGAGATAAATCAATAAAAAGGTAATCAAAATATTTCAAATGATAATCCTCCAAAAAAGAATAAATTCAGAAAATATCAGGTATCTAGATTTTAAAAAATATGTTCTAGAAGGTACAATATCAACATTTTAAACACTTTCTTATAGAATATTGGATCTGGGATCTAGAGTAGAACTATTTGGAGCATATGCCACTGATAAATAGAAAAATTTGTAGCCAATTTCTTTTTGTGGCATCGACAATTTTTTGGTTGCTAGCAAGGGGGCAATATTTCAGAATTCATTAGTTGGGAATTTCAAAGAATCTTCTCGCATTGTAGCATGTATTTTACAATAAATTACTTTGTATTATATTTATAAGAAGGAACAGACCCCAGTTTCTTTAGTTTTTAACTTTCTTCCTTTGTAACTGAAATTATTGCAACTTTTTAGACCTAAGTTTGTTACTTTGGAGTCTAGATTATGGTTGCCATGAAATTTCAGAAAAATAAAGCATTGTAAATGACCAAGATATATATGTGGGAAAATGCTATATGCATTAAATTTATTATTTTTTGTGTATATATTACCCTTGGTTGTATCATGTATGGATATATGAATATCCATATGTTTTTTTTATCTTCCCTTGTCTAGGAGTGTGGTTTTCTGAAGCTTTTACTCATACAAGTGAAATTTCATTAATGCATCTAGACTTCATTCTTGTTCTAACAAAAGATATTAACTTTCCGTAAGATAGAAATATGTGAATGTTATATCCACATGTTGATGGTTCTGCTTGCTTATATTTCATGTATGCCTAAGTTTTGAGCAAATTCTATCTGGGTTCTCCCTAGGTTCTCCAAGGTTCGTCTCAAAAGAACCCACAGGGCATTCGAAGGATCTTGGCTGAATCCCCTGGATGACCAGACCAGGACTAGGACCCAGTTCAAACTGAACGAGTACCCAACAGTCCCCTACAAAGAACTAGTAACATAGAATTTTATTATAATTTTCAAAAATTCTTGGAGGAAGAGTTAATTTTAAACATATATGTACTTTATTTTTCCTTGACATTTCAAATTCTTTTATTATTTTCTTGGAGGTTCCAAGAATTTTGTTCAAACCAAATCTGTGCTTAACTGTATATGTAATGTGTTTATTGGGTGGCAAAGGCCTTTGTTATGTTTTAAATTTTAATATGAATTTTATTGTAATTTTCAAAATTTCTCACATGAAATTCTTACTCTAAACCTATACTCTGCTTTCCCTTGATATTTTGAACTCTTTAAAGGAAAACTAGTTCTAACTTCTAAAGAATAGTGTCCCTGATCCTTCAAATCAAATATCTTTTGGAAGTGTGATGTTAATTTGATCAGTATTGGCAATAAATTTTAATTTACATTGTGTATACAACTATATGGTTCTAAAAATATTATATGAATAGCTTTACATTGTTGTGTAGAATATCCCCACTAGAATTCAATTGGGTGATATGGAATGGTTGTATGTGATTAAGAAAAATGTTTGAAGGCATTGCAATATTCCACTATTTTTTTTGTGTTTAAAGTTTTTGGTATGAACAGTGGCCAAAATAATTTAACTATATGCTGGAGGTTTCTATTCCCAAATGCAAAAAAGTGTTGCAAAAAAACACTTGTTTCTTAATGGATTTGTATGCCTATAATTAATGTGTAAATTGAAGTTCAAGAGTTTTGACCATGGTGTTGCTTCAGCCTTTAGAGAAATATTAGAACCCAAAATTTGTTTTCTATTCCCTGCAGTCAGAAATGCCATGGAGTTCATAAATCATGTGCTTTGATATTTTCCTCCCCTGTTCCTTGAGCTGAATAAATCTAAAATAAAGCTTATATTATGAACATCTTGGGTAAGAAATGAAAAAAATATATTTATACGTTGCTATAAACCAGTTGAGAGTGCTATGATCTCCCTTTTGACAAAATTTTGAGGTTGAATGACTAGCCTAAGTTGAGAAATCTTCTAAATGGTAGTTCTTTCACTGGCTATTTGTGACATTTGGTCACATTATTGGATATTTTTTTGTCTAGGCAAGAACATATGCACATGGAAATAGATTCAATTTCAGATACCAATATACCGATATGACAATCTTTCAAGATCTCTTGATACGCAAAGGCCAGGTACGACTACTATAGGAATATACATATATTCAATTGTTTATATTTAAGGGTATAGAATATAATTTAAAAATATATACATACATATCTATATAGGAATGTTTATTAGTATTTATTTTCATATATAATGTTTGGGTCTTTAGTTATTTTTGTCAATAGAAGAGAGGTGGCAATATTCTTTTTTTGGAAGGTTTACATTACATTACAATTTTATAATAAAAACATAGATATGCAGAGTTTGCCCAACGTACCTATTTGTATATACATCTATTGGACATCTAATAGAACCTTAGGTGGCATTACTTGTTTAAAGAATATTACAGTTCTTTCCTTTGGAATTGAAACTTTACACTATACAAAATTCATTATTCAATGATTAAATGACAATGTTTAGTTAAAGCTTATTTAGTGATATAGCTATTGTATAGCCTTGCCAGTAACCTTACTTATCAGAAGTCCAAAGTCATTTCTCATTGTCTTGCTATGCCACTTTTTTGTATACTTGGTTCTACAACACCATCTTCCAAATTCTCAACATTCTGCCAAAATAACCAACAAAAATTGTGTATCACAAATTAACTTGTTTGTGGAGAAAGTAGAGTTATCAATTGGACATAAGATAACACATTTCAATAGAAAATGAACACTCACTTGTTTATTCTTTTCATTTCGAGGCTTGATAGAGGACCATTGATTCAATTTACTTTCAATTGCTTTAGCCTACAAATGAGAAAAACATATTAGATGAAATAGTGGTAATTTTCTAAATATCAAACATAATGAGAAAAAGATATTAGATGAAATAGTGGTAATTTTCTAAATATCAACCATAAATCCAATGACTTATGATTATTTAATAGGTGACATAATTTGAAATAATAATAATATAAAAAAGAGTGACTTACTTCCATATCCCAATCTACCCGCCATGTGATAAACATTAGTGCTAGAGTTTGAGCTCCAGTTCCAAATATCATTCCTAGCCAAATTCCCTATAAAATAAATAATTTATATTATAACAAATATACAAATAATTAAAAATTTCTTACATATATCCTTTTACCATGAATTCCAACCCACCATAACTCCTAAATGAAACATGTAACCAAGAATCATACCTAATGGAACACCAATTATATAGTAGCATCCAATGTTTATGTGAGCAACAAAAGCTTGCCACCCCAATCCCACAGCAACACCTAAACATGAAAAACCAATTCTGCCTCTTAAAAATCTCGGCCTCAAAAATTCCCACAGAAGACCCTAGAAAAACTTAGCTTCAGAAAATCCTAGGCAAAATTGCCATCTATGGGCACTGCTGATATCCACTGAAAATGAGACATATCATTGGATTTAATAGTTTCTAAGGTGGTATTACAATCACATCAGATTTGAATAGTAGAGCACATTTGAAAAATATTTCAATCCTGAGACACTAATCAAGTAATCAACTGACTTTCAGGTCTAGACTAGATACAAAATTGCAGGTACAAAATTTTTACAAGATTAAAGACATTAGATTTCTACAGTCCATATTTATAATAGTGTGCTTTTTCTAAATTTAACTATGCAATCCAGAAAAGTCACATTGTTATTTTACAAGATGTTTTAAAATGACACAGATTTCAGAAAAGACTAATTATTTTAGTTGCAAAAGCTCATTTGTAACAAAACTGAGATGTGATGCACCCAATAAGCCATGTCTCCACCATTCTTTTCCATGGACATCATTTAATTTGAGCCTTTAGCAACTCCTTTGCAAAAATGGTATTATTCATTTGAAAGAGAGGAGATGACATGGTAAAGGACCTTTTATTCAAGAGAGCTACATGCAATATTTGACTGTTAAAAAAGAATCCTCATTCGAAGTGAGTCAGATGTTACTCAATATAGGAAGAAATGATGATAAAGATGAAGCCAAACTTCTAATCCTCAATCCTAACCACATATAAAACTAATGTCACAAAGCAAGGTTTTGTGGATGAAACTATGCAAAAGTTTTTTAAACGTTCATACTACAATCTATAATCCCCCAAGTAGCACATGATACACTTGAAAGGCATTTTGACATGATTGGTCCAATTAAATACAAGAGAATAAACTTAATAAAAGGTATTTCAATAGTATTTGTTCGATGAAGTTGATGTGTGTGTCTTTAAAATACTCTTTTCCCAACAAGATAAAACACCTTGCAAGATACACAGTGGTCAGACCATTGGGAAATTCCATTCACAGAGCTGAAGTGATCCCTACTGTAATTAGTATAGTCCTCAGAACACCATATTCCTCCCTTACAAGAATTTTTGCCTCCACTTCATCTTGTGGCTAATATATGCTGGATTAATAGATCACCTTTGAATCATTGTATATAAGTAAAGGAATGAATACCCTTTTGCATTTGGAAGAGGTGCCTTGTTTCTACAATATCAGTTTCCACTATCTCTCAAATTCTTCCTTTGTACTTGACTTTGGGATCATGTAAAGTTTAATTCTTCAATGGCTTTGTTGTAATGCAGAATCAAAATTTTATTTTATTAGGGTTTACAGAGATAATTTTAGATGATCAATGATTTGTTTGACATTTCACTTTGTGAGACCTGTGTGAAAGTGGAAGCACAAAAACCAACATTGCATGTGAAATTTTTTGTATTTATTTTTGGTTGGGCTGATTAGACTTTACATCAAGAATCTAGTTTCAAGAGTGTTGACAACAACATGATGAATTATTTGTTTCATCATATATAGGAGAACAGTAGTTGAAGACACTAATACCGTGATCATGAAAAGATAATGTGATAGAAGTCTGATTGGAAGTGAGAAATTTGTGAAGATTTGTATGACATTGGTTATAGTGATAATGTCAGTAGACAATGGTTTGATGTTTTGACAGATGCTAAGTTGGTGTCTAATGAACTCCTGATAGTGACATGATGCTCTTTCTTGTGCAAATTCTCTTAATCCTTGTCCAAGTTCAATATTTGTGCTCAGTACTTCAATGCATATTCAAAGAACAATGATATTTTAGTTCATTTGTTTCTAACAATAAGTACTTGGACAGTGATAGTATACGTGTTCATGTTTTTGGTAATGGAGAGTTTGTAGGAGCTTTGATTTTGATACAAAACAAGTGCATGCATGGGTTTGGAATCAATGCATTGTAGATGGTATCCAATATTCTCTTTGTACTTTCTGAGCATGTATTGGACATATGTTAGAGTCATAGAGTTATGATGCTTGAGAATAGTGATTTGGTCTAAAAAACTTGTGATTTACAAAGATAGTACACAGTGCTCTATGAAATTCTTTTCGACAGTATGTTGCAGTCTATATGGAGTTTGTAGGTGTTTCTTCATTCATCTTCTAAGGTTCTTGGACAGTGTGCTTGAGGTGAATGTTTGGTCGTGCAAAACACACTGGAATAGGTACCTCTTGGTTCTGCTGCTTGAGACAGTGTAAGTTCAGTTGTTGGTGGCAGTCTATTTGTTTTGTTTGAGTTTGTATCTTCATTGTGCAACTTGTTAATTCATGAACTACGACAATCATATATACTTTTCACTGTGATTGTGGAACAATTTTTGATGCATGTGATGTTAATTCATGTTAATCGTTGCCAGCTCTTCATGTGCTAACAATGCTAGAAATGACAGTATATTCTTTTTGGGTGTATCTTTGACAACATGTTTTTTATATGTCACAATGCAACAGTGCTTATTCACATTTTTGGATAGTATGGTATGATGCCACTGGATCCGGTATGGACCATATGAATTTTTGTTTTCTGTTCTTGTGTGAGTACACAATAACATGTCTTCATCTTACTCCATGCAGAAGCTTTAAAAGTAGTGAATCAAATTTGAGTATTGTTTTAGTGAATAGGTTCTTGGTGCCATTGTAGGGAAAGAAACCGGGGGATGCTAATGTAGTAGTGGATGAAGTAGAGCCTTTCATGGGGTTGGGTCGATTTGGTAAGTACCAAGAGTTCATTTATTTTTTTTGGTCTAGCCGTGGATGTGAAAATCTACATATGGTTAGCATTTTAAAACCAAAATAATCCTCAACATCCCTATTAGATAATGAAACATGTCAGATATGCTAAGTAATGATATTGAAACAACAAGAAAAACCAAATAAGCATACAAACAACATGAATCAATTTCATCTCATAGTGGATTGGTGTCACATGTGCTAGCGACCCTTTCCCAATCCTTGATTGATAAGCTAGTGATGAAATTGCTATGGATATGGAGATGATAAATGGACAAGATAAGTTCTCAAAGAGAATGACCTTGCATCAAGTTGTGGAGATGATGGAGATGATGGAGTGGATGAAAAAGATTAGTTCTCAAACCAAGAGAGTAACCTTGCATAAATATTGTGGAGGATTTGCTTGAGGATGAAGCTTCTCATTTAAAGATTTTCAAAATGCTAAGTGTTGAAGAGAGACCAATGTGGGACTAAGATTGGAAAAATTAAAGAAGGACACTTATCAAGTGGTGATTGGTTGATGTATGTGCAAGATTTGGGAAGAGTGCCCATGAGAGGGAAAATTTGAATTCAAATTTTGCAATGAATGTTGAGTTTGACCTTTGGAAGGGGACATGTAAGAGACATGTAAGGCCTCATAAATTCTCTGTTGGGTGTACATGTCCACTTGGGGGGAGATTCAAACTTGGAGAATATTCTCCCTTTATGCCAAGTTGAAAATAAATATTTTGATAAATCAATTAAATGCAATTTCATGTGCAAGTGGCCAATTCTAGAGAATGCAAGTGGGTGAGATTAGTATTTAATCAGGGTTAGATTAAATAGATGATGATTAGGGTGTTTTGACTTTTATGACTTAAATATTTGATTTATTTAAATCAAGAGGGATGGAATATGCATTATGATGGATGTTTGATTTATTTGATTAAAAAGGTTGATGATAAGTTTGATTTATTTGATTTAAGCTGATGACTTTAGGAGATTGATAAATACACTTGATTTATTTTCCGAATGGATGAATATGACCTAGTTGAATGCATTATTTCAATTTGACGTGTCTACATTTTGCCGCTCTTTGAAGCAATGTACTTGTTGCGTTGGTTCAAAGAATAACTTGCCACGATCAAAATTTAAAAAATTTCTGATTTTTCTAATGCCCCAGCGGAAAGAAGTACACTGTTACATTGCCCCCTTGGGAGATCAAGTGAAAAGATTTGATTTGAGGGTCGATCTCGCGATAAAGAGGTTCAAAATGGATGGTTATGGATGATGATGTAAATGAGATGATTGTAAGATGCTTAGAATAAAAAATTTATATTATCCTAAACAACTTAAATGATTATATGATGTGATCATGGATGACATGGATGATGTGGTATGCTATAATATGCAATGGATGATTTATGAGATGCTTAGACTAACAGATCTATATTATGATGATGATATGTATGTGGGATGATATGCAGAATAATGATGATTTATGGATGCAGGATGAATGCATAATGGATGCATGATGGATGCATTGGAGATGCCTTGGTGATGTTATGTTAGCACAGAAATGAGATGATGACAAGAGGATCCAACAAGTCCATGATCTAACGAGACTTTATTAGAGATGATGATAGATAGATAGATAATGATGATGATGATAAATGATGATGATGATGAATGATGCTAATGATGATAAATGATGATTATTTGCTTATCAAGGATTGGGATTTTCAAAGGGTCACTTACTTTATGTTTGATAACACGCCTAAGTACGATGCATCAAGGTATGAAGGACCAGGATGGCGTTGTACTTAGTGTGATGGAATTTGACTCAACAAATAGATAGGAGTATTCTTGTTCACACCTGACATACAAAAACCTTGCTAGGATGCACTTTAGAAGTTTTAAACATCTCAGACCAAAACACGGAGAGGTATAACCAATCAATGCAATAGTCAACAAGCCATCCAAAAAATCCTCTATACATATCTAACAAAGAAAGTATTTGCCAAGTTATTTTACAAGAACATCCAACAAGCACAGCAAACAAAAGAATAATGATCGTTGCCCCATTCCTATCTCTCTAAATCCTTCGCTTGGATATCATCGAGAGGTCCTTGGAATGAGCGCAATAAGATAAATCAAAAGAAAATATCAAATATGAAAACCAGTCAATGTTCTTCATACCTCTAGCCAAAGAAATTTGTTTTGATAGGATAAGAATCCAAGGTGATATCCAAAATGATGCCCATTGTTGGAACGATATATCCTAGGACATGCATTGTACGGATGAGGATGGTTTGATAAATTGATTGATAGGCTGTTGATCTAAGGTCCATTGACATGTTTGAAAATGATCAAGACTTTGATTTTGTTTTAAAGATTTTTGTTTCAATTTTGATTTTACGATTGAAGTTTGCTTTTGTTGCCTGCTATGATTGTTTCGTTTGTGTTGTCAAAGGATGAAGGTGACAATCAGTTTATTATGGATGATTGATTATTGTGGGTGCAAGCGAGATGAGATGGATGGATTTTTCAAATATTTGGATGTTTTTGATGTTTTGAAATGTTTTGAAGCTATTTTTGGTGTTTTTGAGATTTTTCAAATGTTTTGATTTTTGAATTTTGCGATGTCTTTGGATTTTGCATTTTCAAATGTTTTTGGATTTTGATGTTTTTCGAATGTTTTGGATTTTGATGTCTCGGGGGCTGATCAAAGATTAGCCTTGCCTACATTTAAGCTCAGAGATGCCGTAGTTCAGATTCCAATATTTTTGACATTTTTTTGATTTTTTTTGAATGTTTTTGGATATTTTGATATTTTTCAAATGTTTTTGGATTTTCTAATTTTTTGATGTTTTTGGATTTTTGCATGATTTTGACGATTTGGATATGGACATTTGCGATGATATTAGTGCTCTGTTTAGGATTTTGTTTAAGATCAAGCTAAGGTTGATTGATCAAATCGATGGTTTGATGATGATGATAACATTGTTGAGGATACACAACAATGCAAGGATAGTGTTAAGCAACACAAGGATTGAGATGTCAATCGAATGGACAATGATAACATTGTTGAGGATACACAACAATGCAAGGATAGTGTCAAGAAACACAAGGATATCTTGAGATGATGATTTTTTGATTGGATTTGATTGATCATGATTGTTGAAGCTTGATTTGGAACAAAAAAATTTCAAATGATTTGACGTGATGTGTGAAGTACACATTAGATGAAATTGATATTGATTGTTTGGATTGATGTTTGATTGAAGATGGAGCTTGATAAGGGATTTTTGTTCATCAAAATATGCCATGGACTAGTGATTTGGATCACAAATGCTTTGATCAATTTGGCTTCACGTCTTTTAATGTTCATATCACCATATAAGGCGAAGGATATAGATCAATGTTTATTCCTAAAGCAAGATGTATATATCTGCCCCCAATCTAGCAATGTATGGAATGTCATGGGTGGATGCTCAGATAAGTGTATGGATGGAGGGACATGGATTATCTTGCGATAAGCTAAGGTCCTTGGAAAAAGAATACTCATTTGGATAATGCTTCATAGCTCATATAATGCTGCATAGGATAGGATTAATGAAAACGGCCCATGTCAAGATGTTTACCATAAGCAAGTGTAAAGTGTGCCCCAAAATTTCATCAAGATCAAGATAACTTGGACTATGGATCATGAAGATGGATGAAAATGGATTGGATAAATGGTGTGTGGATGAGTGGATTTATTATGGATAAGATGGATGGAATGCTCGATTTATTATGGATGGGATGAGATGCTTTCACCTAAAGTGGTGCACGTAGATGCTCGATTCTACTCATGATGCCTATTTTCCAGGTTTTCGTCATGGTCTTGCCCAAAGCACCACCGAAGTGGTTTTCACTAGAGGACAATTTTTTTCTCTTTACTGTTTTTAATCCTTTTTTGATTTTTTTTTATTTTCATAGTTTTTGATTTTTTTGTATTTTTTTGAAAGATTTTAAGCTCATACTAAATCACAATGCATTTCTGATGTAGATTCCCCTTTCATAATATGCCATCGATATCCTACTTGAAGAAGTTGCTTTGCTAAGATACGTGCACTTGAATGCAACTTTTGGGATTCTTGATCTGCTTCGTTGATACCGAAGTTGACTTTGTCTTTGTGCGCACATCACAATAGAGTGCCTTCAAAATCCTTATGATGAAGGGTCGTTGCCAATACATGGTCAATTTGAGAATTGGATATCATGCGTGGAGGCGTGGATGGAGTGTGGTTAGGGATAGAAGATGGATTGGTTGACAGTTTGGAACCTTTGATTCTCCAAACTTGGGAGGATGAGCAATGATGGGTAGATATGAAAGTGTGCATGGAATTAGGACCAACTGCTTGATACACTTTGTACGTCGCTTGAAAAGCCTACTTTTGCTTTTGTAGAATCTTTGATGGATACTTTTCCCTCTTTTATTTTTCCCCATAGTTTCTTTGACTGATGGAGTTTGATAGGGATGATCTTTCTTTGTATTCTTTGGTATCCATTTGTATTTGATTAGTCCATTATGCTTCTCACTTCTTTTTCTTTGATAACATTCTTCGTACTTTGATTCAAATCTTTCTTTTGACATTGGTCCCAATTTGTGGATGGGGTGATGGGTGGATGAAGATTCATGGCATGGCTGGTTGTAGTATTGACATCGGTTTCATCATAAGGATTCTTCATGCTCCCTATGTTGACGTTTGCTTGAGATGAAGTTGCGCCCAGTATGGTGGTAGTAGTACCTTCCCGCTTTGATTCTACCTGTTCTGAGAACTCTTGTATATAATGCATTCTCCGATCAGTGATCACTGTAGATGACATCATTTTCATTTGTTGCTCTACTAATTTTGGATTATACTGTTTTGTCTAATTTTCTTCCTTGAGTGGATAATGTTTGATATTTTTATTCATGATTTCCTCAATCTAATTTTGAGATATATCTGATCATGATGTTGATAACTTCGCTTGACTGTAGGAGTTAATAAGCTGCTCTTTTTGTGTAACACAATCTTGTTCTAGATGAAGATCATCTATGTGTCCATTCATAGAAAGCATCTCATGGGTAGGTGGAGGAGTATGTGCTACATGGATATGATCATCTTGCATGGATAAGAGAGTGTTCATTATATTATTGCAGTATCTTGAAGATAAAAATTCTTGATCTTGATTAATTTCGGAGTTGCTTTTGACATGCTTTGGATCAAGTTCTTGATATGGGCCAGCTTCAAAGGATGGATTTCTTACAAAGGACTTTTGGATGTCGAAATTAGGCATGGTCAAGTTCAAGGTTCCTTCAACATCTATAACCATGAGGTCAAAGGGGATCAACATGTTTTGAAAATGACCACTGCTAGACCTTAGTGAAAGATTTTGATCTTGCTTTGGAATAACTTCTTGAGATATGTCCTCTAACTCATAAGGTGATGTAGAGACATTTTCAATATGATCATTGGTCAATGAATCATGCACTATGTCAATTGGATCAAATAGTCCTAACACTCCTTGAAAGAGATCACTAAAAAGTGGCTCTTGATGTATGCTGAGTTGATCATCGGATTGTGTAGGTACATCCTCAATGTGCTCCTCGATGGAGAGGTTTTGATCATTGTTTTCGACAATTGTGGTGGAGAGATTGTGAATGTCTTCAACCATAGAGTCAAGTGATGTTGATATTTCTTGAATTGGCTCATTGTCGAGTTTCGTTGGTGGATTTTGATCGTGATTCAAAAGTGACTCTTGACATATGTCGATTTGATCATTGGATGAAGTAAACGTGTGCTTAGTGATGGATTGATCTTGATCCTTGTTTTCAATAGTTGTCATCTTTTGTGTTTGTGCTCGTGTTGGTTGGGTAGCTTGAGAGGCTTGGGCAACTTGAGAGGATTGTTGCACTTGTTGAGTTTGTGTTGCTTGTTGCATGGCTAGATATTGTTGGAATCCCTTTTGAAAAGCAACTTTTAATGTCATGTTGTATTGGTTTGATGTGGTGGAAGTTGGTGGTGGTGGGGGTTGTGGTGGATTTAGAATCATGTTGGATGTAGTGACAAGTGTTTGAGATACACTTAGAGCGATCATGGTAGTGAGGGGTTGAGACGTGATGGGTGTGATAGTGGTGTTTGGAATGATTACAAGGATAGTGATGGTTGGAATGAACGAGGTGATAGGTCCTTGGGAGACGGTATTTTGATTTGGGATCAATGTTGTTGTTTGATTAGATACCATCCATTGGTGTGATGTTGATGGTATATTCAAAGGATTTGATGTGATGGATTTATTGGCGTTATGTGGATTGATTTGGATGTGAAAATCTGCATATGGCTAGCATTTTAAAACCAAAATAATCCTCAACATCCCTATGAGATAATGAAACATGTTAGATATGCTAAGTAATGATATTAAAACAACAAGAAAAACCAAATAAGCATACAAACAACATGAATCAATTTCATCTCATAGTGGATTGGTGTCACATGTGCTAGTGACCCTTTCCCAATCCTTGATTGATAAGCTAGTGATGAAATTGCTATGGATATGGAGATGATAAATGGACAAGATAAGTTCTCAAAGAGAATGACCTTGCATCAAGTTGTGGAGATGATGGAGATGATGGAGTGGATGAACAAGATTAGTTCTCAAACCAAGAGAGTAACCTTGCATAAAGATTGTGGAGGATTTGCTTGAGGATGAAGCTTCTCATTTAAAGATTTTCAAAATGCTAAGTGTTGAAGAGAGACCAATGTGGGACTAAGATTGGACAAATGAAAGGACACTTGTCAAGTGGTGATTGGTTGATGTATGTGCAAGATTTGGGAAGAGTGCCCATGAGAGGGAAAATTTGAATTCAAATTTTGCAATGAATGCTGAAGTTTGACCTTTGGAAGGGGACATGTAAGAGACATGTAAGGCCTCATAAATGCTCTGTTGGGTGTACATATCCACTTGGGGGGAGATTCAAACTTGGAGAATATTCTCCCTTTATGCCAAGTTGAAAATAAATATTTTGATAAATCAATTAAATGCAATTTCATGTACAAGTGGCCAAATCTAGAGAATGCAAGTGGGTGAGATTAGTATTTAATCAGGGTTAGATTAAATAGATGATGATTAGGGTGTTTTGAATTTTATGACTTAAATATTTGATTTATTTAAATCAAGAAGGATGGAATATGCATTATGATGGATGTTTGATTTATTTGATTAAAAAGGTTAATGATAAGTTTGATTTATTTGATTTAAGCTGATGACTTTAGGAGATTGATAAATAAACTTGATTTATTTTCCGAATGGATGAATATGACCTAGTTGAATGCATTATGTCAATTTGATGTATCTACACTAGCTATATGATCAATACACATTATTCATTTTTGGTTACATTTTATTTGTTTCATGCTTCATTTAATTTAATGTTGTGCTACTGTTGTGATGGAAGTGACCTATATGTCAATATTCATTATGTATGGTGGCTGCTAGAATTTTGCTTCAATTTATATTGTTCGTGATCTCTTAATTGTTTTGCAATCATTGTTTGCATTGAATTAGTTGTTAATCAAATCAGAATTGTTATATTTTCATGAATCATTTCATGTTTATTTTCCAAATGCAAATTTTTCAATTTGTACTGACAAGAAAGCTTGATATGCACAACATTGGTCCTCTGAAAATATTTTGGTAACAAAAATTTCTTGGTTGGATGTAATGTACAAGGAATTCATTGCAGAAGTTGTATGGTTATTTTGTGAATATATTTATGATGATCAGGTTATGAGTAAATTTACCTGTTTGGTTTAGATAGGAATTTTTATTTAAATTCAAAATATTGTTTTCTACAGGAATTTGGTGAAATATATGAAGCTGAAGAAAATTTGGAACTAATTTTGGAATAGTTTGAGTGAGTTGCAGAGTTATATTGAAGTGAAGTTACTAGTATAGTGAACCAGTGCCAACTTAAAGTTACACAGTTTGCAGCCCATCTTGAGCAGTAAGTTAATATGAAAGAAAAATATTTGTAAAAGTTTTTTGGGATGACATATTTTCACTTTTGGGCTATCAAATGACCATAGTGTAGTGGCTACATATAATTGGATTTTTTTTTGGGGTTTGATTTGAAAATTTATTATTTCCAGTTCATGTTTAGAGACTTGTGGATTTTTGGTTCTTGAAATGAATAATGCAAATAAATTTACTTGTTAAATCTAATATTGTTTGCCTGTAGGAAAATTTTGCTTTCACCCTATTGATTATTTTAAAGGAAGAATTCAACTCTCTCCAAAATTGTATCAAAATCTCGAAAGGCTGTACTATGCTCAAAGATGATTTGGAAATCCTATCATTCATCAATAACAAAGTACATGATTTAGTGGATTGTTACAATGAAAGGTTATTAGCCTTTGAGAGGACCAGACATAGGAACGCAAGAAGAAGAAAGTTCCCACTCTGAAGCAAAATTGTCTAGTCCAAACAATTGAGTCAACTCTTTGTCAAGCTACCTTGCCATGCTCAAAAGAGTTATGCTGGTAGTTGAGTATATTCCACTAGGTTTTAGGAAAATATTAACATTTTCTCTTTCCTAGAAATGAATTGTTTTCTCACGCCATGTTATGATGTACATGTTGCTCATGATTGTATGAACAGTTTTATAAACTATAAATAAATAAATACTTATTGACATTAACTTTATGAATTCAGATTATGATGCATTATTTTCTTTATTTTTTATGAACATTATGCTTTGTGTATTTGACAACTATTCGTTGCACCTAACTTCAAAATCATTGATAATTTTTGTTATAATTTTCCATCGTATTTGGAAAAATAAAAATTAGAACTCCAACCAATAGGAGGTCAACGAGAATTTGAAAACATTGAATGTTGAAAACCACACTAAAAAAATATTTAAAATAAATTGTTTATTTTTTTAATACATTTTTACATATTGTCTCTAGAGAGACAATTTTTATATATTGTCTCTGCAAAGACAATATGTTTTTAATCGTAACTATTGTCTCTAAAGAGACAAAAGGGAAATTGTCTCTAAAGAGACAAAAATACTTCTATTTCACATTGTCTTTATGGAGACAATTTTTAAGACAATTCTTTAAGACATTCGCTTAAAGACAATACTTGAGACAATACACAATTTTTTTTTTGTCTCAAGTTAAGACAATTTATTTAAAAATTGTCTTAAATATTGTCTTAAACCACCCCTCTATGTAGTAGTGATGCCTATCTAGACCAAACCAGAGTGGAGAAAAATATTTAAAGGCTTTATCATGGTGGGCGAAAACAACAAAGAAGTTGCTTTCACTATTAGAGGGGCCTTGATTTTAGCTAATATTTTTTTCATCCCTTTGGGGCATGATGTAGAAGTTGAAAAACCAACTTCACAGTCCCCAAGAATCACCTGCATGCAAATAACCTATCCCAGAAAGAAGAGATGGAGACAAAAAAGTAAGGGTTCTCTGAAAGCTGAAAATGTATTAATCAGAGAGGGATAAAATACAATGATCGATCCTTATAAAAGGAGATTGTGCAACCTAAAGAAACCCTAGTAGGTAGAAATTTTATAATTAATATTAATTATTAAATGTCACAATATGCAAACTAAAGTGAATCTTAAGAAAGGAATAAAAGGTGACTTAATTAAACTAATTAGAAATAAACCTTTTACTCTAACACCCCCCTTAAGATGAACTTAGGGAGTAGCTACAAACTAAATGCATGAAATCAATGCAACTACAAGCTAGAAAGCAAACTTGGGTCCCAAAAACAAGGCCAGATAAGGTACCCAATTACAACCAAATCTCTATAAAGCGAAGTAAAGGAGAAAACCCAGTGGGAAAAATTCCTCTCCAAAAAGAGATGGAAATAAAAGAGTGAAAGAAGAAGAGGGATAGGAGGACTCAACATGACCCACTAAGAACTGCTTCTATCACACAAGTACAAAATATGTTCCCCCCATAGGAGAGAGAAAAAGAGACTAGAAGGCCCCCCCAAAATGAAGAAACTACTGTCACAATGATGGATGCCTGATGTAGAATCCAAAAAGAGATATTGACGTTGCAAATAACATTCCTCCCCTTGGGAAGAAATGAATCCAAAGGACGATGTCGAAGAAACCCTGTGAAGAGTGAGGAACCAATATGTCTCAAGATGTGTGCCATGATAAGATGTTGAAGAATCTTTGTGTCTGAACTAAAACAAATGATTCCAAATCCAAACTAATGTGAAGAATCTTGAAATGAAACCTCTGAATTCACTGATAATGGTGGGTGGACAGTGATAACCTGACTATCAAGGTAGAGGAGATGAATGTTCTCAAAGTAATCCTCAAGATCTGTAGTGTGAGACTCAACAAACAAGAATGTGTCTGCAAGATAAGAATCCCATGATGTAGCAGATAATGAATGACCAAGATGGTCATGATGTTAAATTGAATCCATAGGGGCCAATGTGGCAATACTGATGTCATCAGGAACAATGAATGATACATGTATAATCCTAGTCTGAAGAGTAGGAACTGTGAGACAAGCCTCTGATCCATCAGAACACGCAAGAGTGTCTAAATACTCAAGCTCCTCTAAAGTATCATGATCAAAGGGTGTATTACCTCTCCAAGCAATGGGTAAGAGACAATCTGAAGCAGGATCCTCTAGGAAGGGAGATAGATTGGGGTCTCCATAGATCTCCCAAAGACGTGTCCAAAGTGGGTGGGGACAATCAATGTCTGATATAGCCCAAATAGTGGACCATCATCAGCACTAGACAATATAAGTCATGTACTATGTGATCTCTAATGATATCCCAAGCTAGTTTTCCCTCTTAAGTGGCTAGTTTAGGTATGAGATCATACAAATAAGGAAAAATATTAAGCCACCTACAATGTGTAAGTATGCCCATTTCCCATGATTCATAATTAGCCCGTTCCAAAATTATAACTGAAGGGTGAGTAGAAAAACCCATGATAACTCTTCAAATTAAAAAAATCTGAGAAAAATAACCTTACAACATGTAGATCAAATGATGCAAACAAGAGGTTCCCAAGTGCCAAAACATCCAAGTAATTAAGAAAACTATGAAAACACAAAACACTGAATAAAATATACCTGGGGAAAAATATGGGAAAATAATTCTGATCATTGTGCAGAGAACTAAACCATATTTCCAATGCCTATTCATTTGTACAAAATGGAGCTTAGACGCAAAAGTTATGCCCCCCAGAGTACAAAAACCATCATCTGACTTTGACTGCAAAAAATGGCAGAAAAATGGAAAAAATAAAAAATAAAACCTCCATCATTAGATCAGGCTCAGAACTAGCTTTCTGATGCTTATTCATTTTTGAAAATCCAAGCTCAGACGTCCATTTTACACCTGATTTACCTCAAGTTGCTTAAAATTTCCTAATAAGCCCTTCATGCAACAACTGGGACTTTAAAAAAAATAGCCCCTGGTCACATGCATGACTAGGGGGCTATGGCCTAGGGCTGTCGGGGGACTCCTGGTCCCTGATATGACTAGGCACTGGATTTGAGGGGGTTGGTTGAGCTAGTGGCGCGCGGATGGCATGCGAACAGGGCGCCAGTGGTTAGCATGTGGCCGGCTGGTGGAGGGGAAGGCAAGTGGCTACTGGGTGGCTCCGTTGGTTTGAGCGGTTGGTGGGTGGCCACTTGGTGGTGGGTGGGCGGTAGACCCCTTATAAATTAGGAGCGCAAGTTTTTGTAGAAATAACTTGATTTTTAAAAAAAAATTTAATTTTTTTTCCTCGAAACTCATGTTGGGGAGGTCGTATGGCCTCTCTAGCAATTTTTTTTGCCTCTCAGATCAAATTTGTTCAAAATGAATGAATGAACATTTGATTTTGGGGTTTGGGCCGCTACGGACTCAATGGCGAGGTCCGTTTGGACTCAAAATGCTCCGATCAAACAAGTATTCCTTGGATCAAAAAGGAAAATGCCAAACCCTCAAAGCTCCAAAAATCCTTCAAAATTGAAATAGGAAGTAGTAGGTTTGGAGCTCTGATACCATGTAGAAGTTGAAAAACCAACTTCACAGTCCCCAATAATCACTTGCATGCAAATAACCTATCACAAAAAGAAGAGATGGAGACAAAAAAGCAAGGGTGCTCTGAAAGTTGAAAACGTATTAATTAGAGAGAGGGATAAAATAAAATGATCAATCCTTACAAAAGGAGATTGTGCAACCCTAAAGAAACCCTAATAGGTAGAAATTTAATAATTAATATTAATTATTAAATGTCACAATATGCAAACTAAAGTGAATCTTAAGAAAGGAATAAAAGGTGACTTAATTAAACTAATTAAGTGAAATAAACATTTTACTCTAACAGATGACTATTGGGGGAATAAGACCAAGAAGATGCATAATATGTTAATTAAGATTAAGAGAATCATTTATTTTGTGGGTTGGTGTTCTTCTTGGTTTAAGTATGGTATCAATTATCAACCCCCAACTGTCAATTATGGAGGGGACTTTCCAAGGTCCATAGGGTAGTTAGTATAATATCTAACTCCACAGGTGTTGTTGAGGTCTTCTTTCATGTTGATCACAAGTATAATCTCATGTATGTTAAGAAATTTTTTGTGAATTGGTACTATGTTGGTGAGGGTATGGAACAAGGGGAGTTATCAAGATGCCAAGAAGATGAGGATTCATTAGATGATGAATCTATGACTATTTTGGTGGTGCTAATTCTATATTAGTACTATAAACCTTCATAAATTGGGGGTTGGTAGAATCAGAGGATAGAGGAATTTCCATTATCTCAAGTTAGCTTCTCACTTTGAGGTGATGATTTACATGAGAAGCATTTTTTGGATTTAATTTCCTACTTTTCCTTGTTATTACTGATAGATTTGAAGAATACACATATTGTGAAGTTTGATTTTTTGAGACAAGTAAAGGGTTTGGTGAAGAGCTCAGTATGTATGTTTCCCAAAGAGTTCATGAGACTATGACCAAGGATTACACCTTTATGAGGGTCAAGGAAATAACTTGGAGGATGGTTGTCTAGTAATTATGGTCTAGACTAAGGCTTATACCTTTATGAGGGTCAAGGAGAGAAATTGGAAGGTGGGTGTCCAATAAATACGGTCTATGATTCAGAAGTTCATGGGAGGAAGAAATTAGGAATTTAGCTCAGAGATTCACCTTTCTGATGGGTATGTGTAGTATCATCATGGAAAAAACAGGTCCTTAAGTGGCAAAAAAATTAGAAAAATCAGAGTTAGGCAACTTGACGTAAAAATTTGAATAAGTTATCAATATTATTTCAAAAATATGTAAGAATAGAATCTATAGAAAATTGAATTTAGTTTCTAAACTACTAGGTTTGTTTTAAAAATATATATATATATATTTGGTGAAAATTTGAAATTTCAATGCAGTAGTACTTAAATTTCAAGGAAAAAATAAGAAGTAGGTGTTTGTCTGACCAACCTAACCACAATAAATTGATAATATTTTTCTATAATATTTTAGATATAAGTAGAGGACTCATGTCCTGATGTGATGCATATTTTTTTGTAAATTGTTTCCAAGTAAATAATTAATTATGAATTTTTTTATTACAACTTTTAAAAAATATAAAAACCTATGTCGACCACCTTAACTTAGTCAAAACTTCATGAAATTCAATTTTTCTTTTTCTAATCCTATAGTATGTGAAGCATAGAATGTGATGCATATTTTGGATTCAAAAAATGTGATATCATTTGAAAGCTATTATTGAAGCTATAGATGTTTTTCAATCAGTCTATCAATTAGGACTTTAGTCATAATTTGAATAGAAACTAAATAATAATTACTTATTAAATTCAAATTAATGCATAATTTATATTGGTAGAAAGCTGAGAATATCCTTTAAAAACCCTTTTCATTTCATCAATTTTAAAAAAGTTGTCAGCCACATACCCATCATATTGCCACTTTTTGGCCCATTATGATCCTGCACATACCCTTATGGTTACGAGGCAACTTGGAGGAGTTCCACCTGATTCATGATTTTTTTCTTCAAAAGGAAAATCTTCTAAAAGATGTATACATATTTTTTAATTAGAAAGTTTTGTTATGTAAGCCTTAAGAGGGGTCCCTTGGCAAGGTGATTTTGTGGTTTCAGGAGTAATGCAATAAGGGGGAGGGAATGTTAGCATAATATTACATTATGGTCATGGTTGATATTTTGTTTGGTACTATAGTTATTACGACTACATTGTTGTTATACATGTCAACTATATTTCACACCTTTATGTATCACTACATTATTTCTGAATAATCAAGTTAATTCCATGTATTCGCCTTCACTTCATCCCCCTCTTAGTCTCTGGGTGTGTTCAATAATTGGTATTAGATCCAAGTTCCTCTAAAGAAGCCTAACAACTTAAGGTAAAGATTTAGGAAGGTACATGATAGTTCATATAAGGGTCCTAGGTTGGATGGGACTAATTATGCTTATTGGAAACTAAGAATGAAATGACAACTAAAATCCACAGGTTTTTCATGTTTTGCAATTAGTCAAAGATGTTTTTACTACTCCTGTTACTCCTTCAATAGATGTCAAAGGTAAAAATTCTCTCTTATGTGGATTAGTAGATTTAGAGGTTTTGAAGGTGATGAATTGTAGCTCTTCTAAGGAAGTATGTGAAAATCTTGGTAGTATCTATGCAAGTGATACAAAAGTGAAGAAAGCTATATGTAGATCTTTAAAAATATATTTGACAATCTAAAGATGAAAAAGAATGAAAACATTGCAAGTTACATCCTCTGGGCACAAGAAGTTGTCTCTAGGATCACTAGTCTTTATGGAGAAGTTAAAGAAAGTGAGACCATGAAGAAGGTTCTAAGATCTCTCCCTATAATTTAGAGTCATAAGGTGTCTACCATTGAAGAATCTAAAGAATTGGATCATTACTCTATTGATGGAATATTTGGTGACCTTATAGATTTTCAAATGAGAGAGTTTGATCAAGGTGTTCCAAAAAGGGAAGCTACAATTGAAGCCAATAAAAATATTGAAGATGAAGTTGCTGATCAAAATGATGACCTTGATGAAGTTGAAGATAACTTTGTGAGAATTTTGGAGAAAAGCACATGAATTATAAAGGTCATCAAGGTCTCAATTCCTTAGAAAGATGAAAATATAAATCTTAAAAAAGGGTCTCTTTTTCAAAGAAAGTAGTGGTTTCTCTAAAGAAGAGGAGAATTATTCAAATGATGAAACTCTCTTTATGGTCTTCAATATAGCTAATGTAAAGTGTAATGTTGAGAAATATAAGGAGTTTGGCTCCTTGAGTGATGAAGACACGTTCTCTTCTAATCTAGATCTAGAATCAATGGAAGCCAAAGATTGGGACTTCAATTTAGATGATTGGGATATAGGTTTTGAAGGAAAACTTTAGTCTACTCTAAATAACCTAAATGAAGCAAAGGTACTAGATCAAAAATATGAGAGTTTTCTTGAAGGATCAAAGGAGTAAATTGACAATTTGAAGGGAAGAAGGCATAATCTTTGATCTAAAAATAAAGGTTGAGGAAGGCAAAAGGATGAAGATTGATTGTATGTCAAGCTCAATGAAAAAATAGATAAATGCTTAAAAATTGAAGAGGAGATCGTCACTTTGAAACATAGGTTAGAAAATACTAAAGAATAAATTGTCAAAGAAGAAAAGTCTAATCTTGAGAGCTACAAATCAAATGAAAAGCCTAAGACAATGGGGGACAAAGATTGTGTAAAGATTCTAAAAGAATGACTCCATAGATGATTTTTTTTTTTTAAATGGAAAGAAAGAAGATAGTTTCATCCCTATCCAAAAACAAAAAAAGGATTCAAAATTTCTCCATCTACAAGACAACATGCTCCTACCAGGGTCAATCAATGGTTTCACTTGGTTATTAATTTTTTTGCAATAAATTAGGGCATAAGGCTATTGATTGTAGAATTATACAAAGAAGAAAAGATAACATGGGAAGAAGGTCAATTATGCCTCAAATAAATAATATTATCTTATTTCATGGATATTTCTATGCTTGCAACAACTTGTTGGAACACAACAATCTACTGAGAGGGGGGTGAATTAGTAGATCTTAAAAATTAGCCCTTAAAACATTTTGTGAAAACTAACTTCTTAAGCCCTTAATCAATACTACAGATTAATTCATTTTAGTACTTTATGCAAATTTACTAAACTAGTAGAGAGATAAGAATACACACACACAAAAGCCTATAACACATGATGTACGTGGAAAACCCAAGATGGGTAAAACCAAGGTGAGAAATGCTACTAGGATCTACTATCCTAATCTAGCCTCACAAACAAATCTTTTGTTAGAATATTTAGGAGCACAAACTCCCTAGATTGAGCACCAACATAGTTATCTAATGACACCAACCAATCACATTTATAATGATTGTATTACAAAGTGATTCATATGAATCTAGTTCTCTATTACAAGTTTTATATGTAACTACTCATACCTTGCTTGGAAACCTTGCAAGAATCCTCTCTTACTACTATTGCTACAATCTAAGTAGCTCATCTTCTCTTTTCTACACTCTCCTCTTCTCTGCAATCTCTTCTATCTCTCTTCTACACATAAACATTAACCTAGATAAGATATTTTTTGGGGTTCTACTCAAACAAAATTAGTGCATTCTATGTCTACTACACTACTCACACTTCTCTATTTTTCCTTGCAAACTCTACCTCACCATAAATTTTTTAAAAAGTATGCATCTCATTTTTTATAATGTTTAATAGTAACATTATATATCATGTTTTGAAAAGGAGGGGACAAATTTGCAAATATTATTGGTTTACATTTCAAGTTTTCTTTTGTATACCTTTAATGATATACATCATAGTTATGTCATTGGTTTGCATATCTTGTTTCATTTGGTTTGACAAAAATACATACAACATACATAAAGGAGAGTGAGAAACCTAAATAGTAATGTTATTATTTTGTAGGCATGTGTTGGTTATGAGGAATGTTCCAACCCTATTTTAGTAGTATTTGGTAAACCATGTGATTATCCTATGAAGAGTCAAGTAGTGGAGGTCATTTGCAGTCATTGACTCATCAAAACATTGAATAATACATAGTCATTTAAGACCAACTAGTGACACACTTGTTTTAAAATCATTGCCAAAGTACTAAAATTTAGATTTCAATAATCTTTTGATTGGTTCATGTTAATTCATTTTGGGTTCTTTAAACTATTGACCAACTTCTCAAGTAATAAAACCTTTGTGAAAGTTTTTCAGTAACCACCCGAGTTGCAAAGATAAATATAAACTAAAAAAATTGTAAAGAGGTACCATGGAATATAATAGAATTTTATGGGAGGACGAAAAAGTTCTTTATAAATGTGCAAAGAAACAATGAAATTACTAAGTGAAAATAGTATTTTCTATTAGAAGTAACAAAAACATTAAAGTTCTAGAGAAGCTTCCTGAATTCAACAAAGTTCAATCTAAAATGATATAGACTATTCTGTTAGTTTTGAAAATGTTCCCAAATTAGGTTAGGTTTCATCCTTATCATGTTTTTCAGATCCAACATCAATTCTCATGAATTTTGGTGGACTTTAAATGTCTATGATTACAAGAAATTATTATGAATTTTCATCTTTCATATGCTATAAAAATAGAGAATGCTTCACCTAAAAATATGTATAAGTGTTTCATGTATCACCATTGGGGATCTTTAACAAATTCCTTTCATGTATTGTTATTATTCTTTTGACTGCAATTTCTAAATATGGGTCAAATAAATTACAACCATCCCTGGGATTTGTCATTTTTGAGCCTGTATTTGTAGTCTGTTGGGTTAAACTTTGGGCATGGAGTGAACTTTGTTGCTGTAGGTGTGACTATTAGAGAGACCTTCTTCATTGCACCTATTTTTCAATGTTTAAATCAATTAGTTGAAGGCCTTCAAGTAGAATTTTCTTGCACTTGTTCACGGTTCAAGTCAAGTTTGTTGTTAGAAAGGCCATTCTACTAGGTATGCTATTTACAGATTTCTAGTTTTTCATAATCTCATCTATCCTATTTTTAATGTTTTTGTGAAAAACCTTTTAAGAATTATTGTATTATTGATGTGTCTTGTCAAGATAATTCATTCTTCTTTGTCTATATTCAAAATTAGGTGTATTACATAGTTGAATTTAGTCACTCTTGTAAGGAGCCCATATCTTTAGTCATTTTCTTAGAATTAGATCATTGTCAACAACCATCATATGTGTGGTTGAGTGTCACTCCTCCCTATATCTTAAATCTAGGTTCTTTGATTCCACACATTCCATGATTCCCATGTGAATTCAAGAAAAGTATAGATGTAGCGTGTGGATAAACCACCTTTGCTGAGGTTTTTGAGAAGGAAGAGACTTCATATCTTTTGGGTAAAAATTCCTAAGCCTCGGTCCCTTCAAGCAGGTAAGAGGAAACAAAAAGGTGCCATAGATGTTGAGAAGCAAAAATAACCCCATCAATCTTCCTACAAAGTATGAAAACTTTTTTCACTTGAAAGTTTTTTAGACTTTATGGTCCAAATTTTTGAATCTATGAGAAATCCTTTGATCATGTCAAATTGTTTCATAGACCTAGGATCAAATGCACCTACTACCTTGTAAACAAATTAACAATGTAAATCCTCGCAAGTTTTTTCCATGGAAGGGTCACCATAGGCACATGGTTATATGAAAATCACATGGGTTCATTCTATGGGCTCTTTTTATTTTAGCATTTTGCTATTGTAACATGATTACAATGTAAAAGATCTTGCAATAATAAAAGAGGTGGAAATTTTGAATAACATGATTTTTGTTGAAGCTTGTGAGTCATTTTTTAGAGCATGTTTAACTAAGTGACTCCCCTGTAGTTTATTTTAATAGGATATCCCTAGAATGAAATACCATATCATTGCAAAAGCTTTTGAAAAATTTACAAAACATATGTAGAGAACCCTTGGATGCACATATATAAGAAATACTTTAGATGTTTGATGCCAGAGGATGGAAAGCCTCTCTTTTGGGACTGCAATTTAGTTTGAATATTCCTCAAGAGAAATAAAATGAATCATTTGTTTAAATAAGGTACTAGACATTGAATACTTTGAATGGATGATGTGTCTTTCATTTGACTCTCTATAATATGTCAATAATTTCTTACTAATGTTAATTATTATGGATCTTCTACATAGGTCATTTTATGTAAAACTTATTTTAAATTTTTAACAATTCTATATTTATTAGCATAATATTATAGCTTGCATCTACAAATTATAATTGTGACATGGTCTGCTAGTGATATTGCTAAAGCAATCTAGACTTTTTTTTTTCCTTATTTTTTTTATCAGAAGATATTGCATTTTATGAATGGACTCAAAAGCTTGGCAACAACTTGTCATTTTTCATACTTCTATGGCAAACTTGTCACTTCCAAAGTCACTCTTACCAATTTCACCCAATTTGTCCTTTTTACCTTTATTATTTCTTTTTCTAATCTCTCTAGCTCCAACTCTTTATTTACTTTGGTGGCAAAACTGGCACTTAATGCAAGTGGTAGTTTTGCAATAGCCAATTCAATTATATAGCCACCTTGTTGGTTTCATTTGCTTCATTAGATATTTTGAAAGTACCAATTGTGAAAAATGGTGGTTTGATCATGATCTATCTAAATAAAAGGGCCAATAACCCAAAAGAAGCATTTTATTTTCCTAGACCTTTCATTTTAATCCCACTGCCCTCATATGTGTCCAACGATCCCTAAAGCTCATGTATCCTACAAATACAAGTGGATTACTCTCTTGCAGTTAGGAAAGTCATGTAATGCAGCTCAACACTCTTCTATCTCACTATAATCTTAGTCTTGCTGTTATTTTTTTGTTTCCTAGCTTAGTTAGCCTTTAGTTAAATCCCACTTTATCTTTGGAAGCCACTCAAGACAAGTTACAGCAAATTAAATCTTCTTTGAGGTTCCTTGAAGCTGAGGACACATGTCATAGCTCACTTTGTAGTGCATCATCAGGCTTGGCATATCAGGATTTTAATTTGTTCAGATTGATTTGATTAGAATTGGCTTAGATTTAAGAGGTAGATTAGTGAATAGTTGCTTTGTTTTTTCTATGTTAAGCTTGCAATCTGCCTTTCATTCTTTCTTGAGTGCTTTGACAAGAATCATGAGAGGTTTGGGTAGCATTTTCTATACTTCTTAGCTCATGCTTCATCACATCTTCCACATTTCATCTATACTTGCTTGCTTGGCTATTTATAATTCAATTCTTTTCAATTTCTTGTTTCATTTCTAAACAAAACTGGGTTATTGGAGATTCAGTATTTTCTCCTTCATTGCAAACTTCTCAAACTCCTGAGAGACCACCAAAAAAGGTCTTTGTTTGTTGATTACCATTGCTCCTTATTTCTATTTCCACTTTAATTGCAGGTTTACTTGAGTAATTTGTTAGCATTCAATTTTATCTCTCCCTCAACCATGCTATTCCATCATCATTTCAGTATTTTCCAGATTGATCTCATCATTTTCATTTTTCCTAGGTCAAAACTGTTCTGCTAGTCTTAAGCAGGAACTTCGCCATCATTTCAGTATTTTTCAGATTAATCACATACTTTTCATTTTTCTTAGGTCAGGTCAAAACTGTTCTACCAGTCTTAAGTAGGAACTTTGCTGCCCTGACTCTTGTTTAAATAGAAAAAGGTAGAGTTCCGAGTATTTAAGTCTCACATCCGTAGGAGGAATATTGGATATTCTCTTTCTCACCATGCATAAATAAAATGTCAAACGTCGACTTTCCTCATCCAGTTTTGTGAAAGGGCAAACAAGTATGTTTTTGTCAGGCATGTCGAGTTAGGAGAAGCTTTTTCATATTCGACTATTTGCTTTAATGTTGGCTTTTCTGTTCCCTGTTTCGCCGGTTTCCTGCGAAGATAGTCGTCGTTACTGGAATACTCCTTTGATTCGC
This sequence comes from Sequoia sempervirens, assembly GCA_007258455.2. Classification (NCBI taxonomy): domain Eukaryota; kingdom Viridiplantae; phylum Streptophyta; class Pinopsida; order Cupressales; family Cupressaceae; genus Sequoia; species Sequoia sempervirens. Next base: position 103,228,328 of record VDFB02000007.1, on the reverse strand, counting down.
TAAGAATCTTTTATATGTAATTATAGCCTTTGTTAATTCTGCCGTAGCCATCATTCATTCGCTTTCGTGCTGAATGTTACGTAGTTTAACTGAAAGCAAAGTCAAACCAAAGCTTTTCTTTTGTTTGAGTTATGGGTGGTTGGGCTTATGAGATTTCTTTGTTAATCGCCAACTTAACATCAGATCTTCCAACACCATATTTTCCATGTGGATAGATGCACAATGATTGGCAACTGTGCGAAACAAGCCGTTTCTCAAAGATTATGAGAGGGATTATATTTATATGTTTTTATTAATATATTTTTGTGAATAATTTTTCATTCAAAAGATTGTTGTTGAAATCAATTGTGTGTGTTTTTGAATCTATATTTTAAGTCGTGATAGATTACTGAATGCGATGTAAAATATTGATTTAAAATATACTTTATTAATTGCAGAAACAATCTTCCAAATATTATATGAATTGTAAAAAACTCATGTCAATTTTTATTTTAATTTGACATAACTATCCCAAAAATAATGTTCCTCATTTTAAATAATCGATTTAAAAAGAACCTATAAAAGAACAGAGCATTATTAATTCGAAAAATAATCTTTCAAATACTACATAAATTGTCAAAACTCGTATCAACTATTATCTTGATTTCACAATAACTATCTTTCCTCATTTTGAGGAATTGATTCGAAGAGAGCTTGAAGATAAAACAGGATCTATCTAAGTTTAGATACTGCATTATTTTCGTTGTTATCCACGAAACGTTTTGCCCCATTATTCACGCTTTATTAAGTAGAGTAAACCTGAAAATTGTTGTGAAGATTGCTTTCTAGTTATGGAGATTCGGCTTCCGTGGGTCTGAAAAAGAAAGTGTGCAAACGAGAAACTATCTTGAGATTCACAATAATTGTCTTATACTTAGAACAGATTAATAGTTGATGAATATGGATTATAGTTCTAAGCTTGTGCTTGTTTCGCAGAAAGAGTTTGATAAAAAATGGCACAGAAGCAGCTCCGGGTGCTCAACAGCTTGGACGTTGCCAAGACACAGTTGTACCACTTCACCGCCATTGTTATTGCAGGGATGGGCTTCTTCACAGATGCGTATGATCTCTTCTGCATATGCTTGGTAACGAAGCTGCTGGGAAGGATCTATTACTACGACGGAATCAGCAAGAAGCCTGGCGCCCTGCCCCCAAACGTTTCAGCTGTCGTGAACGGCGTGGCCTTGTGCGGAACACTAGCCGGGCAGCTCTTCTTCGGCTGGCTTGGGGACAAAATGGGGAGGAGGAGAGTGTACGGAATAACGCTGTTCTTGATGGTGGTGGCGTCCGTCGCGTCGGGGCTTTCATTTGGGAGCACGGCCAAATCCGTGATGACAACCCTCTGTTTCTTCCGATTCTGGCTGGGCTTCGGCATAGGCGGAGATTATCCCTTGTCCGCTACCATCATGTCTGAGTACGCTAACAAGAAAACCAGAGGCGGGTTCATAGCAGCCGTGTTCGCCATGCAGGGGTTTGGAATTGTAGCAGCCGGTGCCGTGGCCATTATAGTATCGGCAGCTGTTAGGAACAAGTATGATGCTCCAGCCTTTGAGGTGGATCATAAAGGTTCCACAGTCCCTCAGGCGGACTTTGTGTGGAGGATTATTCTAATGGTCGGGGCTATCCCCGCGGCGTTGACCTACTATTGGCGCATGAAAATGCAAGAGACCGCTCGCTACACGGCCCTCGTCGAAAGAAACGCCAGGCAGGCTGCGGCCGACATGTCCAAGGTGCTTGGCGTTGATATTCAAGAGGATCAAGCAAACATCACAAGGGTTGCGGACAGAGAGCCTACATTCGGCTTATTTTCAGCAGAATTCATGACACGGCACGGGCTGCATCTGCTGGGCACCACCACCACTTGGTTTTTTCTGGACGTCGCCTTCTACGGCGAAATCCTGTTTCAGAAGGATATCTTTACGGCCGTCGGGTGGCTCCCCGCGGGCAAGAAAATGAACGCCATCGAAGAAGTGTATCGAATCTCAAGAGCGCAGTGCATCATTGCTTTGTGCTCTACGGTCCCAGGCTACTGGTTCACGGTCGCTTTCATCGATCGCATCGGCCGGCTTACAATTCAACTCGTCGGATTTTTCTTCATGACCGTCTTCATGTTCGCGCTGGCGATTCCGTACAACCACTGGCGCGGTACCAAATGCGGCGACAGCTTCTGCGGTGGTAATCATACGGCCTTCGCTGCTCTCTACGCTTTCACACTCTTCTTCGCCAATTTCGGCCCCAACAGCACCACTTTTATCATCGCAGCCGAGCTTTTCCCTACCCGGTTTCGTTCCACATGTCATGGTATCTCGGCTGCGGCGGGGAGAGCAGGAGCCATAATCGGGGCCTCTGGATTTCTGTACGCGTCTCAGAGCACCCATATTAAAGATGTCGAGGATGGGTACCTCAAGGGCAGCGGCGTCAGAAATTATCTCATTCTTTTGGGAGTTACCAATGCACTAGGCTTCTGCTTCACCTTTTGTATCCCTGAGACGAAAGGAAAATCCCTAGAAGACATTTCTGGCGAGAACGATGACGAACATGGAGTCCAACTTCAACGGTCACATTCCTTGAACGGAACCGTGGCGCCAGTGTAGACTACAGAGTAAGGAGCAAATCGGATTGTTTATTTAGTATTTACACTAGCAATAAATTTGCTTACGCGGTGTCGTCTATTCGTCGAATCGTGGAATGTTGAAAGCATCGCTTGTTAGCATCGAGTGTATTACTTGTGTCAAAAAGGCTTTTAACAGTTTGTGTGTCTGCGTTTTCGATTGTAATTTGAAACGAGATAGGTGGGTGTTCAATGCAATGCAGGAGCAAAAGGGGAATTGTAAATTCAGCTCAGGGTCAATAAACGTGCGCATTATTAGCTTATACAAAGGCGTTGGCATTTAATTTGAGACTTTATGTAATGGTGCCAGCTCAAACATGTATTGATTTATGCCTATTCAAAATGATAAAAATTAGTTATCATTAGGGGAGAGGGGTTACTAATTGTGGAGGGTGAATCGTTGTTATAGCACTTGTAATTGCAATATTCAATCTTATTAAATATTTATATTATATATTGTAAACAATTAATTTACATGTAAATAAAAAAAATACATAAATAACATAGAAAAAGGGAGCTATGATGTCTAACCTTCTTTTTAACTATGGTTTCAAAGATGAGAATTGAAACCTTGAAGTAACTATCAACCTAAGAAGGTGAATTAAGTCAAGATTAGGGATCTTGCAATCTCTCCTTTATACAAGGATGGGGTGGTGAGCTAAATCACAATTTGGGAAGAAGAAATAGGACTAGTAAATTAACCCTAATTTTAGGTCTATCACATACAATGAATGAATCTAACATAAAACAAAGAGAAACAATAACTTTTTTGGAAAAATAGATAATAGGGAATGTTGGGCACCTGATCAAATCTTGTTGTCTCTGTCACTCCATTAGGGACTCATTCGCTATCTTGGGTGAATGGGTTGTTTGTGTACCTATTTGGGGAACTATGAATTAGGAGATGAAGCTTGTATCATGTAAAATCTATTATCTTTAAAACTCTAATAGGGACTCATTCGCCACCTTGGGTGAATAGGTTAGGGCTTCTAGGCCCTTTCAAAAAAATTGGAATCTAATCTTTAACTTCCAGGTCTGCACTCCTTCCTTGTAACTTGAAACTCCCACTTTTGGATCCAAATCTTCTAATAATCTACAAAATAATTTTTGAAGCTTCTTGGTGGATAGGGGTTTGCCTTATTCAAATCCTATGTTTGGTAATTAAACCTTGATGATGAATGGAAATCTGAAACATGAAATGTGTGTGCAATCCTAACCTTAAGTGTTTCTAAGATTAAGATCCCTAATAATGTAAAGGCAATCCTATTCAATTATGTTAGAATAGATCCATGAAATGAAACATGAACAATGCAAGTGACCTACTTTAGAAGATCCTAAATCCCCTCAATAAGTCACAAATCTAAATATACCTCTCTTTAGGCTACAAGTAGGATGATTATAGAAGATGAAATGACTTAGGAAACAAGTCCTTAGGCTTAGTTGTATGTCTTGTGCATCTCCCAACACCTAGAATCAATCATGATTCTTGATAGGCATCTATCATCAATCCTTCAATAATGCTTGATCTTTGACACAAAATGTGCTTGAATACTTGTAATGTTGCTCTAAAACTTCACTCTTGCTTGCTTCTTGAATGTGAATGCTTGATCTCATGAAAATTCTCTTGCTTCTTAGCTTGCTTGAAATCTGCTTTCTTCTTCTTCTAGTTGAAATTATGTAAAATAACCATATAATTATACATAATTTAAGATTTAATCTTGAAATTCAAATAACACAAGCCGACATCAGATTTAGGATTCAAAATCAATAAAATCCTGCCACAAATAAATTTAAAAAGGGATTTCCCCGGTAAGGAGGACCCATTTTCTAGCTTGGGCAAATAGGTCCTAACATAGTTTTGTAGGACCAACTTTCAGGGAGGTGAAATAATATGCCAAAAGGGGTCCGATGACATAGTGAGGACCCATTCGCCAAATGGTGAATGGGTCCTAGGTCACTATCCTAGGACTCAAACCTTGCCAAATTAATTATTATACAACATTATTAATGAGTGTTGGGGTAAATCCTTTGGAAAATGCAAAAAAGAAGGCTTGAATTTGAATTTAAAGGGCCAATTAAGAAAAAATTATCCTTAATTAATTAATAAAGCACTGGGTTAGTGTGAAAGTGTAGGAAAACACTTTACAACACCCTAAATAAGACACAATTAGGTCAATTTTAGTTGAAATATTCCTAAACTTAGTGTGAAAGTGTAAAACCCATTACAACACTAAATCAAGACATAATTAAGTTAATTGTAGTATTAATTATTCCTAAATTAAGTGTGAAAAAAGGTTACTTTTTTCTACACTATATATATATAATGCATTCATTAACAAGTGAAATACATAATTTTATTTCAAATAAAATATCATAACTATCCACTATAAGTCAGTCATTTACAAAATAAGATGCTCATTTAAACAAGTATTATTCTCATAGTAAAAAATATTATTCCTATGTGTAAGCATTTTTGGGGTAGCAATGCATATGCATTGGAGTTATTCACATTAATAGTTTGTCCTATCACAAATATCAAAGGTGAACACAATAAGTGTCTTGTATTTTCTCATGGAAGGTGAAGGATTGTAAAATATTTTAGTGTTCAACTATTGATCCATTTATGTTGGATATTAGTTGTATTTTAAATAATAATGTGTTGTTTTTATAAGAAATAGTTATTGTCTTCAACTATTGGTACATTTGTGTTGGATATAAAAGTTAAATAACAAAAAATTATTGTTACCAATAAGTATTTGGTCCATTTAGATTGTATATATGTCATAACCCAATTTATCACATTTAAATTATAATATAATAGATTGAATTATTGAGGAAATTCAATATGTTGAATTTAAAAATTTGATATTTATGAAATATTTGAAAGAAGTTGACCATCTTTTAACCATGTGATCTTATGAAATATCTCATACTTTATTATAATTAAACATTACCGAAGAATTGTGTAAGTGCAAGTGTGTGCAAATGCAAGGTAACAGATTGAAGGATGAGAATACTATTGAAGTAGGATCATTTAGCTAGATTGAATGGTAAGCTTGATGGAATCTAGGTGCACACACCACAAAATGACATGATAGTTGCATTTTAAACTTCATATAGAAGATTCATAATAACTTGATTCGAATGATTCAATAGGATTATGAAATTATATACATGTGATTTCTTATCTAATTGTCTATTTTCATCCTGTGTTTTCAAAATTTAAAAGAAAATGATGGCATGGTTAAACCTATTTGTGTGTCATTGGAATGGAATGCTTAAAGGATAAGAAAACCCATTTATTTAACAAAATCATTATTCAAATAAAATAAAAGTTTATTGCTTTCTTGAAAGTGATTGAATACTATGGGGTTGGGGCCCTAGCTCGGTTGGCTAAATCTTTCTTGTTGCAGGAGGTTGGTCACAAGGTCTAGTCTCCCCCACCCCTGTGGTACCAGAGGGCGTGTTGTGCCAGCACTGTCGGTCACGTTAAAAATTTTACTAGGCGCACTGTAGTTTATAGGGGGTTGTGCTACTCAATTCCTATAGTCTAAAGAAAAAAAGTGATTGAATACTATACTATTATAAAAGTAAAATAGAAATATATATATTTATATATATACATATATATATACATATATATATACATATTCCATATAAAATTTGAATATGGATCAAAATTATTAAATTGTTACTGTTGATTTCAAATAATATCAATTGAGGACATAATGGATGAGTGGCTTGCATTCATTTTAAGGCCAAGTTATTCAAATTTGAATAGTGGGGCAGCCAAAAAATGACAATAATGAATGAAACGATCCCCATAGCAATGTGAAAAAGGTAAGAGAAGAAAATCTTTCCATTTTGGAGCATGAATCATTGGAAAAAATCGGCCAGTGGTGATGAGGATCTAGGAAGGAGAAAGGAAAGTGATTCAACGATGTTGGAAATAGAGGGAAAAAGCGAAGGAAAAGCATCAATATTGAGGTAAATTGGATTTTGTTAACATACATGTTTGATTTTTCAATAAACTCTAATAAAAAAACTTGCAATTTACCTTTTAGTATGTCAATTATTTTAGAATCAGTGGTAAAATATTAAACATCTCAAAAGTGCAAGTGTATTTAGTTTAGAGCCTAGTCGTTATTACATAAGATCATCATTTTCTTTGTTCAATAATGAATGGGCCTTATCAGCCATCCTTTGCATGTTTTAAATTTGTGCATTTTCACCCTATCAATATTCTAGTTGAGCATGGTCAAGTTATGTTTGTTGTATCGTTATCACCTCTATATGTATTTCCTTGCATGTAAGTTATATTTCTCTATTTGTATGGCTATTCTGATTTCATTTGAATAGCAAAAGTTTCGTGCTATTTAAAATGATGTAAAAATCGTTGATCATTTCCTTTAGGGAAATGACTATAATACCATTGTTATTCTTTTTCACATTTATTGATTTTTGCATTCGGCTAGGACAAATAAGGAATTCCATGCCCTTGGGTGTATGGTTTCAATTATAATCATAGAGCAATAGTTAAACATTGTTGTATTGAAGCCAGTCACATCGTTCTCCAAGGATGATGGAGGAATGGATATATCATTCCCTTATGCATTATGAACATGTGTCAATCATTAAGATCAATTGTCTACATGTCTTTTGATCACAGATATAATCATTCATCAGAATGATCCAATTTTTATTTATAGTATTCCAATTCTTTGCTTACAATATATCATTTGAATATCGATTTACAATATAGCTTTTTATGAATGTAGTTATCATTCCCTTGAACAATGTACGAATCATTCCATAGAATGATCACTAGGAATTAGTCTTACAAGTTAGCCATTGAACATGATAAGCTGATAATCAACATTCTTTAAGGTTCAGCTAATGATAAATGTTAGTAATTAAGCCAAAAATTCATTCGACTGTTAGTCATATTTAAATGATAGTAGCTTGAACTTACATCTATGGCAGTCACCATAAGAAACTTGGGTCACTCTCCAAACCTGAATAGTATTATAAATGTTTCAACTTTGTATCTGTTGTAAAATGACAATCATTTCATTCTACTTTTTTTCCTGCACCGAAGGACACTAGTATTGTTTATATAATTGCATATCCAGAATAATAGAACATTGGTCATTCACATGATAAACTAGAAAATATGAAACTATTTTTGATATATATCGGCTCAAAATCTTGTAAAATTTTGCAAACAACAATGATTTGATATAAACAACATTATTTTGTTATAAACAACATTGTTTTGATAAAAACACCATTGTTTTGATATAGACAACATTGTTATGGTAGAAATAGTACATCAATATGTGGAAGTTGTTCAAACAAAAACTATTTTTCCTTGAAAAAGGAAATTTACATCTTTTATTGCTATCAAACGATATGACAATTTGAAGCATTATTTTGAATGAAACAAATCTATTATAATGATTTATATTTCAGATTGTATGAAAAAATATATTAGCTTAAGTTGGCACATATATGTGTATGTACATAGACCTTCGTCTACATACATACACATACTTGTGACATAAATTCTTTTGTTACTTATTTACTTCATTCTTAATTGAATATTGAATTACATTGAATGTAATAATGTGATATGTGTATGAAATGAATGGATAATGTAATGAAAAAATCTATTGAATTATTTTTCTAATTTTATTTAAGTTGAGGAAATAAGTAGATTGAATTACTTTTCCATAGACATGTGTGTAAAGAATAATCTCTTGTTGAGTAGGACAGTAACACCTAAGTAGACTAGAGCACCTTAGGGTAGATGTTGCTAGAGGGTAGATAGTTGCTAAGGAATAACTATGTTGATGAAACTTACCTTTTGGGATGGGTGTTGAAATGGAGTATAGAGAGTATAGGTTTTTTCTTTATTCAAAACCTATCTTTTGTTGTTGTAACTAATTTTTTATGCTTGGCCAAGCAATTAACCCATTATGTATGTATGGACCTTTTGATAGCACACTCTACCATTCCTAGCATAGATCTTTCATTATTCCAATCATAGATAGAGATGCATGTAGATGTTTGGGCATGCACCAGATTCCACCTTGTAGATTTTTCTCTTGCTAATTTTTTTTTGCAAGGTCAGATATTCTTCAAGTTGGAAGAATTTCAGGGAAGTGTAAGCTTCGTAGTTGGGTGGTAAAGTGCTTCAACCATGTTATTTCCCACTAGAGGAGGCAAGCATCAAGAGTAAACCTTGGATTTTTTCATGATTATCATGGATTATGATGTAACCTTGATGTAAAATTATATATTGTATTGACTTTGTGGGCCAATGAGCCAAGTCAACTTGTATATTGTAATTGACATTTGGAAATGAATACATATTATTATGACTCTTATTTTAATTAGACATGTGTTGCTATGATTGAAAAAAGTTCCTTAGTTTTGTCTTTTTAAAATTAAATATTCGTATTGTCATTTACAATAATAAAATTAAGTAATAATTAGAATAGGTTATTACATTTGGTATCAGAGCTTAGGGTTCAACTCTAGGCCTTTTGAGTCCATAATGCCATGACTAGGGGATAGTTGACCCTTTGACCAAAATTGAGTTGTCTTGAGGATTGAACAAACTTGGATTGAATGCAGGTATGGGGAGGCCTAAGTCAGGAAGGAAGAAAGGGAAGATAGTTAGGACCTCAAACAAGAAAGTCGTAGTTGAAGAAAACACTGAGACTAAGGTTCAACCTGAGACTCTTGGTGATGACACTCTAGCTCAAACCCTCACTAAACTTAAGATGGAGAGAGGCAAGAAGATTGAGGAATTGAAGAAAAATCATAAGATTAAGAAGCTTTCCACAATCAACTATTGGCCTCTAGGGTGTGGACTGAACACATCCTTATTAACTCAAGAGGAAAAGGAGAGTTTGTGTGCTCAACCTCCTCTTCTAATAAAATTGATGTAAATTCTAACAAGGACCTAGAGGAGTGTCTTCTCTATGAGAATGAGAAAAATTCAACTAATGTAACAAGAAGCTTTTCTAAATAAGGGCCTATTGAACCACACTTAATATAAACAAAGCAAGATGTTATTTTTGGTGTGTTCAAATGAAGAATTCAAACATGTGTTGTTGTGCATGAATGTGTATGTATTAATGAATGAGTGATATATGCATGCATGTTTATGTAATGTTATGTGAATAAGAATGTTTTCTCATAGAGTCTAGTGTTAAGGTATGATAGACATGAAATGTGATGTAGGTCAGGTGTAAGCCAATGTTGACCACTAGATAAGAGACAAGTAGTAGTGGGTTAGACAATGGACCAAACAAGAGGCTTGAATAGATTCTAGAACTTCTAAATAGGAAAGAGGTTCATATGAATCACATAGAACATGAGGTTTGAGTGGCACACAAGGACTAGGTTCACAAGAATGCAGAAGTCAATTAGGGAGAGGAGAGTCCATGAGAAGGCCCTCAAGGTCAAATTGAAGAAGAACTAGGAAAGGATCTCAAAGGATTAACATCGCCTATGTTTGATGGTAAAGCCATTAGAGTAGGAGTTAAGGTGTAGATCATTGAGATGGAGAAATACTTTGGATTCCATAACCTATCCAACAAAACTAAAGTGACATGGGCTACGTATCAACTTTTGCTCGAGAAGTAGCTACTTGTTGGGATAGTGAAAAGATTGAAAGGAACCTTTAGCTTGTTGATATTACATGGGAACTCTTCCTCCAATATTTTAGGAAGAGATGGTTACTACAACTCTTTTTTGACAAGAAGGTGATAGAATTCTAAAACCTAACTTAGGGGAGCATGACTATGACCCAATTATGAGAAAAGTCACTAATCTACTAAAGTATGTGCCTCAGTATGAAGGAGATAAACATTTTCATATTTTAAAGTTCATATTGGGACTTAGACCCCACATCAGAGCATATGTGTACATGCATTATCCTCTTTCCATGAATGAAGTCTACTTGAAGGCCACCAAATAGGAGTATAAATTACAACAGTTATCCAATTATCGCAAGAATTCAAATCCTAAGTTATGTTTTGGGAACCAGAAGTTTCATAAAGGAGACAAGAACCATTAGATCTGTAATCTCAATATGGGAAGTGAGTCACAGGAGAAAGGTGAAGATGGTAATGGTGGAAATAGCAAGAAGGAAAATAATAACACAGGCAAAGATGACCAAAATTAGAAGGGCTTTAGAGAGGTCAATCTAGGAGGTCACAAAGGGCCTCATGATGGGTGTTATACTTGTGGAGGTGATCATTATGCCTCTAATTTCTTGCAACAATCAAAGTCACAAAGGGAAGGAAACTATCAGTAGTCTCAACATCATTAGATCCACACTATAGTGGATAACAAGTAGGTAGAGTATCACGCTTTTCCAATATAGTTGATTGGTAATCTCTATGGATGAACTATCTCTATTTCAATTGATATCAAAGCTACCAAATGTTTCATAGACCCTAGAGAAATATCTAAGATACCTATTAGACCTGGATACATGGAAAACTCATGGAAAGTGAAGTATGGAAATCGAGTAGAGTGGAGGGTAGAAACCTATCTATTTTGCAACGAGTTGGAGCTTCCAACCTTCCAAACCCAATTCAACTTGTATGTGACACCCTTAGGCTAATACGATGTAATTTTGGTGATAAATTGGTTAATCAAGAATAAGTATATAGTGAACCATGAGGATAATATGGTTAGCTTCCTGGATGATTATGGAAACCCAGTCAAGATTTGTGGGATGTAAAGAAGTTTAAAACTTAAACAGATCTCTTCTGTGTAGGTCAAAAAGGCTCATTGGAAGGGATATGCTATTTATGTTGTGCATATCAGTAGCCCTAATAACAATGAACCATATTTAGATGACTACCCTATTCTTAAGGATTTCCAAGATGTTTTCCCTGATGAACTCATGGGGTTACCGACAAAGTGAGAATTTGACTTCTCTATTGACCTTGTACTAGGAGTTGAGCCTCAATCAAAAGCACCATATCAGATGAACACAACTAAACACTATGAGTTGAAGGCCCAGTTAGTGAAATTGTTGGAAAAAGGACTCAAAAGACCCAGTGTGTCTCCATGGGGAGCACCAATTATCTTTTTGAAAAATAAGGATGGAACCTTGCATATGTGTATAGACTATTAGATGTTGAACAAGGAAACCATCAAGAATCGATACCCACTCCGAAGGATTGATGAGTTGTTTGACTAGATGAAGGGAGTGACAATGTTCTCCAAAATTGATCTCGGGTCAAGATACCATCATTTGAGAGTAAAGGAAGAAGATATTCTAAATATTCTTTCTGAACTCGATATAGACATTACAAGCTCACTGTGGTACCTTTTGGTTTGACCAATGCATCTGTAACTTTCATGAATTTCATGAATAATGTGTTAAGAGATTGTTTGGATAATTTTTTCTTTATTTTTATTGAAAAAATCCTAGTTTATTCAAAGTCTATTGAAGAGAATGATAGGAACTTGAGGATAGTTTTACAGTAGTTGAGAGAGAATAAATTCTTTGGGAAGCTAGATCCAAGTGCTCATTTTATCAAGACAAGGTGCACTATCTAGGCCATATTATTTTAGTTGGGGGAGTCTCTATAGACCCTAAGAAGATCAAAGTGGTCATGGAATGGCCAGTGCCTCAAAATGTATTAGAATTCTATAGCTTCATGGGCCTCGTAGGATACTATAAAAATTTTGTGCAAGGGTTCTCCTAGATTGCATCTCTGATCATGTCACTCCAAAGGAAAGGAACACAGTTTGAATCGACCAAGAAGTGTGAGTAGGTGTTCCAAATCTTAGAGGAGATGCTCATGAAAATAGTAGTGCTAACCATCCTTGATCATAATTGAAGATTCATTGTAATCATAGGTGCTTTAGGAGAGGGATTAGAAGTAGTGCTAATGTAGGATAGAAAAGTAGTAGCGTATGAATCTAGGAATCTTAAACAATGAGGTGAATTACGCACCGCACGATTTAGAGTTGGCCAGAATAGTTCATGCTTTGTAGATGTGGGGCTATTATATATTGTAAAAGTTGTTTGAGCTCAAAATTGGGACTCATATGCTAGTAGGGGTGGTTTAGTCCCAATTTAGCATTTCTGGGAAGAAACCCAAATTTGATAGTGGTAAGTTTGAATCCTCCAAAATTTGAGAAAAGTGCTATACCAGGACTCATATGCCACAAGTGGCATATCATTCCTATTCTACTTTTTTAGAAAGCTAAGATTTGTTTGTTCTGTTATCTCTGATTTTCCTTCCAAACTTGGTTTCTAGATTTGAACCTACTAAAAACTTACAAAATAGAATATTGTATTGATTTTATCATGGGGGGTTTTCCTTAGTCAAACCCCTAGTTTGATAGTTAAACCTTGATAGAAATAATAGATCTTGAGAGTAAATATGAGTGCAAGCCCTTATCTTAAGTGCATCTAAGATTAGATGATATAAAATGTCATAAAACCCTATTCTAATGTGCAAGAATAAGATGCATAAATGAAACATAAAGATGAATGACTCACTTTGGGAGATCTTTAATCAGCCTAATAAGGAATAATAATGCATGTACCTTCCTTTAGGTAGAAAGTACAATGATAATGGAGGATAGAATCACTTAGGAAACAAGTCATTAGGCTTGGTTTGATGGCTAGTTACATCTCCCCAACCTAGCATCCATCATGATTCTCCATAGGTAATTATCATCAATCCTTGACAATGCTAGATATTAAATTGAAAGTGAGCTTGAAGACCTACTAAAACACTATAATGCTACTCCAAGACTTCAACTTTACGTGCTCCTTTCTTTTGAATGCCCTTGTGAAAGCATCCTTGAATGCCCAAGTTGATGTTATGAATGCTTAGATGAAATAATGATTTGAAACCTTTTTTTATAGGTACTTCATCTAATTTATCATATATTAGACCCCAAATGCCAACATCAACCAAAAAATTGAAATGAAAACTTTAATTTTCTGCTCAAACCCTAAAAAGGGGCCACTCAAGAATCATATGCCATTTGTGGGATGTGGGTCCCACCTAGGGGAACTCATATGCCCAAGATGGCATGAGTCCCACCCTAGTTTCTCAAGGTGAGAAAATGACGAGTGTTATGAAATTGAATGCCTTTGTTGATTTTGTTGTGATTTTCATTGAAATAAACCTTGGGATCCAAAATAAAGGGTCTTATGGGCATGTTAATGATGATTTAAAGGGTCATGAATACAAGGGTACTAAAATAGGTCCAAATTAAATGTGAAATTGTACCATCTCCATGAAGGGAGTACAATTTTATACACTACACTTAAATTGATAACTAATTAGTTAAAGCACACATTCATTCACATCAAGGTGGTTATAGGTTGTTACACCCACCATCTTTTATAATGGTTTCCTTTCATATTAGTAATTATCAATTGCATTCATATTCATATGGTATCAAATCCAATTTGTAATCTTGTACTATGTTAAATGTTGATGTTGGCATAAAGAACCTAGTGTGAGAGGGAAGAAGAGAATTTGAAGGAAATGAAAAAAGATGGCATAAGGAGGTTTGAGTAGCAATCAAGCCTATCCTTGACTAAGTATAGTTTTTTTGGGGCTGTCATTCAAGAAAGTCATTTATATGGAGGACTATACCAAAATGTGCAATAGGTGACACCACTTTGTTGATAAATTTAGTACATATTTCTTTTGGTTTGAAGTACAGACTCAATCATATGGAGAGAATTTTGTTTTATTTTCTTTAAGAGTTTTGTTGGACTAGTGTCTCAAGCTAATTCTGGTAAGTGTTTACCTATATATATATATATGTACACTAGTTCTACTCATGGAATCTTCAAGTTTTATTCTATACATTCTGCAAGTATTTCATCTAGAAGTAAATATATTCATGGAAGCTTCCTAGAATTTTCTTGATCTAGAATAAAATTGGAAAGTGAATTTTGTTTGTTAGTTTCTTAGCCTAAAAGAGGCGTGCATGGAAAAATAGGTTATAAATTGAAATATGTTTTTCAAAATCACATGATGGTTTATTATTGCATGGTTGTACACATAAAATGGTAATGAAGTTTTCAAGGGGGTGAATGCACAATAAAAAGAAGAAGGTATTTTCTCTTTGGCTCCCTAGATTCACATTGCCTTCAAGTGGTGTTAACTTTGAAGTTCACACATGTGATCACTCACAGTAAGATAAATATGGTAAAGTTGGATTCTCTGACAAAATATCTACTTCCAAAGATAATATTATTGCCACTAGGATTTTGTTCCTTTCCCTCCCCCCCAGGCATTTGAAATTGATGACAAGATTGTATTTACTAGTGAACATGCCCTAAAGTTGGATTCGGTACCACAATAGATAACTATAGTAGGGAGTGGATATATCAGGCTTGAGTTCAATAATGTACACATTGTACTTGGGAGTGAGGGCACATTTGTTGAAGCCTTGGATCAACTTATGCCTAGTTTTTAATCTGTAGATAAGGAAATTGGACCAAAGGGTATAGATCATGGTAAGAAATTTCTTTTTTCTATTCATTTTATATCCACTCAATTGTATTATTGTCTGAGTTTTAGAGACCTTTTTTTGTTACTCATGGAGAAGATGGGGTATAAGACTAGTTTTTGTGTTGATTAGGATTTCAAAGGTTGTAATACATTTTTTCCGGTGCTATATTGGGAGTGTAAAGATTAACTAAATGTTACTAGAGGTTGGTGGAATTGGAGGATGGAGGAAATTCCATCATCTCAAGTTAGCTTCTCACTTTGAGATGATGCTTTGCATGAGAACCATTTTTGGCTTTAAGTTTTTGTTTTTCTTTGTTGTTGCTAACATATTTGAAGAATACATATATTGTGAAGTTTGGTTTTTGGAGCCATGTGTTTGGAGTGATCAATATTGATTTTTTCAAATAATTCAAGAGTTCATGGGAGGAAGAACTAGGGAATTCAACTAGGGGCTACACCTTTCTAAGGGTCATGAGGTAGCTCAAGATGGAGTTCCTCCTGATTCAGGATTTGTTTTTCCAAGGAAGATCTTCACAAAGATGTATATTAATCTTGTAATCAACAAGTTTTATTATATAAGACTTAAGGGGGGTGAAACAACAATTTTTGGGTGGAAGGCTATGAACTTTTATTGCACTCAGGGTTTTTCACCTAAAGGGAGAGAGATAGACCCAAAAAATGTGGTGGTTCACTCAATATAATGTATGAAATATGGAATTAAGCCTAAATGAAATGATCTAGATGTAGAAAAATGATCAAATTTATTGATTATGTAATCAAAACCAATGAAATATGAAGTGTTTGAAAACATAGTGTGAAATGTAGAAATGAAGTAGAAACATAAACAAATGAAATTAGAATTGAATGAGATTGAACACAGTGCACCTAGAGATGGAATAATGATGCTAGAAGATTCTAGAATTTGACAAAAATCACTATTGATGACCAGTGGGACTCATTCACCATTGATGGTGAATCAATCCTTTTTCTGGTAAACTTTGCTATAACTAGTTTCTAACTATCCAAAATTGAATTATGATGAAATCAAGTTTTCCAGCCTAAAAGTGGGACTCATTCACCACTAATGGTGAATCAGTACTCCTCCAAAATTCTACAAATTCAAGGGTCAATTTTGTGGGTCTAGATCTATACTTTTCTTCTTGTTGAGTTGATAGAGTCAAATCTGCAAAAAATAGATTGAATGTTTTCTCCAAGCTTAAATTAGGGTTTAGTTGACTTGAATCACTTTGATGACTTTTTGAACACTTTTCAACACCTATTTCATTGACAATTATTCCAACAAGATCTACAAACACACATTTAGAGATGGGAAAAATGGTTAACGGTTAGAGTATAGGGATTTTCCTTGGTCAAATCCCACTTTTGTAATTAAACACTTGATAAAGAAATGAAACGAAAATAAGAAAGGAATGATGATTAAACAACATACAAGTGTCCTCAACTCACCAAAACCTTGTTGTTGAAGTTTGAAAATATGTCAATGGCTGCTCCAAGATGCTTGATTCAATGATCCAATGTTACTCAAATGCTTGAGTGAGATGATTGAATGGATGAATGTATGGATGAGTGAATGAGATGAATGGGGGTTAAAATGGATGGAAAAACACTTATTTATACACACTTATGCCCTAATTTTCCAAGAATACAACATCATAGGATGACATTTAAGGTCTTAATGAACAAAAACCTAAAAGAAATTTGAATTTATTTTAAATTTTGTGCCAAGAGGCACTCATTCGCCACCCATGGCGAATGGGTCCCACTCTAGGCTTACAAGTGGGTGTTGAGAATTAAGTTGCTTTTAATGTTGTTTTCTGAGTTTGTATTCAAAAACACACTTAATTATGACTTATAAGTGCATAAAGGGGCCAAATAAAGCATAAGAAGGGTGTAGATGGAAAGCCTATAAAAGCATGAAAACTTGTTACAAGACTTTACAACACTTTGAAATAGGACTTGATAAGAGATAAAAAGAGAATATTTAGGTGAATTATAATAAGAAAAGTCTAGAAAAGTGTAGAAACGTGTTACAACACTTCACAACACCTTCACAAGACATCATAATTTTGAATATCTAGAATGTTTAAGTTACATTGCAACATTAAATTTAAGAAAAATAAGCCAAGCATCACAAAAAAAGACCTAAATGACCATTAAAATGTCTAAAGATCCATTTTTCTATGGTATAGGAGGGTCCCTTGGAAAAGTGAATAAGTGCTTTTAGGGGATACATTTGTACCAAAAATAAAATAAGGGAGGGAATGTTGGATATATTACATTGATAACTAATTACTTAAAGCGGGAGAGCGCGCACAAGGAGGGATTTCAAATTCTTATGTCAAGGAGGATGACTCAGAGGAAGGTGATGTAAATATAGGAGGAGGCGTAGGCAGCCCAGTTTTGTTCTGGGTTGGCCTTGAGCTGCGAACTATGGCTAAGATCGTGGGAACTAGTGTGGCGTCATAGGTGGGGTAGGTTTCAAGGTTTTTGGAGTTGGTCGAGGGGTCTTCAGGGTCCCTGCAAGGGTTGGCATTGAGATTAGATCAGATGGAGTTGTTGCAAGGTGGATTCCAGTTTCAACTGTTTCTTTGCTTATGGGCTATAGTGGAGCTTGTGGCTCCCTTTGGGTTCTGTTTTGGGGTGCTGCTAGAAATGTTATTTCTAGGGTTAGGGTTTTGTCTTGGGTGAATGTTGTGAGTATTCAATTATTGTTTAGAGAGCCACAATATTTTCTTGAGTCAAATCTTGTAGTTGTAGCCACTAGGCTAGATTTCTTTGATGCTTGTTTCCTCTCGTTTCCCTTGGTGGTGCCTCTTTCCCCTGGTTATGTTTCCTTCCTATAGTTAGATGGCTGCTCTTCCCAGAGAGGTTCCAGTTTTTCCAATCACTTTGGCCCTACAAAGCTTGGTGATGTTGCCTATTGCTCTTTTGTATGCTTCTTGTTTCCTATGGCACCTGTGAGTATTTTTTGGTTGGAGGTTTCTCTCCAATTTTGTTTATGTAGGGGTCTGAATGTTTATTGGTTGCTCTTTCTAAACCCCTATTTATTTTTCTCAAGGGCCTTGATGAGCTCAAGATATGCTCATAATTTAAGTATCATGATGTATTTTTAATATCTCTACTCTTATTGCTAATGAATGTTTTAACTATGTGATTAAAGACTTTTTATCTGAAGTTGGGTAGTATCATGTTGCAATACATTCCTATATTCCTATAGCTTAACATCTCTACGTGTCTTATTAATCACCCTATTTGACCTCCCAAATGACTGGTATTTAATGCATATGGTTTTTGAATATTGAAATAGATTTAATATTTTATTAATGAATGTATTGTGTTGTTTTCCACACATTCTTTCTTTCACCTTTGTCGCTTTGTGCATCACAAGTTGTTGAAAGGAGCATGAATGAGTCAAGCGTAGTGGATTTCAGCCTTGTAGTAAAGTCCATTTCCTGCACAACGTCGAGGAAGTTGTTCCAACGAAGACTCTCTGACCGGGTCATTGGGAAGAAACTGTGATCATTAATCTAGAAAGAGTGGAATGCTAAATCTTCTCCCTGGCTCAGGTTGAACAGATATGCTTTCATTTATGAGAAGTATGTTCCTTAGTTTTAGAATACATTTTATGTCCACCTCTTTCTCTGTTAGTTAGTTAGTTGCTTTTCTGGTTTAAATAAGTGTTCCTCCTATGCGAGTGAGTAAGCATAGCATGTAAAAGTTAGTATTATAATAAGAAGTAGAATATGTAAGAGTTAGTACTATGATAAGAGATAGAGTTTTGTGTTAGTTTTCATATGAGTAGAACAATGTATATCATTCTGAGTTTATGAATAAAAGCTAATGAACTTCTGAGTTCAATTCTTGCATAGCTGGCTGATGCTTGCTAAGGGGGCCCACTTAGTAAGTATCTATAGTTAGTTAGTTGTTTATTTCCTATTGATCATAAGTTAGATTTCATTCTCGAAAGTTTTAGTGCAAACTCAGTCTTATATTGTTCCTGCAGCATCAGGAATCCATCCCTGTGTGTGTTCTTGCAACATAATGCCAGTTCATAGTTTGTTTCTTAGTAATAGTTGTCGTGATGTCTACTTTGATTAAGTTACATTTAAGTTAAGAAAGTTTTATGTTACATTCTTGTAGCATAAGTAGAATTCCTTTCATGCATTTATTTCTAGTAAATCATGACTAAAACTAGTTCTTAGTGCACATATAGTGTTGCTCCATTTCAAGTATATGTTCCCTGGTTTGACAAAGTAAATGAACAACCATAAGAAGATGTTAGTTGCCTGCTAGAATGTCCAATTCCCAGGTTAGGATTTTCCGTGTCTTTCATATCCTTTTGTGGATGTGACCATTTTTGGCATCATTTCTGGGGATGGTGTCAAGCTAAGAACTTGTCATAGTCATTGTTAGCAGTATTTTAGTCTGTTATTCAAGCATTTTCAAAATTCCTTCAAGTTATGGTTCATTCTATTGCATGCATAGAAGAAGAAACGCTCTGGGAAGATTCATCCCTAACCTTACATTCTTTGATCACAATACTGAACTAGTTTATAATCTATTTGAGAAAGGAGGAGACCAAGATATCAATCCATTTGCTGAAAACCTGCTTGTTGAATTGCCATTCAACCCAGCTAACGAAGAACTTGAAGAAAATCTATTTTCTTTGATACTCTGTCCAACAAATATGACATGTAATCCACCTAATAGACCTCCTACTTTTGAATTCCCCATCATTGCTCAGCAAGATAATGATAACCTTAAAAATATTCCTTTTTCATTACTCCCCAAGTTCTATGGACTAGTTACAGAGGACCCAGACACTTTCTTGTTTGAGTTTGACATCCTTTGTCATAGCTATGATTACACTTCAGATGCTCACAAGGTAAATTTGTTTCCTTCTACTTTGAAGGAAGGAGCTATTAGATGGTTCATTAGTTTGGGAAGAGGTGTTTTTGATGGTTCGGAAGTCATGAAAACAAATTTTTTTGAGAAATACAAGGAATATTGTAAGAGTAGTAGTAAGGGTGATGATATATTCAGAATTCAACAAAAGGAGGATGAAAGCTTGGAAGACTATATCTCAAGATTCTTGTTTTCCTTGAAAAAGAATTCAGACCATACTCTCAATGAAGAATCTCAGAAGCTACTTTTTCTAAGGGGAATCAATGATACCTATATAGATGCCCTAGACCTGATAGGAGGAGGAGATATAACCCAACTGCCTTGGGATGATATCAATAAAATATGCCTCAACTACTCTTGAACAATTGTTAAGAAGGGTAGAGGTCATCAAGACACAGTGGGAAAGTCTTCTATTAATGGAGTTTCACAAATGGAGATCACAAATTTGCTCTCTAATTTCAAGCAGGATATCATAAACAATATGGCTACACAATTGGATACTATGCAAGCTCAGAAGAAACATGAAGAAGATGAAGCAATCTTGGCCGAGTTCTATCCACATTGTAGATAGAAGAAACGAGACTGCAGATGTAAGATGGTGGCTAACCTAGAGGCTAAGCAGTTACCTACTGACTTTAAGATGGTAGAGATTGATGGTGACCAAGTATTCTTTGTCGCACAAAGGTGACCATGGGCTCAAAGACAATGTATGAATCAAGACCCTTTGAATTTTGGTAATCCTTATTCTAATTACAGTAACCAATGGCAACCTACATATGGCCCATCACCACCTTGGAATACTTCTTAATCACATTGGCCTAACTATCAGAGTCCTTAATGGAAATCTCCTCAAAGAGGTTGGCAGCAACCACAAGGACAATGGACTCCACCCTAAGGTAATTGGCAACAGAATCCTCAATGGAGAGGTTCTCAACAATGGTAGAACCAATCCCTTGGATCTCTGTAGTTTTAGCAGCCACAACCTTATGCCCTCATGCCACCTCCTGTAGCACTTGCACAGTAAATACAAGCCCTCCAAAACAAACCCCTATGCCTTCTCAACCATTGCCATATCCTAATAATAAGTAGCAGTAGCAACAACAATCTATGTATTTTGCAAAAGCCAATCAATATCAAGCTTATGCCCTGGATATTCATGATATCCATCTTAGGTCTCGAACCACTCTCCCTGCTCCACAGCCGCCTATAATAACAAAGATTCCAAACTCTGCCTCTGAGCAACCTACTGATATTGTAGAACATATACTTGTATCAGATACTATCTCTAAGGAGCCTCTTGCAGCATCAGGCCAAATCGCCTTTTCCTCAAAGATTGAAAATTACTACATCCAAGTCTATGGAAGAGCCTACCTTTGATATTTTGGATCAGTTAAAGAATGTACACATTCAAATTCCCCTTTTTCAAGCCATTAAAGATGTCCCAATTTATGGAAAAGCCATTATGGAGGCGTGCTTAAAGAAACCTGGGAGAAAGAAAAAGGATCCCCAAACTATCCATGTTTTAGGACAGTTGGTAGATATTATGTTAGGGAAGGTAGTCATTCCAAAATATACTGATCTTGGGAGTCCTATGGTACAAATAAATATTAATGGCCATAGTAAAGAATGTTTTGATTGACCTTGGTGCAGCCATCAATGTAATGACCAAGAATACAATGGAGTATTTGAATATCTTAAACATTCGGTCTACACCTACTGTCCTGCAGCTTGCTGATAGTTCCACAGTAAAACCTGATGGAGTGATAGAAGGTGTTATTGTCATCCTTGAGTTTGGGGAATACCCATCAGATTTCACCATATTGTCCACTAAGGAAACTTTGGGAGGATATCCTATCATCCTAGGTAGACCGTGGTTAGCCATAGCTTATGCTTTTATAGGATTCCATTCAGGATACATGACAATTTCTGATGGTTAGTCAAGAAAGAAATTGGATTTATACCCACCTATTCAGCCTCAACCAGACTTGTCTCAACCAATTTGGCCAAATTTAGGAGAGGAAACTGAGAAATTCAATTCATTGGCTCAACTAATGATGCTACAAACTAATCCGTTTTCACAGCTTTAGAGTGAGGATGACCTGCTTTTACACATTTTGTAGTCCAACCCTAGTCTGAGTAGCCCATCTACTGCAGATAGTTGTCCTCAGTAGTGTTTCCTGTAGCAATTGAATTTTGACAACCTGTCACCTGAATCTCCTACATTTTATCATAATTTGATTCCATATGAAATATAGACACCACTTTTATCAGCAGCCTCCATGAATGATCTTATCAAGCAAGTAAAAGTGTCTCTAGGTTGTTGTCTGAATATCAATAATAAGTTGCCTCAATCTCAACAAGTTGCCCTAGTCACAATGTTGCAAGAACAATACATATTTTTTGCATGGGACTATGGGGATATGAAGGGAATAGATCCTCAACTTTGTACTCATAGGATCTACATTAAGGAATATTGTTTGCCTATCAGGTAGCCTCAAAGAAGGATAAAGCTAGCACTCAGGGAAATAGTTAAAACAGAGCTCCAAAAATTGATTGATGCTAGTTTTATCTACCCCATTTTAGACAGTCAATGGGTGTCTCCATTGGTGATTGTTCCTAAAAAAAGTGGAAAATGGAGAGTTTGTGTAGACTACAGGGAGTTGAACACAACAACTAAAAAGGATCACTTTCCACTGCCAATTGTTGACCAAGTGCTAGACTCATTATTTGGTAAAAAATATTTCTCCTTTTTGGATGGATATAGTGGGTATAATCAAATTAGAATCACCCCTGAGTATCAAGACAAAACAACTTTTATCAGTCCATGGAGCATTTTTTCCTACTTTGTCTTACCTTTTGGACTTTGTAATGCACCTGCAATATTTCAAAGGGCAATGATCAGTATTTTTGTTGATATTTCTCATGATTCTATGGAGATCTACATGGATGAATTCACTACTTATGGAGTTACTTATGAAGAAGCATTAGCCAATCTAGAAAAACTGTTGAAAAGATGTAAGGAGCAAAATTTATCTTTGAATAGTGAGAAATGCTTTATGATGATGCAAGAGGGAATTGTTTTAGGCCATCATATCTCTCAAGTAGGAATTCAAGTTGATACTACAAAAATTGAAGTTATTCTAACTTTGCAAACACCTATGAAACAAAAGGATGTTAGAAGCTTCCTAGGACATGCTGGATATTATAGAAGATTCATCAAAGATTTCAGCAAAATAGCTAGTCCACTATATGCCTTATTGAATAAGGATTCTAAATTTACTTAGATTGAGGCCTGTGACAAATATTTCCTATAGCTTAAGAACTTACTTACTCAGGCACCTGTTCTTCAAAGACCGAAGTGGAGTCTGCCTTTTCATATACATATAGATGCTTCCGATTATGCCATAGGGACAATTTTAGGATAGAAAGAGAATTCTATAGAGCATGTCATATATTTCATTAGTAAAAATCTTCAAGGCCCTGAATTAAACTATACTATCATAGAGAAATAATTGCTAGCAGTTGTGTATGCCCTTAACAAGTTTCGATATTATGTCACTAGTTACCAAAAATTTGTTCATACAGATCATGCAGCAATAACGTACCTCATGAATAAGTGTTCCATATTTGGTAGATTAGCAAGATGGCTCCTATTGTTGTAGGAATTTGATATCACATATATTGATAAGCCAGGCCAGGCTAATGTGGTGGCTGATTTCTTGTCAAGACTTCAAACAACTACACCTGCCACCCCTGAGGTAATTGATGATAGCTTTCCCAATGAACATCTATTTTATATTGCTTCTCAAACTCCATGGTATGCAGATATTGCAAAATATTTAACAACAAACAAGATTCCAACTCACTTCTCACCAAAGGAAAGGAAATTGTTGGTTGAGAAAAGTTTTAACTTTTCATGGATTACAGACTGTTTATTTTACACAGGACCTGACCAAGTCATGAAAATGTGTCTTAGGGAACATGATACCTATGACATTTTGTATTCCTGTCATGATGAGCCATGTGGTGGGCACTTTGCAGCGAAGATAACAATGATGAAAGTGCTTAATACATGATACTATTGGCCTACACTACACAAAGATGCTGCAACCTACACCAAGAAATGTGACAGATGTCAACGTATGGAGAGACCAACAAGGTCTAATGAAATTCCCCTGAATCCACAAGTGGTAGTCAGTCCCTTTGACAAATGGGGCATGGATTTTGTTGGGCCTATTGATCCTCCATCTGATGGGAAATCATACATTTTGGTGTGTACTGATTATGTAACTAAGTGGGTAGAAGTAAAAGCAATGGCACATGCTCGTGACAATAAAGTTGTTGAGTTCTTGTATGAGCATATTCTTACAAGGTTTGGAGTCCCAAGGGCACTTGTTACTGATCAAGGAGCTCAGTTTATATCTAGCTTAATCATTGCATTGATGAATGATTACAAGATTAGACACATAAAATATAGCCCCTATCACCCTCAAGCCAATGGCCAAGCAGAGGTTACCAACAGAGAAATTGAGACAATCCTTACAAAGACAGTCCAATTACACAAGAAGGGTTGGAGTAGTCATCTTCCTAAAGCAGTCTGGGCCTATAGGAAAACATGGAAAAAACTACAGGGTTTACTCCTTTTGAATTACTCTATGGTAAGACTGCCATGTTGCCAATAGAGTTTGACAATAAAAGCTTGAGGAATACTCTCCAACTTAACATTGATATCTCTGAGGCTCAAAAGGAATGCCTCCTGCAGTTGAATGCATTGGATGAGATGAGGAAAGTTGCATTGCAGTATACTGAAACTATCTAACAACAAAGAAAAAAATGGCATGACAATCATATCAGAACTAAAGAATTCTCTACTGGTGATTGGGCGCTACTCTATAACTCCAGGTACAAGGAAAATCAAGGTAAGCTAACCACACGATGGCTTGGTCTTTATGAAATAGAAAATGTGTTTCATAATGGCTCAGTGCAGTTGGCTATAATAGATCCAGTTTGATCCTAGCTACTAGTTAATGGACACCGTCTTCGGTTGTATCATAAACCAATGTCCAAAGAAGAATTTATGCAACAGTTTGTTTCAAATGTGTCCACTGATCTTCCTACAGTGAAAGGCTTCAATCTTTCTCCTGCAACATCTCTTTGAATTCCACATTGCATGCCCATAATAAAGGTTTCATTTTTAAGGGAGCCACTTTCTCCACTTTTCATCCATCCCCACCACTCATTCCCTTTTCTTCCACGTCATCCATCTTTTCGTACCACCCTCATTCATGGTTTCTATTCCAACCATCAATCCATGGTGCGTTGTGATCTTTCCCAACACGTATAAGCATTAATTAAAAGGTACACGATATCTTTTGTTATCACATTGTTTATTTATTTCATTAGTTCATCAACTGCTATGTACATATTAGTCATTATCACCCATTCTTCACCTATCCTTTTGCACATGTGTGGACAAATGTCAAAATTTAAGTAGGGGGTAGGATAATCCATTTCAAACCTTTTCTTATGTCGCTGTCACAACTAATAAGATATTTTTATTCTTCTTGTACTTTCCAAATATGGCTGTGTGTTTTATCCTAAACAACATTAATTGCTTGATAAGAGTAGTTCCTAACAATCATTACATGCAATCATCTTTCGAGTCATTCTTGGAAAATAAAAGAAAAGTGACGATAGGATAGAAGGAAGCAAAAAGAAGAAGAGCATAAGAATTTTCTTTTGAATTTTTAGAAAAGGTTTGGGTTTCTAGAATCTCAGCAGGAGTAATTTGTGAATATGGGTGGTCAATTGGTAAGACATGAGCTTGTAGCTCATGAGCTCTTAACACAAAATCCTCAAATAGTTCAGGCATTTAGTAATTGTGGTTGGCTAAACTATTTTCTAAGGTTAGATTCTTTTAATGAAGAAGCTACTGGTGAATTTTTAAGAATCCTTTCAAAAGGGGAAGCTTTAGTATGGGGTCTGACAGTGGCTATAATAGAAGAACAAATTGCTGAAGTAAACGGAAGAACAAATTGCTGAAGTAAACGGACTTCCTACAGTAGGAGAAAATTTCTCTTCAGATGTTGTTTCTGCTAGGGCAGAATTTACAGTACCAACTAATGGACCCTTGGAGGTCTCTAAACAAGGATGCAAACAAGTGTCGCTGCCCTTTCCATATGCAGAATATGATGCATTCATAATCAGGTACTTAACCTGTGAGGGACGCTTCTCCTATTTACATTCCTGCCATTTTAAATTATTGAGCCATATGAGGCATGGGTTAGTTGTTAATGTCCCAAATTTCTTGTTAAATATTTTAAAACAAAGTGCCCATGAAACCCAGAGGGGAAGGGACAACTCTATTGCCCATCAAGCCCTCATTAAAATTTTGATTGAGCATTCCCTGAGGGATGTATCACCCCTTTCTTGGCAATAATTTGTTGCCCAAAAGGGTCTGCAACTTCCAAAACCTCCCAGAACACTCCCTGCAGCACCTACCCCTACATCATCTATTCTTGTGGCCTCAACACCAGAGCCCTCTACTAGAGTACAAAATAGGTCTACTAGTAGAAGAGAAAAAGGAAAAATGAAGGTAGGAGAGTCATCTAGGGCAGAACAAACCCAAGAGTCTGATCCTCATGTTCAAAGACAATAGTGTCCCTCTCCTGCAACACCTTTTACTGTAGCAGTTCCTCCTCTAGAAACACCTGTTGTCACTGTAGTTTCACCATCATCTTCTTATGTTGAGTCTAAACCCTTTAGGCAAGTCAGAAAGAGGAAATCCATGAGAATGCCTCTTCTAGCTACCACATTACCAAAAAGAGTTTCAGCAAGGAAACAATGTAAAGTCACCTAAACGTTTGTTCAACCTGAAGTTATAATAATTTCAGAGGAGTCTGAAGAACTCAGTCATAATGATTCTCAGAATGTATCTGAGAATGTTTCACAGAGCCCACATCTATTGTTTCTGAGGACATACAAAATGAGCCAATGGAAGTTGACGAAGCACAACATGATAGTAATGAAAGGAGAATGTCAAGTCTTGATGACTTGGTTGAGGCTGCTAGGAAAATTTCAGAGGAAGTACAATCTCCTCCTGCTCAGCAATAGGAATTCATCCTACAGTAAGAGGAAGAACAAACTGAACAATTAGAAGTGTCCAATGACACATTGTTACCCCCTGTAACTTGTCAGGCAATGGTTGTTTATAAGAAGACATTTTTGATTGAATTTTTGGAATACCTTAGGACCACATGGAGACCGGTCACATTTCAAACCTTGAGTTTCTGCCACTTAGCCAAGACTAAAATTCAACAAAGTCTTTGGGAGGAAGATAAGAAGAAACTGAAAAGAGAAATTGAAAGGTAGAAACAGGAAATCCAGGAAATGAAAAATAAAATGGATGAAATGATGAAAATAACTGGCAAAATTGTGGAATGTAGACCACCGCCTAGGATTTATGCTATGTGCCTAAAGGAACAATTTCTTTGGTTTCAATTAATGAGAATTTCAAGGAATTTAGATCCTGTTATTCATACAGCCAAAGAATTTTATATGCATACCAGGTAGCCCCTAGCTAGCTAAAGAATTCTTTATGTGAATTTTATTTGCATGGATTGATAATTCCCTTTGAAACAGAGTGGAATCCACTTCTTTATATTGGCAATATTCATTTGAGGTCACTTATGTCATGGGAAACTAATGAAACTAATTATGGTAGACTATTGGAAGCCTATGAAGAAGCTGAAAGGGATGAGCCTATACCACTGCGAGCAAAAAGCATAGATCCTTACACAATGCTGAAAATTTAGCTTATTGTTGCATATGGGTTCAATGATCAAACACAAAGAGTACAAATATTTGATATTAGAAAGCAAGTGTATGAAGAATTCAAAGGTTAACCATATTTTTTTTGGAAGCTTGCCTCTTCCAGAATTGAAAAGAGATGGGAGAAATTGACTGTTGGGCTAAGGAAATTTGAGCCACATAGTCCCCTAAATTTTCAAGCATCCCTTGGAAGGACAGAGAGGTACATACAGCTTAGAAGAGGTTTGAATTATGGTTGCCAATGACATTTCAACCTCTAGTTTTAATTTGGCCACTTTATCCCTATCGAGCTACAAATGTTAATAAGGATACATAAACCCTCAGATATGAAAGATGACAAAATTTTAGAAGTTTCGATTATAAATTTGGGACTATGCCAAAAAGCCATACTACTCCTATGGATTTCAGGGAAAAAACCAGGAAACCTAATGCTGGTGGACCATCATTAGGTTAAGTAGGGGATAGATGATGAGCTCAAGATATGCTCAAAATTTGAGTATCATGATGTATTTTTAATATCTCTACTCTTATTGCTAATGGATGTTTTAACTATGTGATTAAAGACTTTTTATCTGAAATTGGGTAGTATCCTGTTGCAATACATTCCTATATTCCTGCAGCTTAACATCTATATGTGTCTTATTAATTACCCTGTTTGACCTCCTGAATGACTAGTATAATGCATATGGTTTTTGAATAATGAAATAGATTTAATATTTGATTAATGAATGTATTATGTTATTTTCCACATATGCTTTCTTTCGCCTCTGTCACCTTGTGTATCATAGGTTGTTGAAGGGAGCATGAATGAGTCAAGCGCAGTGGATCTCAACCCTGTAGTAAAGTCCATTTCTTGCACGACGTCGAGGAAGTTGTTCCAGTGAAGGCTCTCTGACCGGGTCATTGGGAAGAAACTTTGATCATTAATCTGGAAAGAGTGGAATGCTAAATATTCTCCCTAGATCGGGTTGAACGGATCTGCTTTCATTTATGAGAAGTCTGTTCCTCAGTTTTAGGATACATTTTATGTCCACATCTTTCTCTGTTAGTTAGTTAGTTGCTTTTTCTAGTTTAAATAAGTGTTCCTCCTATGCGAGTGAGCAAGCATAGTATGCAAAAGTTAGTATGATAATAATAAGTAGAATATGTAAGTGTTAGTACTATGATAAGAGATAGAGTTTTTTGTTAGTTTTCATATGAGAAGAACAATGTATATCATTCTGAGCTTATGAATAAAAGCTGATAAAGTTCTGAGTTCAATTATTGCATAGCTGGTTGATGCTTGCTAAGGGGGCCCACTTAGTAAGTATCTATAGTTAGTTAGTTGTTTATTTCCTGTTGATCATAAGTTAGATTTCATTCTGGAGAGTTTTAGTGTAAACTCAGTCTTATATTGTTCCTACAGCATCAGGAATCCATCTATGTGTTTGTTCTTGCAGCATAAGGCCAGTTCATAGTTTTAGTAACAGTTGTCGTGATGTCTGCTTTGATTAAGTTATGCTTAAGTTAAGAAAGCTTTACGTTACATTCCTATAGCATAAGTAGAATTCCTTTCACGCATTTATTTCTAGTATATCGTGACTGAAATTGGTTCTTAGTGTACATACAGTGCCGCTCCATTTCAAGTATACGTTCCCTGGTTTGACAAAGTAAATGAACGACCATAAGAAGATATTAGTCACCTGCTGGAATGTCCAATTCCCAGGTTAGGATTTTTTGTGACTTTTATATCCTTTTGTGGGTGTGACCAGGCCTCCCCTATTTTGTTGGATGAGATATGGTTATGGGACTTGATTTTCAAGACCCCTGTGTGTTTAAAATATTTTATGTTGATCAGGTTTTTTGTAGTCCTTCCTTTACTATTTTTTTGAAAGTCTTTTATAGAAGTGAGGCTTTTGATTGGTAGTAAATATCATTGATGTCATCTTTTTTCTTTCTCTCTTGTTAATCCTATGGAGGTGGATGCTTCTTCTATAGAGGTGGAGAAGGTGTGTAGGGGAGAGGCAATTTGCTGGTGTTGGGGGTGGTATTCTTTCTATCTTCACTCCTTTTCTTCTTTAGTTCATTCTATTGAGGTGATTGCCTCTTCTATTGAGGTGGAGAGGGGTTGCTTGGGGGAAGAGATGTGTTGGTGTAAGAATGATCCTAATATTGAGATGGTGAAGGGCTACAAGGAAGACACAAATTGTAGCTTTTGGGGGATGTTTGATGCTCTGAGTTGTTCAGCTCATGGCTGCCTTACGGTGGAGACCTTCATTCTTGGTTATGGGATCCATGCAAAACCCATGTTTCAGGTAAAGGGGTCCTATCAAAACCCTTATATGGTTGAGGGAGTCTTTTGGAATAGTGGTGACCTTTCCTATAGAGGTGGAAAGGGTGTTTTGTTGGGATCAAAAACTTTTGTTTTGGGGCTTTGTTCTTGATCTATGCTTTGCAAGTTATATTCTTAGGGTCAAGGTCCCTATCAAACCTAGATGTACAGGGTTGTGGATCCCTTCAAAATACATAGATTCGGGTTTAAGGTCCCGATCTAAAATTTATTTTAGTGGGTTGGTGGTCCAATCAAAACCAATGGGTTGTAGTGGGTTGTTGGTCCTGTCAAAACCAACTAGTTCAAGATTCATGTAAGATCTTGGTTCTTTTTTGGGCACTTCGCTGGCTTTTGGCTAGTTGCTGGCTTGTTGCTTCCCCGTTGCACTGCTAGTTGATTTTGAATCTATTTTTTGGGCAGCTTGTTCTTCTTTGTGTTGGTTTTGGGTCCCCTTAAAACCTGATGGTTTTGGGTCCATTCAAAACCTATTTATCCTTTTATTAAAAACTAATTACTTAAAGCCCACATCCATCTACATCAAGGTAGTTATAGATGGTTACACCCACCATCCTCTATAAATTTTTTCCTTTCATATCAATAATTAATCAATTACATTCACCTTCATTAAGATGTCTCTTTTTTTCTAAAATTAGTAAAGTCTGATATTCAATGAGAAAATGAATATATAACTATGCTCAAAATTTAAAGATGCAATAAGAACAAGAGTTATTACTTGCTCTAAATCTACTTTCTAAACTACTAATTTTTTGAAAATGGTGAAGATAAAGTGTTCAAAAAGGGGGAGCACACAAAGTGGTCCTATTTTTTCAAGAAAACATATCACTTGGTGTGCTCCCACTAAAATGTTAACTTGTTTTAGAAATTCAAAAATCACTTCAATGAGAAACTAGCTAACACTGGTACATAGTTTATGCTATAGTTTTTAGCTAATTTTTTAATGTATATCATTTTCTACTAATTTTCAAAGTGGAAACATCCTAAAAAATAGAAATTTGAGTGTGCTCCCCCCTTAACTTTTCAAAAAATAATAAAAAATTAATATTTTTTTCAATATGTTTAAAATAGAATCTAGTTTATGATAGTGTAATTTTATTCAAAATTTGATGTGCGAGTAAAAAGCTATACCCAAAATATCACATGTTGGTTTTTGACTAAAAGAAACACATTAACAATAGAAATTAAAGATTAAAACCTTAACATAATCAAAACGTGAGGAAAATCATATGGTTAGATAGTTAGTAAAGAGCTTAATGTCATCATTGTTTTCTTATATATTTGCATTGAAACACAAGCAAACTTGATGGAGAGCACAACCAAAAATATCTGATTTTTTTGACCATTTCAAAAAACCATGTCTTTGGCATGAAATGGGATGCCCAAGGAAAATCCAACTAAAAGGTTTGGTATTTCACAATGCAAACCATTTGGTGAGAAAATTTGGTGCTAGACATTTATGAAAATTTTCTCTCTCATCTTTCCTTTTCTTTGTCTTTCTCTATGAGTGAAACTATATACATGAAATTAACATTTAAGTATAAGTTGGCATTTACATATGAAAATTCACTTTCTTATACTTTAAGTTATATTTCATGTACATAGTTTCAAGATGTTTGAGAGTCATTTTAGATCTCTTGGAGTTATAATTCAAATTATAGTATTTGGAAAATCATAATATTTTAGACTTAGTCAAATTTCAATAATCAACATGTCAAAATTTATTAATCAAGAGGTCAAATTTAAGTAATTAGCAATTTGTATCATCTTTTTATCTCTCTTTATCTCACTTATTACTTATCTCTTGTGCTCTAGACCTCTCTCTCTCCATCCCTCCTTCTTTCTCTCTCTTCCTTCCACCCACCTTCATTATCTACTTCTCTATATCTAAAGTATCCTTCTATACCTCTTTCTCCATCCCTCCCTCCCTCCCTCCCTCTATACTTCTCTCTATACCACATCTCTCTATCACCTCTCTCTCTACTTCTATCTATCTCACCTCACTCTCCCTTCCTACTTCTCTCTCCATCCTTCCCCCCTCTTCTACTTCTATCTATCTCACCTCTCTCTCCATCCCTACATCACCGTCCCTCCTCTCTCTCTCTCCTCTTTCTATATCTCATCACCTTATCTTTACCTACCTCTCTCTCATTACTTCTATCTATTAAATAGAAAAATTATGTCCTAAATTTAAATGTGTAAAACCCTAGGATCAATTTTTCATTTTTCAAAGGTACATTAAAATTAAAATGAACAAGGTGAATAGATTAACTTTCAACCTTGAAGGTGATTCAATCATATTTGGATTTGCATCTTTAGGGCCTCGAAAATGGATTGGAATGATTTGGAATTTCTTAATCTAATTAGACTATGTGACCTAATACACAAAATGCAATATCTCAACAAATGACAAACTAAAACAACAGCTTGTAGGTAGATCTAGAAAATGTGGGAGACTATGTAGTTTTCCTAAAATAATAGTTTTTAGCCACTATAGGAGGACATAGTCACCAAGGAGTCCTTGATAGGGTGTTATGCACAACTTTTGGGGTCCTTGGGTGGTAGAGCAAAGACTCTTGTTTCTTTTTTCAAAATTGTTGGAATGCTATTAGATAATGTTGTAGGTGAGTTTGTGTTGTTTGGCAAGGTCTAGGGCTTTGAATGCAACAATTGAAAACTTATCTTCAATATTTTCTTACTTCTCTTCAAATGTAAAACCTACACACTCACAAAGAGAAGAGATGTCCCATTTGGATGCTTTCCTTAGTCTAGCCTTGTGTAAGGCCTTTCACTTCCACAATGCAAATGTTGATGATAAATAGATAATTGAAAGGAAGGAATGATGAAACAACAAAGTGTTGCAACTCACCACCCTTCAATGACTTCCTTGAAGTACTAAAGTCACACACATCACCTCAAGGACTTGGATATGAACTCTCATACACTTTGATATGATGCTTAGATCTTGAATTAATGTAATAAATCACTAAAATATTGCTCTTTACTTGCCCTTGAATACTCTTAATTTTCAGCTCTTGATAGATCATAATCCTTCTAGTTTCAAAATTGTGAAATGACAAGGTTTTTATATGAATTTATTCAATTTATTGCAAAATAGATTCCAAAAATTGACATCTAAAATTTAAATTTTGAATGTTCAAATGTTGACACCAACATTCCCAAAATGGATCCTAACTAAGAAGGGGAACCCTAATTCCCATAGGTGTATGGGTCTTAGCCATAATTTCAAATACTTTAAGTGTCAAAGGAAAATTATGAATTGGATGCATTTGTTCAATGCTTGTAATTTATTGAAAAGTGGATTAAATGGGATCCAAAATTAGTTGCATTATGTTTTGTGGTGCCTTATTGAAGTTATCATAGGGATAAATTTGGTATGGTTAGTACGATGAGATTCAACACATACACATGACTTTCTCACTAAGCCACTTTATTGGAAGACACACCTAGTCAACATGCCAAAGTTTCGCTAACTTGGAGTGAGCACTAAACTGATGGCTTAGATGTGTTCCACATGATGTTGGACCATCTAGGCTTGATCTTCTTATTATTTTATGTTGTATCATTGTGTATATTTTCCATTGCTACATACATAAGTGTCTTGAATGTCTACTTTAGTGTGAGTTTGACATGGGGTCATACTCTCACTAAAGTGGGGGGGAAATGTAGTAGCAGAAAATGTATCCCTTTTTCCTTAGTTTGGAAATAATTAATATTAAAATGACTTTAATTATGCCTTAATTTAGTGTTGTAATGTGTTTTACACATTGAAATTAAGTTTAGGGCCCTTTTTAACAAAGTGGACTTAATGGTGCCTTATTTAGGGTGTTCCAAAGTGTATCTTTACATTTTCACACTAATCTAAGGATTTATTAATTAATTTATGCTATTTGTGTTAATTGGCCCCTTAATTCTAATTCAAGACTAATTAATTATAAAATTTGAGCGATAAATGTGGGGATATGGTGTTATACACCATTGCATAAAATGATTTATTATAATGTTGAAATTAAATAATTATTTAGTTATGATGTACCTCGGTGGTGTGGTTAATAATACTAGGTAATTATTTTGGGACCACTTGATGTTGTATTGTAACATTGTATTATTATTTAATGTCTGAGAGATATGTTATAATAATTTGATATTAGGGAAATATTAAATAAAGTGAAGTCTTAGTACCCAATACTAAATAGGGAGTTAGTGGTTTTGTATTCACATGGTTTTGTGGTACATGGTTTTACGTTAACACTAGTTGCATTTTGTTTGAGATTGTGTCTATAAAATCCAACACATGCTATTGGATATTGTTGATATGTGGTTATCATTGATGTCAACACTATTCGCATTAATGTATTTAAGGTTGTATATGTCGAGGATATTGAGAAAATCATAATAAAATAAGTTGCAGGTTGTCGGAGATGTAGTGAAGTTTAGTATGGTGGCTAGCTCAGTATATTGATGATAAGTGGTTGTAGATTAAAGGTTTTGTTGACAAGTATATCTACTTTATCCACATGAATTTTTAGAGGTTTGCATGAGGATTTGATTGAATTATGAGTATCTGTGTTCTGACAGTTGTTCTGTTGCTTTAGTTGGTGTTCCTAAAAGAAGATAATGTGATTCTAGTAATTTGACTTGTTGTAGATGCTTCTATGTTGATTCATGATGCTTTTGGATGTTTCTAGATCATGCTATATCTATGTTATTGGTTCACATTGATTGTTCTGCTCACAATTGGTGATTTTATTTTGTGAGTTCATGTTTTTCATGATCTTGGCTGACAGGGTGATAGTAGTGTGGTTCGGATCTTTGAGGCATGATTGTTTAAGGTGCTTCAAGTTTGATGATGTTGTTTTGGATCCTTACTATGTTTTTTCTGACATTGTTTGGTTCACATTGATAATTGTTTATTGATTTGGGCCGACAATTTGTACATGTTTTATATTTTATTGGGCTAACATGTAGTTGATGTTATCCCTAGTTGCATATATATATGATCAATTCTTTATACCATTTGATGGCATGGTGTGTGAAGTATTTTGAGTGTTGCGTGAGAATAATTCTCTAATCTTTCAAAGGTAGAAGAAAAGTGTGAAGAAGAGTTTATGTGCTTAACTAGAACTATAATCAGGCATTAGAAGATGTTATTTTCTTAGTTCAAAATCTTTTGGATGTAATATGAATGTGACTATAAGACAATGGCTCTTCCTTTGGGAAATAAGACTTTTTGTATTTGAGTAGTGAGCTCTAGGAATTGTTCTTGAATGCATGTGCATTCCCTATTTATAATAATTTTATACTTTTAACAAGGTATAATCTTGTGGATTAACCTCCACCATGGTTTTTCCCCTAATAGGGTTTCCACGTAAAAAATCTTGGTGTTATGTGTGTTTTTGGTGTGGTGATGGTTTATGCTTTCATGTTTATTTATTAGATCCTAGAATAAGTTAGTATAATTTATATGATAATTGATTCACCCTCCCCTCTTAGTTGTCTTCTCTTGTGTTTCCATCAATTGGTATCAAAGCAGGTTCCTTAGAAGAAGTTTAATAGATTGAGGTGATCGGGGATGGTGACATATAAGAAGGATAGTCCAAGATTTGATGGGACTAATTATTCTCTATGGAAGAATTGAATGGAGTGTCATCTGAGATGCATTGGTGAACCTTATTGGAAAATTACAAAGAATAGGTATATCATCCCATAGGATGGTCCTTCTACTACAGGTGAGATTAAGGAAGTAGAGTACAATATCAGGGCTAAGGAAGCATTATTGAGTGCTTAGATTAATTATGAGATGACAAATGCAATGGAGCTAAAGACTTCTTATGAGATCTAGAAAATTTTGAAAACTTTGTATGAAGGTGATACCCATGTGAAGATTGCTAAGCTACAAAGCCTAAAAAGAGAAATATGAAATGTTGAGAATGGGTGAAGATGAGAACACCACTTCTTTTATGTAGAGATTGAATGAACTTGTATGTAGTATCAGATGTGCTGGTGGAACATTGGAAGAATCAAAGATTGTTGTGAAAGTGCTCATATCCTTTCCCGCTGCATACAAACACAAAGCTACTACTATTGAGGAGATCTAGAATGTGACAAATGTAACTAGAGACATGTCGATCGGTAAGCTTACTACTTTTGAATTAAGTGAGTTTGGTGAATCTCTTACAGTACTAAGATAGAATCCTTTTTCAAAGCTATTATATCTTGGAAAGATAAGCAGAGATATGATCTGGGAGAAAGTTCTTGTAGAAAAATTTCCAAGTATGAGCAGGAAATTAGAGAGATTAAAGAAGAGAGAAAACTAGATGAGATTGAAGCACTTATTATCAAGAGGGTAGCCAAAGGAGAAGGTAAGTATAAAGGGAAATTGCCTCTTAAATTTTTTCTTGCAATAAGATAGCTCATTTTTCCTCAAGGTGTTTGGAAATAGTTCCTAAGCCAAATTTCAAAGTTATTCAACTTATTAACCTTATTCTTAGATCTGATCATTAATCATGAAAGCATAAATGAACAACAAATAAGAATCACACATAACACCAAGATTTTTACATGAAAACCCTGTTAGGGGAAAAACCATGGTGGAGGTCAATCCACAAGATTATACCCTATTAAAACTATAAGGAATTATGAATGGGGAATGCATATGCATTCAAGCACACTACTTAGAGCTCATTGCTCAAATACAAAATAGGCTTATTTTCCAAAGGAAACACACTATCTTATAGAAAGGTTTTGATTAAATCCACCAGACTTTGAACTGAGAATAGTAGCATCTACTAATGCCTGGTTACAGTTTTGGTTAAGCACATGAACACTTTTTCACTCTTCTTCACTTTTCTGCTTTTCCTTTGAATGATCTAAAGTTTATTTGCACATAGGAATCATACACTTCACAAATGCACACATACATGCCTTCAAATGATAAAACAATCACTCTTATATATTTGCAACAAGAAATTGCATCGCTATAAGTCGGCTCCAAGGAAATAATAAAATGAATATAAATAGTTAGCCCAAATCAATAAATATTATTCATGTGAATCAACCAAGGTCAACCACAAAATAGTGAAGACTGAAAATAACATCCTCAAACATCAAACACTTCAATTAATTACTCCTTGAAAATCCACAACACACTTCAACACCTTATCAGCCAGGAACATGAAAAACATGAACATGCAAGAGAAAATATCGAATCATGAGCACAACGATCAATGTGAATGTACAACATAGATATAGCATGAACTAAAAACATCCACAACCATCATGAAACATCAAGGAACCATCCACAACAACTGAACTTACTAGAATCGCATGATCTTCATTCAGGAACACAAACTAAAGTAATAGAAAAATTGTTAGAATACAAATCTTCATAACTCGATCAAATATTTACATGGATCTTTGAAACTTGATGTGGATAAACTAGATATAATGTACAAGATATAATTTATTCCACAACCTCTGAACAACAATGTATTGAATACACAAACAGAAAGAACTTCACTTCACCATTGACAACCTTTAGCATTTCTTATTACAATTTTCTCAATATCCTCAACATATACAACCTCTAATGCAACAATACTAATAGTGTTGACACCAATGACAACCACATATAAACAAAACAACACAACATCCAACAATATCCCCCTTTGGCATTGATGGCAACACATGATGTGAAAAATACCATCAACACAAGTATGATTACTCCCCTTTAGGTTCTAACTCTTCTTTTCTTAACTCTTCTCCCCACAATGATTTTTCACATTGCTCTTCTCCCCCTTTGACATCAATGGCAAATATTTCTTCTATACAAGCTCTAAACCACATATCTAAACACCTAAACAACTGAGCATTGGACTACTCCCCTTGAGTAGTAGGCACCACAACATCAATCTGGATCAAAATATGATCATGAAATGCACAGATTAATGCAAATCAATGCATACTTAATTTTGATTAGGAGGGGTAAATATTTCTACAATATGCTCCTTAGTAGGCACATACTCCAATCTGGCTTCCTTTTCACATACTTTCTCTCTCAAAAAGTGAAAATTGATAGATATATGATTGGTCTTGGAATGCAACACCAAATTCTTAGAAATGTTAATACAACTTGAGTTATCACATAATATGGCAATAGGCTCATCATACACAACTCTAATATCCTTCAACATTTGTTTCATCCACAGTACACTGAGTACAATTATTAGTAGCAACAATGTATTCTTCCTCTATAGTAGATAAAGAAATAACATTCTGCTTTTTGCTTAACCATGAAATCAACTTCTTTCCCAAGAAAAATGCTCAACCACAAGTATTTCTTGTCATTCACATCTCCTACCTAATTAACATTAGTAAGGGAATTCAAAGTAATATCACCATCTTTAAGATACCATAAACCAAAATCAATTGTCCCCTTCAAGTATCTAAAAATACTCTTCACAATAGTCACATGAGATTCTTTATGATAAGCTTGAAATCTAGCAACAATACACAAAATATTCATGATATCAGGCCTAGTTTAAGTCAAATAAAGCAATCCACCAATCATTGATCTATATCTAGTATGATTTTCCTTTGGGGAATCATCATTCGTTTTCAACTTGCATATGGTCATGATAGGTGTACCAACTAGCTTTGAATATTCCATACCAAACATGATATCATCAAGAAAAAATTCCATAATCAAATCTTTATCATCATTCTTGAAATATAGATTAATATCAACAATACCTTTGTTAAATCCAAGCTTCACCAAGTACTTATCCAATCTGGTATACCATACTATAGGGGCTTGTTTGAGTCCATACAATGCCTTCTTCAATTGGAAAACCATATCTCCCTGACCAGCCAAATGGAATCCATCAAGTTATTCAACATACACTTCTTCTTCCAATTTTCCATTAGAAAAGTAGACTTGACATCCATTTGATAAACTTTGTAGACTTTGTACGTACCATAAGCAAGAAACAATCTCATAGCTTCAATTATAGAAATAGGGGCAAAGGTTTCTTCAAAATCAATACCTTCCATCTTTGAATATCCCTTACATACCAGTCTGGATTTATTTCTAACCACTTCACCTTGTTCATTCAGTTTGTTTCTAAAGACACATTTAGTTCCAATTACATTCTTATCCTTAGCTCTAGAAACAAGAATCCATGTATCATTCTTTTCAATTTGTTGTAGTTCCTATTTCATTGCTTCAACCCAATGTTCATCTTTGCATGCTTTATTCACATTGTTAGGCTCAGTCTTTGAAATCAAACAATATTCTTTTGCAATCTTTCTCCTAGTTTGGACACCTTTTTTCTTCTCACCAATAATTTGATCTTCTGAATGATTCAACCTTACATACCTCAGAGTCTTCTTAGAATGTTTTTCAATTTGAGGCTCTTCTAATCTTTCTTTTGTTCTTCCATTAGTTTCTCCTTCCTCTTGATCTTCTTGATTCACTAGAATGATTTGGACTTGACTTGAGTTTTGTCCTTTTTTTGTACTGTCATTCTGATCATCACAATCATATCCACAGGTTCTGGTTAGTGTACCAAAGTCTTCATCAACCTTAACATTTGCACTTTCAACCATTTTCTTCAATCTATTATTGTAACACTAGTAGGCCTTACTTTTAGTAGCATAACCCAAAAAGATTCCTTCATCACTCCTAGCATCAAACTTTCCTATATCTTCATCTCTTTTGATATAACACTTGCTTCCAAAGATCTTGAAATATCTAATAGTAAGTTTTGACCAGTCCATAGCTCAAAAGGAGTCTTACAAGTATCACCTTTGATTTGTACCTGGTTAAGTGTGTACACAACAATACTCACAACTTCTCTCCAATAGATATGAGGTACATTTCCTTACAAGATCATGGTTCTAGCATCATCTAGAACTATTTTTTTCTTCATTTCCACAACTCAATTTTTTTGAGGGGTTTGTAGTGCAGATAACTGTCTCTTCATTCCATACTCTTAATAACAATAATTAAAATCACTGGAAGTGAATTCACCACTACTATATGATCTCAAACATTTAATCTTTAGACATGTCTATATCTCAACCATAGCTACATATGTGTGGGATCATGATGGGCCAAAAAGTGGCAATATGATGGGTATGTAGCCGAAGAATTTGTTTTTACCCAAAATTGATGAAACAAAAAGAGGTTTTAAAGGAGATTCTCAGCTTTCCACCAATATAAATTATGCTTTACTTTGAGTTTAATAACTAATTATTATTGATTTTCTATTCAAATTACGACAAAAAGTTCTGATTGATAGGCTAATTGAAATATATCTATAGCTTTCAAACAGTATCACATTTTTTGAATCCAAAACATGTGTCACATTTTATTCTTTGCATACTATAGGATTAAACAAAGAAAATTTGAATTTCCTAAAGTTTTAACCAAGTTAAGGTGGTCAAACATATGAGTTTTTATATTTTCTAAATGTTGTAATAAAAAATTCATAATTAATTATTTACTTGGAAAAATATTACAAAAAGAATGCATCACATTGGGACATGAGTCCTATACTTATATTTAAAATCTTTTAAAAAAATATTATCATTTTACTATGGTTAGGGTGGTCAGACATACACCTACTTCTTATTTTTTCCTTGAAATTTAAGTACTACTGCATTGAAATTTCAAATTTTCAACAAATAGATTTGTTTTCTTTTTGAACAAACCTAGTAGTTTAGAAACTACATACAATTTTCTATAGATTTTGTTCTAATATGTTTTTGAAATAATATAGATAACTTAGTCAAATTTTTATGTCAAGTTACCTAACACTGATTTTTTTGGCACTTAAGGGCTTGTTTTTTCCATGATAATCCTGCACATACCTGCCTTAAAGATCTTGAACTTTTCTAGAGCTTTAGATTTATCCCTTAAGAAAGTAGCCCACACCATCCTTAAATAATTATCAATAAGCAACATGAAGTACCTATATCCTTGTAAACTTCTAGTTCTAGCAGGATGACACAAATAAGTATACACAAGATCCAACAATCCATTTAAATTTTTTTGTTTACTTTAAATTGAAATTCTTGTTTTCTTTCCTAACTAACATTCTTTGCATATGGCATTAGTAGGTTTCATTACCTTAGGAATATCCCTCGCAACGTTGGTGGAACTTATCTAGACAATATTATCAAAGTGAACATGACACATTCTCCTATGCCACAACTAGCTTTCATCAATTTGAGCAATCAAACAACTCTTACTAGCAACATTCAGGTGGAAAATATTACCTTTTGTTTTTGTGCCTAATGCAATCATATTTCCAAAATTTCCTAATATTTTGCACTTACCATCCATGAACTGAAGATTGTAACCCTTATCAACCATCTATCCAACACTTAAAAGATTATGCTTCAAACCTTGAACATACAAGACATCATCAGTATTATGCTTACCATCAAGAGAAATGCATCCTCTTCCATGCATCACACCACTTGTATTGTCACCAAATCTCACAACACCACCATCATACTTTTCCAAATTCACAAACTTACTTTTATCTCTTGTCATATGATGAGAACAACCACTGTCA
Organism: Sequoia sempervirens; assembly: GCA_007258455.2. Lineage (NCBI taxonomy): Eukaryota > Viridiplantae > Streptophyta > Pinopsida > Cupressales > Cupressaceae > Sequoia > Sequoia sempervirens. Next base: position 103,186,472 of record VDFB02000007.1, on the reverse strand, counting down.
GTTACCCATGTTCATCTTTCTCTTCAACTCGAGCAGTTAGGGCTTTCTCCACATTTGTACAACTAGCAGATTCAGTAGACATAGGATTATTTTCCTTGATAGAAATAAACACAAATTCATCTTCACTTGCATTTCCTTTGTTAGATTCATCATCTGTCACACCTTCCTTAGCAACATAATAACACTTCTTTTGGAATTTAGGCTTGTTAAATATTGGCTTGGAAACTCTCTTAGGACACCTTGATATAAAATGACCTATCTTATTCCAAGAGAAACATTTAATAGGTAACTTTTCTTTATACTTACCTTGTCCTCTCGCTTCTCTTTTCACAATCAATGGTTCAAGTTCTTCAAACTCTCTTTCTTCCTCATCGAGGTATCTCATTTCATCCTCATACTTGAAAGTCTTTCTAGATGAACTTTCACCCTAATCATATCTTTGTCTATCTCTTCTAGAAGTAGTGGCCTTGAATGCAGACTCAACCTGAGGAAGTGCATCACCAAATTCACTCAACTCAAAAGAAGTAAGCTTACCAATCAACATATCTCTAGTAACATTTGTTACAGTCCAGATATCTTCAATAGCACTAGCCTTGAATTTGTAAGAATTAGACAAGGATCTAAGCACTTTAGCAACAATTTTTGATTCATCTATCTATCCACCAGCACATCTCATACCACACACAAGTTCATTCACTCTTTGCATAAAAGTAGTAACATTTTCATATTTCCCTTTCAAACTTTGTAGCTTAGCAATCTTCACATTAGCATTACCTTCATACAAGGTTTCCAACTTTTTCTAGATCTCATAAGTAGTCTTTAGATCCATCACATTTTTCATCTCAGTATCAGTCAAAGCACTCAACAATGCCTCCCTAGCCATGATATTATACTCAGCATAAGTATGATTCGGTGGAATAACATATCTATTACTTGTAATGCTCCAGTAGGGTTCACCAATGCATCTTAGATGGGTATGTGTAGGATTATGATGGGCCAAAAAGTGGCGATATGATGGGTATGTGTAGGGTATGTGGCTCACAACTTTTTTTTGCTCAAAATTGTTGAAACAAAAAGGATTTTTAAAGGAGATTCTCAGCTTTCCACCAATATAAATTACTCTTTACTTTGAATTTAATAAATAATTATTATTTATTTTCTATTTGAATTATGACTAAATTCCTGATTGGTAGGTTGATTGAAAAACATCTATAGATTTCAAATGGTATCACATTTTTTGAATCAAACATGTGTCACCTTCTATGCTTCCCATACTATAGGATTAAAAAAAAGAAGAATTGATTTCGAATTTTGACCAAGTTAAGGTGGTTAGACATACGAGTTTTTATATTTTTAAAATTTGTAATAAAAAAATTATAGCTAATTATTTACTTGGGAAAAAAATTACAAAAATATGCATCACATCCAAACATGAGTCCTCTACTTATATCTAAAATATTATAAAAAAATATTATCATTTTATTGTGGTTACGGTGGTCGACATACACCTACTTATTTTTCCCTAAAATTTAAGTACTACTACATTGAAATTTTGAATTTTCAAAAATAGATTTAAAAAAACCTAGTAGTTTAGAAACTACATTCAATTTTCTACATATTTTATTCTTACATATTTTTGAAATAATATAGATAACTTATTCAAATTTTTATGTCAAGTTGCCTAACTTTGTTTTTTCTAACTTTTTTGCCACTTAAGGGCCTATTTTCCATGATGATCTTGCACATACCCAAATGGCACTCCATTCAAGTCTTCTGTAAAGAATAATTTGTTCCATCAAATATAGGACTATCCTTCTTATAAGTTTCCATCCTAGATCACCTCAAATTGTTAAACTTCTTCCAAGTAACCACAAGCTTTGATACCAATTATTGGCAACTCAGGGGAAGACAACTGAGAGGGGGATTGAATCAGTTGTCACCGAATTTCAAAATTATTCAACTTATTAACCTTATTCTCAAATTTTATCATTAAACATGAAAGCATAAATGAACAACACATTAGCATGGTTAGTTTAAAACAAAGCAATTAACATCATCTCTATGAAATAATACATCAATGTTTTCCAGATGCAAACAAATGACAAAAGCAAGCTAAATAAACATATGAATAACATGATATGAAGATGATATGGAATGCTAAGATGATAAATGAACAAAATCAGTTCTCAGTTTAAGAGAATGACCTTACATAAAGATTGTGGAGATTGTGGAGGATTTGATCAAGAATCAAGCCTTTCATTTATAGATTATTTTGATGAGAGAATGGCCAAATCGATGAATGTGGGATAAAGAACAAGCCAATGAGATGGAGACAGTTGTCATCTTGTGAGTGGTTGAGGAGTATGCAAGATTTTGGAAATGTGCCCATGAGGGGGAAATTCAAATTTAAATTTGTGATATAAATGCCGAGTTTGACTTGTGCAAGATACATGTAAGAGACATTAATTTCTTTGTTGGATGTACATGTCCACTTTATTTTGAATTTAAATTTGAGGGAATATTCCTCAAAGATGCCATGTTGATGGAAAATGTTGGATTTAGTAAATCAATAAATTGATTTATTTTTGCAAGTGGGATTATCTAGAGGATGTGATGGGTAGTTAGGTTAGGCTAATTAGGATTAGATTAGCTTAATGATGATTAGGATGATTTTGACTAATTTGACTCAAATATTTTGATTTATTTAAATCAAAGAGGGATGGAATATGCATTTGGAGATTAAATTAAATAAAGTTTTGTTTATTTAATTAAAAGGGATGATGCTTGATTTATTTAATGAATAACCTTAGAAATGAATTAAATAGTCCTGATTTACTTGGTGAATGGATGAAGGTGAACTTGATTAACTTGATGAGTGGGCCTAATGCATGATGCTAATTTTGCATGTCTACATTTTTCCCCTCTTTGAAGCAATGTAATTGCTACATTGGTTCAAAGAATAAACTTGTCGCAATAAAAAAATTAATAAATTCTTGATTTTTCGAATGCCCCAGTGGAAATAAGTACACTGGTACATTGCCCCCTTGAGAGATTGAGTGAAAAGATTTGATTTGAGGGTCGATCTCGCAATAAAGAGGTTCAAAATGGATGGTTATGATGAGATTATTTTAAGATGCAAATGAGATAGATTTAAGATGCTTAGAACAACAAATCTATATTATTCTAAACAACTTAAATGATGATATGATGTGATGATGGATGAGATGGATGATGTGATATGATATGATTATGCAATGGATGATTTATGGGATGCTTGGACTAACAGATCTATATTATGATGATGATATGATGTGATTATGTAAATGTATGATTTATGCAAATATGATTTATGAGATGCTTAGACTAACAAATCTATATTATGATGATGATTATGCATGTGAGATGATATGTAAAATACTGATGGTTTGTGGATGCAAGATGAATGCACAATGGATGCATGATGGATGCATTGGTGATGATGATTAACTATTCATGATGTGATGTTAGTGTGGAAAAGAAGACACTAGATGATGACAAGAGGATCCAACAAGCCAAATTTATGAGAAATGGTGATGATGAAATGATGATAGATGGATAATTTGCTTATCAAGGATTGGGATTTTAAAAGGGCTACTTACCTTATGTTTGATAATAGACATAGGTACGATGCATCAAGGTATAAAGAACTAGGATGGCATTGTGCCTAGTGCAATGGACTTTGACTTGACAAATAGATAGGAGTATTCTTGTTCAAACTTGACATATGAAAACCTTGCTAGGATGTACCTAATAAAGTAAGTATTCACCAAGTTATTTTACAAGAACGTCCAACAAGAACAGTAGACAAAAGGATAATAATTGTTGCCCCATTCCTATCTCTCTAAATCCTTCATTCGGATATCATCAAGAGGTCCTTGGAATGAGTGCAATAAGATAAATCAAAAGAAAAGATCAAGTATACAAACAAGCCAATGTTCTTCATGCCTTGAGCCAAAGGGATTTATTTTGACAGGATAAGAATAAAAGGTGATATCCAAAATAATGCCCATTGTCAGAACCATATATCCTAGGACATGCATTGTATAGGATGATGATGGTTTGATAAGTTGATTGATAGGTTGTTGATATAAGGTTGACTGACATGTTTGAAAATGATCAAGAGTTTGATTGTCTTTGAAAGGTTTGTTGTTTCGATTTTGATTTTACAATTGAAGTTTTCTTTTGTTGATTTGTTGTGATTGTTTCTATTTATGTTGCCAAAGGATGAAGGTGATGATCATTTTATTATGGAGGATTGAATATTTCAAGTGAAAGCGAGATGGGATGGGTGGATTTTTTCAAATATTTGGATTTTTTGACATTTTGAAATGTTTTGAGGCTATTTTTGGTGTTTTTGAAATTTTTAAAAATGTTTTGATTTATGATTTTTCAAATGTTATGGGGTTTTTTGAGATTTTATGGATGTTTTTGGATTTTGTGTTTTTTGAATGTTTCTGGATTTTTGATGTTTTTCGAATGTTCTTGGAAAAAAAAAATTGAATGTTTTTTGGATTTTTTTGTTTTTTGGATTTTTTTTGGATTTTGATGTGTTTTGAATGTTTTTGGATTTTTGGATTTTCTGATGTTTTTGGATTTTCTCATGATTTTGATGATTTGGATATGGATATGTGTGAGGATATCAGTTCTTTGTTTGGGATTTTGTTGAAGACCAAGCTAAGGTGGATTGATTGAATCGATGGATTGCAGATGATGATAACATTGTTGAGGATACACAACAATGCAAAAATTTGATTGATCAGGATTGAAGATGATAACATTGTTGAGGATGCGCAACAATGGAAGGATTGATTGATCGGGATTGATGATGATAACATTGTTGAGGATGCGCAGCAATGCAAGGATAGTGTTAAGCAACACAATGATCAGGAAGGGTGTCCAAAGATTATGGATTGAATGGATTTGATTGATCATGATTGATAAAGCTTGATTTGGAACAAAATTTGTTTGAATGATTTGATGTGATGTTTGACATGTGAACTAGATGCAACTAATAGTGATTGTTTGGATTGATGTTTGATGAAAGATGAAGACTGATAAGGAACATATTTTTGTCAAAATATGCCATGGGATAGTGATTTGGATTTTTTCTCACAAGTGGTTTAACCAATTTTGTTTTATGTTTTCCAATGTTCGGATCGCCACATAAGTTAGAGGATATAGATCAAGATTTATTCTCGAAGCAAGATGTGAATATTTGCCCCCAGTGTCTAGCAATGTATGGAATGCCATGGATGGATATGGATTATCTTGCAATAAGATAAGGTGTTTGGATCAAGAAAGCTCATTTGGATAATGCTTCATAGCTCAAATAATGTTGCATAGGATAGGATCAATGAAAATGACCCATGTCAAGATGTTTACCATAAGCAAGTGTAAAGTGTGCCCCAAATTTTCATCAAGATCAAGATAACTTGGATGATGGATGCAGATGGATAAAAATGGATTGGATCAATGGTTTATGGATGAATGGATTTATTATGGATAAGATGGATGGAATGCTCGATTTATTACAGATGGGATGAGATGTTTTCATCTGAACTGGGGCATGCAGATGCTCGATTCCACCCATGACGCCTATTTTCCAGGTTTTCATCATGGTGTTGCCCAAAGCGCCACACATGAGGTTTTAACTAGAGGATGATTTTTTCTCTTTATTGTATTCAATCCTTTTCTGATTTTTTTGGATTTTCATAATTTTTTGATTTTTTTGAAATATTTATGCTGACCCACCTAGTGGTGTCAATGTAGATGCTTTTGTCATGATGTGTCATTGGTATCCTTCCTGAAGAAGTTGCTTTGCTAAGATACGTGCACTTGAATGCAACTTTTGGGATTTCTAATCTGCTTTATTGTTACTGAAGTTAACTCTGTCTATGTGTGCACATCACGATAAAGTGCCTTCTCAATCCTTATGATGAAGGGTTGTTGCCAACACATGGTCAATGTGAGAATTGGATATTATGTGTGGAGGCATGGATGTAGTGTGTTTAGGGATAAGAGATGGATTGGTTGATAGTTGGGAATCTTTGACTCTCCAAACTTGGGAAGATGAGCAATGGTGGGTGGATAAGAAAGTGTGCATGGAATTAGGGCCAACTGCTTGATACACTTTGTATGTCATTTGAAAAGCATGCTTTTGCTTTTGTGGACATCTTTGATGGATAATTTTCCTTTTATTTTTCCCCATAGTTTCTTGGACTGATGGAGTTTGATAGGGATGTCTTTCTTTGTTTTTTTTGGTATCCATTTGTATTTAATTTGTCCATTACGCTTCTCAACTTCTTTTTCTTTGATAACATTATTCGTTCTTTGATTCAAGTCTTTCTTTTGAATTTGTTCCCAATTCATGGATGGGGTGATGGGTGGATGAAGATTCATGACGTGACTAGCTATAGTATTGACATTGGTTTCATCGTAAGGATTGTTCATGCTTCCTATGTTGACGTTTGCTTGAGATGAAGTTTCCCCTATTATTGTGGAAGTAGTACCTTCATGCTTTGATTCTGACTATTCTGAGATGTCTTGTTCGGTAAACATGCTCTGATAAATGACCATTGTAGATGACATTGTTTCAATTTTCCACTCATCTAACTCTAGATTATACTGTTCTATCTAACTTGTTTCCTTGAGTGGATAATACTGAATATCTTTATTCATGATGTCCTCAGTCTAAATTTTGGACATATTTGATCTTGATATTGACAACTCAATTTGATTGTAGGAATTGGTAACCTGCTCTTTTTTGTGTAATAATGTCTAGAGTAAACGAATCCTATTATGAATGATCCAGATGATATTTTCACTAAAAATTGAAGTGTCTCCAATACTCCAGATTTTAGCACCATAGAAGAGCTCGATGTCCTGATTCCAGCACAACTTGAATGGAGTCAAATAGAGCTATGGAGCCCAGGTTATTTCTGGTCAAAGTTCAGTCAACAACTGGTCAATTCAGGGCCAGGGCAAGAAAAAAGGTCAAAATTTGATGTCACCAAAAGTGGTCAAAATTAATATCAACGTGAAGAGCTCGGCAAGAGCTTTCCAACGGTGTTTGTTCTGTGCAAATCGGAGCTCGTATGTGGGAGATATGGAAGGTCAAAGCTCATGGTTGACTAGGTTGACTTGAAGGTACAATGATGACATCAGAATGACATCATCATGCTGACATGGATGAATCATTAGGTTGCACATGGTGGCTTCCTAAAGTTACATGTTGCAGCAATTTGTTGGAGATGGCTTTATTTAAAAAATAAAAAAAAATATATAAAAGCCTACCACTCCTCCCATTTAAAAGCCTTAATTTAAGGCCTACATGAGAAAAAGTAGGTGGGGTCTTAATTTAAAACAAAACAAATTTACCCCTATTTAAATGGGATAAAACCCCTTTAATATTTAAAAATACATGTGGTTGGGAGATCCCCTTTTTAAGGGGAACTTAAACATTATTTTTAAAGAAAAAAAACAAATTTCCAACCAATTCACCCCCTATAATTAAGGATTAAATCCTTAACAAAATCTAGCCCATTTATATTCAAAGGTGAATTATTAAGATCTCCTAATAAATCTTAAAATGAATTATGGAATAAAATTACAAGAGGCCATCCGTGAAGATTTTATGTAAAATTGGATGAGTTGTTTTAATAGGAGGATATCCCTATGTAAATAAGGGGGGATTTTTCAAATAATATTTTCTATGTAAAGGGGATATTGGGAGGTTTTGAAAATCAATTGGTTATGAACCAATTTGAGTAATTTTTTTGTATAAAAAGGGTAGAATGGGGGGTGTGAGTTTAAGTAATTTTTGAAGAATTTTTCGTGAAGTTGTGAATCAAAGAAATAGGGATATTTTCTAACGAGATTATTTTGAGCCTTTTGTAAATTGGAGTATTGTCATGCTACCGAAGTTCTCTTGGTGCATTTGTAACTTATTTTTTGGAGATTAATTGGATCGGTCTCACTCTATTGGAGCGGACCTGGAGACATAGTCATGTTTGTGGTGAACTCCATTATTAGATCGTTTGCACTCTCTCTCTCTCTTCTTCTTTCTCAATTTCGTTCTTTTCACCTTTGATTTTTAATGCATAATTTCAATAATGTATACATGAATTGTATTTCTGCTTAATTCACATGTTAATGTGTTAATTTTGTTTATGTAATTTGGATCTCATGATTTGTAAACATTAAGCATTCAAATGCAATTAGTTGAGATCCTATTTAGATCAAGTGGTATCAGAGCTTTTGGTGACTATCATTGCAGTTGGTTTTGAATGCTAAGAAGATCTAGGATTTAGAAGGGTGAAGGCAAGCTTGAGGAATTTAATCCTGAGATCGAGAAACAAATTTTTTTTTGAAGATGTCTAAGTCTGGAATGGTGGTACCCGAAGAACTCAATGAGCAAGAGTTTTGAAGAGCTTTTTAGTAGATGAAAGCTACGTTGGAGATGCTACTCAAATAAAGGGAAGAACACCTGAAATGTGAAGAAGACCATGGAGATAGTAAAATCAAGAAGAAGTAATCAGGAGGTGGTGATGAACCTCTAAAATCTCCTCTATCTACTCCTCCTTATTCTCCTCATTCTCCTTCTTCTTCTACACATTCTCTTTTTGGTAATCCTTTTAAGGGTGTAAATAAGCCTCAAATTAAATTGGATGTTAAATTTGAACTACCTAAGTATTGTGGTGAATTAGATGCTGAAAAACTAGATGATTGGATTCAACAAGTAGAAGTTTATTGTAGAGTTCAAAACCTCTTTGATGATGCTTCTAGGATCTATTTAGCCACTCTTCGGTTGGGAGGTACAGATCTTACCTGGTGGGAGAGTAGGACTAGAGAAAAAATTTCATAGCATGGTAGAGTCAATTTATCTTGGTTAGAATTTATTAATTCTCTTAAAAAACAATTCTATCCCTTAGGTCACATGCAACAATTAATGATGAATTGGCAAGTGTTTAAGCAAGGGAAAGGTCAAACTGTCCAAGGGTATACCCATGAATTTAGAAATAAGGCTATTACATTAAATGTACCTTTGTACACCCAGGATACTTTGTTAAAGTACATAGGAGGTCTTCATTCATATCTTAGACATTCCATTTTTGTATTAAACCCTTGTAATTTGGATGAAGTGTCTATTCAAGCTACACACTTAGAGTCAAGGGGAAAGGGTTCTTTCATTGATAATGATAACTCTATAAAGAAATATTTAAGGTTGCAGAGACATGGAAAGGAAAGAAGACAGCTACAGTCAAGAAGAATGACAAGCTTTCTTGCTCTCATTGTGATAGGAAAGGCCATGATGAAGATCATTGTTGGAAGTTGCATCCTGAATTGAAGCCTAAGTGGGCTCAAAGATAGAATCAGAAATAGAAGGGTAAGGAGAAATCCACAAATGTTGTTATGGATCTTGGTTTTGATTCTGATGATGAAACTAAGATAATAGCTATGGGTTTGAAAGGTAAAGCTCCTAATTCCAATGTTTCCTTTGATAGTTGTGCTTCTACTTCTAAAGTTAATGATGCCTCTTAAAATAAGAAAAGGAATGAGATTTTTCATTTAAGGGTTGTTGCTAAGAACATTAAGATTGATGCACTCATAGATAGTGGTTCTCAAGTTAACTTAATTTTTGAAGATGTTGTAAGAAACTTGGGATTGAAAACTACACAACATAAGAAACCTTATCCACTAGCGAGAATGATAAATTGCAAGTAATAAGACAATGCACTTTAAAATTCACAATCACTAGTAAGTTTGTGGATGAAGTACAGTTTGATGTGGTTCCAATAGATATCTATGGGATAGTTCTGGGTATCCCTTATCTTTATGATCGGAAAGCTATTTTCTACAGGGAAAATAATCATTATCATTTGTTTAAAGATGGCATTCAATATATTGTACATTATCACAAGATTAAGACTGATCATTCTTTTACAAACACAGGGCAGTTTAAGAGGATGATTAATGCAAGTAAAGATTTACCTCTTATGTCTCAGCTGTGCTACTTGTGGTTCAGACAAGAATCCTGAGATTGATATCCCATTGATTATTGATTTGTCACCATCTAGATATTCACTGATATAGCGATAGATGCTATGAAGTGATAAAGTGATGTTTATGTTCAACAATACCTGGCAGTCTTTGTTGTGATTGTGAGCCAGGTATACAAATGTACAGAGGATATAGGACAAGTGGAGAGGCCAAGTCCTCACTTAATGTTTGAATAAATGCCACTTTTGGAGGTCCAAAAGTTCTCTAGTGGGGAGGCCTGATCCAAAGGATATTTTCACTAAAAATTGAAGAATCTCCAATACTCCAAATTTTAGCACCATCAAAAAAAGCTCGATGTCCTGATTCCATAGCAACTTGAATGGAGTCAAACAAAGCTACAAAGCCCAGGTTATTGTCGGTCAAAGTTCAATCAACAACTGGTCAACTCAGGGCCAGGGCAAGAAAAAAAGGTCAAAATTTGATGTCACCAAAAGTGGTCAAAACTGATGTCAACGTGAAGAGCTCGGCAAGAGCTTTCCGACGGTGTTTGTTTTGCGTAAATTGGAGCTCGTATGTGCAGGATATGGAAGGTCAAAGCTCATGGTTGACTAGGTTGACTTGAAGGTATAATGGTGACGTCAGCATGATGTCATCATGCTGACATGGATGAATCATGAGGTGACACATGGTGGCTTCCCAAAGTTACATGTTGCAAAAATTTGTTGGAGATGGCTTTATTTAAAAAATTAAAAAAAATATATATATAAAAGCCTACCACTCCTCCCATTTAAAAGCCTTAATTTAAGGCCTACGTGAGAAAAAGTAGGTGGAGTCTTAATTTAAAACAAAACAAATTTACCCCTATTTAAATGGGATAAAACCCCTTTCATATTTAAAAATACATGTGGTTGGGAGATCCCCTTTTTAAGGGGAACTTAAACATTATTTTTAAAGAAAAAAAAACAAATTTCCAACCAATTCACCCCCTATAATTAAGGATTAAATCCTTAACAAAATCAAGCCCGTTTATATTCAAAGGTGAATTATTAAGATCTCCTAATAAATCCTGAAATGAATTATGGAATAAAATTACAAGAGGCCATTTGTGAAGATTTTATGTAAAATTGGATGGGTTGTTTTAACGGGAGGATATCCCTATGTAAATAAGGGGGGATTTTCAAATAATATTTTCTATGTAAAGGGGATATTGGGAGGTTTTGAAAATCAATTGGTTATGAACCAATTTGAGTAAATTTTTTTGTATAAAAAGGGTAGAATGGGGGGTGTGACTTTAAGTAATTTTTGAAGAATTTTTGGTGAAGTTGTGAATCAGAGAAATAGAGAGATTTTCTAAGGAGATTATTTTGAGCCTTTTCTAAGTCAGAGTATTGTCATGCTGCCAAAGTTCTCTTGGTGCATTTGTAATTGATTTTTTGGAGATTAATCGAATCAGTCTCACTCTATTGGAGCGGACCCGGTGACGTAGTCATGTTTGTGGCGAACTTCGTTATCAGATCATTTGCACTCTCTCTCTCTCTTCTTCTTTCTCAATTTCGTTCTTTTCACCTTTAGTTTTTAATGCATAATTTCAATAATGTATGCATGAATTGTATTTCCTATTAATTCACATGTTAATGTGTTAATTTTGTTTATGTAATTTGAATCTCATGATTTGTAAACATTAAGCATTCAAATGCAATTAGTCTAGATCCTAATCAGATCACTAAATGAGGATCATCTACGTTTCCATCCGTAGAAAGCATCTCATGGGTAGATGGAGGAGTATGTGCTACATGGATATGATCATCTTGCATAGATAGGAGAGTGTCCATTAGATCATTTTAGTATCTTGTAGATAGGAATTCTTGATCCTGAATAATTTTGAAGTTGCTTTCAACATGCTTTGGATCAAGTTCTTGACATGGGTCAGTTTCAAAGGATGGATTGCTTACAAAGGGTTCTTGGATGTCGTCATTAGACATGGTAAGTGGTTCAATATTCTCAAGTGTTGAGGTTAGGGTTCCTTCAGTATTTGTAATCATGAGGTTGAAGGGGGTCAACATGTCTTGAAAAGGACCATTGCTAGACTTTGGTGAAAGATGTTGATCATGCTTTGGAATAAATTCTTGAGATATGTCCTCTAACTCATAAGATGATGTGGAGACATTTTCAACATGATCATAGGTCAATGGATCGTGCATTATGTTGATAGGATCAAATAATCCTAACACTCCTTGAAATAGATCACTAAAAAGTGGCTCTTGATTTATGGTGAGTTGGTCATCGAATGAGGTGGAAACATATTCAATGTGCTCATTGATGGATAGGTTTTGAACATTGTTTTCAACAATTGCGGTGGAGAGATTGTGAATGTCTTCAACCATTGGGTCAAGTGATGTTGACATTTCTTGAATTGGATCATTGTTGGGTATCATTGGTGGATTTTCATCACGATTCAAAAGTGACTCTTGACCTATGTTGATTTGATCTTCCCTATGAGATAGAAACATCTCCAATGTGCTCTTTGATGGATAGATCTTGATCAATCCTTTCAAAAATTGTGGTGGAGAGATTGTTAGTGCTATCATCGGTGGTTGAATGTTCATCGGTATCCCCAATAATTATCATTTTTCATGTTTGTGCTTGTGTTTGTTGGGTAGATTGAGAGGCTTGGACAACATGGGTAGCTTGAGTAGCTTGTGGAGCCCCTTGATATTGTTGAAGAGCTTGTTGGTAGGCTTGATGTGATATTAGTGCAATGTTACAATATTGACTTATTGCACATTGTTTTGGTGGTAGTGGTGGTGTATTTGGAATCATGTTGGATGTAGTGACAAGTGTTTGAGATACACTTGGAGCGATTATAGTAGTGAGGGGTTGAGAAATGATGGGTGTGATAGTGGTGGTTGGAGTGATCAAGGTGATAGGAATGGTCGGAATGACCGAGGTGATAGATCCTTGGGAGACCAAATTTTTATTTATCAGGATTGATGTTGTCATTTGATTAGATACCATTTGTTGGTATGATGTCGATGGTATATTCAAAGGTTTTGATGTGATGGCTTGATTGGTGCTAGGTGGATTGATTTGGATGGAGTGATTGGTGCTAGGTAAAGGGGGAAGCCCTAAACCAAGGAATGATGTTGATATGGGTAATGGTGGTGATGTTTCTTGGCACAATGACTCAACTATTTTGGTAAGTGCAGTAATTTGATCTTGCCAGATTTGATCTTGATTTCGATCTTGACTCCCTTGATATAGTTGATTTGGATTTTGTTTAAGTAGATTTGGAGTGTGTATTTGTGTTTGATTTTGGACGATGTTCTGATTTGGGATGATAGTCAGATTTGGCATGATAGGTTGAAATTGAACATTGTTGATGTTGGGAATCACATTGCCTTGTTTTAGGTAACTTTTATTTTGTGTCCAGTGTTACCTTGACTTGGACTAATACATGGAGTTGTTATCATCGTGTTTGGATTTTGAACAAGATTTGTGTGACTTGCAAACATATTTATACCAAATTTTTCCAGATTCATGTATTGAAAAGTTGTACTTGGTACATTCTCATTTGGCATGTAGGGATTTGGTGGGATGGCATTGTTCATTTGAAGGCTCATGCATTGATTGTTTGGTTGATAGACTTGTGGGTTTGGATTTAGATCTACCATTGGGAAATGTGTTCCAATATTTGATTTGGTCATACTCACATTTTTGTTACCATTGACATTTGTTGGAGGTAATGATCCCATGTACGGTTTGTATAGATGTGAGTGTTGATAATCAATTGGCATTGTAAGGCTTTGATAGCTTATTTGACTTGGATTACTCATGATGTATGGATCAAGTCTATTTTCCATGTTCCTCTTGTGTTTTGACCTTGTTGCAAAAGTTACCTCTAAGGTTCTTAGGACCAATGACAAGATGAAGGATGAAAAGGGGAAATGATAGGAGTGTTGATCGTTTAGGGACTTTCGATCAATGCTCGACTTAGGGTTTGATTTTGATTGGTTTGATTTGGGTAATGAACTTGTAAACCCTAATATTTTAGATGTTATCTTAGGATGAGCTTGTTCAAAGGATTGCTAATTCAATTAAATGTATGAGAAAGGATGCATTCCCATACACCTAACTAAACAAGGTGATTTTGATTTTGAGGACTTACCTTTAAGTCTAGAATGATGTTTCCAAAAGCTCTACAGTTGTTTGGTGGGATAGATTTTGATAAGTGTTTGAAATTTGGATGAAGTGTTAGATTTGATCCTAAATGAACCTAGGAAGGACTTGTTTATGAGACCAAAATAGTGAAGAACATGCCTTTCTCTAAGAGTAATTCAAAATCAAAAGACCAATGTTTGCATGAAAACCATATGACCAAAAGACGCCAAGCACATATGTGGGGTCCAACTGATTTAATCTTTTCTTAATGTATTATTTTTACCACAAACACACTCTTGATTAGGTTTTTGACTAAATGTCCAATGTCCTAATTCTCTTTCATCCCACAAAGTGCATTATGCGGAAATCAAGGAAATCAAGGCAAAGGTTACCTATTGTTGACTTTAGGAGAAGCAAATTAAGATGAAATCCAAATGTTTAGATGCCTCTAAGGACATGAATCCCAACGGCAACCAATAACATGTGAATTTGTTCAAGGATATTTTCCTCTCCCAAAGGGTTTGCAATTTTGATGATTCATTGAATGTTGGTTTCGATGTTTTAGATAAAAGCATTGTGTTTTCAAACTAAATCACAAGCAATGTAAAACCCTAGCTCAATTGGTACGTTTTTCTTGGTGGGTTTGCCTCATGCCCTTTGTAGAAGAGATGATTTTACATGCAACCAAGGAGAGAGTATAAAGGTGTGTTAAGAATGAAGTCTTAACCTCTATACTTTAACCAAGATCGGACATGGCAAGTAACTTCTTGGAATCTAAGTTCCAATGTATGACTTTGATAAACTCGCTTAATGGATCAATTGGTCACTACAAAACAAGTGTTCTGTTTTAGACTTTCCGTTCGTGGAGATTGACCCATATGGAGAGAGTCCCCTTTCGGATCCATCTCGTCGGAATCAACCATGTGATATTGGCGTTTCTTTGAATATCCACATTTATATCCCAGTTTGAAATACTCTTGGCTTTAGAGTGTTACCGGTTGAGTCCTTCCCCCGGGTGAGTACTTTTTCCCCAAGGCAGGCCCTCTAGGATAAACAAAAGCAAGTAAAGAGAAGATTTGTAACTCAATCAATCTTTGATGGAAACAAAGAGAGAGAATATATGCAATGATGCCCTAGTCACACTCACACAAGATGCTCAATTGTAAACCCAAATTGAAGTGTGGAGGCAATATTTTATGCAACTTAATGTCATTAAAGACTTTTGGTTCTCAAGATCACCGTGAAGCGCGAGAGAAGTGCATACGCCTTTTTAGATGAGATTACTTTGAATAATTGATTATGAAACACGGAAAACACATGTTCAATTTAGGCCTCAAAGAAATGATGAATTCATTTTAAAGCACCAAATGAAATATGAGTTACCCTAAAATAGAAAATTAAAGCACACAACCATCTCTCTAAGCATTTTGAAATGTTCATTTTAAGGCCCAAAACTAAAGATGAGTTAGCATGAAATAGAAAATTAAGGTAGGTGACGAAATCTCAAAGCATTTAAGAATGCTTTTAGGTTTCAATTTTGATGCTTGAATCTTTAACTCCGATTTCGCTTTCATTTTCATCCAACTCCAATGCTTGATTTCAATCTTCAACTTCGTTTTCCTTTGTACCTCCTTGTTCTCAGTTATCCTCGTTTTCCTCACTTTCCTTTCATTATCCTTGTACCTAATTAAACAAAAGACACTTTTGTGAGGATCAAAATATTGAACTCATTTGGATCATTAACTTCACACAATGGCATGATCTTAAATGAAAGGACAAAAATTTGGATGATAAAAGGATGGCTTATAAGTGGATCATGCTTTGATATTGAATTTATTGAAAAGAAGTCACACTTTCTAGACCCATTTTCTCTCTTATCGTGATCCACATTACTAAAGATATTGAGCCAATCAACATCATAAATTTTGAATTTTAACCATGACCATAATGACTCATAAAGCTAATGAATTGTATCCCTAAGTCAACTTTAAAGAACAAATCTTCCAAAAGCCTTTATCATCAATTTTAAATTTTAAACTATGGCCATAAAATGATTCCCAAAGATAATGAATTGTACCAGATTAATTAAATGTGCTGAAATAATCAATTTACTATCACCAAAAAAATATCAACCATAAGATTTTAAAGCACCCACCAACCTCCGATATAATCTCTCGCTTCCCTACTGTGTACTCTAACTGTTTCAAAAATGGAAATTTCAAGGAGCTGGGGGCATTCAATTTTCAGGAATAGCATTCAATTCTCGTAACCTTCCTAGACTATGCCACTCTACCTATGTCTGCAGTTTTTAAGACTCAACAATTTTAAGATTTAATTCAAATAGTGAATGCAAAGAGAACGTGACCATGTGCGTAGGTTTAGAAGTTTCAGATTCTACAGATCTGAAATATAGGTGCATATTAAAGATATTAGGTGAAGCATAGACAAGCCTTGTGAACTGTTTTATAGAATGACTGTAGTCCCATAAAAGGCCAACAAATCCCTTACGTGTTTTAGAGGACTGTGATCTCATGGAATGCAATGATGGCATGATATGCACAAAATGGATTCATTGAGTAGGAACAAGTAAATCCAAAGCAAGTAATGTTAGTAGGTGTAAAAGCCAAATTCCCAACCTTTCTCATACCCTACCTTCCTGTGCACAAAAAAATAAAATTAAAAAATAATCCATGACAAAAATATTAATGAGCAACAGTTAATAATAGAAGCAATGGCTACACCACTATTCTTTCAAACTATAGCATAGCCTACTTCATTTGAATAGAGAGAATTCAATGCCATTAGTAGGTGTAAAGTTGCTTTATACACTGGTTGTTGTTAATGAAAGTGCATCTCAGTTTACTTGACCGAGCCTTGTTATGTACCAGTGCAAATAGTAGGTGAAAACTCTCTGCCTACGTCAAAAATGGGAGATTTGGAATAGGGAATGGATGATGATCAAAGTAGAGAAGTGGACGCATGGGCAAGGCACGTCCCTAGCTTGATAAAGTGCCTAAGGAAATGTGGTCTAATGGAATGTAATGATTGCAAGATATGCACTAAAAATTTTTGATAGGTCCTCTTGCGTCCAGCCTACGCATTCCAAATGAGTGCTTCAGAACATGGTATAGTTATTCCTCCAAAGATAACAAAAGGTATTGTTGACAGATATTATGGTAGCATCTTCCTTGGTAGACATAAACGCCACAAAGTGAAAGCATAGACAAGCATGAGAATTGTGTGATAGAATTCCTCTTAAGACCTCGCTTTAGGACTTAGATGACATATAGTACAGATTGGACTAGTGATAAGACCTTACAAATGGTGAAGTCTACATTTTATTGAGAGTACACGAACTAGTTAACAGGATGCAAGACATGGTCTCATGGAAAATGCAATTGGAAGGTGCAGATCTAGAAATAACAACTCCAAATTTTATACACAAAGATTGCAATTAGAAAGGAAATATTCCCTGCAGTTAGAAATGACCTGGTAAATATACATGCCATGTGTGGAAGCGTAGACCAAGTGCATAAACCGTTTAAAAAAACATGCAAATGGCAGGTGAACATCAGATAAAATGAACAAAAGTCTTCAAATAGTTCAAGGAAAATGCAATTGGGAGATATACAGTTGCACCACAATTCTATTTGAAAAAGCATGATAAGCTTCTAAGTGGATGTTATTAGCAGGTGTGAGGACATGCCAAAATCCATTTGAAAAAAAGATTTCAAGAGTAATTGTGAATAGCAGGTGTTTTTAGTAGTGCCCAAATGCCTTCATCTAATGATAACAACTAAAAAATAGCATCATCCCTTCTGATTCATTGGGTGGGTCTGGCTTACACGGAGGATTGTGAAATTATTCGTGCTCAAAGAAATCTATACGTGCATAACCCAAATAGTGCTATATCATGGAGATTGCCTAGAAGCGTAAAAGAACTAAAAGTACAAAAAGTAGACTACAATAGCTCCGCATTATTGAAATTTGATGGAATAATAGTAGAAAGAAAGACCAAACAAACAAAGATGCGAGAGAAAAAATCTTAACTTTACTAGTGAGCAGGATTTTGTTGATTTCCCCAATATCAGATGCATTTTGCAAAGTGTTAACTAGGAAATAATCTTAAAGAAAATATACTTCCCTCAGCTGCAAAGTGTGCTTAATTGTGTTGGAAGGTAGTATGCATAACAATGGTTGGCTTGAACAATGATTCATTCCCTATCAAAAGCCTACAAAATACGTTAAGATAACAAAGGTGAATAAGAGAGATTTTTTTTTTTTAGAAACTTTTAGAACTAATGCAAATGTTAGGCATTCCCTCCTTCTAGCGCCATTTTGTGGATGTCAAAATTTGCAAATGGTTAGCATTGTAAAACTGAACTAATAATCAACATCCCTATGAAATAATGAAACATGTTAGATATTCTAAATAAGATATTAAAACAGTAAGAAAAACTAAATGAGCATACAAACAACATGAATCAACTTTATCTCATAGTGGATTGGTGCTATTGTAGAAAATATCCCTTTCCCAATCCTTGATTAAGCTCCATGATATGAAAATGATCAAGATGATGAATGGGCAAGATTAGCTCTGAATTGAAGATAGTAACCTTGCATGAGATTTTGTGGATTTTGTGGAGGATTTCATCAAGGATGAAGCCTCTATTTGTAGATTCTCAAATGCTAAGAGTGCCAAACTTGGAGGATGTGGGAATAAAGATTTGGCCTATAGGAAGAGGCCACTTGTCAAGTTGTGATAGGCTTGAGGATGTGCAAGATTTGGGAAATGTGCCCATGAGAGGGAGTTTCAAATTCAAATTTGTAAAATAAATTTTGAGAGGGGGACATGAAATGGAGAATTTATTGCAATGTTGGAGGGGACAAGTCACTTGTCATATTTTTCAAACTTGAGGGAATATTCCCCATAAATGCCATGTTGAAAGAAAATGAGGGTTTTAATAGATCATTAAATTGATTTATTTGTGCAAGTGGGATTATCTAGAGGATGTGACATGCATTAGATTAGAATTAATTAGGATTAATTAGCTAGGATGATGATTAGGATGTTTTGAACTATTTAATTTAAATAACTTGATTTATTTAAATCAAAAGGGATGGGAAATTACTTTTGAGATTTTAATTAAATAAAGTTTTGTTTATTTAATTAAAGGTTGATGTGAGACAAGTTGATTTATTTAATAGTCCTGATTTGCCTAGTGAATAGATTTGTTTCATTTGATTTATTTAATGAGTGGATGAACACGAAACTTGGTTTACTTGATGAATGAACCTGATTGAATGCATAATGCTAACTTTGCATGCCTACACATACCAGTCTGAATTTATTTCTAACCACTTCACCTTGTTCATTCAGTTTGTTTCTAAAGACACATTTAGTTCCAATTACATTCTTATCCTTAGCTCTAGGAACAAGAATCCATGTATCATTCTTTTCAATTTATTGTAGTTCCTATTTCATTGCTTCAACCCAATGTTCATCTTTGCATGCTTCATTCACATTGTTAGGCTCAGTCTTTGAAATCAAACAATATTCTTTTGCAATCTTTCTCCTAGTCTAGACACCTTTTTTCTTCTCACTAATAATTTGATCTTTTGAATGATTCAACCTTACATACCTTAGAGTCTTCTTAGAATGTTCTTTAGTTTGAGGCTCTTCTAATCTCTCTTTTGTTCTTCCACTAGTTTCTCCTTCCTCTTGATCTTCTTGATTCACCAGAATGATTTGGACTTGACTTGAGTTTTGTCCTTTTTTTGTACTATCATTCTGATCATTAGAATCATATCCATAGGTTTTGGTTAGTGTACCAAAGTCTTCATCAACCTTAACATTTGCACTTTCAACCATTTTCTTCAATCTCTTATTGTAACACTAGTAGTCCTTACTTTTAGTAGCATAACCCAAAAAGATTCCTTCATCACTCCTAGCATCAAACTTTCCTATATCTTCATCTCTTTTGATATAACACTTGCTTCCAAAGATCTTGAAATATCTAATAGTAGGTTTTTACTAGTCCATAGATCAAAAGGAGTCTTACAAGTATCACCTTTGATTTGTACCCGGTTAAATGTGTACACAACAGTAC
The DNA here is from genome assembly GCA_007258455.2 of Sequoia sempervirens. Taxonomy (NCBI): domain Eukaryota; kingdom Viridiplantae; phylum Streptophyta; class Pinopsida; order Cupressales; family Cupressaceae; genus Sequoia; species Sequoia sempervirens. The sequence goes on along the minus strand of VDFB02000007.1, from coordinate 103,166,166 downwards.
TCAAAACTTCTCTCCAGTATATATGAGGTACATTTCCTTCCAAGATCATGGTTCTAGCATCATCTAGAACTATTTTTTTTTTCCTTTCCACAACTCCATTTTGTTAAGGGGTCTGTAGTGTAGATAATTGTCTCTTCATTCCATACTCTTTATAAAAAGAATTAAAATCATTGGAAGTGAATTCACCACTTCTATATAATCTGAGACATTTAATCTTTAGACCTGTCTCTATCTCAACCATAGCCTACGTATGTGTAGGATCATGATGGGCCAAAAAGTGGCAATATGATGGGTATGTAGTCGAATTTTTTTTTAACCCAAAATTGATGAAACAAAAAGAGTTTTTAAAGCAGATTCTCAGATATCCACCAATATACATTATCCTTTACTTTGAATTTAACAAGTAATTATTATTCATTTTCTATTCGAATTA
>VDFB02000007.1:103069348-103165633 GCA_007258455.2 Sequoia sempervirens | reverse complement strand
GTGATACCTTTGTCAATGTCTCTGTAACATGGTGATGTGAAGGCAATGTTGACTATGGGACCTAGTAAGGCTGAAACATATTGATGGTACAGTCAGTGAATGAGGATGATGACAAGGGCTGACATGTGGTAAAATCTAATTGCACGATTGGATGACTCACATCATTTTTGTATGTCATGTTGGTGACACATGTATCTGGTGGGACTTGTCAAAGGTGGCAACAAATGGTTTTGGTGGGGCACTACCCTATCGACATGAGTGAAGTTGGTGTCCTGATGATGATTCAATGGCTTTCTCATCAGTGTGAATTTGGTCCGTCGGTGAGACTATAATGGGTGTCCTTGCAATGGATCATATGATTTTGGTGCAAGTCAGATGGATTGACGACCACAATTCAAGTGTGATTTCCCAACAGTTAGATGCTCTTGGTTGTAGGTGTTGACTATGTAGTAATGGTGTATCTACTTCTAAGCTACCAGATCGACTCTAGATGGCTTTAGATCACATTCTTGCACTTCTTCCAAGGTTGAAGTGATTGTTGAGTGGTGCCATTTATTCCCTGAAGTGTTGCAGTGGTTATATTCTTTCTCAAGGTGTGATCTTCTTGTTTTGAGTGTGGATTTCCTAGGAGTGTCATGCCTATTTTCAAAATGCCATCAATGCTAAAATGTGCTCGAGGTGTCAAAGGACTTTATGGGTAGTTGTTGCTTCAGTTTTGGGGAATTCTTCATTTTTGAAATCTGATCGCATTTAATCATTTATTTGACTCAGATTGAGTTAGGGTTATCATTTGAATTTGAATTTGAAGTTATTCCTACAGTATAAAGGCAAGTTTTTTTTTTTTTTTAGGTTTAGACTTCTACTCTCCAACTTGAGTGGTCTGGTGTAGTCTTTCCCTACCAAATTTTCTTTATATGATTTCTATAATCCTTTTCTTTGAGTCAAGTTGAATATGGCAAGTCCTTTGAACATAGATAGGGAATGTAATGAGCTATGCTCCATAATAACAATAGATGACTGTCATACAACATTTGTATTTTGCTTCATTATATATGTCAATCTATATGTTCTCCAAATATTGTATGCATTATCATTTGAATCAATATAATCAAGGGTTGTGTTGATGCTTCAAACACATTTTTCTATTTGAGTTATGTTTATTTTTTCCTATCATTCAAGTAGTAGTGTAATTGCTTGCATAGAGATAACGAGGGTAATGTAGTGCATTGTGGATGAATAAGTAGCATGTTGATTATCCTTTTGTTGGTTTCCTACTACAAGGTAGTAGGGTTATGAGAAGCCATGTTTGGTCTTTTGTAGGAGTTTATATCATTCCTAACTTCGTGTGGATTAGGCACTAGTTAAGGATATTCACGAAGTATGAAGCTCGGGAAAAATAAAAACTTTCAATTTAAGAACATTTCCTACTTTCTTAGTTTATATTTTCTTTCATCTTTCCCTATCCACACTACCACAAGCCATTTCCAGTAGTAAAGGTTGTGTACATGATTTATCCCATTGAAGGCCTTCCACCATTGTAGTGTGATGATCTACATTAATGTATAGGGATACCCACCTTAGTCCTGTAGAGCCTAAAGTGCAAAGGAGAGGCATGCCAATCATTCATCTCTTGTTTGTTCATCATTTACCTAGGGTCTCTAAGTATAAGGAGTAGCTACCCTTAAGGAGATGCTAGACCATCAAATGGAACCTCCAACAAAATTCACAAGGAGATAACCACACTATAACATCCCTCAAAATGAATACTCTACAAATAACAATCCATAGCTCAAGATCCATATCTATGAAAGATAAAGAACATAAAATCATGCTAACCAATCCTCAAATAAGTATCCAAAATCAATCACCATGAATCAAGTGAATCCTATGAGAAATCAAAGCATGAAACATAACACATCTAAAAGATATAATGGGAAAATACCTCTCAAATAATAAAATGATAAATAGAACAAGAGTGGGGAATGATAATGCTCCTCCAATAGAACCAAGTCACCATGACTCACTCCAAGAACAATCTCCTCTATTAGTCCATCATGAACTCATGTCCATACCTAGGTGAAAGCTCCTCGGTCTTCCTACTAAAACCTCCAAAGAGTAACTGTCTCAAGCAAATGTCTCTAATCACAAGAGAACTTTAACCATCACCTACATCTCTAAGTTTCCACAAGAACCTATAACCAATCAATCCATGCCAAACTCCAAATGCAACATAGCACCATCATGAAGTAATCAAGCAAATGATCAATGTACTCAATACAAAGAGAACTACCAAAATTAATGTCAAAGCTCTAACCATAGAATCAGGAATGTATCATGACAACATGATCTAACTATATCCTCTTAGGAGATCACATGCATAATAATATATATATGCATCTTTGTCTCAAGAGAACAAGTACCATTCCAAACTTTAATTTTGTTTTAAGAGTAAACCATGACATAATAGAAAACACTGTAAACCAAGAAAACATATCTCCAATCACATGAAGATAACCATACCAATGATGCATCCATGTCACTATCAACAACTCCCACTAAACTATTGTATGAGCTACACATGGAATCATGACTACCATCCTCTCCATCAAGATCATCTAGGTCTACACACACTCAACTACAATTTTAGTAACATACAAGTGAAATCAAGATATCCAAGACAATAAGATACATACAACCACCATAAAAACTTCATAAACTAATCCAATAACTGCCAAATCATCATCGTCAAAAGCTCCCACTGAAAATGTATAACCAATGAATGTAACAAGCTATCATGACATCATGATCAAACTACATGCTACAAGTCACATCATCTAGCTAATCAAATACTCTAATCATCCATCCTCTCAATCTCAAAGCAACATACCAATGTAAAAATGACCATAGACAAGGTCAAGTAACAAAATTTGCATCAACATTGAACCAATCTCATGGATATAGATAGTCCACATTGATTCATTCCACTATAAGAAAATGGGTAGCTAATTCAAAAACTTTCATAACTTGTGATAAAAAAAAATGAAGCATGCAAACTCATCATCACATTAGTAACATACAAAATGAGATATTAAAGAAGAAAATCCTATAGACATCAAGACTCAAACACCAAATCAACCATAGATCCAATTTTCTAACCATGTCTACAAATGAGTAATCATAGTGAAGGAACCAAATAAGCATCAAGAAGATAATAACAATCTCCTAACATCAAACCATATCACCACCAAAAAACCACATAAATGATCATGTAATTCAAATATGTTAAATATACCTGCATATTTGTGACACCATAACCATAGCCATCATTGTACCTGCACTCAACTATAATCTATTCAAGACTCCAAGTCTCAAACCATGTCCAACCATGTCCTCAAAACCAAAGAAAACTTGTGTACTTATCACCATCAAAGCTCAACTTTGAAAAACACTTGTAAACCTATACTAGGAAGCACCAAATTGATAATCAACTTTACCATCATAAATATCATATAAAAACACGTACCCCTTAAGGTTTCTCCTCTTGACTCATCAAGATGCTCACACAATCACACCCTAAATCTCAAGCACCTACAAGTGATCAAACAAGTACCAAATTCATCTAACACCACCAACTAATAAACAATCTAAACCATTTTGTAGTACAATACAAATACTCTCCAAAGCTTTTTCAAAATTGAAAATCTGATTCTGTATGAAAAAGTTATGACCAAGACCATGCAAATGAGAACATTTGAATACTAGGATCAAAAAACATGTCAAAATGGAATAATCAGGGAACCAAACCTATACCATTGTGTAGTGCTCGTAAGCATCTTTCCAACGACTAGAAGAAGTCAAAAAATAGACATCATGGGAAAAAGTTATTCCTCTAAGAATAAAAATTGTCCAATCTAACTATATGAAAAATTTTGGTGGACCCCAACCCAAAAATCAATAAGTAAATTTTCCTTTTAAAAGTGGCCATTTTTTCATTTTAATAAATTTTAAATATAAATTCTTATGGAGGAGGGGCATTTAAAGGAATTGAATTAATTTAAAGTTTTTTTAAAGATTCCCTTTTTAAAAAATATTTCTTATATAGATTTATACGACCATTTTTAGTATTTAAAAACATTCAAGTAGGTTGACCCATTAATTTGATAGGAAAAAAATAAATCATAGGTTGCATACTATCTAGTGACTGATAGGGGTGGTACGGGTTTGCAGGTCCCGTACCCCCAAGTGTTATATATATTTTTTATTTTTTATTTTTTAATAATTTCTAACCTTTTTTAATTGTTTTCTTTTGTAGGATTTTTTAATAATATTTTCACAAAAATACTCTGACATAAAAAAATAAAATTGCAACTTTTATAAAGATGGGATTTGGATTTTTTTAATATTTCTTTCTACACATGGTGAAATTGGGTTGTGACTAAAATGTTTTTTTCCTTTTTTTCAACTTTTCCAAAACAAGTTGAATTTTATATCAATCTTCAATGTCTCTTGGCCAACCTAAATCCAACCATGAGTTCCATTTTGTCTCAAGAGGTCATCTATGAAATTTCCCTTATAAAACTCTCATATGAAAATTCAAACCAAGAAACCCTCTTTTAAGCAAACTTGGAAAACTTTAGATCTAGAATAAACCCAACAAACCTTGACAACCTAAAAGCCCAAATCTGCACACAAACACTTGCAACATGTGTTCCATATCTTGTAATTCCTCAAACCCTACATGCATGTCCATGGATTCAAATTTGCAAAAACTCTCAAACTAGAGTTATAACAAAAAATGTTCAAGCATGAAAACTCTAATATCACTTATTAATAAATATTGCATTTAACCCATGATCTTAATCTATTTCCTACATAACCCATGAGAGATAAACATACATACAAGTAACCACAATGCATAGATCAAATATACAAGCCATGAGATAATAAAAGATATACCCTGCAAAAACCCCCAAGAGGGAAAAATGCAACCTCCAAAAGCATCCATAATCCATCATATTATTCGACAATAAAGCAATACAAGAGTTAAAATGAATACCTTTGAAGCATCAAACCCTCCAGTGCATTCTCATGTGTCTAAGCATGAATCCACACATCTTATGCTATTCTTCACAAATGCACTCCTTAGAAAGACTCAATAATGATAGCCAACCCACTCATCCAACCTAAACCACTACACATGTGTTGGCATCACAAGGGAAGACAACTGAGAGGGGGGGAGTGAATTAGTTGTCACAGAAATTATACATATTCAACTTATTCTCTGATCTAATAAATAAATATGAAAGCATAAACCATCACCACATCAAAAACACACATAACACCAATATTTTTTACATGGAAACTAGTTTAGGGGAAAAACCATGGTGGAGGTTAATCCACAAGATTATACCCTGTTAAAAGTATAAAAGAATTATAAATGGGGAATGCACATGCATTCAGCCACATTGCATAGAGCTCACTGCTCAAATACAAAAAGGCTTACTACCCAAAGGAAGACTCACTATCTTATAGTCACATTCAAATTACATCCAAAAGATTTTGAACTGAGAAAATAACATCTTCTAATGTCTAATCATATAAAATCTTCTTCACACTTTTCTTTTTCCTTCAAAATATTAGAACATTATTCACACACCATGCCATCAAATGGTATAAACAATCGATCATATATATCTGCATCTAGGGATAACATCAACTACATGTTGGCCCAACGAAACAAAAAACATGTACAAACTGTCAACCCAAATTAGTAAAAATTTATCAATGCAAATGAAACAATGTTTGCCAAAACATAGTAAGGACCCAAAACAACATCCTCAAACATTGAACACCTTAAACAATTAAGCCTCGAAGATCCGCAACATGCTACAAACATCTTGTCAGCCAAGATCATGAAAAACATGAACTCACGAATGAAAATCACCAATCATGAGCACAATGATCAATATGGACCAACAACATAGATAGAGCATGATTTAGAAACATCCACAAGGATCATGAATCACCACAGAAGCATCCACAACAATTCAAATTACTAGAATCACATTATCTTCTTTTAGGAACACCAACTAAAGCAACAAAACAACTGTCAGAACAAAGATACTCATAACTCAATCAAATCTTCATGTGGATAAATTAAATATACTTATCAAAAAACTCTTTAATCCACAACCATTTATCATTAATATATTGAGGTAGCCACCATATTGAACTTCATTGCATCACCGACAACCTGCAACTTATTTTATTACAATTTTCTCAATATCCTCGACATATACAACCTTAAAGACATTAATTCCAATAGTATTGACATCAATGACAACCACATATCAGTGATATCCAACAATCTCCCCCTTTGGCATTGATGGCAACACATAATGTGAAAAACACCATCAATGAAAATTTCTCTTAGCATTTTCTCCCCTTTAGATTTTGACTCTTTTCTCCTTAACTCTTTCATAGTTTTTCACATTCCTCTTCTCCCCCTTTGACATCAATGACAAAGAGACACATTATATTTCTCCACACAAGCTTTGAACCACATTTCTAAATATCTAAGTACTCCCCCTAAGTAGCAGCCACCACAACACCAATCCAAATCACAAGATATGACTATGAAATGCACTGAATGATGCAATTCAATCCATCTTAATTTGGATTAGGATGGGTAATCACCCCTAGCTTCCCTCTGAGATACTCAAAAGTATCCTTAAATCCAAGCTTCAAAAAAATACTTGTCCAATCTAGCATACCATGGTCTTGGGGCTTTCTTAAGTCCATATAATGCTTTCTTCAATCGGAAAACCATATCTCCCTAATCAGTCAATTGAATTCCACTAGGTTGTTCAATATACACTTCTTCTAGTTCACCATTTAGAAATGCTGACTTGACATCCATCTAATAAACCTTGAAGTTATTGTAAGAAACATAAGCAAGAAATAGTCTCACAGCTTCAATCCTAGCAATAGGAGCAAAGGTTTCGTCAAATTCAATTCCTTCCATTTGAGAGTATCCTTTACACACAAGTCTTGTTTTGTTTCCAACAACTTCACCTTGCTCATTTAGTTTGTTCTGAAAGACCCATTTAATTGCAATTACATTTTTATCCTTAGGTCTAGGAACAAGAATCCATGTATCATTCTTCTCAATTTGCAGTAATTCTACTTTCATTGCTTCCACCCAATGTTCATCTTTGCATGCTTCATTGACACTATTAGGCTCAGTCTTTGAGATCAAACAATATTCTTCTACAATCCTTCTCCTAGTTTGAACACCTTTGTTCTTATCACCTATAATTTTATCTTCTAAATGATTTAGTCTTACATTCCTTGGAGTCTTAGGGTGTTCTTGAACTTTAGGCTCTTGTGATCTCACTTCTGTACTTTCACTAGTTTCTTCCTCTTGATTTTCCAAATTCACCAGAATGATCTGAACTTGATTTGGAGTCTGAACATTCTATCTTTTATCTAAACTATCATTATGATCATTTGAATCATATCCATAGGTTTTGGATGGTCTAACTGTGTCTTCATCAACCTTGACATTAGCACTTTCAATTACTTTCCTCAATCTCTTATTGTAGCACCGGTAGGCTTTACTTTTAGTAGAGTAACCAAGAAAGATTCCTTCATCACTTCTAGCATCAAAATTTCCTATATCTTCATCTCTTTTGATTTAGAATTTACTCCCAAATATTTTGAAGTATCTAACAGTAGGCTTATGAGAAAACCATAGCTCATAAGGAGTCTTACCAGTATCACCTTTGATATGTACCTAGTTGAGAGTGTAAATGATAGTACTCACAACTTCTCTATAGTAGGTATGCAGAACATTTCCTTCCAACATCATGTTCCTAGTAGCTTTTTGAATTGTCCTATTCTTCCTTTCCACAACTCCATTTTGTTGAAGGGTTTGTAGGGAAAATAATTGTCTCTTTATCCCATGCTCTTCACAAAAAGAATTAAACTCACTGGAAGTGAATTCACCGCCTCTATATGATCTCAGACATTTAATCTTTAGACCTATCTCTATCTCAACCATAGCCTTAAAAATCTTGAATTCCTCTAGATCTTTAGATTTTTCCCTTAAGAAAATAACCCACATCAATCTAGAATAATCATCAATAAGTAACAAGAAATACCTATCTCCTTGTAAAATTATGACTCTCGAAGTACCACACAAGTCAATATGCACAAGCTCCAACACTTCATTCGAACAATGTTGTTTGGTCCAGAATGAAACTCTAGTTTGCTTCCCTAACTGGCAGTCCTTGCATATAGAATTATTAGGTTTTCATCAACTTAAGAAGATCTCTCACTACCTAAGTAGAACTTATCTTGATAATATTGTTAAACTTTACATGACACATTCTCCTATGCCAAAACCAACATTCATCAACTTGAGCAATTACACAACTTTTATTGGTAGCATTTATGTGAAAGATATTACCTTTTGTTTTTGTACTAGATGCAATCAATTTTTTGGAGCTCCCTAATATTCTACACTTTCCATTCTTTAATTGAAGATTGTATCCCTTGTCAATCATCTATCCAACACTTAAGAGATTATGCTTCAAACCTTCCACTTATAGTCTAACATCATCAGTATTGTAGGATTTGAGAAATACAAATCCACAGAACCCAAAGAAACCTGCATGCAAGAAACCTCTCACAGAGAAAGAGAGAAAAAAACAATGGTTTTGGCTTTGACAAAGTGAAAGATGTATTATCAAAGAAAAAACGAATCAAGAAGAATAAACAATACAAGAGATCAATCCTTATAAAGGAGATCAACACCGAAAGGAAAACCTAACCCTAAGGTGAGTGCATTTAATAATTAAATATTAATTATTAAATGACTATTATATCCATAAAGTGAAATATTAAGAGGAGAGTAAAGTTAATTAATTACTTTACTCTAACACCCCCCCTTAAGATGAGCTACAATGCAAAAGAAAGCAAAGGAACTACAATGCAATAGAGGGTCCCGACAACATGGCCTAATCAGGTACCCAATACAACAAAATCTCTATAAAGCAGAGTAAAGGAGAAAACCCAGTGGGAAAAAATTCCTCTCCAAAAAGAGATAAAGAATCATGCTAAAAAGAAAACATGAAGGAAGGAAGGCCTCACTGAGACCCCCCAAGGACAACTTCCTTCACCCCAAGCATGGAGCGCAACTAAAGATAGCGCATAGATGCCAAAGGTTTAGTGAAGATGTTTGCAACCTGCTCCTCTGTAGGAATGTACTCCAAGATGAGAGAACCATCCTGAATCAGCTGCCTGATGAAGTGCATGTGGATTTCAATGTGCTTTGTCCATTGATGCTCCACTAGGTTGCGAGAAATGTGAATGGCACTCTGATTGTCACACCAAAGAATAGTGGGACAATCTGGAGGAAACCCAAACTCTGTCATCAACTGCCGAAGCCATAAAACCTCCTGACTGGCGAACACTACTGCATGGTACTTAGCCTCTATAGATGATAATGCAATAGCTGACTGCTTCTTGCAAGACCATGTGATAGGACTAGAACCAAGGCAAAAAAAAAGCCAGAAGTAGACTTCTGATCGTTGACATCACTAGCCCAATCGGAGTCAGTGAAGCCAATGATGTGAGGGGATCCTGAAGTGTAGTGAATGCCATAATGAGTGGTGCCCCAAATGTACCTCAAAATACGTTTGGCTACCTACCAATGGCTCTCATGAGGATCATGGGAGAACCGAGAGACAAGGCCAACCGCAAAGGAAAGATCAGGACGAGAATGTGTGAGGTACAACAAATTTCCAACCAACTGCCTGTATAAAGTGGGGTCTACTAAAGGAGTAGAGCAAGTGGAAGACAAAACAACTCTTGACTGAAATGGAGTGGGGGCAGACTTCCAATCAAGCATGCCAAATCACTGAAGCATATCAAGAGCATCCTTCTCTTGAAATATGGAAATCCCATCCGAAGACTGAATAACCTGAAGACCTAGAAAGAAGTGCAAGAGAGCAAGATCTGTCATCTCAAACTGCTCCATCAAAGCTCTCTGAACACTCTGAATCATGGTGGATGAGCTACCTGTAAGGATGAGATCATCTACATATAGCACAAGAATCAAAATATCACCCTCCTGACGTTGAATATACACTGTGTGATTAGAATGATAGCGTGTGAAGTGAGAAGAAAGCAAGAAAGAGTCCATTTTCTCATACCAAGCCTGAGGGGCTTGTTTGAGACCATACAATGAACGTCAAAGTCTGCAAACCAAAGAAGTGTCTTGCACAAATCCCTGAGGCTGCTCCATATAGATCTCCTCATGTAGGTCTCCATGCAAGAAGGCACTCTTCACATCCATCTGAAACACTGTCCATCCTTGTGAAGCTACAAGTGAAAGTACAAGGCGTATAGAGTTCATCTTGGCGATAGGAGAAAATGTCTCGGAATAGTCAATACCCTCTACCTAAGAAAACCCCTTCGCAAAAAGACATGCCTTATACTTATCAATAGAACCATCTGCAACATACTTGGTACGGTACAACCACTTGCACCCAACCAACTTTCTTCCCTTAGGAAGAGGACAAAGATCCCAAGTATGATTCTTCATCAAAGAAGAATACTCCTCATCCATGGCCCTATCCCACTCAAGGTGTCCTGTCACCTCTGAAAACTTTTGAGGATCATCTGAAATGGAATGACTCAAAAGACTACAACCAGATGTCTGAGCACGAGTGTAACGAGTATCTAAAGGATCACCTACCAAAGAACCAGCTGCATCAATAGTGACATGGGCCCACCTAAGCAAAGATGGAGCAATTGGTGGTGGTGGAGAGGGTGGATCATCATCTACATCATCCTAAAGAGATAAGTAATCCTCAAGAGATAAAGAGGAAGGAGTAGGCAATGAGGGAGAAGCTGGTGATGGAGAATCCATCTGAGGATAGCACTCATCAAACTGGACATCCCGCCAAAAAAAGACCTCTCTAGAATCAGGATCAAACAACCTATACGCCTTAACATCCTCATAGTAGCCAAAAAATATGAGTGGTCGACTCTTCCTCTCCATGGCTTTCTGCTGAGCATCAGCAATAAATGCCCAAGCCTCACTACCAAAAAATCAGAATGTAGAAACATTAGGCTTGACATGGGTCCAAGCTTCCTTAGGAGGCATATGTCGCAATGCCTTATGAGGCATCCGATTCTGAATGTAATTGGCACAATTGACTGCCTTAGCCCAAAATGAAGAACTCATAGCTTGAGACTATATCATACAATTTTCCATCTCTTGTAAAGTTTTGTTCTTTCTCTTAGCAACACCATTCTGCTAAGGGGTGTAAGGAACTGTAAACTGATGCTGTAAACCACGCTCAGTGCAAAAATCTCTAAAAGCCTGATTAACATACTCCCCCCCATTATCTGTGTGTATGATCCTCCTGAAAGAAAGTCCAGATTGCTTCTCCACAAATGTCTTAAAAGTCCTGAATGAGTCAAATACATCAGACTTGTACTTAAGAAAGTACACCCATGTACGTTTGGAGAAGTCATCAATAAAAGTGAGCACATAACAGGCCCCTGAAAAGGAAGGAGTCGGAAAGGACATAAGATCACTGTGTACCAACTCTAGGGCTGCCCTAGCACGAGTGGCTCGACCCTTAGGAAAAGGATCTCGATGATGTTTTCCGAGGACACAACCACGACATACACCATCTATACAAGAAATCTATGGAAGGCCAATCACAAGTGCATGTGTACTCATTTGCTATAGATATATGTAATTGACATGGCCAAAATGCTCATGCCAAAGCCTGTCACTAAGCCTACATGTGCTATAAGAGAGGAACCAATAGTTTCTGAACTCTCAAAGCCATCAAATCTGTATAAGTGAGATGCAGAATCCACACTCCCAGTAGCCACAACCAAGTCAGGATCATGAAGATCTCGAATAACCACATCATGTGGTGAGAACTCAACTGTCTTACCAGAGCCAGAGTGGCAAATCTGATAAATGGATAGAAGGTTTGTCGAAATGTCAGGAACCAGAAGCACATCCTGTAGACAACCACCATCCAATGAAATAGTACCTAAACCCTCAACTAAAAGTTGTGCTAAGTCACCAACTGCAATATGTCTAGTGCCTATAGGGACAAGAGCGGTGACCAAATACTCTGTGTGTGTCATATGGTGAGAGGCACTAGAATCTAGAATCCAAGTGGATTCTGAGGACAATGCTCGTGCAGAAAGAGCATGAATTTTCCCTGTGGGCTATGAAGGAGGCTGAGGTACACTGATATTATGCTGCTGCATGGCTTCCTCCAAAGCCTCTAAACGTTTCCAACACCTAGAAACGAGATGTCCTTCCTTACCAAAAAAATTGCAAGGATCACCAGATTTCTTCTTAGTCTTGGAGGAAGACTCACCAAACCTCGAAGATTTTCCCTGTTTAGAATTTGACTATGGTTTTGAATTAGACTCAGGTGGAGGATTGGAGGGATTCTCACTAGCCCCTGAATCTTTCTTAGGCTTTGGTTTCTGTTTTTGTATTCCTTTGGAGGACTAGGCTACCAATGCTTGGTTCTGTGAACCTGAAAGTGAATCCAACTGCTTAAGCTTAGCTTGCTCACGAGTCAGACGATCATAAAAGACCTCAAAGGAAGGCATAACATGTCAAGCACCCAAGGCATCTATGGTGGAATAGAAGGTCGAAGAGAAGATCTGAAATGGACCCCGAAGCTTGGAGAGGATCGAGAAAATGCACCCTGTATCAGTCTTAGTCTTACCACAACCCTGCAAGATAGATCTTTACTATTTGAACTTCATCAGAAAGTCCTCAATAGAAGGAAATGAATCAGGTACCAAGGAAGTTAACTCTGCCTCAAGCTGCAAAGCTCTGAACTCGTTGATAGGACCAAAAATTCCATCAAACTTGGTCCAAATGGATCGAGGAGTGAGACAACCCTCAAGATGAAATAGGAGACTGTCGGAAATGTGTAAATCCATCAATCCCATAGCCTGATCCATATTGTTCCTGTGTTGCATAACCTTAAAGGCACGTGTCAACTGAGGCTGAACCTCATCCAAATAGGACCATAACCCTCGAGACTGGAGAAGAGTCATCATGCGACCCTTCCAAGTGTGATAATTATGTGGTGTAAGAGGTTCAATAGATCTTTCGGCCATCCTGTGAACAGTGCCTCAACTGCTCTAAAGTTTTTTTAATTATTATTAAGTGGTATTTCATAACTAGATAGAAGATGCAGAAGGGGTTTGTTTGTTTTGTTTTGGTGTTTGTATATTCTAGTTTTCTGATGTAAATAATAGAAAGCAAGAAAAAAAACATGGGCCCCCATAATGCAAAAATCCAATCCCCAGTACAAACTGAAAGCCAAAAAGTAATAAAGAGCAGTAACTAGTTGCGACAAATTTTTGAGTACCTAAAGAATTTACTGATGAAATAGATGGAATATCTAGAAAGAGCACATAACCACCTTTTTGACGCCTATTCGCTTTCAAAAAATGCAGCAAAAATGAGCAAGTTATGCCCTTCAGAGTGCAAAAATTTCATCGGACGTTGACTGCAAAAAAATGAAATCAAACTAGAAAATTATGAGAAAATTCTTGCACCATTAGAATTGACTCAGAGCCATCTTTCCAACGCCTATTCGTTTGCAAAAAATGGAGCTAAGACGTCCATTTTACACCCGATTTCGTAAAGTTGCGCGAAAAGATCCAATTTGGCCCTCCAAAGCCCTCAGGGGCTAAAAAAAAGAGGCCCCTGGTCCGCTAGGCGACCAGGGGCTGGTGTTGGTGGTGCACTGGTGAAGCGTGGAGCTCAAGCGCGGTGGTGGCTACACGGCCGCGGCCGGCTATTACCACCAGCGGCGGTGGCCGCCGGGCTGCAGAACGGTGGCGCAACAGTTTGAACAGGTGGTGCCCGATTTTTAAAAAAAAAACTTTGTTTTGTAAAAAAATATATTTTTTAAAATTTTTTCTCGCCTCGAACTGCGTGTCGTGGGGCCGTACGGCCTTGGGGCTAAATTTTTTTTGCTCTCTGGATCTGAATCAGACGTATATTATATGAAAATAGGGGTTTTTGGGTGCTGCGAGCTCAACGGTGAGGTCCATTTGGGCTCAAAGTGCACCAAAAAAAAAGTACCCCCTATTCCAAAATAAAAAATAGAAGACAAACACAGATCTGATGCAACCAAAACCTGGATCTCAAAATCTTTCAAAAAAATTGAACAAGCTGCAGCAGATCTGGCTCTGATACCATGTAGGATTTGAGAAATACAAATCCACAGAACCCAAAGAAACCTACATGCAAGAAACTTGTCACAGAGAAAGAGAAAAAAACAAGGGTTTTGGCTCTGACAAAGTGAAAGATGTATTATCAGAGAAAAAATGAATCAAGAAGAATATACAATACAAGAGATCAATCCTTATAAAGGAGATCAACACTGAAAGGAAAACCTAAGCCTAAGGTGAGTGCATTTAATAATTAAATATTATTTATTAAATGACTAGTATATGCATAAAGTGAAATCTTAAGAGGAGAGTAAAGTTAATCAATTACTTTACTCTAACAAGTATTATGCTTACAATCAAGAGAAATGGATCCTCTACCATGGATTACACTAGCTTTGTCATCACCAAATCTTACAACACAGCCATCATACTTTTCCAAGCTCACAAATTTACTTTTATCACCTATCATGTGATGGGAGCATCCATTTTCGATCACCCATTCATCTTTTTCTTCAACTCTAGCAGCTAGAGCTTTCTCCACATTTATGCAACTAGTAGATTCAATAGGTACTAGATCATTTTCCTTGATAGAAATTGTTGGATTTTGTGTTGTGTTGCTGATATGTAGTTTTAATTGATGTCAAAACTATTAGCATTGTTGCTTAGAAGTTGTATATGTCGAGGATATTGAGAAAATTGTAATAAGAAGTGCTGCAGGTTGTCAGTGGTGAAGTGAAGTTCTTTTTGTCGATGTGATTAGTACATTATTGTTGAAAGGTTGTGGAATAAAGGGTTTCTTGTTGAGTATATCTCGTTTATCCATGTCAATTTTTAGAGATCCGTGTGAAGATTTGATCGAGTTATGAAGATTTGTGTTCTAACAATTTTTTTGTTACTTCAATTTGTGTTTCTGAATGAAGATCATGTGATTCCAGTAAGTTCAGTTGCTACGAATGCTTCTATAATGTTTCATGATGCTTGTGGATTTTTCTAGTTTGTGCTCTATCTGTGTTGCATGTTTGCATTGATCATTGTGCTCGTGATCTGATATTTTCTATTGTGTGTTCATATTTTTCATGTTCTTGGGCGACAAGGTGTTGAAGTGTGTTGTGGATCTTCGAGCAGTAATTAATTGAAGTGATTCATTTTTGAGGATGTTATTTTTAGTCTTCACTATGTTATGGTTGACCTTGGTTGATTCGCATGAATGATCTTTATTGATTTAGGCTGACTGTTTATATTCATTTTATTATTTCTTTGGAGTCGACTAATAGCGATGTAATTTCCTTTTGCAAATAAATAAGAGTGATTGTTTTATCATTTTAAGGCATGTATGTGTGTGCATGGGTGAAGTGTATTAGTCATGTGTGTGAATAAAGTTTAGACCATTCAAAGGTAGAGAAGAAGAGTGAATAAGTGTTCATGTGCTTAACCGAAACTATAACTAGGCATTAGTAGATGCTACTATTCTGAGTTCAAAGTCTGATGGATTTAATCAGTACCTTTCTATAAGATAGTGTGTCTTCCTTTAGGGAGAAATCCTATTTTTTATTTGAGCAGTGAGCTCTAGGTAGTGTCCCTGAATGCACGTGCATTCCCCATTCATAATTCCTTATACTTTTAATAGGGTATAATATTGTGGATTGACCTCCACCATAGTTTTTTCACCTAAGAGGGTTTCCATGTAAAAATCTTGGTGTTATGTGTGATTCTGATGTGTTGTTCATTTATACTTTCATGTTTAATGATAAGATATGAGAATAATGTTAATAAGCTGAATAATTTGGAAATTCGGTGACAACTAATTCAATCCCCCTCTCAGTTGTCTTCCCCTGAGTTTCCAACAATTGGTATCAAAGCTTATGGTTCCTTGGAAGAATTTTAACAGCTTAAGGTGATCCAGGATGGCAACTTATAAGAAGGATAGTCCTATATTTGATGGAAAAAATTATTCTTTACAGAAGACTTGAATGGAGTGCCATTTGGGTATGTGCAAGATCATCATGGAAAAATAGGCCCTTAAGTGGCAAAAAAGTCAGAAAAATTAGAGTTAGGCAGCTTGACATAAAAATTTGAATAAGCTATCTATATTATTTCAAAAATATGTAAGAATAGAATCTGTAGAAAATTGAACGTAGTTTCTAAACTACTAGGTTTATTTTAAAAAACAATCTATATGGTGAAAATTAAAAATTTCAATGTAGTAGTACTTAAATTTTAGGGAAAAAATAAGTAGGTGTATGTCTAACCACCCTAACCACAATAAAATGATAAAAAAAAATTATAAGATTTTAAATATAAGTAGAGGACTCATGTTTAGATGTGATGCATATTTTTTGTAATTTTTTTCCAAGTAAATAATTAATTATGAATTTTTTATTACAAATTTTAAAAAATATAAAAACTCGTATGTCTAACCACCTTAACTTGGTCAAAACTTCAAGAAATCCAAATTTTTTTTTTTAAATCCTATAGTATGGGAAGCATAGAATGTGACACATGTTTCAGATTCAAAAAATGTGATACTATTTGAAAGCTATAGATGTTTTTCAATCAACCCATCAATCAGGACTTTAGTCATAATTCAAATAAAAAATAAATAATAATTATTTATTAAATTCAAAGTAAAGAATAATTTATATTGGTGGAAAGCTGAGAATCTCCTTTCAAAACCCTTTTTGTTTCATCAATTTTGAGCAAAAAAAGGTGGTGAGAAACATACCCTACACATACCCATCATATCGCCACTTTTTGGCCCATAATAATCCTACACATACCCATCTGAGATGCATTTGTGAACCCTACTAGAGCATTACAAGTAATAGATATGTTAGTCCATTGAATAGTACTTATGTTGAGTATAATATCATGGCTAAGGAGGTGTTGTTGAGTGCTTTGACTGATACTGACATGAAAAATGCAATGGATCTCAAGAATACTTATGAGATCTAGAAAAAGTTGGAAATCTTGTATGAAGGTGATGATAATGTGAAGATTGCTAAGCTACAAAGTCTAAAAGGGAAATATGAAAATGATACTACTTTTATGCAAAGAGTGAATGAACTTGTGTGTGGTATCAGATGTGCTAGTGGATAGATAGATGAATTAAAAATTGTTGCTAAAGTGCTTAGATCCATGTCTAATTCTTACAAATTCAAGGCTAGTGCTATTGAAGAGCTCTGGACTGTAACAAATGTTACCAGAGATATGTTGATTCGTAAGCTTACTACTTTTTAGTTGAGTGAATTTGGTGATGCACTTCCTCAAGTTGAATCTGCATTCAAGGCCATTACTTCTGGAAGAGATAGACAAAGATATGATTAGGGTGAAAGTTCATCTAGAAAGACATTCAAGTATAAGGATAAAATGAGATAGCTTGATGAGGAAGAAAGAGAGTTTGAAGAACTTGAAGCATTGATTATGAAAAGAGAAGCAAGAGGACAAGGTAAGTATAAAGAAAAGTTACCTACTAAATGTTTCTCTTGGAATAAGATAGGTCATTTTATATCAAGGTGTCCTAAGATAGTTTCCAAGCCAATATTTAACAAGCCTAAATTCCAAAAGAAGTGTTATTATGTTGCTAATGAAGGTGTGATAGATGATGAATCTAACAAAGGAAATGAAAGTGAAGATGAATTTGTGTTTATTTCTATCAAGGAAAATAATCCTATGTCTACTGAATCTGCTAGTTGTACAAATGTGGAGAAAGCCCTAACTGCTCGAGTTGAAGAGAAAGATGAACATGGGTAACTGACAGTGGTTGTTCTCATCATATGACAGGAGATAAAAGTAAGTTTGTGAATTTGGAAAAGTATGATGGTGATGTTGTGAGATTTGGTGACAATACAAGTGGTGTGATGCATGGAAGAGGATGCATTTCTATTGATGGTAAGCATAATACTGATGATGTCTTGTATGTTCAAGGTTTGAAGCATAATCTTTTAAGTGTTGGCTAGATGGTTGATAAGGGTTAAAATCTTCAGTTAATGGATGGTAAGTGAAAAATATTAGGAAATTTTGGAAATATGATTGCATTAGGTACAAAAACAAAAGGTAATATATTTTCCACCTGAATGTTGCTAGTAAAAGTTGTTTGATTGCTCAAATTGATGAAAACTAGTTGTGGCATAGGAGAATGTGTCATGTTCACTTTGATAATATTGTCTAGATAAGTTCCACCAAGGTTAAGAGAGATATTCCTAAGCTAATGAAACCTACTAATGCCATATGCAAAGAATTTCAGTTAGGAAAGAAAACAAGAATTTCATTTTGAAGTAAACAACAAAATTTAAATGGGTTGTTGGATCTTGTGTATACTTATTTGTGTCATCCTGCTAGAACTAGAAGTTCACAAGGATACATGTACTTCATGTTGCTTATTGATCACTATTTAAGGATGATGTGTGCTACTTTCTTAAGGGATAAATCTAAAGCTCTAGAAAAGTTCAATATCTTTAAGGCGGGTATGTGCAGGATCATCATGGAAAAAACAAGCCCTTAAGTACCAAAAATTTTAGAAAAATCAGTGTTAGGCAACTTCACGTAAAAATTTGACTAAGTTATCTATATTATTTAAAAAACATGTTAGAATAGAATATGTAGAAAATTGTATGTAGTTTCTAAAATACTAGGTTTTTTTTAAAAAGAAAACAAATCTATTTGTTGAAAATTTGAAATTTCAATGCAGTAGTACTTAAATTTCAGGGAAAAAATAAGTAGGTGTATGTCTGACCACCTAACCACAATAAAATGATAATATTTTTTTATAAGATTTTAGATATAAGTAGAGGACTCATGTCCCAATGTGATGCATATTTTTTTGTAATTTTTTTCCAAGTAAATAATTAATTATGAATTTTTTATTACAACTTTTAGAAAATATAAAATTTCATATGTCTAACCACTTTAACTTGGTCAAAACTTCATGAAATTCAAATTTTATTTTTTATCCTATAGTATGCAAAGAATAAATGTGACACATTTTTGTATTCAAAAATGTGATACTGTTAAAGCTATAGATATTTTTCAATCAGCCTATCAATCAAGACTTTTTGTCATAATTCGAATAGAAAATGAATAATAATTACTTGTTAAATTCAAAGTAAAGGATAATGTATATTGGTGGATATCTGAGAATCTGCTTTAAAAACTCTTTTTGTTTCATCAATTTTGGGTTAAAAAAAAATTCGACTACATACCCATCATATTGCCACTTTTTGGCCCATCATGATCCTACACATACGTAGGCTATGGTTGAGATAGAGACAGGTCTAAAGATTAAATGTCTCAGATTATATAGAAGTGGTGAATTCACTTCCAATGATTTTAATTCTTTTTATAAAGAGTATGGAATGAAGAGACAATTATCTACACTACAGACCCCTTAACAAAATGGAGTTGTGGAAAGGAAAAAAAAAATAGTTCTAGATGATGCTAGAACCATGATCTTGGAAGGAAATGTACCTCATATATACTGGAGAGAAGTTTTGAGTACTGTTGTGTACACATTTAACCGGGTACAAATCAAAGGTGATACTTGTAAGACTCCTTTTGATCTATGGACTAGTAAAAACCTACTATTAGATATTTCAAGATCTTTGGAAGCAAGTGTTATATCAAAAGAGATGAAGATATAGGAAAGTTTGATGCTAGGAGTGATGAAGGAATCTTTTTGGGTTATGCTACTAAAAGTAAGGACTACTAGTGTTACAATAAGAGATTGAAGAAAATGGTTGAAAGTGCAAATGTTAAGGTTGATGAAGACTTTGGTACACTAACCAAAACCTATGGATATGATTCTAATGATCAGAATGATAGTACAAAAAAAGGACAAAACTCAAGTCAAGTCCAAATCATTCTGGTGAATCAAGAAGATCAAGAGGAAGGAGAAACTAGTGGAAGAACAAAAGAGAGATTAGAAGAGCCTCAAACTAAAGAACATTCTAAGAAGACTCTAAGGTATGTAAGGTTGAATCATTCAAAAGATCAAATTATTAGTGAGAAGAAAAAAGGTGTCTAGACTAGGAGAAAGATTGCAAAAGAATATTGTTTGATTTCAAAGACTGAGCCTAACAATGTGAATGAAGCATGCAAAGATGAACATTGGGTTGAAGCAATGAAATAGGAACTACAATAAATTGAAAAGAATGATACATGGATTCTTGTTCCTAGAGCTAAGGATAAGAATGTAATTGGAACTAAATGTGTCTTTAGAAACAAACTGAATGAACAAGGTGAAGTGGTTAGAAATAAATTCAGACTGGTATGTGTAGGCATGCAAAGTTAGCATTATGCATTCAATCAGGTTCATTCATCAAGTAAACCAAGTTTCGTGTTCATCCACTCATTAAATAAATCAAATGAAACAAATCTATTCACTAGGCAAATCAGGACTATTAAATAAATCAACTTGTCTCACATCAACCTTTAATTAAATAAACAAAACTTTATTTAATTAAAATCTCAAAAGTAATTTCCCATCCCTTTTGATTTAAATAAATCAAGTTATTTAAATTAAATAGTTCAAAACATCCTAATCATCATCCTAGCTAATTAATCCTAATTAATTCTAATCTAATGCATGTCACATCCTCTAGATAATCCCACTTGCACAAATAAATCAATTTAATGATCTATTAAAACCCTCATTTTCTTTCAACATGGCATTTATGGGGAATATTCCCTCAAGTTTGAAAAATATGACAAGTGACTTGTCCCCTCCAACATTGCAATAAATTCTCCATTTCATGTCCCCCTCTCAAAATTTATTTTACAAATTTGAATTTGAAACTCCCTCTCATGGGCACATTTCCCAAATCTTGCACATCCTCAAGCCTATCACAACTTGACAAGTGGCCTCTTCCTATAGGCCAAATCTTTATTCCCACATCCTCCAAGTTTGGCACTCTTAGCATTTGAGAATCTACAAATAGAGGCTTCATCCTTGATGAAATCCTCCACAAAATCCACAAAATCTCATGCAAGGTTACTATCTTCAATTCAGAGCTAATCTTGCCCATTCATCATCTTGATCATTTTCATATCATGGAGCTTAATCAAGGATTGGGAAAGGGATATTTTCTACAATAGCACCAATCCACTATGAGATAAAGTTGATTCATGTTGTTTGTATGCTCATTTAGTTTTTCTTACTGTTTTAATATCTTATTTAGAATATCTAACATGTTTCATTATTTCATAGGGATGTTGATTATTAGTTCAGTTTTACAATGCTAACCATTTGCAAATTTTGACATCCACAAAATGGCGCTAGAAGGAGGGAATGCCTAACATTTGCATTAGTTCTAAAAGTTTCTAAAAAAAAAAAATCTCTCTTATTCACCTTTGTTATCTTAACGTATTTTGTAGGCTTTTGATAGGGAATGAATCATTGTTCAAGCCAACCATTGTTATGCATACTACCTTCCAACACAATTAAGCACACTTTGCAGCTGAGGGAAGTATATTTTCTTTAAGATTATTTCCTAGTTAACACTTTGCAAAATGCATCTGATATTGGGGAAATCAACAAAATCCTGCTCACTAGTAAAGTTAAGATTTTTTCTCTCGCATCTTTGTTTGTTTGGTCTTTCTTTCTACTATTATTCCATCAAATTTCAATAATGCGGAGCTATTGTAGTCTACTTTTTGTACTTTTAGTTCTTTTACGCTTCTAGGCAATCTCCATGATATAGCACTATTTGGGTTATGCACGTATAGATTTCTTTGAGCACGAATAATTTCACAATCCTCCGTGTAAGCCAGACCCACCCAATGAATCAGAAGGGATGATGCTATTTTTTAGTTGTTATCATTAGATGAAGGCATTTGGGCACTACTAAAAACACCTGCTATTCACAATTACTCTTGAAATCTTTTTTTCAAATGGATTTTGGCATGTCCTCACACCTGCTAATAACATCCACTTAGAAGCTTATCATGCTTTTTCAAATAGAATTGTGGTGCAACTGTATATCTCCCAATTGCATTTTCCTTGAACTATTTGAAGACTTTTGTTCATTTTATCTGATGTTCACCTGCCATTTGCATGTTTTTTTAAACGGTTTATGCACTTGGTCTACGCTTCCACACATGGCATGTATATTTACCAGGTCATTTCTAACTGCAGGGAATATTTCCTTTCTAATTGCAATCTTTGTGTATAAAATTTGGAGTTGTTATTTCTAGATCTGCACCTTCCAATTGCATTTTCCATGAGACCATGTCTTGCATCCTGTTAACTAGTTCGTGTACTCTCAATAAAATGTAGACTTCACCATTTGTAAGGTCTTATCACTAGTCCAATCTGTACTATATGTCATCTAAGTCCTAAAGCGAGGTCTTAAGAGGAATTCTATCACACAATTCTCATGCTTGTCTATGCTTTCACTTTGTGGCGTTTATGTCTACCAAGGAAGATGCTACCATAATATCTGTCAACAATACCTTTTGTTATCTTTGGAGGAATAACTATACCATGTTCTGAAGCACTCATTTGGAATGCGTAGGCTGGACGCAAGAGGACCTATCAAAAATTTTTAGTGCATATCTTGCAATCATTACATTCCATTAGACCACATTTCCTTAGGCACTTTATCAAGCTAGGGACGTGCCTTGCCCATGCGTCCACTTCTCTACTTTGATCATCATCCATTCCCTATTCCAAATCTCCCATTTTTGACGTAGGCAGAGAGTTTTCACCTACTATTTGCACTGGTACATAACAAGGCTCGGTCAAGTAAACTGAGATGCACTTTCATTAACAACAACCAGTGTATAAAGCAACTTTACACCTACTAATGGCATTGAATTCTCTCTATTCAAATGAAGTAGGCTATGCTATAGTTTGAAAGAATAGTGGTGTAGCCATTGCTTCTATTATTAACTGTTGCTCATTAATATTTTTGTCATGGATTATTTTTTAATTTTATTTTTTTGTGCACAGGAAGGTAGGGTATGAGAAAGGTTGGGAATTTGGCTTTTACACCTACTAACATTACTTGCTTTGGATTTACTTGTTCCTACTCAATGAATCCATTTTGTGCATATCATGCCATCATTGCATTCCATGAGATCACAGTCCTCTAAAACACGTAAGGGATTTGTTGGCCTTTTATGGGACTACAGTCATTCTATAAAACAGTTCACAAGGCTTGTCTATGCTTCACCTAATATCTTTAATATGCACCTATATTTCAGATCTGTAGAATCTGAAACTTCTAAACCTACGCACATGGTCACGTTCTCTTTGCATTCACTATTTGAATTAAATCTTAAAATTGTTGAGTCTTAAAAACTGCAGACATAGGTAGAGTGGCATAGTCTAGGAAGGTTACGAGAATTGAATGCTATTCCTGAAAATTGAATGCCCCCAGCTCCTTGAAATTTCCATTTTTGAAACAGTTAGAGTACACAGTAGGGAAGCGAGAGATTATATCGGAGGTTGGTGGGTGCTTTAAAATCTTATGGTTGATATTTTTTTGGTGATAGTAAATTGATTATTTCAGCACATTTAATTAATCTGGTACAATTCATTATCTTTGGGAATCATTTTATGGCCATAGTTTAAAATTTAAAATTGATGATAAAGGCTTTTGGAAGATTTGTTCTTTAAAGTTGACTTAGGGATACAATTCATTAGCTTTATGAGTCATTATGGTCATGGTTAAAATTCAAAATTTATGATGTTGATTGGCTCAATATCTTTAGTAATGTGGATCACGATAAGAGAGAAAATGGGTCTAGAAAGTGTGACTTCTTTTCAATAAATTCAATATCAAAGCATGATCCACTTATAAGCCATCCTTTTATCATCCAAATTTTTGTCCTTTCATTTAAGATCATGCCATTGTGTGAAGTTAATGATCCAAATGAGTTCAATATTTTGATCCTCACAAAAGTGTCTTTTGTTTAATTAGGTACAAGGATAATGAAAGGAAAGTGAGGAAAACGAGGATAACTGAGAACAAGGAGGTACAAAGGAAAACGAAGTTGAAGATTGAAATCAAGCATTGGAGTTGGATGAAAATGAAAGCGAAATCGGAGTTAAAGATTCAAGCATCAAAATTGAAACCTAAAAGCATTCTTAAATGCTTTGAGATTTCGTCACCTACCTTAATTTTCTATTTCATGCTAACTCATCTTTAGTTTTGGGCCTTAAAATGAACATTTCAAAATGCTTAGAGAGATGGTTGTGTGCTTTAATTTTCTATTTTAGGGTAACTCATATTTCATTTGGTGCTTTAAAATGAATTCATCATTTCTTTGAGGCCTAAATTGAACATGTGTTTTCCGTGTTTCATAATCAATTATTCAAAGTAATCTCATCTAAAAAGGCGTATGCACTTCTCTCGCGCTTCACGGTGATCTTGAGAACCAAAAGTCTTTAATGACATTAAGTTGCATAAAATATTGCCTCCACACTTCAATTTGGGTTTACAATTGAGCATCTTGTGTGAGTGTGACTAGGGCATCATTGCATATATTCTCTCTCTTTGTTTCCATCAAAGATTGATTGAGTTACAAATCTTCTCTTTACTTGCTTTTGTTTATCCTAGAGGGCCTGCCTTGGGGAAAAAGTACTCACCCGGGGGAAGGACTCAACCGGTAACACTCTAAAGCCAAGAGTATTTCAAACTGGGATATAAATGTGGATATTCAAAGAAACGCCAATATCACATGGTTGATTCCGACGAGATGGATCCGAAAGGGGACTCTCTCCATATGGGTCAATCTCCACGAACGGAAAGTCTAAAACAGAACACTTGTTTTGTAGTGACCAATTGATCCATTAAGCGAGTTTATCAAAGTCATACATTGGAACTTAGATTCCAAGAAGTTACTTGCCATGTCCGATCTTGGTTAAAGTATAGAGGTTAAGACTTCATTCTTAACACACCTTTATACTCTCTCCTTGGTTGCATGTAAAATCATCTCTTCTACAAAGGGCATGAGGCAAACCCACCAAGAAAAACGTACCAATTGAGCTAGGGTTTTACATTGCTTGTGATTTAGTTTGAAAACACAATGCTTTTATCTAAAACATCGAAACCAACATTCAATGAATCATCAAAATTGCAAACCCTTTGGGAGAGGAAAATATCCTTGAACAAATTCACATGTTATTGGTTGCCGTTGGGATTCATGTCCTTAGAGGCATCTAAACATTTGGATTTCATCTTAATTTGCTTCTCCTAAAGTCAACAATAGGTAACCTTTGCCTTGATTTCCTTGATTTCCGCATAATGCACTTTGTGGGATGAAAGAGAATTAGGACATTGGACATTTAGTCAAAAACCTAATCAAGAGTGTGTTTGTGGTAAAAATAATACATTAAGAAAAGATTAAATCAGTTGGACCCCACATATGTGCTTGGCGTCTTTTGGTCATATGGTTTTCATGCAAACATTGGTCTTTTGATTTTGAATTACTCTTAGAGAAAGGCATGTTCTTCACTATTTTGGTCTCATAAACAAGTCCTTCCTAGGTTCATTTAGGATCAAATCTAACACTTCATCCAAATTTCAAACACTTATCAAAATCTATCCCACCAAACAACTGTAGAGCTTTTGGAAACATCATTCTAGACTTAAAGGTAAGTCCTCAAAATCAAAATCACCTTGTTTAGTTAGGTGTATGGGAATGCATCCTTTCTCATACATTTAATTGAATTAGCAATCCTTTGAACAAGCTCATCCTAAGATAACATCTAAAATATTAGGGTTTACAAGTTCATTACCCAAATCAAACCAATCAAAATCAAACCCTAAGTCGAGCATTGATCGAAAGTCCCTAAACGATCAACACTCCTATCATTTCCCCTTTTCATCCTTCATCTTGTCATTGGTCCTAAGAACCTTAGAGGTAACTTTTGCAACAAGGTCAAAACACAAGAGGAACATGGAAAATAGACTTGATCCATACATCATGAGTAATCCAAGTCAAATAAGCTATCAAAGCCTTACAATGCCAATTGATTATCAACACTCACATCTATACAAACCGTACATGGGATCATTACCTCCAACAAATGTCAATGGTAACAAAAATGTGAGTATGACCAAATCAAATATTGGAACACATTTCCCAATGGTAGATCTAAATCCAAACCCACAAGTCTATCAACCAAACAATCAATGCATGAGCCTTCAAATGAACAATGCCATCCCACCAAATCCCTACATGCCAAATGAGAATGTACCAAGTACAACTTTTCAATACATGAATCTGGAAAAATTTGGTATAAATATGTTTGCAAGTCACACAAATCTTGTTCAAAATCCAAACACGATGATAACAACTCCATGTATTAGTCCAAGTCAAGGTAACACTGGACACAAAATAAAAGTTACCTAAAACAAGGCAATGTGATTCCCAACATCAACAATGTTCAATTTCAACCTATCATGCCAAATCTGACTATCATCCCAAATCAGAACATCGTCCAAAATCAAACACAAATACACACTCCAAATCTACTTAAACAAAATCCAAATCAACTATATCAAGGGAGTCAAGATCGAAATCAAGATCAAATCTGGCAAGATCAAATTACTGCACTTACCAAAATAGTTGAGTCATTGTGCCAAGAAACATCACCACCATTACCCATATCAACATCATTCCTTGGTTTAGGGCTTCCCCCTTTACCTAGCACCAATCACTCCATCCAAATCAATCCACCTAGCACCAATCAAGCCATCACATCAAAACCTTTGAATATACCATCGACATCATACCAACAAATGGTATCTAATCAAATGACAACATCAATCCTGATAAATAAAAATTTGGTCTCCCAAGGATCTATCACCTCGGTCATTCCGACCATTCCTATCACCTTGATCACTCCAACCACCACTATCACACCCATCATTTCTCAACCCCTCACTACTATAATCGCTCCAAGTGTATCTCAAACACTTGTCACTACATCCAACATGATTCCAAATACACCACCACTACCACCAAAACAATGTGCAATAAGTCAATATTGTAACATTGCACTAATATCACATCAAGCCTACCAACAAGCTCTTCAACAATATCAAGGGGCTCCACAAGCTACTCAAGCTACCCATGTTGTCCAAGCCTCTCAATCTACCCAACAAACACAAGCACAAACATGAAAAATGATAATTATTGGGGATACCGATGAACATTCAACCACCGATGATAGCACTAACAATCTCTCCACCACAATTTTTGAAAGGATTGATCAAGATCTATCCATCAAAGAGCACATTGGAGATGTTTCTATCTCATAGGGAAGATCAAATCAACATAGGTCAAGAGTCACTTTTGAATCGTGATGAAAATCCACCAATGATACCCAACAATGATCCAATTCAAGAAATGTCAACATCACTTGACCCAATGGTTGAAGACATTCACAATCTCTCCACCGCAATTGTTGAAAACAATGTTCAAAACCTATCCATCAATGAGCACATTGAATATGTTTCCACCTCATTCGATGACCAACTCACCATAAATCAAGAGCCACTTTTTAGTGATCTATTTCAAGGAGTGTTAGGATTATTTGATCCTATCAACATAATGCACGATCCATTGACCTATGATCATGTTGAAAATGTCTCCACATCATCTTATGAGTTAGAGGACATATCTCAAGAATTTATTCCAAAGCATGATCAACATCTTTCACCAAAGTCTAGCAATGGTCCTTTTCAAGACATGTTGACCCCCTTCAACCTCATGATTACAAATACTGAAGGAACCCTAACCTCAACACTTGAGAATATTGAACCACTTACCATGTCTAATGACGACATCCAAGAACCCTTTGTAAGCAATCCATCCTTTGAAACTGACCCATGTCAAGAACTTGATCCAAAGCATGTTGAAAGCAACTTCAAAATTATTCAGGATCAAGAATTCCTATCTACAAGATACTAAAATGATCTAATGGACACTCTCCTATCTATGCAAGATGATCATATCCATGTAGCACATACTCCTCCATCTACCCATGAGATGCTTTCTACGGATGGAAACGTAGATGATCCTCATTTAGTGATCTGATTAGGATCTAGACTAATTGCATTTGAATGCTTAATGTTTACAAATCATGAGATTCAAATTACATAAACAAAATTAACACATTAACATGTGAATTAATAGGAAATACAATTCATGCATACATTATTGAAATTATGCATTAAAAACTAAAGGTGAAAAGAACGAAATTGAGAAAGAAGAAGAGAGAGAGAGAGTGCAAATGATCTGATAACGAAGTTCGCCACAAACATGACTACGTCACCGGGTCCGCTCCAATAGAGTGAGACTGATTCGATTAATCTCCAAAAAATCAATTACAAATGCACCAAGAGAACTTTGGCAGCATGACAATACTCTGACTTAGAAAAGGCTCAAAATAATCTCCTTAGAAAATCTCTCTATTTCTCTGATTCACAACTTCACCAAAAATTCTTCAAAAATTACTTAAAGTCACACCCCCCATTCTACCCTTTTTATACAAAAAAATTTACTCAAATTGGTTCATAACCAATTGATTTTCAAAACCTCCCAATATCCCCTTTACATAGAAAATATTATTTGAAAATCCCCCCTTATTTACATAGGGATATCCTCCCGTTAAAACAACCCATCCAATTTTACATAAAATCTTCACGGATGGCCTCTTGTAATTTTATTCCATAATTCATTTCAGGATTTATTAGGAGATCTTAATAATTCACCTTTGAATATAAACAGGCTTGATTTTGTTAAGGATTTAATCCTTAATTATAGGGGGTGAATTGGTTGGAAATTTGTTTTTTTCTTTAAAAATAATGTTTAAGTTCCCCTTAAAAAGGGGATCTCCCAACCACATGTATTTTCAAATATTAAAGGGGTTTTATCCCATTTAAATAGGGGTAAATTTGTTTTGTTTTAAATTAAGACCCCACCTACTTTTTCTCACGTAGGCCTTAAATTAAGGCTTTTAAATGGGAGTGGTAGGCTTTTATATATATATTTTTATTTTTTAAATAAAGCCATCTCCAACAAATTGCTGCAACATGTAACTTTGGGAAGCCACCATGTGTCACCTCATGATTCATCCATGTCAGCATGATGACGTCATGCTGACATCATCATTGTACCTTCAAGTCAACCTAGTCAACCATGAGCTTTGACCTTCCATAACTCGCACATACGAGCTCCGATTTGCACAGAACGAACACCGTCAGAAAGCTCTTGCTGAGCTCTTCACGTTGATATCAATTTTGACCAGTTTTGGTGACATCAAATTTTGACCTTTTTTTCTTGCCTTGGCCCTGAGTTGACCAGTTGTTGACTAAACTTTGACCGGCAATAACCTGGGCTTCGTAGCTCTATTTGACTCCATTCAAGTTGCGCTAGAATCAGGACATCAATCTCTTTCTGATGGTGCTAAAATCTAGAGTATTGGAGACACTTCAATTTTTAGTGAAAATATCCTTCGGATTAGGCCTCCCCACTAGAGAACTTTTGGACCTCCAAAAGTGACATTTATACTGACATTAGGTGAGGACTTGGCCTCCCCACTTGTCCTATATCCTTTGTACATCTGTATACATGGTTCACAATCACAATGAAGACTGCAACAGTATTGTTGAACATAAACATCACTTTATCACTTCCATAAGCATCTACATCAACTGTCGTAGCCACTAACCAACAAATATTGACTAGCATCAAGTTGAACAATAATACAGAGATGAAAGAGAATAAATCAACAACATATCAATATTTTGCAATAGAAACAATTTTACCCAAGGATCTATCAATGCTTTCAATCATCATTCCCTCATGTTGTATTGTGGGTGCATCCTGTGACATCTGACCCTGGTTAGCTACTCCAAGTTACTGTCTAGAACCACCTGTGCTGACAGACATAAGAGGTAAATCTTTACTTGCATTAATCATCCTCTTAAACTGCCCTGTGTTTGTAAAAGAATGATCAGTCTTAATCTTGTGATAATGTACAATATATTGAATGCCATCTTTAAACAAATGATAATGATTATTTTCCCTGTAGAAAATAGCTTTCCGATCATAAAGATAAGGGATACCCAGAACTATCCCATAGATATCTATTGGAACCACATCAAACTGTACTTCATCCACAAACTTACTAGTGATTGTGAATTTTAAAGTGCATTGTCTTATTACTTGCAATTTATCATTCTCGCTAGTGGATAAGGTTTCTTATGTTGTGTAGTTTTCAATCCCAAGTTTCTTACAACATCTTCAAAAATTAAGTTAACTTGAGAACCACTATCTATGAGTGCATCAATCTTAATGTTCTTAGCAACAACCCTTAAATGAAAAATCTCATTCCTTTTCTTATTTTAAGAGGCATCATTAACTTTAGAAGTAGAAGCACAACTATCAAAGGAAACATTGGAATTAGGAGCTTTACCTTTCAAACCCATAGCTATTATCTTAGTTTCATCATCAGAATCAAAACCAAGATCCATAACAACATTTGTGGATTTCTCCTTACCCTTCTATTTCTGATTCTATCTTTGAGCCCACTTAGGCTTCAATTCAGGATGCAACTTCCAACAATGATCTTCATCATGGCCTTTCCTATCACAATGAGAGCAAGAAAGCTTGTCATTCTTCTTGACTGTAGCTGTCTTCTTTCCTTTCCATGTCTCTGCAACCTTAAATATTTCTTTATAGAGTTATCATTATCAATGAAAGAACCCTTTCCCCTTGACTCTAAGTGTGTAGCTTGAATAGACACTTCATCCAAATTACAAGGGTTTAATACAAAAATGGAATGTCTAAGATATGAATGAAGACCTCCTATGTACTTTAACAAAGTATCCTGGGTGTACAAAGGTACATTTAATGTAATAGCCTTATTTCTAAATTCATGGGTATACCCTTGGACAGTTTGACCTTTCCCTTGCTTAAACACTTGCCAATTCATCATTAATTGTTGCATGTGACCTAAGGGATAGAATTGTTTTTTAAGAGAATTAATAAATTCTAACCAAGATAAATTGACTCTACCATGCTATGAAATTTTTTCTCTAGTCCTACTCTCCCACCAGGTAAGATCTGTACCTCCCAACCGAAGAGTGGCTAAATAGATCCTAGAAGCATCATCAAAGAGGTTTTGAACTCTACAATAAACTTCTACTTGTTGAATCCAATCATCTAGTTTTTCAGCATCTAATTCACCACAATACTTAGGTAGTTCAAATTTAACATCCAATTTAATTTGAGGCTTATTTACACCCTTAAAAGGATTACCAAAAAGAGAATGTGTAGAAGAAGAAGGAGAATGAGGAGAATAAGGAGGAGTAGATAGAGGAGATTTTAGAGGTTCATCACCACCTCCTGATTACTTCTTCTTGATTTTACTATCTCCATGGTCTTCTTCACATTTCAGGTGTTCTTCCCTTTATTTGAGTAGCATCTCCAACGTAGCTTTCATCTACTAAAAAGCTCTTCAAAACTCTTGCTCATTGAGTTCTTCGGGTACCACCATTCCAGACTTAGACATCTTCAAAAAAAAATTTGTTTCTCGATCTCAGGATTAAATTCCTCAAGCTTGCCTTCACCCTTCTAAATCCTAGATCTTCTTAGCATTCAAAACCAACTGCAATGATAGTCACCAAAAGCTCTGATACCACTTGATCTAAATAGGATCTCAACTAATTGCATTTGAATGCTTAATGTTTACAAATCATGAGATCCAAATTACATAAACAAAATTAACACATTAACATGTGAATTAAGCAGAAATACAATTCATGTATACATTATTGAAATTATGCATTAAAAATCAAAGGTGAAAAGAACGAAATTGAGAAAGAAGAAGAGAGAGAGAGAGTGCAAACGATCTAATAATGGAGTTCACCACAAACATGACTATGTCTCCAGGTCCGCTCCAATAGAGTGAGACCGATCCAATTAATCTCCAAAAAATAAGTTACAAATGCACCAAGAGAACTTCGGTAGCATGACAATACTCCAATTTACAAAAGGCTCAAAATAATCTCGTTAGAAAATATCCCTATTTCTTTGATTCACAACTTCACGAAAAATTCTTCAAAAATTACTTAAACTCACACCCCCCATTCTACCCTTTTTATACAAAAAAATTACTCAAATTGGTTCATAACCAATTGATTTTCAAAACCTCCCAATATCCCCTTTACATAGAAAATATTATTTGAAAAATCCCCCCTTATTTACATAGGGATATCCTCCTATTAAAACAACTCATCCAATTTTACATAAAATCTTCACGGATGGCCTCTTGTAATTTTATTCCATAATTCATTTTAAGATTTATTAGGAGATCTTAATAATTCACCTTTGAATATAAATGGGCTAGATTTTGTTAAGGATTTAATCCTTAATTATAGGGGGTGAATTGGTTGGAAATTTGTTTTTTTTCTTTAAAAATAATGTTTAAGTTCCCCTTAAAAAGGGGATCTCCCAACCACATGTATTTTTAAATATTAAAGGGGTTTTATCCCATTTAAATAGGGGTAAATTTGTTTTGTTTTAAATTAAGACCCCACCTACTTTTTCTCATGTAGGCCTTAAATTAAGGCTTTTAAATGGGAGGAGTGGTAGGCTTTTATATATTTTTTTTTTTTTTAAATAAAGCCATCTCCAACAAATTGCTGCAACATGTAACTTTGGGAAGCCACCATGTGTCACCTCATGATTCATCCATGTCAGCATGATGATGTCATTCTGATGTCATCATTGTACCTTCAAGTCAACCTAGTCAACCATGAGCTTTGACCTTCCATATCTCGCACATACGAGCTCCGATTTGCACAGAACAAACACTGTTGGAAAGCTCTTGCCAAGCTCTTCACGTTGATATCAATTTTGACCACTTTTGGTGACATCAAAATTTTGACCTTTTTTTTGCCCTGGGCCCTGAATTGACCAGTTGTTGACTGAACTTTGACCGGCAATAACTTGGGCTCCATAGCTCTATTTGACTCCATTCAAGTTGCATTGGAATCAGGACGTCGAGCTCTTTCTAATGGTGCTGAAATCACGGGTATTGGAGACACTTCAATTTTTTAGTGAAAATATCATCACGGATCATTCATAATAGGATTAGTTTACTCTGAACATTATTACAAGAAGCGGGGTTACCAATTCCTACAATCAATTGAGTTGTCAATCAAGATCAAATATGTCAAAATTTAGGCCCGAGGACATCATGAATAAAGAATGTCCGATTATTATCCACTCAAAGGAAACAAGTTAGATAGAAACGATTATAATCTAGAGTTAGCAGAGTAGGAAACTGAAAAAATGTCATCTACAATGGTCATTTGTCAAAGCATGTTTACTGAACAAGACATCTCAGAACATGAAGAATCAAAGCATGAAGGTACTACTTCCACAATACTGGGGGCAACTTCATCTCAAGCAAGCGTCAACATAGGAAGCATGAAGAATATTTATGGTGAAACCATTGCCAATACTACAACTAGCCACATCAGGAATCTTCATCCACCCATCACTCCATCAAAAGCTAGTTAGGAACAAACTTCCAAAGAAGGGCTTGAATCAGGGCTTCAATAATGTTATCAAAGCAAAAGAAGTTGAGAAGCGTAATGGACAAATCAAATACAAATGGATACCAAAAAATACAAAGAAAGATCATCCCTATCAAACTCCATCAGTCCAAGAAACTATGGGGAAAAATAAAGGGAAAAGTATCCATCAAAAATGTCCACAAAATCAAAAGCATGCTTTTCAAATGACATACAAAGTGTATCAAGCAGTTGGACCTAATTCCATGCACACTTTTGTATCCACCCTCCATTGCTCATCTTCCCAAGTTTGGAGAGTCAAAGATTCCAAACTATCAACCAATCCATCTCTTATCCCTAAACACACTACATCCACGCCTCCACGCATAATATTCAATTCTCACATTGACCATGTGTTGGCAATGACCCTTCATCAGAAGGATTGAGAAGGCACTTTATCGCAATGTGTGCATAGAGACAAAGTTAACTTCAATAACAATAAAGCAAATTAGAAATCCCAAAATTTGCATTCAAGTGCACGTATCTTAGCAAAGAAAAGTTTTCAGGCAAGATACCAATAGCACATCATGACAAAAGCATCTACATTGACACCACTAGGTGGGTCAGCATAAATATTTCAAAAAAATCAAAAAAATCAAAAAAATATGAAAATCCAAAAAAATTAGAAAAAGGATTGAATACAATAAAGAGAAAAAAATCATCCTCTAGTTAAAACTGCATGTGCAGTGCTTTGGGCAACACCATGATGAAAACCTAGAAAATAGGTGTCATGAGTGGAATCGAGCATCTGCATGCCCCAGTTCAGATGAAAGCATCTTATCCCATCCATAATAAATCAAGCATTCCATCCATCTTATCCATAATAAATCCATTCATCCATACACCATTGATCCAATCCATTTTTATCCATCTGCATCCATCATCCAAGTTATCTTGATCTTGATGAAAGTTTGGTGCACACTTTACGCTTGCTTATGGTAAACATCTTGACATGGGTCATTTTCATTGATCCTATCCTATGCAGCATTATCTGAGCTATGAAACATTATCCAAATGAGCTTTCTTGATCCAAACACCTTATCTTATTGCAAGATAATCCATATCCATCCATGGCATTCCATACATTGCTAGACACTGGGGGCAGATATTCACATCTTGCTTTGAGAATAATTCTTGATCTATATCCTCTAACTTATGTGGTGATTCGAACATTGGAAAACATGAAACCAAATTGGTCAAACCACTTGTGAGCAAAAATCCAAATCACTATCCCATGGCATATTTTGACAAAAAGATGTTCCTTATCAGTCTTCATCTTTCATCAAACATCGATCCAAACAATCACTATTAGTTGCATATAATTCACACGTCAAACATCACGTCAAATCATTCAAACAAACTTTATTCCAAATCAAGCTTCATCAATCATGATCAATCGAATCCATTCAATCCATAATCTTGGGACACCCTTCCTGATCATTGTGTTGCTTAACACTATCCTTGCATTGTTGCGCATCCTCAACAATGTTATCATCATCAATCCCGATCAATCAATCCTTGCATTGTTGTGCATCCTCAACAATGTTATCATCATCAATCCTGATCAATCAAATTTTTGCATTGTTGTGTATCCTCAACAATGTTATCATCATCTGCAATCCATCGATTCGATCAATCCACCTTAGCTTGGTCTTCAACAAAATACCAAACAAAGAACTGATATCCTCACACATATCCATATCCAAATTGTCAAAATCATGAGAAAATCTAAAAACATCAGAAAATAAAAAAATCCAAAAACATTCAAAACACATCAAAATCTAAAAACATTCGAAAAAACAAAAATCCGTGGAAAAACAAAATCCAGAACATTGAGAAAACATCAAAATCCCAAAAACATTCAAAAACACAAAATCCAAAAACATCCATAAAATCTCAAAAAACCCCAAAACATTCAAAAAATCAAAAATCAAAATATTTTTAAAAATCTCAAAAACACCAAACACAGCCTCAAAACATTTCAAAATGTCAAAAGCATCCAAATATTTGAAAAAATCCACCCATCCCATCTCGCTTTCACTCGAAATAATCAATCCTCCATAATAAACTGATCATCACCTTCATGCTTTGGCAACATAAACAGAAACAATCACAACAAATCAGCGAAAGAAAACTTCAATCGTAAAATCAAAATCGAAACAACAAACCTTTCAAAGACAATCAAACTCTTGATCATTTTCAAACATGTCAGTCAACCTTATATCAACAACCTATCAATCGACTTATCAAACCATCATCATCCTATACAATGCATGTCCTAGGATATATGGTTCCGACAATGGGCATCATTTTGGATCACCTTGTATTCTTATCCCATCAAAACAAATCCCTTTGGCTCAAGGCATGAAGAACATTGGCTTGTTTGTATACTTGATCTTTTCTTTTGATTTATCTTATTGCACTCATTCCAAGGACCTCTCGATGATATCCGAATGAAGGATTTAGAGAGATAGGAATGGGGCAATGATCATTATCCTTTTGTCTGCTGTGTTTATTGGACATTCTTGTAAAATAACTTGGCAAATACTTGCTTTATTAGGTACGTCCTAGCAAGGTTTTCGTATGTCAAGTTTGAACAAGAATACTCCTATTTGTTTGTCGAGTCAAAGTCCATTGCACTAGGCACAATGCCATCCTAGTTCTTTATACCTTGATGCATCGTACCTACGTCTATTATCAAACATAAGGTAAGTAGCCCTTTTAAAATCCCAATCCTTGATAAGCAAATCATCCATCTATCATCATTTCATCATCACCATTTCTCATAAATTTAGCTTGTTGGATCCTCTTGTCATAATCTAATGCCTTCTTTTCCACACTAACATCACATCATGAATAGTTAATCATCATCACCAATGCATCCATCATGCATCCATCGTGCATTCATCTTGCATCCACAAACCATCAGTATTTTGCATATCATCTCACATGCATAATCATCATCATAATATAGATTTGTTAGTCTAAGCATCTCATTAATCATCACATTTGCATAAATCATACATTTGCATAATCACATCATATCATCATCATAATATAGAGTTGTTAGTCTAAGCATCCCATAAATCATCCATTGCATAATCATAGCATATCACATCATCCATCTCATCCATCATCAGATCATATCATCATTTAAGTTGTTTAGAATAATATAGATTTGTTTTTCTAAGCATCTTAAATCTATCTCATTTGCATCTTAAAATAATCTCATCATAACCATCCATTTTGAACCTTTTTATCGCGAGATCGACCCTCAAATTGAATCTTTTCGCTCGATCTCTCGAGGGGGAAATGTACCGGTGTACTTCTTTCTGCTGGGGCATTCGAAAAATCAGGAGTTTATTAAATTTTTTATCGCGACAAGTTTATTCTTTGAACCAATGCAGCAAGTACATTGCTTCAAAGAGGGGAAAAATGTAGACATACAAAATTAGCATCATGTATTAGGTCCGCTCATCAAATTAATCAAGTTCACCTTCATCCATTCACCAAGTAAATCGGGACTATTTAATTCATTTCTAAGTTTATTCATTAAATAAATCAAGCATCATCCCTTTTATTTAAATAAACAAAACTTTATTTAATTTAATCTCCAAATGCATATTCCATCCCTCTTTGATTTAAATAAATCAAAATATTTGAGTCAAATTGGTCAAAATCATCCTAATCATCATTAAGAGAATCTAATCCTAATTAGCCTAACCTAACTACCCATCACATCCTCTAGATAATCCCACTTGCACAAATAAATCAATTTATTGATTTACTAAATCCAACATTTTCCATCAACATGGAATCTTTGAGGAATAAATTCCCTCAAATTTAAATTCAAAATAAAGTGAACATGTACATCCAACAAAGAAATTAATGTCTCTTACATGTACCTTGCACAAGTCAAACTCAACATTTATTTCACAAATTCAAATTTGAATTTCCCCCTCATGGGCACATTTCCAAAATCTTGCACACTCCTCAACCACTCACAAGATGACAACTATCTCCATCTCACTGGCTTGTTCTTTATCCCACATTCATCGATTTGGCCATTCTCTCATCAAAATAATCTATAAATGAAAGGCTTCATTCTTGATCAAATCCTCCAGAATCTCCACAATCTTTATGCAAGGTCATTCTCTTAAACTGAGAACTGATTTTTTTCATTTATCATCTTAGCATTCCATATCATCTTCATATCATATTTTTCATATGTTTTTTTAGCTTGCTTTTGTCATTTGTTTGCATTTGGAAAACATTGATGTATTATTTCATAGAGATGATGTTATTTGCTTTGTTTTAAACTAACCATGCTAATGTGTTGTTCATTTATGCTTTCATTTTTAATGATAAAATCTGAGAATAAGGTTAATAAGTTGAATAATTTTGAAATTCAGTGACAACTGATTCAATCCCCTTCTCAGTTGTCTTCCCCTAAGTTGCCAACAATTGGTATCAAAGCTTGTGGTTCCTTGGAAGAAGTTTAACAACTTGAGGTGATCCAAAATGGAAACTTATAAGAAGGATAGTCCTATATTTGATGGAACAAATTATTCTTTACGGAAGAATTGAATGGAGTGCCATTTGGGTATGTGTAAGATCATCATGGAAAAACAGACCCTTAAGTGGCAAAAATGTCAGAAAAATCAAAGTTAGGAAGCCTGACATAAAAATTTGAATAAGTTATCTATATTATTTCAAAAATATGTAAGAATAAAATCTGTAGAAAATTGAATGTAGTTTCTAAACTACTAGGTTTATTTTTTTTTAAAATCCATTTGGAGAAAATTCAAAATTTCAATGTAGTAGTACTTAAATTTTAGGGAAAAAATAAGAAGTAGGTGTAACAATGCGACCACCATAACCACAATAAAAGAATGATAATGTTTTTATAATATTTTTAGATATAAGTAAGAAGTTAATGTTTGGATGTGATGCATATTTTTTTGTAATTTTTCAAGTAAATAATTAGTTATGGTTTTTTGTGTTTTAAAATATAAAAATTATGTCCTAACCATCTTAACTTGGTCAAAACTTCAATAAAATCAATTCTTTTTTTTAATCCTATGGCGTAGGAGCATAGAATCATGACACATGTTTGGATTAAAAAATATGATACATTGAAATCTACAGTTTTTCAATCAACCTATCAATGGGGACTTTAGTCATAATTCGAATAGAAATAAATAATAATTATTTATTAAGTTGAGTAAGGAATAATTTATATTGGTGGAAAGCTAAGAATCTCCTTTAAAAAATCCTTTTTGTTTCATCAATTTTGAGCAAAAAAAAAGTTGTGAGCCACATACCCTACACATACCCATCATATCGCCACTTTTTGGCCCATGATAATCTTACACATACCCATCTGAGATGCATTGGTGAACCCTACTCGAGCATTAGAAGTAAAAGATATGTTATTCCACTGAATATTACTTATGTTGAGTATAATATCATGGCTAGGGAGGCATTGTTGAGTGCTTTGACTGATACTGAGATGAAAAATGTGATGGATCTGAAGACTACTTATAAGATCTAGAAAAAGTTGGAAACCTTGTATGAAGGTAATGCTAATGTGAAGATTGCTAAGCTAGAAAGTCTGAAAGGGAAATATGAAAATGTTACTACTTTTTTGCAAAGAGTGAATGAACTTGTGTGTGGTATCAGATGTGTTGGTGGATAGATAGATGAATCAAAAAATGTTGCTAAAGTGCTTAGATCCTTGTCTAATTCTTACAAATTCAAGGCTAGTGCTATT
Organism: Sequoia sempervirens; assembly: GCA_007258455.2. Lineage (NCBI taxonomy): Eukaryota > Viridiplantae > Streptophyta > Pinopsida > Cupressales > Cupressaceae > Sequoia > Sequoia sempervirens. The sequence continues at coordinate 103,126,024 of VDFB02000007.1, read as the reverse complement.
GAAGAGCTCTGGACTATAACAAATGTTACCAGAGATATGTTGATTGGTAAGCTTACTGCTTTTGAGTTGAGTGAATTTGGTGATGCACTTCCTCAGGTTGAATCTGCATTCAAGGCCACTACTTCTGGAAGAGATAGACAAATATATTATTAGGGTGAAAGTTCATCTAGAAAGACATTCAAATATGAGGATGAAATGAGATAGCTTGATGAGGAAGAAAGAGAGTTTGAAGAACTTGAAGCATTGATTGTGAAAAGAGAAGCAAGAGGACAAGGTAAGTATAAAGAAAAGTTACCTATTAAATGTTTCTCTTGTAATAAGATAGGTCATTTTATATCAAGGTGTCCTAAGAGAGTTTCCAAGCCAATATTTAACAAGCCTAAATTCCAAAAGAAGTGTTATTATGTTGCTAATGAAGGTGTGACAAATGATGAATCTAACAAAGGAAATGCAAGTGAAGATGAATTTGTGTTTATTTCTATAAAGTAAAATAATCCTATGTCTACTGAATCTGCTAGTTGTACAAATTTGGAGAAAGCCCTAACTGCTCGAGTTGAAGAGAAAGATGAACATGGGTAACTAACAATAGTTGTTCTCATCATATGACAGGAGATAAAAGTAAGTTTGTGAATTTGGAAAAGTATGATGGTGGTTTTGTGAGATTTGGTGACAATACAAGTGGTGTGATGCATGGAAGAGGATGCATTTCTCTTGATGGTAAGCATAATACTGATCATGTTTTGTATGTTGAAGGTTTGAAGCATAATCTTTTAAGTGTTGGATAGATGGTTGATAAGGGTTACAATCTTCAGTTCATGGATGGTAAGTGCAAAATATTAGGAAATTTTGGAAATATGGTTGCATCAGGCACAAAAACAAAAGGTAATATTTTCCACCTGAATGTTGCTAGTAAAAGTTGTTTGATTGCTCAAATTGATGAAAGCTAGTTGTGGCATAGGAGAATGTGTCATGTTCACTTTGATAATATTGTCTAGATAAGTTCCACCAAGGTTGTGAGGGATATTCCTAAGCTAATGAAACCTACTAATGCCATATGCAAAGAATGTGAGTTAGGAAAGAAAACAAGAATTTCATTTTGAAGTAAACAACAAAATTTAAATTGATTGTTGGATCTTGTGTATACTTAGTTGTGTCATCCTACTAGAACTAGAAGTTTACAAGGATACAGGTACTTCATGTTTCTTATTGATGATTATTTAAGGATGGTGTGGGCTACTTTCTTAAGGGATAAATCTAAAGCTCTAGAAATGTTCAAGATCTTTAAGGAGGGTATGTGTAGGATCATCATGGAAAAAACAAGCCCTTAAGTGCCAAAAAATTTAGAAAATTCAGTGTTAGGCAACTTGACGAATTTTTTTGACTAAGTTATCTATATTATTTCAAAAACATGTTAGAATAGAATCTATAGAAAATTGTATGTAGTTTCTAAACTACTAGGCTTGTTTAAAAAGAAAACAAATCTATTTGTTGAAAATTTAAAATTTCAATGCAGCAGTACTTAAATTTTCAGGGAAAAAATAAGAAATAGGTCTATGTCTGACCACCCTAACCATAGTAAAATGATAATATTTTTCTATAAAATTTTAGATATAAGTAGAGGACTCATGTCACAATGTGATGCATATTTTTTTGTAATTTTTTTCCAATTAAATAATTAATTATGAATTTTTTATTACAACTTTTAGAAAATATAAAAACTCATATGTCTGAACACCTTAACTTGGTCAAAACTTCATGAAATTCAAATTTTCTTTTTTTAATCCTATAGTATGCAAAGAATAAAATGTGACACATGTTTTGGATTTAAAAAATGTGATACTGTTTGAAAGTTATAGATATTTTTTAATCAGCCTATCAATTAGGACTTTTAGTCGTAATTTGAATAGAAAATGAATAATAATTACTTATTAAATTCAAAGTAAAGCATAATTTATATTGGTGGAAAGCTGGGAATTCCTTTAAAAACTCTTTTTGTTTCATCAATTTTGGGTAAAAAAAAATTCTTCGGCTACATACCCATCATATTGCCACTTTTTGGCCCATCATGATCCTGCACATACATAGGCTATGGTTGAGATAGAGATAGGTCTAAAGATTAAATGTTTGAGATCATATAGTAGTGGTGAATTCACTTCCGGTGATTTTAATTTTTTTTATGAAGAGTATGGAATAAAGAGATAGTTATCTGCACTGCAGACCCCTCAACAAAATGGATTTATGGAAATGAAGAACAAAATAGTTCTAGATGATGCTAGAACCATGATGTTTGAAGGAAATGTACCTCATATCTACTGGAGAGAAGTTGTGAGTATTATTGTGTACACACTTAACTGGGTACAAATCAAAGGTGATACTTGTAAGACTCCTTTTGAGCTATGGACTGGTCAAAACCTACTATTAGATATTTCAAGATCTTTGAAAGCAAGTGTTATATCAAAAGAGATGAAGATATAGGAAAGTTTGATGCTAGGAGTGATGAAGGAATCTTTTTGGGTCATGCTACTAAAAGTAAGGCCTACTAGTGTTACAATAAGAGATTGAAGAAAATGGTTGAAAGTGCAAATGTTAAGGTTGATGAAGACTTTGGTACACTAACCAAAACTTGTGGATATGATTCTGATGATCAGAATGATAGTAAAAAAAAAAGGACAAAACTCAAGTCAAGTCCAAATCATTCTGGTGAATCAAGAAGATCAAGAGGAAGGAGAAACTAGTGGAAGAACAAAAGACAGATTAGAAGAGCCTCAAATTGAAGAACATTCTAAGAAGACTCTGAGGTATGTAAGATTGAATCATTCAGAAGATCAAATTATTGGTGAGAAGAAAAAAGTTGTGCAAACTAGGAGAAATATTGCAAAAGAATATTGTTTGATTTCAAAGACTGAGCCTAACAATGTGAATAAAGCATGCAAAGATGAACATTGGGTTGAAGCAATGAAATAGGAACTACAACAAATTGAAAAGAATGATACATGGATTCTTGTTCCTAGAGCTAAGGATAAGAATGTAATTTGAACTAAATGTGTCTTTAGAAACAAACTGAATGAACAAGGTGAAGTGGTTAGAAACAAATCCAGACTGGTATGTAAGGGATATTCAAAGATGGAAGGTATTGATTTTGAAGAAACCTTTGCCCCTATTGCTATAATTGAAGCTATGAGATTGTTTCTTGCTTATGCTACTTACAAAGTCTACAAAGTTTATCAAATGGATGTCAAGTCTAATTTTCTAAATTGCAAATTGGAAGAAGAAGTGTATGTTGAACAACCTGATGGTTTCCATTTGGCTGATTAGGGAGATATGGTTTTTTGATTGAAGAAAGCATTGTATGGACTCAAACAAGCCCCTATAGTATGGTATACCGGATTGGATAAGTACTTGGTGAAGCTTGGATTTAACAAAGGTATTGTTGATAGTAATCTATATTTCAAGAATGATGATAAAGATTTGATTGTGGAAGTTTTTGTTGATGATATCATGTTTGGTATGGAATATTCAAAGCCAGTTGGTACAACTATGGTGACCAGATGCAAGTTGACAACTGATGATGATTCCCCAAAGGAAAATCATACTAGATACAAATAAATGATTGGTAGATTGCTTTATTTGACTTAAACTAGGCCTGATATCATGAATGTTGTGTGTATTGTTGCTAGATTTCAAGCTGATCATAAAGAATCTCATGTGACTATTGTGAAGAGTATTTTTAGATACTTGAAGGGGACAGTTGATTTTGGTTTATGGTATCCTAAAGATGGTGATCTTACTTTGAGTTCCCTTACTAGTGTTGATTAGGTAGGAGATGTGAATGACAGGAAAATTACTTGTGGTTGAGAATTTTTCTTGGGAAAGAAGTTGATTTCATGGTTAAGAAAAAAGAAGAATGTTATTTCTTTATCTACTGTAGAGGAAGAATACATTGTTGCTTCTAATAATTGTACTCAAGTACTATGGATGAAACAAATGTTGAAGGATATCAGAGTTGTGTATGATGATCATATTTCTATATTATGTGATAACTCAAGTTGTATTAACATTTCTATGAATTTGGTGTTGCATTCCAAGACCAATCATATATCTATCAAGTTTCACTTTTTGAGAGAGAAAGTATGTGCAAAGGAAGTTAGATTGGAGTATGTGCCTACTAAGGAGCATATTGTAGAAATATTTTCCACTCCTAATAAAAACTAAGTATGCATTTATTTGCATTAATCTGTGCATTTCATGATCATATTTTGATCCAAATTGATGTTGTGGTGCCTACTACTCAGGGGGAGTAGTCAGATGCTCAGCTGTTTAGGTGTTTAGATATTTGGTTCAGAGCTTGTATAGAAGTAATATTTTTCGTTGATGTCAAAGGGGGAGAAGAGCAATGTGAAAAATCATTGTGGGGAGAAGAGTTAAGAAAACAAGAGTTAGAACCTAAAGGGGAGTAATCATACTTGTGTTGATGGTATTTTTCACATCATGTGTTGCCATCAATGCCAAAGGGGGATATTGTTGGATGTTGTGTTGTTTTGTTTATATGTGGTTGTCATTGGTGTCAACACTATTAGTATTGCTACATTAGAAGTTGTATATGTTGAGGATATTGAGAAAATTGTAATAAGAAATGCTATAGGTTGTCAATAGTGAAGTGAAGTTCTTTCTATTTGTGTATTTAGTACATTGTTGTTCAGAGGTTGTGGACTAAACCGTATCTTGTACATTATATCTAGTTTATCCACATCAAGTTTCAAAGATCCGTGTGAAGATTTGACCGAGTTATGAAGATATGTATTCTAACAATTTTTCTATTACTTTAGTTTGTGTTCCTGAATGAAGATCATGTGATTATAGTAATTTCAGTTGTTGTGGATGCTTCTTTGATGTTTCATGATGCTTGTGGATGTTTCTAGTTCATGCTATATCTATGTTGTACGTTCGCATTGATCGTTGTGCTCATGATTCAATATTTTCTCTTGCATGTTCATGTTTTTCATGTTCTTGGCTGATAAGGTGTTGAATCATGTTATGGATTTTCAAGGAGTAATTAATTGAAGTTTTTGATGTTTGAGGATGTTATTTTCAGTCTTCACTATTTTGTGGCTGACCTTGGTTGATTTGCATGAATAATCTTTATTGATTTGGGCCAACTATTTATATTCATTTTATTATTTCCTTGGAGCCAACTTATAGCGATGTAATTTCTTGTTGCAGATATATAAGAGTGATTGTTTTATCATTTGAAGGCATGTATGTGTGTGTGTTTGTGAAGTGTATGATTCCTATGTGTGAATAAACTTCATATCATTCGAAGGCAAAGAAGAAAAGTGAAGAAGAGTGAAGAAGTGTTCATGTGCTTAATCAAAACTGTAACCAGGCATTAGTAGATGCTACTATTCTCAGTTCAAAGTCTGGTGGATTTTATCAAAACCTTTATGTAAGATAGTGTGTTTCCTTTGGGCAATAAGCCTATTTTTTATTTGAGCAGTGAGCTCTAGGTAGTGTGCCTGAATGCATATGCATTCCCCATTCATAATTCCTTATAGTTTTAATAGGGTATAATCTTGTGGATTGACCTCCACCATGGTTTTTCCCCTAACAGGGTTTCCATGTAAAAATCTTGGTGTTATGTGTGATTCTTATGTGTTGTTCATTTATGCTTTCATGATTAATGATCAGATCTGAGAATAAGGTTAATAAGTTGAATAAGTTTGAAATTTGGTGACAACTGATTCACCCCCCCTCTAAGTTTTCTACCCTTGAGTTTCCAACAGCAATAAATACCCATTCATCCTCACTTAAATTCCCTTTATCAAATTCATCATTTGTCACACCTTCATCAACAACATAATAACACTTTCTGTGGAATCTAGGCTTGTTAGGTCTTGGCTTAGGAACTCTTTCCAAACACCTTGAGGAAAAATGAGCTATCTTATTGCAAGAAAAAATTTAAGAGGCAATTTCCCTTTATACTTACCTTCTCCTTTGGCTACCCTCTTGACAATAAGTGCTTCAATATCATCTAGTTTTCTCTCTTCTTCTTCAATATCTCTCATTTCCTGCTCATACTTGGACATTTTTCTACAAGAACTTTCTCCCAGATCATATCTCTGCTTATCTTTCCTAGATATAGTAGGTTTGAAAAAGGATTCTATCTTAGTAAGAGATTCACCAAACTCACTTAATTCAAAAGCAGTAAGCTTACCAATCGACATGTCTCTAGTTACATTTGTCACATTCTAGATCTCCTCAATAGCAATAGCTTTGTGTTTGTATGCAATAGGAAAGGATATGAGTACTTTCACAACAATCTTTGATTCTTCTAATGTTCCACCAACACATCTGATACTAGACACAAGTTCATTCACTCTCTACATAAAAGAAGTGATGTTCTCATCTTCACCCATTCTCAACATTTCATATTTCTCTTTTTAGGATTTGTAGCTTAGCAATATTCACATGGGTATCACCTTCATACAAAGTTTTCAACCTTTTCCAGATCTCATAAGAAGTCTTTAGCTCCATTACATTTGTCATCTCAGAATTAATCTAAGCACTCAATAATGCTTCCTTAGCCCTAATATTGTACTCGGCTTCCCTAATCTCACCTGCAGTAGAAGGACCATCCTATGGGATGATATACCTATTCTTTGTAATTTTCCAATAAGGTTCACCAATGCATTTCAAATGACACTCCATTCAATTCTTCCATAGAAAATAATTAGTCCCATCAAATCTCGGACTATCCTTCTTATATGTCACCATCCCCGATCACCTCAATCTATTAAACTTCTTCTAAGGAACCTGCTTTGATACCAATTGATGGAAACACAAGGGAAGACAACTAAGATGGGAGGGTGAATCAATTATCATAGAAATTATACTAACTTATTCTAGGATCTAATAAATAAACATGAAAGCATAAACCATCACCACATCAAAAACACACATAACACCAAGATTTTTTTACGTGGAAACCCTGTTAGGGGAAAAACCATGGTGGAGGTTAATCCACAAGATTATACCTTGTTAAAAGTATAAAATTATTATAAATAGGGAATGCACATGCATTCAAGCACAATTCCTAGAGCTCACTGCTCAAATACAAAAAGTCTTACTGCCCAGAGGAAGAGCCATTATCTTATAGTCACATTCATATTACATCCAAAAGATTTTGAACTAAGAAAATAACATCTTCTAATGCTTGATTATAGTTCTAGTTAAGCACATAAACTCTTCTTCACACTTTTCTTCTACCTTTGAAAGATTAGAGCATTATTCTCACACAACACTCAACATACATCACACACCATGCCATCAAATGGTATAAAGAATCGATCATATATATCTGCAACTAGGGATAACATCAACTACATGTCAGCCCAATAAAATATAAAACGTCTACAAATTGTTGGCCCAAATCAATAAACAGTTATCAATGCGAACCAAACAATGTCAGACAAAACATAGTAAGGATAAAAAAAAACATCATGAAACTTGAAGCACCTTAAACAATTATGCCTCAAAGATCCGAACCACACTACTATTACCTTGTCAGCCAAGATCATGAAAAACATGAACTCACAAAAGAAAATCATCAATTGCGAGCACAACGATCAATGCGAACCAACAAAACAGATATAGCATGATCTAGAAACATCCACAAGCATCATGAATCACCATAGAAGCATCTGCAACAAGTCAAATTACTAGAATCACATTATCTTCTTTCAGGAACACCAACTAAAGCAACAGAACAACTGTCAGAACACAGATACTCATAATTCAATCAAATCTTCATGCAAACCTCTGAAACTTCATGTGGATAAACTAGATATAATTTTCAACAAAACCTTTAATCTACAACCACTTATCATCAATATACTGAGCTAGCCACCATACTAAACTTCACTACATCTCTGATAGCCCGCAACTTATTTTATTATGATTTTCTAAATATCCTCGACATATACAACCTTAAATACATTAATGCCAATAGTTTTGACATCAATGATAACCACATATCAGCAATATCCAACAACATGTGTTGGATTTTATAGACACAAGCTCAAACAAAATGCAACTAGTGTTAAGGTAAAACCATGTACCACAAAACCATGTGAATACAAAACCACTAATTCCCTATTTAGTACTGGGTACTAAGACTTCACTTTATTTAATATTTCCCTAATATCAAATTATTATAACATCTCTCAGACATTAAATAATAATACAATGTTAAAATACAACATAAAGTGGTCCCAAAATAATTACCTAGTATTATTAACCACACCACCAAGGTACATCACAACTAAATAATTATTTAATTTCAACATTATAATAAATCATTTTATGCAATGGTGTACAACACCATATCCCCACATTTATCGCTCAAATTTTATAATTAATTAGTCTTGAATTATAATTAAAGGGGCCAATTAACACAAATAACCTAAATTAATTAATAAATCCTTAGATTAGTGTGAAATTGTAAAGATACACTTTACAACACCCTAAATAAGGCACCATTAAGTCCACTCTATTAAAAAGGGCCCTAAACTTAATTTCAATGTGTGAAACACATTACAACACTAAATTAAGGCATAATTAAAGTCATTTTAATATTAATTATTCCCAAACTAAGGAAAAAGGGATACTTTTTTTGCTACTACATTTCCCCCCCACTTTAGTGAGAGTATGACCCCATGTCAAACTCACACTAAAGTAGACATTGAAGACACTTATGTATGTAGCAATGGAAAATATACACAATGATACAACATAAAATACTAAGAAGATCAAGCCTAGATGGTCCAACATCATGTGGAACACATCTAAGCCATCAGTTTTGTGCTCACTCCAAGGTAGCAGAACTTTGGCCTGTCGACTAGGTGTGTCTTCCAATAAAGTGGCTTAGTGAGAAATTCATGTGTATGTGTTGAATCTCATCGTACTAACCCTACCAAATTCATCCCTATGATAACTTCAATAAGGCACCACAAAACATAGTGCAACTAATTTTGGATCCCATTTAATCCACTTTTCAATAAATTACAAGCATTGAACAAATGCATCCAATTCATAATTTTCCTTTGACACTTAAAGTATTTGAAATTAGGGCTAAGACCCATACACCTATGGGAATTAGGGTTCCCCTTCTTAGTTAGGACCCATTTTGGGAATGTTGGTGTCAACATTTGAACATTCAAAATTTAAATTTTAGATGTCAATTTTTGGAATCTATTTTGCAATAAATTGAATAAATTCATATAAATACCTTGTCATTTCACAATTTTGAAACTAGAAGGATTATGATCTATCAAGAGCTTAAAATTAAGAGTATTCAAGGGCAAGTCAAGAGCAATATTTTAGTAATTTATTACATTAATTCAAGATCTAAGCATCATATCAAAGTGTATGATAGTTCATATCCAAGTCCTTGAGGTGATGTGTGTGACTTTAGTACTTCAAGGAAGTCATTGAAGGGTGGTGAGTTGCAACACTTTGTTGTTTTATCATTCCTTCCGTTCAATTATCTATTTATCATCAACATTTGCATTGTGCAAGTGAAAAGACTTACACAAGGTTAGACTAAGGAAAGCATCCAAATGGGACATCTCTTCTCTTTGTGAGTGTGTAGGTATTACATTTGAAGAGAAGTAAAAAAATATTGAAGATAAGTTTTCAATTATTGCATTCAAAGCCCTAGACCTTGCCAAACAACACAAACTCACCTACAAAATTATCTAATAGCATTCCAACAACTTTGCAAGAAGAAACAAGAGTCTTTGCTCTACCACCAAAGGACCCCAAAAGTTGTGCATGAAACCCTATCAAGGACTCCTTGGTGACTATGTCCTCCTATAGTGGCTAAAAACTATTATTTTAGGAAAACTACATAGCCTCCCATATTTTCTAGATCTACCTACAAGCTGTTGTTTTAGTTTGGCATTTGTCGAGATATTGCATTTTGTGTATTAGGTCACATAGTCTAATTAGATTAAGAAATTCCAAATCATTCCAATCTATTTTCGAGGCCCTAAAGATGCAAATCCAAATATGATTGAATCACCTTCAAGGTTGAAAGTTAATCTATTTACCTTGTTCATTTTAATTTTAATGTACCTTTGAAAAATGAAAAATTGATCCTAGGGTTTTACACATTTAAATTTAGGACATAATTTTTCTATGTAATAGATAGAAGTAATGAGAGAGAGGTAGGTAAAGAGAGGGTGATGAGATATAGAAAGAGGAGAGAGAGAGAGGAGGGATGGTGATGTAGGGACAGAGAGAGAGTTGAGATAGATAGAAGTAGAAGAGGGGGAAGGATGGAGAGAGAAGTAGGAAGGGAGAGTGAGGTGAGATAGATAGAAGTAGAGAGAGAGGCGATAGAGAGACATGGTAGAGAGAGAAGTATAGAGGGAGGGAGGGAGGAATGGAGAAAGAGGTATAGAAGGATACTTTAGATATAGAGAAGTAGATAATGAAGGTGGGTGGAAGGAAGAGAGAGAAAGAAGGGGGGATGGAGAGAGAAAGGTCTAGAGCACAAGAGATAAGTAATAAGTGAGATAAAGAGAGATAAAAGGATGATACAAATTGCTAATTACTTAAATTTGACCTATTGATTACTAAATTTTGACATGTTGATTATTGAAATTTGACTAAGTCTAAAATATTATGATTTTCCAAATACTAGAATTTGAATTATGACTCCAAGAGATCTAAAATGACTCTCAAACATCTTGAAACTATGTACATGAAATATAACTTAAAGTATAAGAAAGTGAATTTTCATATGTAAATGCCAACTTATACTTAAATGTTAATTTCATGTATATAGTTTCACTAATAGAGAAAGACAAAGAAAAGGAAAAATGAGAGAAAATTTTCATAAATGTCTAGTACCAAATTTTCTCACCAAATGGTTTGCATTGTGAAATACCAAACCTTTTAGTTGGATTTTCCTTGGGCATCCCATTTCATGCCAAAGACATGGTTTTTCGAAATGGTAAAAAAAATAGATATTTTTGGTTGTGCTCTCCATCAAGTTTGCTTGTGTTTCAATGCAAATATATAAGAAAACAATGATGACATTAAGCTCTTTATTAACTATCTAACCATATGATTTTCCTCACGTTTTGATTGTGTTAAGGTTTTAATCTTTAATTTCTATTGTTAATGTGTTTTTTTTAGTCAAAAACCAACATGTGATATTTTGGGTATAGCTATTTACTCGTACATCAAATTTTGAAAAAAATTACACTATCATAAACTAGATTCTATTCTAAACATATTGAAAAAAATAGTAATTTTTTATTAGTTTTTGAAAAGTTAAGGGGGGAGCACACTCAAATTTCTATTTTTTAGGATGTTTCCACTTTGAAAATTAGTAGAAAATAATATACATTAAAAAATTAGCTAAAAACTATAGCATAAACTATGTACCGGTGTTAGCTAGTTTCTCATTGAAGTGACTTTTGAATTTCTAAAAAAAGTTAACATTTTAGTGGGAGCACACCAAGTGATATGTTTTCTTGGAAAAATAGGACCACTTTGTGTGCTCCCCCTTTTTGAATACTTTATCTTCACCATTTTCAAAAAATTAGTAGTTTAGAAAGTAGATTTAGAGCAAGTAATAACTCTTGTTCTTATTGCATCTTTAAATTTTGAGCATAGTTATATATTCATTTTCTCATTGAATATCAAAATTTACTAATTTTAGAAAAAAAGAGACATCTTAATGAAGGTGAATGTAATTGATTAATTACTGATATGAAAGGAAAATTTTTATAGAGGATGGTGGGTGTAACCATCTATAACTACCTTGATGCATATGGATGTGGGCTTTAAGTAATTAGTTTTTAATAAAAGGATAAATAGGTTTTGAATGGACCCGAAATCATCAGGTTTTAAGGGGACCCAAAACCCACACAAAGAAGAACAAGCTGCCCTAAAAATAGGTTCAAAATCAACCAGCAGTGCAACGGGGAAGCAACAAGCCAACAACTAGCCAAAAGCCAGCGAACTGCCCAAAAAAGAACCAAGATCTTACATGAATCTTGAACTAGTTGGTTTTGACAGGACCAACAACCCACTAGAACCCATTGGTTTTGATGGGACCACCAATCCACTAAAATAAATTTTAGATTTAGATCAGGACCTTAAACCCGAATCTATGTATTTTGAAGGGATCCACAACCATGTACATCTAGGTTTTGACAAGGACCTTGACCCCAAGAATATAACTTGCAAAGTATAGATCAAGAACAAAGCCCCAAAATAGAAGTTTTTGATCCCAACAAAACACCCTTTCCACCTCTATAGGAAAGGTCTCCACTATTCCAAAAGACTCCCTCAACCATATAAGGGTTTTGATAGGACCCCTTAACCTGAAACATGGGTTTTACATGGATCCCATAACCAAGAATGAAGGTCTCCACCATAAGGCAGCCACAAGCCGAACAACTCAGAGCATCAAACATCCCCCAAAAGCTACAATTTGTGTCTTCCTTGCAGCCCTTCACCATCTCAATATTAGGATCATTCTTACACCAACACATCTCTTCTCCCAAGCAACCCCTCTCCACCTCAATAGAAGAGGCAGCCACCTCAATAGAATGAGCTAAAGAAGAAAAGGAGTGAAGATAGAAAGAATACCACCCCCAACACCAGCAAACTACCTCTCCCCTACACACCTTCTCCACCTCTATAGAAGAAGCATCCACCTCCATAGGATTAACAAGAGAGAAAGCGAAAAGATGACATCAATGATCTTTACTACCAATCAAAAGCCTCGCTTCTATAAAAGACTTTCAAAAAAATAGTAAAGGAAGGACTACAGAAAACCTGATCAACATAAAATATTTTAAACACACAGGGGTCTTGAAAATCAAATCCCATAACCATATCTCATCCAAGAAAACAGGGGAGGCTTGGTCACGCCCACAAAAGGATATAAAAGTCCCAGAAAATCCTAACCTAGGAATTGGACATTCCAACAAGCGACTAACATCTGCTTATGGTACTTCATTTATTTTGTCAAACCAGGGAATGCATACTTGAAATGGAGCGGCACTGTATGTGCACTAAGAACCAATTTCAGTCACAATTTACTAGAAATAAATGCTTGAAAGGAATTCTACTTATGCTATAGGAATGTAACGTAAAGCTTTCTTAACTTAAGCATAACTTAATCAAAGCAGACATCACGACAACTGTTACTAAGAAACAAACTATGAACTAGCCTTATGCTACAGGAAAAAACACAGAGATGGATTCCCGATGCTGTAGGAACAATATAAGACTGAGTTTGCACTGAAACTTTCCAGAATGAAATCTAACTTATGATCAATAGGAAATAAACAACTAACTAACTATAGATACTTACTAAGTGGGCCCCCTTAGCAAGCATCAACCAACTATGCAATAATTGAACTCAGAACTTCATCAACTTTTATTCATAAGTTCAAAATTATATACATTGTTCTGCTCATATGAAAACTAACACAAAACTCTATCTCTTATCATAGTACTAACACTTACATATTCTGCTTCTTATTATCATACTAACTTTTGTATACTATGCTTTCTCACTCGCGTAGGAGGAACACTTATTTAAACAAGAAAAAGCAACTAACTAACTAACAGATAAAGATGTGGACATAAAATGTATCCTAAAACTGAGGAACAGACTTCTCATAAATGAAAGCAGATTCGTTCAACTCGATCAAGGGAGAATATTTAGCATTCCACTCTTTCCAGATTAATGATCAAAGTTTCTTCCCAACGACCCGGTCAGAGAGCCTTCGCTAGAACAACTTCCTTGACGTCGTGCAATAAATGGACTTTACTACAGGGTCGAGATCCACTGCGCTTGACTTGTTCATGCTCCCTTCAACAACCTGTGATACACAAGGCGACAGAGGCAAAAGAAAGCATGCATGGCAAACAACACGATACATTTATTAATCAAATATTAAATCTATTTCATTATTCAAAAACCATATGTATTATACTAGTCATTCAGGAGGTCAAACAGGGTAATTAATAAGACACATAGAGATGTTAAGCTGCAGGAATATAGGAATGTATTGCAACAGGATACTACCCAATTTCAAATAAAAAGTCTTTAATTACATAGTTAAAACATCCATTAGCAATAAGAGTAGAGATATTAAAAATACATCATGATACTCAAATTATGAGCATATCCTGAGCTCATCATCTGCCCCCTACTTAACCTAATGATGGTCCACCAGCATTAAGTTTCCTGGTTGTTTCCCTGAAATCTGTAGGAGTAGTATGGCTTTTTGGCATAGTCCCAAATTTATAATAGAAACCTCTAAAATTTTGTCATCTTTCATATCTGAGGGTTTTTGTATCCTTATTAACATTTGTAGCTTGATAGGGATAAAGTGGCCAAATTAAAACTAGAGGTCAAGCTATTATTGGCAACCATAATTCGAACCTCTTCTGAAGACCAAGCTATATGTACCTCTCTGTCCTTCCAAGGGATGCTTCAAAATTCAGGGGACTATGTGGCTCAGATTTCCTTAGCCCAACAGTCAATTTCTCCCATCTCTTTTCAATTCTGGAAGAGGCAAGCTTCCAAAACAGATATGGTTGACCTTTGAATTCTTCATACACTTGCTTTCTGATATCAAATATTTTTACTCTTTGTGTTTGATCATTGAACCCATATGCAATAGTAAGCTAAGTTTTTAGCATTGTGTAAGGATCTGTACTTTCTACTCGTAGTGGTATAGGCTCATCTCTTTCAGCTTCTTCATAGGCTTCCAATTGTCTGCCATAATTAGTTTCATTGGTTTTCCATGACATAAGTGACCTCAAATAAATATTGCCAATATAAAGAAGTGGATTCCACTCTATTTCAAAGGGAATTATCAATCCATGCAAATAAAATTCACATAAAGAATTCTTTAGCCAGCTAGGGGCTACCTAGTATGCATCATAAAATTCTTTGGCTGTATGAATAACAGGATCTAAATTCCTTGAAATTCTCATTAATTGAAACCAAATAAATTGTTCCTTTAGGCACATAGCATAAACCCTAGGCGGTGGTCTACATTCCACAATTTTGCTAGTTATTTTCATCATTTCATCCATTTTCTTTTTCATTTCCTGGATTTCCTGTTTCTGCCTTTCAATTTCTATTTTCAGTTTCTTCTTCTTTTCCTTCCAAAGACTTTGTTGAATTTCAGTCTTTGCTAATTGGTGAAAACTCAAGGTTTGAAATGTGACCGGTCTCCATGCGGTCCTAAGGTATTCCAAAAATTCAATAAAAAATGTCTTCTTATAAACAACCATTGCCTGACAAGTTACAAAGGGTAACAGTGTGTCATTGGGCACTTCTAATTGTTTAGTCTGTTCTTCCTCTTGCTGTAGGATGAATTCCTGTTGCTGAGCAGGAGGAGATTGTACTTCCTCTGGAATTTGCCTAGCAGCCTCAGCCAAGTCATCAAGACTTGGCATTCTCCTTTCATTACTATCATGTTGTGCTTCGTCAACTTCCATTGGCTCATTTTGCATGTCCTCAGAAACAATAGGTGGGCTATGTGAAACATTCTCAGATACATTCTGAGAATCATTATGACTAAGTTCTTCAGACTCCTCTAAAATTATCATAACTTCAGGTTGAACAGACGTTGAGGTGACTTTATGTTGTTTCCTTGCTGAAACTCTTTTTGGTAATGTGGCAACTGCAAGAGGCATTCTCATGGATTTCCTCTTTCTGACTTGCCTAAAGGGTTCAGACTCAACATAAGAAGATGATGGTGAAACTGCAGTGACAACAGGTGTTGCTGGAGGAGGAACTGCTACAGGAAAAGGTGCTGCAGGAGAGGGACACTGTTGTCTTTGAACATGAGGATCAGACTCTTGGGTTTGTTCTGCCCTAGATGACTCTGCTACCTTCATTTTTCCTTTTTTTCTTCTACTAGCAGACCTAGTTTGTACTCTGGTAGAGGGCTCTGGTGTCGAGGCCGCGAGAATAGATGATGTAGGGGTAGGTGCTGCAGGGAGTGCTTTGGGAGGTTTTGGAAGTTGCAGACCCTTTTGGGCAACAAATTCTTGCCAAGAAAGGGGTGATACATCCCTTAGAGAACGCTCAATCAAAAGTTTAATGAGGGCTTGATGGGCAATAGACTTGTCCCTTCCCCTCTGGGTTTCATGGGCACTTTGTTTTAAAATATTTAATAAGAAATTTGGGCCATTAACAGCTAACCCATGCCTCATATGGCTCAATAATTTAAAATGGTAGGAATGTAAATAGGAGAAGCGTCCCTTACAAGTTAAGTACCTGATTATGAATGCAGCATATTTTGCATATGGAAAGGGCAGTGACACTCATTTGTATCCTTGTTTAGAGACCTCCAAGGGTCCATCAGTTGGTATTGTAAGTTCTTCCCTAGTAGAAACAACATCTGAAGAGAAATTTTCTCCTACTGCAGGAAGCCCGGTTACTTCAGCAATTCGTTCTTCTGTTATAGCCACTGTCAGACCCCATACTAAAGCTTCCCCTTCTGAAAGGGTTCTTAAAAATTCACCAGTAGCTTCTTCATTAAAAGAATCTAACCTTAGAAAATAGTTTAGCCAACCACAATTACTAAATGCCTGAACTATTTGAGGATTTTGTGTTAAGAGCTCATGAGCTGCAAGCTCATGTCTTACCAATTGACCACCCATATTCACAAATTACTCCTGCTGAGATTCTAGAAACCCAAACCTTTTCTAAAAATTCAAAAGAAAATTCTTCTGCTCTCCTTCTTTTTGCTTCCTTCTGTCCTGTTGTCACTTTTCTCTTCTTTTCCAAGAATGACTCGAAAGATAATTGCATGTAATGATTGTTAGGAACTACTCTTATCAAGTAGTTAATGTTGTTTAGGATAAAACACACAGCCATATTTGCAAAGTACAAGAAGAATAAAAATATCTTATTAGTTGTGACAACAACATAAGAAAAGGTTTGAAATGGATTATCCTACCCCCTACTTAAATTTTAACATGTGTCCACACATGTGCGAAAGGATAGGCGAAGAATGGGCGATAATGACTGATATGTACATAGCAGTTGATGAATTAATGAAATAAATAAACAATGTGATAACAAAAGATATCATGTACCTTTTAATTAATGCTCGTATGTGCTGGGAAAGATCACAATGCACCATGAATTGACGGCTAGAATAGAAACCATGAATGAGGGCAGTACGACAGGATGGATGAGGTGGAAGAAAAGGGAATGAGTGGTGGTGATGGATGAAAAGTGGAGAAAGTGGCTCCCTTAAAAATGAAACCTTTATTATGGGCATGCAATTTGGAATTCAAAGAGATGTTGTAGGAGAAAGACCGAAGCCTTTCGCTGCAAGAAGATCAGTGGCCGCATTCGAAACAAACTACTACATAAATTCTTCTTTGGACGTTGGTTTATGATACAACCGAAGACGGTGTCCATTAACTAGTAGCTTGGATCAAACTGGATCTATTATAGCCAATTGCACTGAGCCATTATCAAACACATTTTCTATTTCATAAGGACCAAGCTATCGTGTGGTTAGCTTACCTTGATTTTCCTTGTACCTGGAGTTATAGAGTAGCGCCCAATCACCAGTAGAGAATTGTTTAGTTCTAATATGATTGTCATGCCATTTTTTTCTTTGCTATTGGATAGTTTTAGTATGTTGCAGGGCAGCTTTCCTCATCTCATCCAATGCATTCAGCTGCAGGAGGCGTTCCTTTTGAGCCTCAGAGATATTAATGTTAAGTTGGAGAGCAGTCCTCAAGGTTTTATGCTCAAACTCTATTGGCAACATGGCAGTCTTACCATAGAGTAATTCAAAAGGAGTAAACCCTATAGTTGTTTTCCATGTTGTCCTATAGGCCCAGATTGCTTCAGGAAGATGACTGCTCCAATCCTTCTTGTGCAATTGGACTGTCTTTGTAAGGATTGCCTCAATTTATCTATTGGTAACCTTTGCTTGGCCATTGGCTTGAGGGTGATAGGGGCTAGAATTTATATGTCTAATCTTGTAATCATTCATCAATGCAGTGATTAAGCTGGATGTAAATTGAGCTCCTTGATCAGTAACAAGTTCCCTTGGGACTCCAAACCTTGTAAAAATCTGCTCATACAAGAACTCAACAACTTTATTGTCACGAGCATGTGTCATTGCTTTTACTTCTACCCACTTGGTTACATAATCAATACACACCAAAATGTATGATTTTCCATTGGATGGAGGATCAATAGGCCCAACAAAATCCATGCCCCATTTGTCAAAGGGACTGACTACCACTTGTGGATTCAGGGGCATTTCATCAGACCTTGTTGGTCTCCCCATGCGTTGACATTTGTCACATTTCTTGGTGTAGGTTGCAACATCTTTGTGTAGTGTAGGCCAATAGTATCCTATATTAAGCACTTTCATCGATGTTCTCTTCACTGCAAAGTGCCCACCACATGGCTCATCATGACAGGGATACAAAATATTATAGGTATCATCTTCCCTAACACACATTCTCATGACTTGGTCAGGTCCTATGTAAAATAAATAGTCTACAATCCATGAAAAGTTAAAAATTTTCTCAACCGACAATTTCCTTTCTTTTGGTGAGAAGTGAGCTGGAATCTTGTTCGCTGCTAAATAATTTGCAATATCTGCATACCATGGAGTTTGAGCAGCAATATAAAATAAATGTTCATCAGGAAAGCTATCATCAATTACCTCAGGGGTGGCAGGTGTAGTTGTTTGAAGTCTTGACAAGAAATTAGCCACCACATTAGCCCGGCCTAGCTTATCAATAACTGTGATATCAAATTCCTACAACAATAGGAGCCATCTTGCTAATCTGCCAGATATAGTAGACTTATTCATGAGGTACCTTATTGCTGCATGATCTGTATGAACAAATTTTTGGTAACCAGTGACATAATGTCGAAACTTGTTTAGGGCATACACAACTGCTAGCAATTCTTTCTCTATGATAGTATAGTTTAATTCAGGGCCTTGAAGATTTTTACTAATGAAATATATGACATGCTCTATGGAATTCTCTTTCTATCCTAAACCTATCCTTATGGCATGATCAGAAGCATCTGTATGTATATGAAAAGGCAGACTCCACTTCGGTCTTTGAAGAATAGGTGCCTGAGTAAGTAAGTTCTTAAGCAGTAGGAAAGATTTTTCACAAGCCTTAGTCTAGGTAAATTCAGAATCCTTATTCAATAAGACATATAGTGGATTGGCTATTTTGCTGAAATCTTTGATGAATCTTCTATAATATCCAGCATGTCCTAGGAAGCTTCTAACATCCTTTTGTTTCATAGGTGTTTGCAAAGTTAGAATAACTTCAATTTTTGCAGTATCAACTTGAATTCCTACTTGAGAGATATGATGGCCTAAAACAATTCCCTCTTGCATCATCATAAAGCATTTCTCACAATTCAAAAATAAATTTTGCTCCTTACATATTTTCAACAATTTTTCCAGATTGGCTATTGCTTCTTCATAAGTAACTCCATAAGCAGTGAAGTCATCCATGTAGATCTCCATAGAATCATGAGAAATATCAACAAAAATACTAATCACTAACCTTTGAAATATTGCAGGTGCATTACACAGTCCAAAAGGTAAGAAAAAGTAGGAAAAAGTGCCCCATGGACTGATAAAAGTTGTTTTGTCTTGATCCTTAGGGGTGATTCTAATTTGATTATACCCACTATATCCATCCAAAAAGGAGAAATATTTTTTACCAGACAATGAGTCTAGCACTTGGTCAACAAATGGCAGTGGAAAGTGATCCTTTTTAGTTGTTGTGTTTAGCTCTCTGTAGTCTACACAAACTCTCCATTTTCCACTTTTTTCAGGAACAATCACCAATGGAGACACCCATTGACTGTCTGAAATGGGGTAGATAAAACTAGCATCAAGCAATTTCTGGAGCTTTGTTTTAACTATTTCCCTGAGTGCTAGTTTTATCCTTCTTTGAGGCTACCTGAAACACGAAAAATCTTCCTTAATGTAGATCCTATGAGTACAAAGTTGAGGATCTATTCCCTTCATATCCCCATAGTCCCATGCAAAAACTATGTATTGTTCTTGCAACATTGTGACTAGGGAAACTTGTTGAGATTGAGGCAACTTATTATTGATATTCAGACAACAGCCTAGAGACACTTTTACTTACTTGGTAAGATCATTCATGGAGGCTGCTGATAAAGGTGGTGTTTGTATTTCATATGGAAGCAAATTATGATAAAATACAAGAGATTCAGGTGATAGGTTCTCAGAATTCAGTTGCTATAGGAAACACTACTAAGAACAGCTATCTGCAGCAGATGGGCTACTCGGACCAGGGTTGGACTACAAAATGTGTAAAAGTAGGTCATCCTCACTCTGAAGCTATGAAAACAGATTAGTTTGCAGTATCATTAGTTGAGCCAATGAATTGACTTCCTTAGTTTCCTCTCCTAAATCTGGCCAAATTGGTTGAGACAAGTCTGGTTGAGGCTGAGTAGGTGGGTATAAAGCCAATTTCTTCCTTGACTAACCATTAGAAATTGTCATGTCTCCTGAACGAAATCCTATAAAAGCATCAACTATGGCTAACCATGGTCTACCTAGGATGATAGGATATCCTCCCAAAGTTTCCTTAGTGGACAATATGGTGAAATCTGCTAGGTATTCCCCAGACTCAAGGATGACAATAACATCTTCTACCATTCCATCAGGTTTTACTGTGGAACTATTAGCAAGCTGTAGGACAGTAGGTGTAGACTGAATATTTAAGATATTCAAATACTCCATTGTATTCTTGGTCATTACATTGATGGCTACACCAAGGTCAATCAAAACATTCTTTATTATCTGACTATTAATATTTATTTGTACCACAGGTCTCCCATAATCAATATATTTTGGAATGACTACCTTCCCTAACATAATATCTACCAACTATCCTAGAACATGGATAGTTTGGGGATCCTTTTTCTTTCTTCCAGGTTTCTTTAAGCATGCCTCCATAATGGATTTTCCATAAATTGAGACATCTTTAATGGCTTGAAAAAGGGGAATTTGAATGTGTACATTCTTTAACTGATCCAAAATATCAAAGGTAGGCTCTTCCATAGACTTGGATGTAGTAATTTGCAATCTCTAAGGAAAAGGAAGTTTGGCCTGATGCTGCAGGATAGGCTCCTTAGAGACAGTATCTGATATAGGTATATGTTCTGCAATATCAGTAGGTTGCTCAGAGGCAGAGTTTGGAATCTCTGTTATTACAAGCGGTTGTGGAGCAGGGAGAGTGGTTCCAAACCTGAGATGGATATCATGAATATCCAGGGCATAAGCTTGATATTGATTGGATTCTACAAAATACATAGGTTTTTGTTGTTACTGCTGCTTATTATTAGGATTTGGCAATGGTTGAGCAAGCATAGGTGTTTGTTTTGGAGGGCCGTATTTACTATAGGTGTTGCAGGAGGTGGCATGAGGGCATGAGGTTGTGGGTGCTGAAACTGCAGAGATCCAGGGGATTGGTTCTACCATTACTGAGAACCTCTCCATTGAGGATTCTGCTGCCAGTTACCTTAGGGTGGAGTCCATTGTCCTTATGGCTGCTACCAACCTCCTTGAGGAGATTTCCATTAAGGACTCTGATAGTTAGGCCAGTGTGATTAAGAAGTATTCCAAGGTGGTGATGGGTCATATGTAGGTTGCCATTGGTTACTGTAATTAGAATAAGGATTACAAAAATTCAAAGGGTCTTGATTCATACCTTGTCTTTGAGCCCATGGTCACCTTTGTGCGACAAAGAATACTTGGTCATCATCAATCTCTACCATCTTAAAGTCAGTAAGTAACTGCTTAGCCTCCAGGTTAGCCACCATTTTACATCTGCAGTCTCGTTTCTTCTATCTACAATGTGGACAAAACTCGACCAAGATTGCTTCAGCTTCCTCATGTTTCTTCCGAGCTTGCATAGTATCCAATTGTGTAGCCATGTTGTTTATGATATCCTACTTGAAATCAGAGAGCAAATTTGTGATCTCCATCTGTGAAACTCCATTAATAGAAGAATTTCCCACTGTGGCTTGATGACCTCTACCCTTCTTAACAATTGCTCGAGAGTAGTTGAGGCATATTTTCTTTATATCATCCCAAGGCAGTTGGGTTATATCTCCTCCTCCCATCAGATCCAGGGCATCTATACAGGTATCACTAATTCCCCTTAGAAAAAGTAGCTTCTAAGATTCTTCATTGAGAGTATGGTCTGAATTATTTTTCAGGGAAAACAAGAATCTTGAGATATAGTCTTCCAGGCTTTCATCCTCCTTTTGTTGAATTCTGAATATATCATCACCCTTACTACCACTCTTACAATATTCCTTGTATTTCTCAAAAAAAAAAATTGCATGACTGCCCAACTATCAACAACACATCTTCCCAAACTCATGAACCATCTAATAGCTCCTTCCTTCAAAGTAGAAGGAAACAAATTTACCCTGTGAGCATCTGAAGTGTAATCATAGCTGCAACAGAGGATGTCAAACTAAAACAAGAAAGTGTCTGGGTCCTCTGTAACTAGTCCATAGAACTTGGGGAGTAATGAAGAAGGAATATTTTTAAGGTTATCATTATCTTGTTGAGCAATGATGGGGAATTCAAAAGTAGGAGGTCTATTAGGTGGATTACATGTCATATTTGTTGGGCAGAGTATCAAAGCAAATGGATTTTCTTCAGGTTCTTCATCAGCTGGGTTGAATGGTAATTCAACAAGCAGGTTTTCAGCAAATGGATTGATATCTTGGTCTCCTCCTTCCTCAAATAGATTATAAACTAGTTCAGGATTGTGATCAAAGAATGTAAGGTTAGGGACAAATCTTCCCAGAGCGTTTCTTCTTCTATGCATGCAATAGAATGAACCGTAACTTGAATTTTTTTTGAAAATGCTTGAATAACAGACTAAACTACTACTAATAATGACTATGACAAGTTCTTAGCTTGACACCATCCCCGACAATGATGCAAAAAATGGTCACGTCCACAAAAGGATATAAAAGTCATGAAAAATCCTAACCTGGGAATTGGACATTCTAGCAGGAAACTAACATCTTCTTATGGTTGTTCATTTACTTTGTCAAACTAGGGAACATATACTTGAAATGGAGCAGCACTATATGTGCACTAAGAACCAGTTTCAGTCACGATTTACTAGAAATAAATGCATGAAAGGAATTCTACTTATACTACAGAAATGTAACATAAAACTTTCTTAACTTAAGCATAACTTAATCAAAGCAGACATCACGACAACTGTTACTAAGAAACAAACTATGAACTAGCCTTATGTTGCAGGAACAAACACAGGGATGGATTTCTGATGCAGCAGGAACAATATAAGACTGAGTTTGCACTGAAACTTTCTAGAATGAAATCTAACTTATGATCAACAAGAAGTAAACAACTAACTAACTATAGATACTTACTAAGTGGCCCCCCTTAGCAAGCATCAACCAGCTATGCAAGAATTGAACTCAGAACTTCATCAGCTTTTATTCATAAACTCAGAATGATATACATTGTTCTGCTCATATGAAAAATAACACAAAACTCTATCTCTTATCATAGTACTAACTCTTACATATTCTACTTCTTATTATCATACTAAAATTTTCATGGTATGCTTGCTCACTCACGTAGGAGGAACACTTATTTAAACCAGAAAAGCAACTAACTAACTAATAGAGAAAGAGGTGGACATAAAATGTATTCTAAAATCAAGGAACATACTTCTCATAAATGAAAGCATATCTGTTCAACCCGAGCCAAGGAGAAGATTTAGCATTCCACTCTTTCCAGATTAATGATCACAGTTTCTTCCTAATGACCCGGTCAGAGAGTCTTCACTGGAACAACTTCCTCGATGTCGTGCAGGAAATGGACTTTACTACAGGGCCAAGATCCACTGCGCTTGACTCATTCATGGTCCTTTCAACAACTTGCGATGCACAAGGTGACAGAGGCGAAAGAAAGAATGCGTGGAAAACAACATGATACATTCATTAATAAAATATTAAATCTATTTCAATATTCAAAAACCATATGCATTATACCAGTCATTCGGGAGGTCAAACAGGGTAATTAATAAGACACATAGAGATGTTAAGCTGCAGGAATATAGGAATGTATTGCAACAGGATACTACCCGATTTCAGATAAAAAGTATTTAATCACATAGTTAAAACATTCATTAGCAATAAGAGTAGAGATATTAAAAATACATCATGACAATCAAATTATGAGCATATCTTGAGCTCATCAAGGCCCTTGACAAAAATAAACAGGGGTTCAGAAAGAGCAACCAATAAACATTCAAACCCCTACATAAACAAAATTGGAGAGAAACTTCCAACCAAAAAATACTCACAGCTGTCATAGGAAACAAGAATCCTACAAAAGAACAAGAGGCAACATCACCAAGCTTTGTAGGGCCAAAGTGATTGGAAAAACTGGAACCTCTTTGGGAAGAGCAGCCATCTAACTATAGCAAGAAAACATAACTAGGGGAAAGAGGCACCACCAAGGGAAATGAGAGGAAACAAGCATCAAAGAAATCCAGCCTAGTGGCTACAACTGCAAGATTTGACCCAAGACAACACTGTGGCTCTCCAAACAACAACTGAATCCTCACAACATTCACCCAAGACAGAACCCTAACCCTAGAAATAACATTTCTAGCAGTAGCCCAAAACAGAACCCAAAGGGAGCCACAAGCTCCACTGTAGCCCTCAAGCAGAGAAACGGCTGAAACTAGAATCCACCCTCCAACAACTCCATCTGATCTAATCTCAATGCCAAGCCCAACAGGGACCTTGAATTCCCCTCGACCAACTCCAAAAACCTTGAAACCTACCCCACCTATCGACGCCCTACCAGTTCCCACGATCTCAGCCATAGTTTGCAGCTCAAGGCCAACCCAGAATAAAAATGAGCTGCCTACACCTCCTCCTAGATTTACATCACCTTCCTCTAAGTCATCCTCCTCGACATAAGAATTTGAAATCCCTCCTTGTGCACGCTCTCTCGCTTAAGTAATTAGTTATCAATGTAATATTTCCAACATTTCCTCCCTTATTTTAATTTTTCTACAAATGTATACCCTAAAAGCACTTATTCACTTTTCCAAGGGACCCCCCTATACCATAGAAAAATGGATCTTTAGACATTTTAATGGTCATTTAGGTCTTTTTTTTGTGATGCTTGGCTTATTTTTCTTAGATTTAATGTTGCAATGTAACTTAAACATTCTGAATATTCAAATTACGATGTCTTGTGAAGGTGTTGTGAAGTGTTGTAACACGTTTCTACACTTTTCTATACTTTTCTTATTATAATTCATCTAAACATTCTCTTTTTATCTCTTATCAAGTCCTATTTCAAAATGTTGTAAAGTCTTGTAACAAGTTTTCATGCTTTTATAGGCTTTTCATCTACACCCTTCTTATGCTTTATTTGGCCCCTTTATGCACTTATAAGTCATAATTAAGTGTGTTTTTTAATACAAATCCGACAAACAACATTAAAAGAAAATTAATTCTCAACACCCACTTGTAAGCCTAGAGTGGGACCCATTCACCATGGGTGGCAAATGAGTCCCTCTTGGCACAAAATTCAAAATAAATTCAAATTTCTTTTAGGTTTTTGTTCATTATGACCTTATGTCATCCTATGATGTTGTATTCTTAGAAAATTAGGGAATAAGTGTGTATAAATAAGTGTTTTTCCATCCATTTTAACCCCCATTCATCTCATTCACTCATCCATACATTCATCCATTCAATCATCTCACTCAAGCATTTGAGTAACATTGGATCATTGAATCAAGCATCTTGGAGCAGCCATTGACATATTTTCAAACTTCAACAACAAGGTTTTGGTGAGTTGAGGACACTTGTATGTTTTCTATTCATCATTCCTTTCTTATTTTCGTTTCATTTCTTTATCAAGGGTTTGATTACCAAAGTGGGATTTGACCAAGGAAAATCTCTATACTCTAACTATTAACCATTTTTCCCATCTCTACATGTGTGTTTGTAGATCTTGTAGGAATATTTGTCAATGAAATACGTGTTGAAAAGTGTTCAAAAAGTCATGAAAGTGATTCAAGTCAACTAAACCCTAATTTAAGCTTGGAGAAAACATTCAATCTATTTTTTGCAGATTTCACTCTGTCAACCCGACAAGAAGACAAGTACAGATCTGGACCCACAAAATTGACCCTTGAATTTGTAGAATTTTGGAGGAGTATTGATTCACCATCAGTGGTGAATGAGTCCCACTTTTAGGCTGGAAAACTTGATTTCATCATAATTCAATTATGGACAATTAGAAACTAGTTCTAGCAAAGTTTACCAGAAGAAGGATTGATTCACCATCAATGGTGAATGAGTCCCACTGGTCATCAATAGTGATTTTTTCAAATTCCAAAATCCTCCAGCATCATTATTCCATCTCTAGGTGCACTGTGTTCAATCTCATTCAATTATGATTTCATTTGTTTATGTTTCTAGTTCATTTCTGCATTTCACACTGTGTTTTCAAACACTTCATATTTCATTAGTTTTGATTACATAATCAATAAATTTGATCATTTCATTTAGGCTTAATTCCATATTTCATACATTAGTTTGAGTGAACCACCACATTCTTTGGGTCTATCTCTCTCCTTTTAGGTGAAAAACCCTAAGAGTGCAAGAGAAGTTCATAGCCTTCCACCCAAAAATTGTTGTTTCACCCCCCTTAAGTCTTATATAATAAAAATTGTTGATTACAAAATTAATATACATCTTTGTGAAGATCTTCCTTGGAAAAACAAATCCTGAATCAGGTGGAACTCCATCAAGCTACCTCATGACCCTTAGAAAGGTGTAGCCCCTAGCTGAATTCCCTAGTTCTTCCTCCCATGAACTCTTGAATTATTTGAAAAAATCAATATTGATCACTTCAAACACATGGCTCCAAAAACCAAACTTCACAATATATGTATTCTTCAAATATGTTAGCAACAACAAGGAAAAACAAAAACTTAAAGCAAAAAATGGTTCTCATGCAAAGCATCATCTCAAAGTGAGAAGCTAACTTGAGATGATGGAATTTCCTCCATCCTCCAATTCCACCAACCTCTAGTAACATTTATATTTAATCTTTAAACTCCCAATATAGCACCGGAAAAAATGTTTTACAACCTTTGAAATCCTAATCAACACAAAAACTAGTCTTATACCCCATCTTCTCCATGAGTAACAAAAAAAGGTCTTTAAAACTCAGACAATAATACAATTGAGTGGATATTAAATGAATAGAAAAAATAAATTGCTTACGATGATCTACACCCTTTGGGCCAATTTCCTTATCTCCAGATTAAAAACTAGGCATAAGTTGATCCAATGCTTCAGCAAATGTGCCCTCACTCCCAAGTACAATGTGTGCATTATTGAACTCAAGCCTGATATAGCCACTCCCTACTATAGTTATCTAGTTTGGTACCGAATCCAACTTTAGGGCATGTTCACTAGTAAAAACAGTCTTGTCATCAATTTCAAATGATTGGGGGGGAGGGAAAGGAACAAAATCCTAGTGGCAATAATATTATCTTTGGAAGTAGATATTTTGTCAGAGAATCCAACTTTACCATATTTATCTTACTGTGAGTGGTCACATGTGTGAACTTCAAAGTTAACACCACTTGAAGGCAATGTGAATCTAGGGAGCCAAAGAGAAAATACCTTCTTTTTATTGTGCATTCACCCCCTTGAAAACTTCATTACCATTTTATGTGTACAACCATGCAATAATAAACCATCATGTGATTTTGAAAAACATATTTCAATTTATACCCTATTTTTCCATGCACGCCTCTTTTAGGCTAAGAAACTAACGAACAAAATTCACTTTCCAATTTTATTCCAGATCAAGAAAATTCCAGGAAGCTTCCATGAAGATATTTACTTCTAGATGAAATACTTGCAGAATGTATAGAATAAAACTTGAATATTCCATGAGTAGAATTGGTGTACATATATATATATATATATATATATATATATATATAGGTAAACACTTACTAGAATTAGCTCGAGACACTAGTCCAACAAAACTCTTAAAGAAAATAAAACAAAATTCTCTCCATATGATTGAGTCTGTACTTCAAACCAAAAGAAATATGTACTAAATTTATCAACAGAGTGGTGTCACCTATTGCACATTTTGGTATAGTCCTCCATATAAATGACTTTCTTGAATGATAGCCCAAAAAAAATTGTACTTAGTCAAGGATAGGCTTGATTGCTACTCAAACCTCCTTATGCCATCTTTTTTCATTTCCTTCAAATTCCCTTCTTCCCTCTCACACTAGGTTCTTTATGCCAACATCAGCATTTAACATAGTACAAGATTACAAATTGGATTTGATACCATATGAATATGAATGCAATTAATTAATTACTAATATGAAAGGAAACCATTATAAAGGATGGTGAGTGTAACCACCTATAACCACCTTGATGTGAATGAATGTGTGCTTTAACTAATTAGTTATCAATTTAAGTGGTGTATAAAATTGTACTCCCTTGATGGAGGTGGTACAATTTCACATTTAATTTGGACCTATTTTAGTACCCTTGCATTGATGACCCTTTAAATCATCATTAACATGCCCATAAGACCCTTTATTTTGGATCCCAAGGTTTATTTCAATGAAAATCACAACAAAATCAACAAAGGCATTCAATTTCATAACACCCATCATTTTCTCACCTTGAGAAACTAGGGTGGGACTCATATGCCATCTTGGGCATATGAGTTCCCCTAGGTGGGACCCACATCCCACAAATGGCATATGATTCTCGAGTGGCCCCTTTTTAGGGTTTGAGCAGAAAATTAAAGTTTTCATTTTAATTTTTTGGTTGATGTTGACATTTGGGGTCTAATATACGATAAATTAGATGAAGTACCTATAAAAAAAGGTTTCAAATCATTATTTCATCTAAGCATTCATAACATCAACTTGGGCATTCAAGGATGCTTTCACAAGAGCATTCAAAAGAAAGGAGCACATAAAGTTGAAGTCTAGGAGTAGCATTATAGTGTTTTAGTAGGTCTTCAAGCTCACTTTCAATTTAAGATCTAGCATTGTCAAGGATTGATGATAATTACCTATGGAGAATCATGATGGATGCTAGGTTGGGGTGATGTAACTAGCCATCAAACTGAGCCTAATGAATTTTTTCCTAAGTGATTCTATCCTCCATTATCATTGTACTTTCTACCTAAAGGTTCAAGGTACATGCATTATTATTCCTTATTAGGCTGATTAAAGATCTCCCAAAGTGAGTCATTCATCTTTATGTTTCATTTATGCATCTTATTCTTGCACATTAGAATAGGGTTTTATGACATTTTAGATCTTCTAATCTTAGATGCACTTAAGATAAGGGCTTGCACTCATATTTACTCTCAAGATCTATTATTTCTATCAAGGTTTAACTATCAAACTAGGGGTTTGACTAAGGAAAACCCCCCATAATAAAATCAATACAATATTCTATTTTGTAAGTTTTTAGTAGGTTAAAATCTAGAAACCAATTTTGGAAGGAAAATCAGAGATAGCAGAACAAATTCAAATCTTAGCTTTCTGAAAAAGCAGAATAGGACTGATATGCCACTTGTGGCGTATGAGTCCTGGTATAACACTTTTCTCAAATTTTGGAGGATTCAAACTTACCACTATGAAATTTGGGTTTCTTCCTAGAAATGCTAAATTGGGACTAAACCACCCCTATTGGCATATGAGTCCCAATTTTGAGCTCAAACAACTTTTCCAATATATAATAGCCCCACATCTACAAAGCATGAACTATTCTGGCCAACTCTAAATCATGCGGTGCGTAATTCACCTCATATTGTTAAAGATTCCTAGATTCATACGCTACTACTTTTCTATCCTACATTAGCACTACTTCTAATCCCTCTCCTAAAGCACCTATGATTACAATGAATCTTCAATTATGATCAGGGATGGTTAGCACTACTATTTTCATGAGCATCTTCTCTAGGAGTTGGAACACCTACTCACACTTCTCGGTCGATTCAAACTGTGTTCCTTTCCTTTGGAGTGACATGATCAGAGATGTAATCTAGGAGAACCCTTGCACAAAATTTTTAGTATCCTACGAGGCCCATGAAGCTATAGAATTCTAACACATTTTGAGGCACTGGCCATTCCATGACCACTTTGATCTTCTTGGGGTCTATAGAGACTCCCCCAACTAAAATAATATGGCCTAGATAGGGCACCTTATCTTGATAAAATGAGCACTTGGATCTAGCTTCCCAAATAATTTATTCTCTCTCAACTGCTGTAAAACTATCCTCAAGTTCCTATCATTCTCTTCAATAGACTTTGAATAAACTAGGATTTTTTCAATAAAAATAAAGACAAAATTATCCAAATAATCTCTTAACACATTATTCATGACATTCATGAAAGTTACAGATGCATTGGTCAACCCAAAAGGTACCACGGTGAACTTGTAATGTCTATATCGAGTTCAGAAAGAATTTTTAGAATATCTTCTTCCTTTACTCTCAAATGATAGTATCTTGACCTAAGATCAATTTTGGAGAACATTGTCACTCCCTTCATCTAGTCAAACAACTCATCAATCCTTGGGAGGGGGTATCAATTCTTGATGGTTTCCTTGTTCAACATCCAATAGTCTATACACATATGCAAGGTTCCATCCTTCTTTTTCAAAAAGATAATTGGTGCTCCCCATGGAGACACACTGGGTCTTTTGAGCCCTTTTTCCAACAATTCCACTAACTGGTCCTTCAACTCATAGAGTTTAGTTGTGTTCATCTAATATGGTGCTTTTGATTGAGGCTCAACTCCTAGTACAAGGTCAATAGAGAAGTCAAATTCTCACTTTGTCGGTAACCCCATGAGTTCATCAGGGAAAACATCTTGGAGCTCCTTAAGAATAGGGTAGTCATCTAAATATGGTTCATTGCTATCAGGGTTACTGATATGCACAACATAAATAGCATATCCCTTCCAATGAGCCTTTTTGACCTACACAACAGAGATTTGTTTAAGTTTTAAAATTCTTTACATCCCACAGATCTTGACTGTGTTTCCATAATCATCTAGGAAGCTAACCATATTATCCTTATGGTTCACTGTATACTTATTCTTGATTAACCAATTTATCACCAAAATTACATCATATCAGCCTAAGGGTGTCACATACAAGTTGAACTGGGTTTGGAAGTTTGGAAGCTCCAACTCGTTGCAAAATAGATAGGTGTCTACCCTCCACTCTACTCGATTTCCATACTTCACTTTCCATGAGTTTTCCATGTATCTAGGTCTAATAGGTATCTTAGATATTTCTCTAGGGTCTATGAAACATTTGGTAGCTCTAATACCAATTGAAATAGAGATAGTTCAGCCATAGAGATTACCAATCAACTATATTGGAAAAGTGTGATACTCTGCCTACTTGTTATCCTTTGTAGTGTGGATCTAATGATGTTGAGACTACTAATAGTTTCCTTCCCTTTGTGACTTTGACTGTTGTAGGAAATTAGAGGCATAATGATCACCTCCACAAGTATAACACCCATCATGAGGCCCTTTGAGACCTCCTAGATTGACCTCTCTGAAGCCCTTCTAATTTTGGTCATCTTTTCCTATGCTAATATTTTCCTTCTTGCTATTTCCACCATTACCATCTTCACCTTTCTCCTGTGACTCACTTCCCATCTTGAGATTATAGATCTAATGGTTCTTGTCTCCTTTATGAAACTTCTGGTTCCCAAAACATAACTAAGGATTTGAATTCTTGTGATAATTGGATAACTGTTGTAATTTATACTCCTATTTGGTGGCCTTCAAGTAGACTCCATTCATGGTAAGAGGATAATGCATGTCCATATATGCTCTGATGTGGGGTCTAAGTCCCAATATGAACTTTCAAATATGAAAACATTTATCTCCTTCATACTGAAGCACATACTTTAGTAGATTAGTGACTTTTCTCAGAATTGGGTCATAGTCATGCTCCCCTAAGTTAGGTTTTAGAATTCTATCACCTTCTTGTCAAAAAAGAGTTGCAGTAACCATCTCTTTCTAAAATATTGGAGGAAGAGTTTCCAAGTAATCTCAGCAAGCTAAAGGTTCCTTTCAATCTTTTCATTATCCCAGCAAGTAGCTACTTCTTAAGCAAAAGTTGATACGTAGCCCATGTCACTTAGTTTTTTTGGATAGGTTATGAAATCCAAAGTATTTCTCCATCTCAATGATCTACACCTTAACTCCTACTCTGATGGCTTTACCATCAAACATAGGCGATGTTAATCTTTTGAGATCCTTTCCTAGTTCTTCTTCAATTTGACCTCGAGGGCCTTCTAGTGGACCGTCCTCTCCCTAATTGACTTCTGCATTCTTATGAACCTAGTCCTTGTGTGCCACTGGAACCTCATGTTCTATGTGATTCATATGAGCCTCTTTCCTATTTAGAAGTTCTAGAATCTATTCAAGCCTCTTGTTTGGTCCATTGTCTAACCCACTACTACTTGTCTCTTATCTAGTGGTCACCATATTGGCTTACACCTGACCTACATCACATTTCACGTCTATCATACCTTAACACTGGATTCTATGAGAAAACATTCTTATTCACATAGCATTACATAAACATGCATGCATATATCACTCATTCATTAATACATACACATTCATGCACAACAACACATGTTTGAATTCTTGATTTGAACACACCAAAAATAACATCTTGCTTTTTTTATATTAAGTGTGGTTCAATAGGCCCTTATTTAGAAAAGCTTCTTGTTACATTAATTGAATTTTTCTCATTCTCAAAGAGAAGACACTCCTCTAGGTCCTTGTTAGAATTTACATCAATTTTATTAGAAGAGGAGGTTGAGCACACAAACTCTCCTTTTCCTCTTGAGTTAATAAGGATGTGTTCAGTCCACACCCTAGAGGCCAATATTTGATTGTGGAAAGCTTCTTAATCTTATGATTTTTCTTCAATTCCTCAATCTTCTTGCCTCTCTCCATCTTAAGTTCAGTGAGGGCTTGAGCTAGAGTCTCATCACCAAGAATCTTAGGTTGAACCTTAGTCTCGGTGTTTTCTTCAACTACGACTTTCTTGTTCGAGGTCCTAACTATCTTCCCTTTCTTCCTTCCTGACTTAGGCCTTCCCATACCTGCATTCAATCCAAGTTTGTTCAATCCTCAGGACAACTCAATTTTGGTGAAAGGGTCAACTATCCCCTAGTCATGGCATTATGGACTCAAAAGGCCTAGAGTTGAACCCTAAGCTCTGATACCAAATGTAATAACCTATTCTAATTATTACTTAATTTTATTATTGTAAATGACAATAAGAATATTTAATTTTAAAAAGACAAAACTAAGCAACTATTTTTAATCATAGCAACACATGTCTAATTAAAATAAGAGTCATAATAATATGTATTCATTTCCAAATGTCAGTTACAATATACAAGTTGACTTGGCTCATTGGCCCACAAAGTCAATACAATATATAATTTTACATCAAGGTTACATCATAATCCATGATAATCATGAAAAAATCCTAGGTTTACTCTTGATGCTTGCCTCCTCTAGTGGAAAATAACATGGTTGAAGCACTTTACCACCCAACTACGAAGCTTACACTTCCCTAAAATTCTTCCAACTTGACGAATATCTGACCTTGCACAAAAAATTTAGCAAGAGAAAAATCTGCAAGGTGGAATCTGGTGCATGCCCAAACATCTACATGCATCTCTATCTATGATTAGAATAATGAAAGATCTATGCTAGGAATGGTAGAGAGTGTTATCAAAAGGTCCATACATACATAATGGGTTAATTGCTTGGTCAAGCATAAAAAATTAGTTACAACAAAAGATAGGTTTTGAATAAAGCAAAAACCTATACTCTCTATACTCCATTTCAATACCCATCCCAGAAGGTAACTTTCATCAACATAGTTATTCCTTAGCAACTATCTACCCTCTAGCAACATCTACCCTAAGGTGCTCTAGTATACTTAGGTGTTACTGTCCTACTCAACAAGAGATTATTCTTTACACACATGTCTATGGAAAAGTAATTCAATCTACTTATTTCCTCAACTTAAATAAAATTAGAAAAATAATTCAATGGATTTGTTCATTACATTATCCATTCATTTCATACACATATCACATTATTACATTCAATGTAATTCAATATTCAATTAAGAATGAAGTAAATAAGTAACAAAATAATTTATGTCACAAGTATGTGTATGTATGTAGACGAAGGTCTATGTACATACACATATATGTGCCAACTTAAGCTAATATATTTTTTCATACAATCTGAAATATAAATCATTATAATAGATTTGTTTCATTCAAAATAATGCTTTAGATTGTCATATCGTTTGATAGCAATACAAGATGTAAATCTCCTTTTTCAAGGAAAAATAGTTTTTGTTTGAACAACTTACACATATTGATGTACTATTTCTACCATAACAATGTTGTCTATATCAAAACAATGGTGTTTTTATCAAAAAAATGTTGTTTATAACAAAATAATGTTGTTTATATCAAATCATTGTTGTTTGCAAAATTTTACAAGATTTTGAGCCGATATATATCAAAAATAGTTTCATGTTTTCTAGTTTATCATGTGAATCACCAATGTTCTATTATTCTAGATGTGCAATTATATAAACAATACTAGTGTCCTTCTTCGGTGCAGGCAAAAGAATAGAATGAAATGATTGTCATTTTAAAACACCTACAAAGTTGAAACATTTATAATACTATTCGGGTTTGGAGAGTGACCCAAGTTTCTTATGGTGACTACCATAGATGTAAGTTCAAGCTACTATCATTTAAATATGACTAACAGTCGAATGAATTTTTGGCTTAATTACTAACATTTATCATTAGCTGAACCTTAAAGAATGTTGATTATCAACTTATCATGTTCAATGGCCAACTTGTAAGACTAATTCCTACTGATCATTCTATGGAATGATTCGTACATTGTTCAAGGGAATGATAACTGCATTCATAAAAAGCTATATTGTAAATCGATATTCAAATGATATATTGTAAGCAAAGAATTGGAATACTATAAATAAAAACTGGATCATTCTGATGAATGATTATATTTGTGATCAAAAGATATGTAGACAATCAATCTTAATGATTGACACATGTTCATAATGCATAAGGGAATGATATATCCATTCCTCCATCGTCCTTGGAGAATGATGTGACTGGCTTCAATACAAGAATGTTTAACTATTGCTTTGTGATTATAATCCAAACCATACACCCAAGGGCATGGCATTCCTTATTTGGCCTAGCTGAATGGAAAAATCAATAAATGTGAAAAAGAATAACAATGGTATTATAGTCGTTTCCCTAAAGGAAATGATCAACGCTTTTTACATCATTTTAAATAGCACAAAACTTTTTCTATTCAAATGAAATTAGAATAGCCATACAAATAGAAAAATATAACTTACATGCAAGGAATTACATATAGAGGTGATAACGATACAACAAACTTGACCATGCTCAACTAGAATGTCGATAGGGTGAAAATGCACAAATTTAAAACATGCAAAGGATGGCCGATAAGGCCCATTCATTATTGAACAAAGAAAATGATGATCTTACGTAATAATGACTAGGCTCTAAACTAAATACACTTGCACTTTTGAGATGTTTAATATTTTACCACTTATTCTAAAAGAATTGACATACTAAAAAGTAAATTGCAAGTTTTTTTATTAGAGTTTATTGAAAAATCAAACATGTATGTTAACAAAATCCAATTTACCTCAATATTGATGCTTTTCCTTGGCTTTTTCCCTCTATTTCCAACATAGTTGAATCACTTGCCTTTCTCCTCCCTAGATCCTCATCACCACTGGCTGATTTTTTCCAATGATTCATGCTCCAAAATGGAAAGTTTTTCTTCTCTTACCTTTTTCACATTGCTATGGGGCTTGTTTCATTCATTATTGTCATTTTTTGGCTGCCCCACTATTCAAATTTGAATAGCTTGGCCTTAAAATGAATGCAAGCCACTCATCCATTATGTCCTCAATTGATATTATTTGAAATTAACAGTAACGATTTAATAATTTTGATCCACATTCAAATTTTATATGGAATATGTATATATATATGTATATATATATATACATATATATATATATATATTTCTATTTTACTTTTATAATAGTATAATATTCAATCACTTTTCTTTTATATACTGTAGGAATTGAGTAGCATGACCCCCTATAAACTACAATGCACCTGGTAAAATTTTTAACGTGACCAGCGGCGCTGGCACTACACGCCTTTCGGTACCACAGAAGTGGGGGAGACTAGACCTCGTGACCAACCTCCTGCAACAGGAAAGATTTAGCCAACCGAGCTAGGGCCCCAACCCCATAGTATTCAATCACTTTCAAGAAAGGAATAAACTTTTATTTTATTTGAATAATGATTTTGTTAAATAAATTGGTTTTCTTATGGACTTTAAGCATTCCATTCAAATGTCACACAAATAGGTTTAACCATGCCATCATTTTGTTTTAAATTTTGAAAACACGGGATCAAAATAGACAATTAGATAAGAAATCACATATATATAATTTCATAATCCTATTGAATCATTTGAATCAAGTTAATATAAATCTTCTA
This sequence comes from Sequoia sempervirens, assembly GCA_007258455.2. Taxonomy (NCBI): domain Eukaryota; kingdom Viridiplantae; phylum Streptophyta; class Pinopsida; order Cupressales; family Cupressaceae; genus Sequoia; species Sequoia sempervirens. The sequence continues at coordinate 103,089,188 of VDFB02000007.1, read as the reverse complement.
TATGAAGTTTAAAATTCAACTATCATGTCATTTTCTGGTGTGTGTACCTAGATTCCATCAAGCTTACCATTCAATCTAGCTAAATGATCCTACTTCAATAGTGTTCTCATCCTTCAATTTGTTACCTTGCATTTGCACACACTTGCACTTACACAATTCTTCGGTAATTTTTAATTATAATAAAGTATGAGATAGTTCATAAGATCACATGGTTAAAAGATGGTCAACTTCTTTCAAATATTTCATAAATATCAAATTTTTAAATTCAACATATTGAATTTCCTCAACAATTCAATTTATTATATTATAATTTAAATGTGATAAATTGGGTTATGACATATATACAATCTAAATGGACCAAATACCTATTGGTAACAATAATTTTTTGTTATTTAACTTTTATATCCAACACAAATGTACCAATAGTTGAAGACAAAAACTATTTCTTATAAAAAACAACACATTATTATTTAAAATACAACTAATATCCAACATAAATGGATCAATAGTTGAACACTAAAATATTTTACAATCCTTCACCTTCCATGAGAAAATACAAGACACTTATTGTGTTCACCTTTGATATTTGTGATAGGACAAACTATTAATATGAATAACTCCAATGCATATGCATTGCTACCCCAAAAATGCTTACACATAGGAATAATATTTTTTACTTTCAGAATAATACGTGTTTAAATGAGCATCTTATTTTGTAAATGACAAACTTATAGTGGATAGTTATGATATTTTATTTGAAATAAAATTATTTATTTCACTTGTTAATGAATGCATTATATATATATATATAGTGTAGAAAAAAGCAACCCTTTTTTCACACTTAATTTAGGAATAATTAATACTACAATTAACTTAATTATGTCTTGATTTAGTGTTGTAATGGGTTTTACACTTTCACACTAAGTTTAGGAATATTTCAACTAAAATTGACCTAATTGTGTCTTATTTAGGGTGTTGTAAAGTGTTTTCCTACACTTTCACACTAACCCAGTGCTTTATTAATTAATTAAGGATAATTTTTTCTTAATTGGCCCTTTAAATTCAAATTCAAGCCTTATTTTTTGCATTTTCCAAAGGATTTATCCCAACACTCATTAATAATGTTGTATAGTACTTAATTTGGCAAGGTTTAATTCCTAGGATAGTGACCTAGGAACCATTCAACATTTGGCGAATGGGTCCCCACTATGTCCTCAGACCCCCTTTTGGCATATTATTTCACCTCCCTGAAAGTTGGTCCTAGAAAACTATGTTAGGACCTATTCGCCCAAGCTAGAAAATGGGTCCTCCTTAGCAGGGAAATCCCTTTTTAAATTTATTTGTGGCAGGATTTTAATGATTTTGAATCCTAAATCTAATGTCAGTTTGTGTTATTTGAATTTCAAGATTAAATCTTAAATTGTGTATAAGTATATGGTTATTTTACATAATTTCAACTAGAAGAAGAAGAAAGCATATTTCAAGCAAGCTAAGAAGCAAGAGAATTTTCATGAGATCAAGCATTCACATTCAAGAAGCAAGCAAGACTGAAGTTTTAGAGCAACATTACAAGTATTCAAGCTCATTTTGTGTCAAAGATCAAGCATTATTGAAAGCTCATTTTGTGTCAAAGATCAAGCATTATTGAAGGATTGATGGTAGATGCCTATCAAGAATCACAATGGATTCTAGGTGTTGGGAGATGCACAAGACATACAACTAAGCCTAAGGACTTGCTTCCTAAGTGATTTCATCTTCTATAATCATCCTACTTGCAGCCTAAAGAGAGGTATATTTAGATTTGTGACTTATTGAGGGGATTTGGGATCTTCTAAAGTAGGTCACTTGCATTGTTCATGTTTCATTTCATGGATCTATTCTAACATAATTGAATATGATTGCCTTTACATTATTAGGGATCTTAATCTTAGAAACACTTAAGGTTAGGATTGCACACACATTTCATGTTTTAGATTTCCATTCATCATCAAGGTTTAATTACCAAACATAGGATTTGAATAAGGCAAACCCCTATCCACCAAGAAGCTTCAAAAATTATTTTGTAGATTATTAGAAGATTTGGATCCAAAAGCAGGAGTTTCAAGTTACAAGGAAGGAGTGCAAACCTAGAAGTTAAAGATTAGATTCCAATTTTTTTGAAAGGGCCTAGAAGCCCTAACCTATTCACCCAAGGTGGCGAATGAGTCCCTATTAGAGTTTTAAAGACAATAGATTTTACATGATACAAGCTTCATCTCCTAATTCATAGTTCCCCAAATAGGTACACAAACAACCCATTCACCCAAGATGGCGAATGAGTCCCTAATAGAGTGACAGGGACAACAAGATTTGATCAGGTGTCCAACATTCCCTATTATCTATTTTTTCAAAAAAGTTATTGTTTCTCTTTGTTTTGTGTTAGATTCATTCATTGTATGTGATAGACCTAAAATTAGGGTTAATTTACTAGTCCTATTTCTTCTTCCCAAATTGTGATTTAACTCACCACCCCATCCTTGTATAAAGGAGAGATTGCAAGATCCCTAATCTTGACCTAATTCACCTTCTTAGGTTGATAGTTACTTCAAGGTTTCGATTCTCATCTTTGAAACCATAGTTAAAAAGAAGGTTAGACATCATAACTCCCTTTTTCTATGTTTCTATATATATTTATATATATATATAATTTATGTTATTTATGTATTTTTTTTATTTACATGTAAATTAATTATTTACAATATATAATATAAATATGTAATAAGATTGAATATTGCAATTACAAGTGCTATAACAACGATTCACCCTCCACAATTAGTAACCCCTCTCCCCTAATGATAATTAATTTTTATCATTTTTAATAGGCATAAATCAATCCATGTTTGAGCTGGCACCATTACATAAAGTCTCAAATTAAACGCCAACGCCTTTACATAAGCTAATAATGCGCACGTTTATTGACCCTGAGCTGAATTTGCAATTACCCTTTTGCTCCTGCATTACATTGAACACCCACCTATCTCGTTTCAAATTACAATCGAAAACGCAGACACACAAACTGTTAAAGCCTTTTTGACACAAGTAACACACTCGATGCTAACAAGCGATGCTTTCAACATTCCACGATTCGACGAATAGACGACACCGCGGAAGCAAATTTAATGCTAGTGTAAATACTAAATAAACAATCCGATTTGATCCTTACTCTGTAGTCTACACTGGCGCCACCGTTCCGTCCAAGGAATGTGACCGTTGAAGTTGGACTCCATGTTCGTCATCGTTCTCGCCAGAAATGTCTTCCAGGGATCTTCCTTTCGTCTCAGGGATACAAAAGGTGAAACAGAAGCCTAGTGCATTGGTAACTCCCAAAAGAATGAGATAATTGCTGACGTCGATGCCCTTGAGGTACCCATCCTCGACATCTTTAATATGGGTGCTTTGAGACGCGTACAGAAATCCAGAGGCCCCGATTATGGCTCCTGCTTTCCCCGCCGCAGCCGAGATACCATGACATGTGGAACGAAACCGGGTAGGGAAAAGCTCGGCTGCGATGATAAAAGTGGTGGTGTTGGGGCCGAAATTGGCGAAGAAGAATGTGAAAGCGTAGAGAGCAGCGAAGGCCGTATGGTTACCACCGCAGAAGCTGTCGCCGCATTTGGTACCGCGCCAGTGGTTGTACGGAATCGCCAGCGCGAACATGCAGACGGTCATGAAGAAAAATCCGACGAGTTGAATTGTAAGCCGGCCGATGCGATCGATGAAAGCGACCGTGAACCAGTAGCCTGGGACCGTAGAGCACAAAGCAATGATGCACTGCGCTCTTGAGATTCGATACACTTCTTCGATGGCGTTCATTTTCTTGCCCGCGGGGAGCCACCCGACGGCCGTAAAGATATCCTTCTGAAACAGGATTTCGCCGTAGAAGGCGACGTCCAGAAAAAACCAAGTGGTGGTGGTGCCCAGCAGATGCAGCCCGTGCCGTGTCATGAATTCTGCTGAAAATAAGCCGAATGTAGGCTCTCTGTCCGCAACCCTTGTGATGTTTGCTTGATCCTCTTGAATATCAACGCCAAGCACCTTAGACATGTCGGCCGCAGCCTGCTTGGCGTTTCTTTCGACAAGGGCCGTGTAGCGAGCGGTCTCTGGCATTTTCATGCGCCAGTAGTAGGTCAACGCCGCGGGGATAGCCCCGACCATTAGAATAATCCTCCACACAAAGTCCGCCTGAGGGACTGTGGAACCTTTATGATCCACCTCAAAGGCTGGAGCATCATACTTGTTCCTAAAAGCTGCCGATACTATAATGGCCACGGCACCGGCTGCTACAATTCCGAACCCCTGCATGGCGAACACGGCTGCTATGAACCCGCCTCTGGTTTTCTTGTTAGCGTACTCAGACATGATGGTAGCGGACAAGGGATAATCTCCGCCTATGCCGAAGCCCAGCCAGAATCGGAAGAAACAGAGGGTTGTCATCACGGATTTGGCCGTGCTACCAAATGAAAGCCCCGACGCGACGGACGCCACCACCATCAAGATCAGCGTTATTCCGTACACTCTCCTCCTCCCCATTTTGTCCCCAAGCCAGCCGAAGAAGAGCTGCCCGGCTAGTGTTCCGCACAAGGCCACGCCGTTCACGACAGCTGAAACGTTTGGGGGCAGGGCGCCAGGCTTCTTGCTGATTCCGTCGTAGTAATAGATCCTTCCCAGCAGCTTCGTTACCATGCATATGCAGAAGAGATCATACGCATCCGTGAAGAAGCCCATCCCTGCAATAACAATGGCGGTGAAGTGGTACAACTGTGTCTTGGCAACGTCCAAGCTGTTGAACACCCGGAGCTGCTTCTGTGCCATTTTTTATCAAACTCTTTCTGCGAAACAAGCACAAGCTCAGAACTATAATCCATATTCATCAACTATTAATCTGTTCTAAGTATAAGACAATTATTGTGAATCTCAAGATAGTTTCTCGTTTGCACACTTTCTTTTTCAGACCCACGGAAGCCGAATCTTTATAACTAGAAAGCAATCTTCACAGTAATTTTCAGTTTTACTCTACTTAATAAAGCGTGAATAATGGGGCAAAACGTTTCGTGGATTACAGCGAAAATAATGCAGTATCTAAACTTAGATAGATCCTGTTTTATCTTCAAGCTCTCTTCGAATCAATTCCTCAAAATGAGGAAAGATAGTTATTGTGAAATCAAGATACGAGTTTTGACAATTTATGTAGTAGTTGAAAGATTATTTTTTTGAATTAATAATGCTCTGTTCTTTTTCAGGTTCTTTTTAAATCGATTATTTAAAATGAGGAACATTATTTATGGGATAGTTATGTCAAATTAAAATAAAAAATTGACATGAGTTTTTTACAATTCATATAATATTTGGAAGATTGTTTCTGCAATTAATAATGTATATTTTAAATCAATATTTTACATCGCATTCAGTAATCTATCATGATTTAAAATGTAGATTCAAAATGATACACAGCTGATTTCAACAACAATCTTTTGAATGAAAAATTATTCACAAAAATATATTAATAAAAACATATAAATATAATCCCTCTCATAATCTTTGAGAAACGGCTTGTTTCGCACAGTTGCCAATCATTGTGCATCTATCCACATGGAAAATATGATGTTGGAAGATCTGATGTTAAGTTGGCGATTAACAAAGAAATCTCACAAGCCCAACCACCCATAACTCAAACAAAAGAAAAGCTTTGGTTTGACTTTGCTTTCAGTTAAACTACGTAACATTCAGCACGAAAGCCAATGAATGATGGCTACGGCAGAATTAACAAAGGCTATAATTACATATAAAAGATTCTTACCGAATCAAAAGAGTATTCCAGTAACGACGACTATTTTCGCAGGAAACCGGCGAAACAGGGAACAGAAAAGCCAACATTAAAGCAAATAGTCGAATATGAAAATGCTTCTCCTAACTCGACATGCCTGACAAAAACATACTTGTTTGCCCTTTCACAAAACTGGATGAGGAAAGTCGACGTTTGACATTTTATTTATGCATGGTGAGAAAGAGAATATCCAATATTCCTCCTACGGATGTGAGACTTAAATACTCGGAACTCTACCTTTTTCTATTTAAACAAGAGTCGCAGGGCAGCAGAGTTCCTACTTAAGACTGGTAGAACAGTTTTGACCTGACCTAAGAAAAATGAAAAGTGTGTGATTAATCTGAAAAATACTGAAATGATGGCGAAGTTCCTGCTTAACACTAGCAGAACAGTTTTGACCTAGGAAAAATGAAAATGATGAGATCAATCTGGAAAATACTGAAATGATGATGGAATAGCATGGTTGAGGGAGAGAAAAAATTGAATGCTGACAAATTACTCAAGTAAACCTGCAATTAAAGTGGAAACAGAAATAAGGAGGAATGGTAATCAACAAACAAAGACCTTTTTTGGTGGTCTCTCAGGAGTTTGAGAAGTTTGCAATGAAGGAGAAAATACTGAATCTCCAATAACCAGTTTTTGTTTAGAAATGAAACAAGAAATTGAAAAGAATTGAATTATAAATAGCCAAGCAAGCAAGTATAGATGAAATGTGGGAGATGTGATGAAGCACGAGCTAAGAAGTATAGAAAATGCTACCCAAACCTCTCATGATTCTTGTCAAAGCACACAAGAAAGAAGGAAAGGCAGATTGCAAGCTTAACATAGAAAAAACAAAGCAACTATTCACTAATCTACCTCTTAAATCTAAGCCAATTCTAATCAAATCAATCTGAACAAATTAAAATCCTGATATGCCAAGCCTAATGATGCACTACAAAGTGAGCTATGACATGTGTCCTCAGCTTCAAGGAACCTCAAAGAAGATTTAATTTGCTGTAACTTGTCTTGAGTGGCTTCCAAAGATAAAGTGGGATTTAACTAAAGGCTAACTAAGCTAGGAAGCAAAAAAATAACAGCAAGACTAAGATTATAGTGAGATAGAAGAGTGTTGAGCTGCATTACATGACTTTCCTAACTGCAAGAAAGTAATCCACTTGTATTTGTAGGATACACGAGTTTTAGGGATCGTTGGACACATATGAGGGGAGTGGGATTAAAATGAAAGGTCTAGGAAAATAAAATACTTCCTTTTGGGTTATTGGCCCTTTTATTTAGATAGATCATGATCAAACCACCATTTTTCACAATTGGTACTTTCAAAATATCTAATGAAGCAAATGAAACCAACAAGGTGGCTGCATAATTGAATTGGCTATTGCAAAACTACCACTTGCATTAAGTGCCAGTTTTGCCACCAAAGTAAATAAAGAGTTGGAGCTAGAGAGATTAGAAAAAGAAATAATAAATGTAAAAATGACAAATTGGGTGAAATTGATAAGAGTGACTTTGGAAGTGACAAGTTTTCCATAGAAGTATGAAAAATGACAAGTTGTTACCAAGCTTTTGAGTCCATTCATAAAAGACAATATCTTTTGATAAAACAAATAAGGAAAAAAAAATGTCTAGATTGCTTTAGCAATATCACTAGTAGACCATGTCACAATTATAATTTGTAGATGCAAGCTATAATATTATGCTAATAAATATAGAATTGTTAAAAATTTAAAATAAGTAAGTTTTACATAAAATGACCTATGTAGAAGATCCATAATAATTAACATTAGTAAGAAATTATTGACATATTCTAGAGAGTCAAATGAAAGAGACATCATCCATTCAAAGTATTCAATGTCTAGTACCTTATTTAAACAAATGATTCATTTTATTTCTCTTGAGGAATATTCAAACTAACTTGCAGTCCCAAAAGAGAGGCTTTCAATCCTCTGGCATCAAACATCTAAAGCATTTCTTATATATGTGCATCCAAGGGTTCTCTACAGATGTTTTGTAAATTTTTCAAAAGCTTTTGCAATGATATGGTATTCCATTCTAGGGATATCCTATTAAAATAAACTACAGGGGAGTCACTTAGTTAAACATGCTCTAAAAAATGACTCACAAGCTTCAATAGAAATCATGTTATTGGAATTTTGCACCTCTTTTATTATGGCAAGATCTTTTACATTGTAATCATGTTACAATAGCAAAATGCTAAAATAAAAAGAGCCCATAGAATGAACCCATGTGATTTTCATATAACCATGTGCCTATGGTGACCCTTCCATGGAAAAAACTTGCAAGAATTTACATTGTTAATTTGTTTACAAGGTAGTAGGCGCATTTGAGCCTAGGTCTATGAAATAATTTGACATGATCAAAGGATTTCTCATAGATTCAAAAATTTGGACCATAAAGTCTAAAAAACTTTCAAGTGAAAAAAGTTTTCATACTTTGTAGGAAGATTGATGAGGTTATTTTTGCTTCTCAACATCTATGACACCTTTTTGTTTCCTCTTACCTGCTTGAAGGGACCTAGGCTTAGGAATTTTTACCCAAAAGATATGAAGTCTCTTCCTTCTCAAAAACCTCGGCAAAGGTGGTTTATCCACACGCTACATCTATACTTTTCTTGAATTCACATAGGGATCATGGAATGTGTGGAAGCAAAGAACCTAGATTTAAGATATAGGGAGGAGTGACACTCAACCACACATATGATGCTTGTTGACAATGATCTAATTCTAAGACAATGACTAAAGATATGGGCTCCTTACAAAGTGACTAAATTTAGCTATGTAATACACCTGATTTTGAATATAAACAAAGAAGAATAAATTATCTTGACAAGACACAACAATAATACAATAATTCTTAAAAGGTTTTTCACAAAAACATTAAAAATAGGATAGATGAGATTATGACATAATAGAAATCTGCAAATAGCATACCTAGTAGAATGGCCTTTCTAACAACAAACTTGACTTGAATCGTGAAGAAGTGCAAGAAAATTCTACTTGAAGGCCTTGAACTGATTGATTTAAACAGTGAGAAAAATAGGTGCAATGAAGAAGGTCTCTCTAACAGTCACACCTATAGCAGAAAAGTTCACTCCATGCCAAAAGTTTAACCCAATAGACGACAAATACAGGCTCAAAAATGACAAATCCCAGGGATGGTTGTAATTTATTGGACCCATATTTAGAAATTGCAGTCAAAAGAATAATAACAATACATGAAAGGAATTTGTGAAAGATCCCCAATGGCGATACATGAAACACTTATACATATTTTTAGGCGAAGAATTCTCTATTTTTATAGCATCTGAAAGATGCAAATTCGTTATAATTTCTTGTAATCATAGACATTTAAAGTCCACCAAAATTCATGAGAATTGATGTTCAATCTGAAAAGCGTGATAAGGGATGAAACCTAACCTAATTTGGGAACATTTGCAAAACTAACAGAATAGTCTATATCATTTTAGATTGAACTTTGTTGAATTCAAGAAGCTTCTCTAGAACTTCAATGTTTCTATTAGTTCTAATAGAAAACACTATTTTCACTTAGTAATTTCATTGTTTCTTTGCACATTTATAAAGAATTTTTTCATCCTCACATAAAATTCTATTCTATTCCATAGTACCTCTTTACAATTTTTTTATTTTATATTTATCTTTGCAACTCGGGTGGTTACTGAAAAACTTTCACAAAGGTTTTATTACTTGAGAAGTTGGTCAATAGTTTAAAGAACCCAAAATGAATTAACATGAACCAATCAAAATATTATTGAAATCTAAATTTTAGTACTTTGGCAATGATTTTAAAACAAATGTGTCACTAGTTGGTCTTAAATGACTATGTATTCTTCAATGTTTTGATGAGTCAATGACTGCAAATGACCTCCACTACTTGACTCTTCACAAGATAATCACATAGTTTACCAAATACTACTAAAATAGGGTTGGAATATTCCTCATAACCAACACATGCCTACAAAACAATAACATTACTATTTAGGTTTCTCACTCTCCTTTATGTATGTTGTATGTATTTTTGTCAAACCAAATGAAACAAGATATGCAAACCAATGACATAACTATGATGTATATCATTAAAGGTATACAAAAGAAAACTTGAAATGTAAACCAATAATATTTGCAAATTTTTCCCCTCCTTTTCAAAACATGATATATAATGTTACTATCAAACATTATAAAAAATGAGATGCATACTTTTTTAAAAAATTATGGTGAGGTAGAGTTTGCAAGGAAAAATAGAGAAGTGTGAGTAGTGTAGCAGACATAGAATGCACTAATTTTGTTTGAGTAGAACCCCAAAAAATATCTTATCTGGGTTAATGTTATATGTGTAGAAGAGAGATAGAAGAGATTGTAGAGAAGAGGAGAGTGCAGAAAAGAGAAGATGAGCTAGTTAGATTGTAGCAATAGTAGTAAGAGAGGATGCTTGCAAGGTTTCCATGCAAGGCATGAGTAGTTACATATAAAAATTGTAATAGAGAACTGGATTCATATGAATCACTTTGTAATACAATCATTATAAATCCGATTGGCTGGTTTCATCAGATAACTATGTTGGTGCTCCTAAATATTCTAACAGAAGATTTTTTGTGAGGCTAGATTAGGATAGTAGATCCTAGTAGCATTCCTCACCTTGGTTTTCCCATCTTGGATTTTCCACGTACATCATGTGTTATAGGCTTTTGTGTGTGTGTATGATTATCTCTCTACTAGTTTAGTAAATTTGCATAAAGTACTAAAAGGAACAAATTTGTAGTATTGAACAAAATGTTTTAAGGGCTAAGTTTCAAGATCTACTAATTCACCCCCCCCCCTCTTAGTAGATTGTTGTGTTCCAACAAGTTGTTGCAAGCATAGAAATATCCATGACATAAGATAATATTATTTCTTTGAGGCATAATTGACCTTCTTCCCATGTTATCTTTTCTTCTTTGTATAATTCTACAATCAATAGCCTTATGCCCAAATTTATTGCAAAAAAAATAATAACCAAGTGAAAGCATTTATTGACCCTGATAGGAGCATGCTGTCTTGTAGATGGAGGACTTTTGAATCATTTTTTGTTTTTGGATAGGGATGAAACTATCTTCTTTCTTTCCATTTTAAACATTTTTTTCATCTATGGAATCATTCTTCTTAGAATCTTTAGACAATCTTTCTCCCCCATTGTCTCAGGCTTTTCATTTGATTTGTAGCTCTCAAGATTAGACTTTTCTTCTTTGACAATTTATTCTTTTGTATTTTCTAACCTATGTTTCAAAGTGACAATCTCCTCTTCAATTTTTAAGAATTTATCTATTTTTTCATTGAGCTTGACATACAAGCAATCTTCATCCTTTTGCCTTCCTCAACCTTTACTTTTAGATCAAAGATCATGCCTTCTTCCCTTCAAATTGTCAATTTACTCCTTTGATCTCTCAAGAAAACTCTCATATTTTTGATCTAGTACCTTTTCTTCATTTAGGTTATTTAGAGTAGAATAAAGTTTTCCTTCAAAACCTATATCCCAATCATCTAAATTGAAGTCCCAATCTTTGGCTTCCATTGATTCTAGATCTAGATTAGAAGAGAACATGTATTCATCACTCAAGAAGCCAAACTCCTTATATTTCTCAACATTACACTTTACATTAGCTATATTGAAGACCATAAAGAGAGTTTCATCATTTGAATCATTCTCCTCTTCTTTAGAGAGACCACTACTTTCTTTGAAAAAGAGACCCTTCTTTAAGATTTATATTTTCATCTTTCTAAGGAATTGAGACCTTGATGACCTTTATAATTCATGTGCTTTTCTCCAAAATTCTCACAAAGTTATCTTCAACTTCATCAAGGTCATCATTTTGATCAACAACTTCATCTTCAATATTTTTATTGGCTTTCATTGTAGCTTCCCTTTTTGGAACACCTTGATCAAATTCTCTCATGTGAAAAGCTATAAGGTCAACAAATATTCCATCAATAGAGTAATGATCCAATTCTTTAGATTCTTCAATGGTAGACACCTTATGACTCTAAATTATAGGGAGAGATCTTAGAACCTTCTTCACGGTCTCACTTTCTTTAACTTCTCCATCAAGACTAGTGATGCTAGAGACAACTTCTTGTGCCCAGAGGATGTAACTTGCAATGTTTTCATTCTTTTTCATCTTTAGATTCTCAAATATATTTTTAAAGATCTACATATAGATTTCTCCACTTTTGTATCACTTGCATAGATACTACCAAGATTTTCACATACTTCCTTAGAAGAGCTACAATTCATCACCTTCAAAACCTCTAAATCTGCTAATCCACATAAGAGAGAATTTTTACCTTTGACATCTATTGAAGGAGTAGTAGGAGTATTATAAACATCTTTGACTAATTGCAAAACGTGAAAAACATAGGGATTTTAGTTGTCATTTCATTCTTAGTTTCCAAAAAGCATAATTAGTCCCATCCAACCTAGGACCCTTGTATGAACTATCATGTACCTTCCTGAATCTTTACCTTAAGTTGTTAGGCTTCTTCAAAGGAACTTGGATCTAATACCAATTATTGAACACACCCAGAGACTAAGAGGGGTATGAATTAAAGGCAAATACATGTAATTAACTTGATTATTCATAAACAATGTAGTGATACATAAAGGTGTAAAATATAGTTGACATGTATAACAACAATCTGGTTGTAATAACTATAGTACCAAACCAACTATCAACCATGACCATAATGTAATATTATGCTAACATTCCCTCCCCCTTATTGCATTACTCCTAAAACCACAAAATCACCTTGCCAAGGGACCCCTCTTAAGGCTTACATAACAAAACTTGCTAATTACAAAATATGTATACATCTTCTAGAAGATTTTCCCTTTGAAGAAAAAAATCATGAATTAGCTAGAACTCCTCCAAGTTGCCTCGTAACCATGATTAGAAAGGTGAAGCTCTGAGCTAAATTCCTAATTTCTTCCTCCCATGAACTCTTGAATCATAGACCGTATTTATTGGACACCCACCCTCCAATTTGTCTCCTTGACCCTCATAAAGGTATAATCCTTAGTCTAGACCATAATTACAAGATAACCATCCTCCAAGTTATTTCCTTGACCCTCATAAAGGTGTAATCCTTGGTCACAGTCTCATGAACTATTTGGGAAACATCCATACTAAGCTCTTCATCAAACCATTTACTTGTCTCCAAAAATCAAACTTCACAATATGTGTATTCTTCAAATCTATCAGTAATAACAAGGAAAAGCAGGAAATTAAATCCAAAAAATGCTTCTCATGTAAATCATCTCCTCAAAGTGAGAAGCTAACTTGAGATAATGGAAATTCCTCTATCCTCTGATGCTACCAACCCCCATTTTATGAAGGTTTATAGTACTAATGTAGAATTAGCACCACCAAAAGAGTCATAGATTCATCATCTAATGAATCCTCATCTTCTTGGCATCTTGATAACTCCCCTTGTTCCATACCCTCACCAACATAGTACCAATTCACAAAAAATTGCTTAACATACATGAGATTATACTTGTGATCAACATGAAAGAAGACCTCAACAACACTTGTGGAGTTAGATATTATACTAACTACCCTATGGACCTTGGCAAGTCCCCTCCATAATCCACAGTTGGGGGTTGATAATTGATACCATACTTAAACCAAGAAGAACACCAACCCACAAAATAAATGATTCTCTTAATCTTAATTAACATATTATGCATCTTCTTGGTCTTATTCCCCCAATAATTATGTGTTAGAGTAAAAGGTTTATTTCACTTAATTAGTTTAATTAAGTCACCTTTTATTCCTTTCTTAAGATTCACTTTAGTTTGCATATTGTGACATTTAATAATTAATATTAATTATTAAATGTCTACCTATTACCTGGTATCTTTAGGGTTGCACAGTCTCCTTTTATAAGGATTGATCATTTTATTTTTGTTTACATCTCTTCTTTTTGTGACAGGTTATTTCCATGCAAGTGATTCTTGGGAACTCTGAAGTTTGTTTTTCAGCTTCTACATGGTATCAGAGCTCCAGACCTACTACTTCCTATTTGACTTCTGAAGGATTTTTGGAGCTTTGAGGGTTTAGCATTTGCCTTTTTCATCCAGGGCATACTTGTTTGATCGGAGCATTTTGAGTCCAAACAAACCTCGACATTAAGTCCGCAATGGCCCAAAACCCCAAAATCAAATGTTCATTCATCCATTTTGGACAAAGTTGATCTGAGAGGCAAAAAATTTTGCTAGAGAGGCCGTACGACCTCCCCAGCACGAGTTTCAAGGAAAAAATTAAAAAAATAAAAATAAAAATCAAGTTGTTTTTACAAAAAATTGTGCTCCCAGTTTATAACAAGTCCACCGCCCGCTGGCCACCAAGTGGCCACCTGCCAACCGCTCAAACCGGTAGAGCCGCCCAGTAGCTACTGGCCTTCCCCTCTGCCAGCTGGCCACCCACCAACCACTAGCACCCTGCTCACATGTTGCTCGTGCACCACCAACTCAGCCAACCCCCTCAAATCCAGTGCCTGGTCATATCCGGGACTAGGAGCCCGCCGACAACCCTAGGTCATAGCCCTCTAGTCGTGCATGTGACCAGGGGCTATTTTTTTAAAAGTCACAGGTGTTGCATGAAGGGCTTATTAGGAAATTTTGAGAAACTTTCAGTAAATCAGGTGTAAAATGGACATTTGAGCTTGGATTTTTGAAAATGAATAGGCATCAGAAAGCTAGTTCTAAGCCCGATCTGATGATGGAGGTTTGATTTTTTGTTTTTTCTATTTTTCTGCCATTTTTCCCAGTCAAAGTTAGATGATGGTTTTTGCACTCTAGGGGGGCGTAACTTTTGCATCCGAGCTCCATTTTGCACAAACAAATAGGCGTAAAAAATATGGTTTAGTGCTCTGCACAATGATCAGACTTATTTTCCCATATTTTTCCCTAGGTATATTTTATTCATTGTTTTGTGTTTTCATAGTTTGCTTAATTACTTGGACGTTTTGGCACTTGGGGACCTCTTGTTTGCGTCATTTGATCTACATGTTGTAAGGTTAGTTTTCTTAGATTTTTTAATTTGAAGAGTTATCATGGGTTTTTCTACTTACCCTTCAGTTATAATTTTGGAACGGGGTAATTATGAGTCATGGGAAAAGGGAATACTTACACATTGTAGGTGGCTTAATATTTTTCCTTATTTGTATGATCTCATACCTAAACTAGCCACTTTAGAGGGAAAATTAGCTTGGGATATCATTAGAGATCACATAGTAGGACTTATATTGTCTAGTGCTGATGATGACATTGTGTGGGCTATATCGGACATTGATTGTCCCCACCCACTTTGGACACGTCTTTGGGAGATCTATGGAGACCCCAATCTCTCTCCATTCCCAGAGGATCCTACTTCAAATTGTCTCTTACCCATTGCTTGGAGAGATAATACACCCTTTGACCATGATATTTTAGAGGAGCTTGAGTATTTAGACACTCTTGCATGTTCTGATGGATCAGAGGCTTGTCTCACAGTTCCTACTCTTCAGACTGGGATTATGCATGTATCATTCATTGTTCCTAATGACATCAGTATCACCACATTGGCCCCTATGGATTCAATTTAGCATCATGACCATCTTGGTCATTCATTATCTGCTACATCATGGGATTCTTATCTTACAGACACATTCTTGTTTGTTGAGTCTCACACTACAGATCTTGAGGATTACTTTGAAGACATTCATCTCCTCTACCTTGAAAGTTAGGTTATCACTGTCCACCCACCATTATTAGTGAATTCAGAGGTTGCATTTCAAGAGTCTTCACATCAGTTTGGATTTGGAATCATTTGTTTTAGTTTAGACACAAAGATTCTTTAGCATCCTATCATGGCACACATCTTGAGACATATTGGTTCCTCACTCTTCATAGGGTTTCTTCGACATTTTCCTTTGGTTTCATTTCTTCCCAAGGGGAGGAATGTTATTTGTAGCTTCAAGATCTCTTTCTGGATTCTACATCAGGCATCCACCATTGCGATAGTAGTTTCTTCATTTTGGGGGGTCTTCTAGCCTCTTTCTCTCTCTCCTATGGGGGGAACATATTTTGTACTTGTGTGAAAGAAGCAGTTCTTGGGGGGTCATGTTGAGTCCTCCTTCTATCTCTCTTCTTCTTTCACTCTTTTATGTCCATCTCTTTTTAAAGAGGAGTTTTTCCCACTGGGTTTCCTCCTTTACTTCGCTTTATAGAGATTTGGTTGTAATTGGGTACCTTATTTGGCCTTGTTTTCAGGACCCAAGTTTTCTTTCTAGCTTGCAGTTGCATTGATTTCATGCATTTAGTTTGTAGCTACTCTCTAAGTTCATCTTAAGGGGGGTGTTAGAGTAAAAGGTTTATTTCTAATTAGTTTAATTAAGTCACCTTTTATTCCTTTCTTAAGATTCACTTTAGTTTGCATATTGTGGCATTTAATAATTAATATTAATTATAAAATGTCTACCTATTATGGTTTCTTTAGGGTTGCACAATCTCCTTTTATAAGGATTGATCATTGTATTTTATCCCTCTCTGATTAATACATTTTCAGCTTTCAGAGAACCCTTTCTTTTTTGTCTCCATCCCTTCTTTCTGTGATAGGTTATTTGCATGTAGGGGATTTTTGGGGACTATGAAGTTGGTTTTTCAACTTCTACATCATGCCCCAAAGGGATGAAAAAAATATTAGCTAAAATCAAGGCCCCTCTAATAGTGAAATCAACTTCTTTGTTGTTTTCACCCACCATGATGAAGCCTTTAAATATTTTTCTCTACCCGGTTTGGTCTAGATAGGCATGATCTTCATGACCTCATTCTTGAGCTATGGTCCTTCTTTAACTAGATGATTGAGATTTGTAACAAACATCAATTTTATCTTCTTCTTTTTTGTGCCTAGGAAAACATAATCATAGTGAAGGAATTGAAATTTCCATCAAATCAACATAGGACCTTATACTAGTTTGCACAAACTCATGGCTTCCTCATATCCATCTTAGGCACACTGCATGTTTAAAACACATCCTTTGTCTACATGACCACTTCTAAAGTAGATTCAAAAGACTAAATTTTTCATGGAAATATTGAAGTATCGATTTCATTAGCACACAATCACAACATAAATGGTTATTAAAAATGTCACAATATATACTACCCTAACCTTGTTGCATCCTTCCAAATAACTAATTTTCACCAATCACACACTATCTCCACAAAAGAAGTGAATATGTAAAGATCCATACACAAGTGATGAATGTTGCACATAACTACTGACAGGTATATGTGGTTGAGAGACCGAAAAGAATTCACTCCACCAGTTCACGTATACTTTTGTTGGAGATATACTACGTAGTAATTTAATGATGGGTGATCCCACAATAGTGGTTTACACTTTCTAGGAGATCCTGATTTTTGCTAAAATCATATATTTTTAGTAACTATAATGATTTAAGCCTTAAAAAGTTTCATTTAAATGATTCCAATTGAAGAGGGTTTGATCAAACCACCTTAGATCAAATCCCTTTGGATAGGACCCTGCTAGTTTTAAATTATACCTATAACGGAGTCTCCTTTACACCTATCAAAATGTTTATAAAAAATAACTTTTGATTTACCTTTTGGGGGATCAAATGAATTCATTTAAAATTTATTTTTTGTAAGTATGTAGTCCTTATTATAAGCTTCCCAAAAAGTATAATTTTAAATAAATTTAATTTCATTATTATATTTATGTATTGTTTCTTGTGTATGTAGATTTTCCATTAAAAAACAAGCTCTCTATTCTTCACATGTGAAAAAATAGCAGATTATTAAAAAAATGCCAAAAAATATCGATGGTGCTAGATATTGATATCCTTGATCCAACAAAAAAAATAAAATTGAATTTTTATACATACAAAAAATGTTATGTTTTAGCTAGTAAATCATGTCTAAATTATAACTGGTTTGACTTCAAAACTTAATTAAGAAAAAAAAATTCAATGAAATGCTATGAAACCAATTCCATGCACTAGATATCGTAGTTACAAATCTAGATTTAAAAAATACAATTTTATTCTTCATAGAAAAAAAGTTATGTGTTATCCAGTAACATCACCATTTAAAAATGGTATTTACTATTAAAAACTAATTTTCAAAGTAGATGGAAAAAAAGTGCAATATGATTCCAAAAATTTTGAAATCACTAGTTTGCATCATCTTCAAATTTCTCACCATTTAGCTGCTATAGGTGCCCAAAAGTGAAGATTTAGTTAAAAATTCAATTCAATGTCCAGTTTGGCCAAAAATTATAAACTAATATTGTGGGATCACCCAGATGTGGTATTCTTTTCTCACCAATGACCATTAACAGTGAATGCAAATGAAAAAAGCAGTGATAGAAGGCACCTCAATCTTATAAAATGCACAATAAACTCACTTCAATTTTACATGTTGTCTTGACTGAATTTGTAGATTACAATGTTGGAAACTTTTTTAATGTGCATTCTCTTGAATATGGTTGTAGAATCGCTTGCCTTCCATGGTGGTAACCACTCTAATGATAATCCAATAACATTGTGCTTGCTTAAGTTGAAAAGGATGGATCAACTATTAGATAATGCAACAACATTTCTACTCATGCCTATTTATGTCATCTCCCTTCATCTCCTTTTCTTCCTCCAAATTTCTGTTGGAAATAGCATGCCATTTAATTGCAAATCTTAAACATTAATTATTTCATGTATCTCCTAGGTTCTTGGAATGTGTTCAACAAAACTAAGATTGGGATGAGATTAATTATTTGGATGAAATATATCATGAAATTGGCATTTGTAGTTATTCCTAAATAATAGGAGCATGTGGGTGCACACATGGTAAGGTGACACTCACCTTGAGTTCAGTTAACTATTTGAAGTAAGAGATAGCACTTTTGAATGCATGTCATGATCCTAGGATTTAAGATTTGATGTTTGCATGCATGAAATTCAATTCAGTTTAGTTCATATGAGTTTAGTTTAGTTTAGTTCAATTCAGTTAAATTCAAAATCAGTTCAGTTCAGTTCAGTTATGGTTCAATTATCTTCAGTTGCATGCAAGTGCATGTTGCATGCATGTTGGTTATTTTGAGTTGCATGTATTTAGCTTCAGTTAACTTGGAATGCATGGCTAATAACTTGAGTTGTATGATAGATAATAGGGACTACCTCCAGTTAATAGGGGATGACCATTCTTGCATGAATGGTGTTGAGTAAATGTTTCAGTTAACAAGAAATCAGTTGGAGCCAACTTGGGTGCCCAAGATGCTTTCTTGGATTTATCTCTTTTGCATGTTGAGATATTTCTAAAGGCTTAGTTAAGTAGGATTACTTATGGGAACCAACTTTGAGGAAGAGCTTTGGAATTATCACCGAAGTGAAGGATGAGTTGTGACTTCAGTTTGGGATGCCAAATGGATGAAGCACATGTTTTAGCATTGTTCTTCATGAGATAACCTTATTTGCATGAGATATGGTGTACCTTTTAGGGATAGGGCTTGTGCATTGTAATTGTAACTCATGTTGAGTTTACAAAGTTGATTAAATCCTATATATCTCAAGCAAGTTAAATAGAGTTGAGAGAGTTTTTATTGCAGGTTATGAAGGGGTATGTGCAAGATCATCATGGAAAAAACATTCCCTTAAGTGGCAAAACATTTAGAAAAATTAAAGTTAGGAAACTTGACGTAAAAATTTGAATAAGTTATCTATATTATTTCAAAAATATGTAAGAATAGAAACTGTAGAAATTTGACTTTAGTTTCTAAACTACTAGGGTTTTTTTTTTTAAATCTATATGGTGAAAATTTGAAATTTCAATGCGGTAGTACTTAAATTTTAGGGAAAAAATAAGAAGTAGGTGTATGTCTGACCACCCTAACCACAATAAAATGACAAT
>VDFB02000007.1:103032284-103069248 GCA_007258455.2 Sequoia sempervirens | reverse complement strand
AAAAGTGACAACAGGACAGAAGGAAGCAAAAAGAAGGAGAGCAGAAGAATTTTCTTTTGAATTTTTAGAAAAGGTTTGGGTTTCTAGAATCTCAGCAGGAGTAATTTGTGAATATGGGTGGTCAATTGGTAAGACATGAGCTTGCAGCTCATGAGCTCTTAACACAAAATCCTCAAATAGTTCAGGCATTTAGTAATTGTGGTTGGCTAAACTATTTTCTAAGGTTAGATTCTTTTAATGAAGAAGCTACTGGTGAATTTTTAAGAACCCTTTCAGAAGGGGAAGCTTTAGTATGGGGTCTGACAGTGGCTATAACAGAAGAACGAATTGCTGAAGTAACCGGGCTTCCTGCAGTAGGAGAAAATTTCTCTTCAGATGTTGTTTCTACTAGGGAAGAACTTACAATACCAACTGATGGACCCTTGGAGGTCTCTAAACAAGGATACAAATGAGTGTCACTGCCCTTTCCATATGCAAAATATGCTGCATTCATAATCAGGTACTTAACTTGTAAGGGACGCTTCTCCTATTTACATTCCTACCATTTTAAATTATTGAGCCATATGAGGCATGGGTTAGCTGTTAATGGCCCAAATTTCTTATTAAATATTTTAAAACAAAGTGCCCATGAAACCCAGAGGGGAAGGGACAAGTCTATTGCCCATCAAGCCCTCATTAAACTTTTGATTGAGCGTTCTCTAAGGGATGTATCACCCCTTTCTTGGCAAGAATTTGTTGCCCAAAAGGGTCTGCAACTTCCAAAACCTCCCAAAGCACTCCCTGCAGCACCTACCCCTACATCATCTATTCTCGCGGCCTCGACACCAGAGCCCTCTACCAGAGTACAAACTAGGTCTGCTAGTAGAAGAAAAAAAGGAAAAATGAAGGTAGCAGAGTCATCTAGGGCAGAACAAACCCAAGAGTCTGATCCTCATGTTCAAAGACAACAGTGTCCCTCTCCTGCAGCACCTTTTCCTGTAGCAGTTCCTCCTCCAGCAACACCTGTTGTCACTGCAGTTTCACCATCATCTTCTTATGTTGAGTCTGAACCCTTTAGGCAAGTCAGAAAGAGGAAATCCATGAGAATGCCTCTTGCAGTTGCCACATTACCAAAAAGAGTTTCAGCAAGGAAACAACATAAAGTCACCTCAACGTCTGTTCAACCTGAAGTTATGATAATTTTAGAGGAGTCTGAAGAACTTAGTCATAATGATTCTCAGAATGTATCTGAGAATGTTTCACATAGCCCACCTATTGTTTCTGAGGACATGCAAAATGAGCCAATGGAAGTTGACGAAGCACAACATGATAGTAATGAAAGGAGAATGCCAAGTCTTGATGACTTGGCTGAGGCTGCTAGGCAAATTCCAGAGGAAGTACAATCTCCTCCTGCTCAGCAACAGGAATTCATCCTACAGCAAGAGGAAGAACAGACTAAACAATTAGAAGTGCCCAATGACACACTGTTACCCTTTGTAACTTGTCAGGCAATGGTTGTTTATAAGAAGACATTTTTTATTGAATTTTTGGAATACCTTAGGACCGCATGGAGACCGGTCACATTTCAAACCTTGAGTTTTCACCAATTAGCAAAGACTGAAATTCAACAAAGTCTTTGGAAGGAAAAGAAGAAGAAACTGAAAATAGAAATTGAAAGGCAGAAACAGGAAATCCAGGAAATGAAAAAGAAAATGGATGAAATGATGAAAATAACTAGCAAAATTGTGGAATGTAGACCACCGCCTAGGGTTTATGCTATGTGCCTAAAGGAACAATTTATTTGGTTTCAATTAATGAGAATTTCAAGGAATTTAGATCCTGTTATTCATACAGCCAAAGAATTTTATGATGCATACTAGGTAGCCCCTAGCTGGCTAAAGAATTCTTTATGTGAATTTTATTTGCATGGATTGATAATTCCCTTTGAAATAGAGTGGAATCCACTTCTTTATATTGGCAATATTTATTTGAGGTCACTTATGTCATGGAAAACCAATGAAACTAATTATGGCAGACAATTGGAAGCCTATGAAGAAGCTGAAAGAGATGAGCCTATACCACTACGAGTAGAAAGTACAGATCCTTACACAATGCTAAAAACTTAGCTTACTATTGCATATGGGTTCAATGATCAAACACAAAGAGTAAAAATATTTGATATCAGAAAGCAAGTGTATGAAGAATTCAAAGGTCAACCATATCTGTTTTGGAAGCTTGCCTCTTCCAGAATTGAAAAGAGATGGGAGAAATTGACTGTTGGGCTAAGGAAATCTGAGCCACATAGTCCCCTGAATTTTGAAGCATCCCTTGGAAGGACAGAGAGGTACATATAGCTTGGTCTTCAGAAGAGGTTCGAATTATGGTTGCCAATAATAGCTTGACCTCTAGTTTTAATTTGGCCACTTTATCCCTATCAAGCTACAAATGTTAATAAGGATACAAAAACCCTCAGATATGAAAGATGACAAAATTTTAGAGGTTTCTATTATAAATTTGGGACTATGCCAAAAAGCCATACTACTCCTACAGATTTCAGGGAAACAACCAGGAAACTTAATGCTGGTGGACCATCATTAGGTTAAGTAGGGGGCAGATGATGAGCTCAGGATATGCTCATAATTTGAGTATCATGATGTATTTTTAATATCTCTACTCTTATTGCTAATGGATGTTTTAACTATGTAATTAAAGACTTTTTATTTGAAATTGGGTAGTATCCTGTTGCAATACATTCCTATATTCCTGCAGCTTAACATCTCTATGTGTCTTATTAATTACCCTGTTTGACCTCCTGAATGACTAGTATAATACATATGGTTTTTGAATAATGAAATAGATTTAATATTTGATTAATAAATGTATCGTGTTGTTTGCCATGCATGCTTTCTTTTGCCTCTGTCGCCTTGTGTATCACAGGTTGTTGAAGGGAGCATGAACAAGTCAAGCGCAGTGGATCTCGACCCTGTAGTAAAGTCCATTTATTGCACGACGTCAAGGAAGTTGTTCTAGCGAAGGCTCTCTGACCGGGTCGTTGGGAAGAAACTTTGATCATTAATCTGGAAAGAGTGGAATGCTAAATATTCTCCCTTGATCGAGTTGAACGAATCTGCTTTCATTTATGAGAAGTCTGTTCCTCAGTTTTAGGATACATTTTATGTCCACATCTTTATCTGTTAGTTAGTTAGTTGCTTTTTCTTGTTTAAATAAGTGTTCCTCCTACGCGAGTGAGAAAGCATAGTATACAAAAGTTAGTATGATAATAAGAAGCAGAATATGTAAGTGTTAGTACTATGATAAGAGATAGAGTTTTGTGTTAGTTTTCATATGAGCAGAACAATGTATATAATTTTGAACTTATGAATAAAAGTTGATGAAGTTCTGAGTTCAATTATTGCATAGTTGGTTGATGCTTGCTAAGGGGGCCCACTTAGTAAGTATCTATAGTTAGTTAGTTGTTTATTTCCTATTGATCATAAGTTAGATTTCATTCTGGAAAGTTTCAGTGCAAACTCAGTCTTATATTGTTCCTACAGCATCGGGAATCCATCTCTGTGTTTTTTCCTGTAGCATAAGGCTAGTTCATAGTTTGTTTCTTAGTAACAGTTGTCGTGATGTCTGCTTTGATTAAGTTATGCTTAAGTTAAGAAAGCTTTACGTTACATTCCTATAGCATAAGTAGAATTCCTTTCAAGCATTTATTTCTAGTAAATTGTGACTGAAATTGGTTCTTAGTGCACATACAGTGCCGCTCCATTTCAAGTATGCATTCCCTGGTTTGACAAAATAAATGAAGTACCATAAGCAGATGTTAGTCGCTTGTTGGAATGTCCAATTCCTAGGTTAGGATTTTCTGGGACTTTTATATCCTTTTGTGGGCGTGACCAAGCCTCCCCTGTTTTCTTGGATGAGATATGGTTATGGGATTTGATTTTCAAGACCCCTGTGTGTTTAAAATATTTTATGTTGATCAGGTTTTCTGTAGTCCTTCCTTTACTATTTTTTTGAAAGTCTTTTATAGAAGCGAGGCTTTTGATTGGTAGTAAAGATCATTGATGTCATCTTTTCGCTTTCTCTCTTGTTAATCCTATGGAGGTGGATGCTTCTTCTATAGAGGTGGAGAAGGTGTGTAGGGGAGAGGTAGTTTGCTGGTGTTGGGGGTGGTATTCTTTCTATCTTCACTCCTTTTCTTCTTTAGCTCATTCTATTGAGGTGGCTGCCTCTTCTATTGAGGTGGAGAGGGGTTGCTTGGGAGAAGAGATGTGTTGGTGTAAGAATGATCCTAATATTGAGATGGTGAAGGGCTGCAAGGAAGACACAAATTGTAGCTTTTGGGGGATGTTTGATGCTCTGAGTTGTTCGGCTTGTGGCTGCCTTATGGTGGAGACCTTCATTCTTGGTTATGGGATCCATGTAAAACCCATGTTTCAGGTTAAGGGGTCCTATCAAAACCCTTATATGGTTGAGGGAGTCTTTTGGAATAGTGGAGACCTTTCCTATAGAGGTGGAAAGGGTGTTTTGTTGGGATCAAAAACTTCTATTTTGGGGCTTTGTTCTTGATCTATACTTTGCAAGTTATATTCTTGGGGTCAAGGTCCTTGTCAAAACCTAGATGTACATGGTTGTGGATCCCTTCAAAATACATAGATTCGGGTTTAAGGTCCTGATCTAAATCTAAAATTTATTTTAGTGGATTGGTGGTCCCATCAAAACCAATGGGTTCTAGTGGGTTGTTGGTCCTGTCAAAACCAACTAGTTCAAGATTCATGTAAGATCTTGGTTCTTTTTTGGGCAGTTCGCTGGCTTTTGGCTAGTTGTTGGCTTGTTGCTTCCCCGTTGCACTGCTGGTTGATTTTGAACCTATTTTTAGGGCAGCTTGTTCTTCTTTGTGTGGGTTTTGGGTCCCCTTAAAACCTGATGATTTCGGGTCCATTCAAAACCTATTTATCCTTTTATTAAAAACTAATTACTTAAAGCCCACATCCATATGCATCAAGGTAGTTATAGATGGTTACACCCACCATCCTCTATAAAAATTTTCCTTTCATATCAGTAATTAATCAATTACATTCACCTTCATTAAGATGTCTCTTTTTTTCTAAAATTAGTAAATTTTGATATTCAATGAGAAAATGAATATATAACTATGCTCAAAATTTAAAGATGCAATAAGAACAAGAGTTATTACTTGCTCTAAATCTACTTTCTAAACTACTAATTTTTTGAAAATGGTGAAGATAAAGTATTCAAAAAGGGGGAGCACACAAAGTGGTCCTATTTTTCCAAGAAAACATATCACTTGGTGTGCTCCCACTAAAATGTTAACTTTTTTTAGAAATTCAAAAGTCACTTCAATGAGAAACTAGCTAACACCGGTACATAGTTTATGCTATAGTTTTTAGCTAATTTTTTAATGTATATTATTTTCTACTAATTTTCAAAGTGGAAACATCCTAAAAAATAGAAATTTGAGTGTGCTCCCCCCTTAACTTTTCAAAAACTAATAAAAAATTACTATTTTTTTCAATATGTTTAGAATAGAATCTAGTTTATGATAGTGTAATTTTTTTCAAAATTTGATGTACGAGTAAATAGCTATACCCAAAATATCACATGTTGGTTTTTGACTAAAAAAAACACATTAACAATAGAAATTAAAGATTAAAACCTTAACACAATCAAAACGTGAGGAAAATCATATGGTTAGATAGTTAATAAAGAGCTTAATGTCATCATTGTTTTCTTATATATTTGCATTGAAACACAAGCAAACTTGATGGAGAGCACAACCAAAAATATCTATTTTTTTTACCATTTCGAAAAACCATGTCTTTGGCATGAAATGGGATGCCCAAGGAAAATCCAACTAAAAGGTTTGGTATTTCACAATGCAAACCATTTGGTGAGAAAATTTGGTACTAGACATTTATGAAAATTTTCTCTCATTTTTCCTTTTCTTTGTCTTTCTCTATTAGTGAAACTATATACATGAAATTAACATTTAAGTATAAGTTGGCATTTACATATGAAAATTCACTTTCTTATACTTTAAGTTATATTTCATGTACATAGTTTCAAGATGTTTGAGAGTCATTTTAGATCTCTTGGAGTCATAATTCAAATTCTAGTATTTGGAAAATCATAATATTTTAGACTTAGTCAAATTTCAATAATCAACATGTCAAAATTTAGTAATCAATAGGTCAAATTTAAGTAATTAGCAATTTGTATCATCCTTTTATCTCTCTTTATCTCACTTATTACTTATCTCTTGTGCTCTAGACCTTTCTCTCTCCATCCCCCCTTCTTTCTCTCTCTTCCTTCCACCCACCTTCATTATCTACTTCTCTATATCTAAAGTATCCTTCTATACCTCTTTCTCCATTCCTCCCTCCCTCCCTCTATACTTCTCTCTCTACCATGTCTCTCTATCGCCTCTCTCTCTACTTCTATCTATCTCACCTCACTCTCCCTTCCTACTTCTCTCTCCATCCTTCCCCCTCTTCTACTTCTATCTATCTCAACTCTCTCTCTGTCCCTACATCACCATCCCTCCTCTCTCTCTCTCCTCTTTCTATATCTCATCACCCTCTCTTTACCTACCTCTCTCTCATTACTTCTATCTATTACATAGAAAAATTATGTCCTAAATTTAAATGTGTAAAACCCTAGGATCAATTTTTCATTTTTCAAAGGTACATTAAAATTAAAATGAACAAGGTAAATAGATTAACTTTCAACCTTGAAGGTGATTCAATCATATTTGGATTTGCATCTTTAGGGCCTCGAAAATAGATTGGAATGATTTGGAATTTCTTAATCTAATTAGACTATGTGACCTAATACACAAAATGCAATATCTCGACAAATGCCAAACTAAAACAACAGCTTGTAGGTAGATCTAGAAAATATGGGAGGCTATGTAGTTTTCCTAAAATAATAGTTTTTAGCCACTATAGGAGGACATAGTCACCAAGGAGTCCTTGATAGGGTTTCATGCACAACTTTTGGGGTCCTTTGGTGGTAGAGCAAAGACTCTTGTTTCTTCTTGCAAAGTTGTTGGAATGCTATTAGATAATTTTGTAGGTGAGTTTGTGTTGTTTGGCAAGGTCTAGGGCTTTGAATGCAATAATTGAAAACTTATCTTCAATATTTTTTTACTTCTCTTCAAATGTAATACCTACACACTCACAAAGAGAAGAGATGTCCCATTTGGATGCTTTCCTTAGTCTAACCTTGTGTAAGTCTTTTCACTTGCACAATGCAAATGTTGATGATAAATAGATAATTGAACGGAAGGAATGATAAAACAACAAAGTGTTGCAACTCACCACCCTTCAATGACTTCCTTGAAGTACTAAAGTCACACACATCACCTCAAGGACTTGGATATGAACTATCATACACTTTGATATGATGCTTAGATCTTGAATTAATGTAATAAATTACTAAAATATTGCTCTTGACTTGCCCTTGAATACTCTTAATTTTAAGCTCTTGATAGATCATAATCCTTCTAGTTTCAAAATTGTGAAATGACAAGGTATTTATATGAATTTATTCAATTTATTGCAAAATAGATTCCAAAAATTGACATCTAAAATTTAAATTTTGAATGTTCAAATGTTGACACCAACATTCCCAAAATGGGTCCTAACTAAGAAGGGGAACCCTAATTCCCATAGGTGTATGGGTCTTAGCCCTAATTTCAAATACTTTAAGTGTCAAAGGAAAATTATGAATTGGATGCATTTGTTCAATGCTTGTAATTTATTGAAAAGTGGATTAAATGGGATCCAAAATTAGTTGCACTATGTTTTGTGGTGCCTTATTGAAGTTATCATAGGGATGAATTTGGTAGGGTTAGTACGATGAGATTCAACACATACACATGAATTTCTCACTAAGCCACTTTATTGGAAGACACACCTAGTCGACAGGCCAAAGTTCTGCTACCTTGGAGTGAGCACAAAACTGATGGCTTAGATGTGTTCCACATGATGTTGGACCATCTAGGCTTGATCTTCTTAGTATTTTATGTTGTATCATTGTGTATATTTTCCATTGCTACATACATAAGTGTCTTCAATGTCTACTTTAGTGTGAGTTTGACATGGGGTCATACTCTCACTAAAGTGGGGGGGAAATGTAGTAGCAAAAAAAGTATCCCTTTTTCCTTAGTTTGGGAATAATTAATATTAAAATGACTTTAATTATGCCTTAATTTAGTGTTGTAATGTGTTTCACACATTGAAATTAAGTTTAGGGCCCTTTTTAATAGAGTGGACTTAATGGTGCCTTATTTAGGGTGTTGTAAAGTGTATCTTTACAATTTCACACTAATCTAAGGATTTATTAATTAATTTAGGTTATTTGTGTTAATTGGCCCCTTTAATTATAATTCAAGACTAATTAATTATAAAATTTGAGCGATAAATGTGGGGATATGGTGTTGTACACCATTGCATAAAATGATTTATTATAATGTTGAAATTAAATAATTATTTAGTTGTGATGTACCTTGGTGGTGTGGTTAATAATACTAGGTAATTATTTTGGGACCACTTTATGTTGTATTTTAACATTGTATTATTATTTAATGTCTGAGAGATGTTATAATAATTTGATATTAGGGAAATATTAAATAAAGTGAAGTCTTAGTACCCAGTACTAAATAGGGAATTAGTGGTTTTGTATTCACATGGTTTTGTGGTACATGGTTTTACCTTAACACTAGTTGCATTTTGTTTGAGCTTGTGTCTATAAAATCCAACACATGTTGTTGGATATTGCTGATATGTGGTTATCATTGATGTCAAAACTATTGGCATTAATGTATTTAAGGTTGTATATGTCGAGGATATTTAGAAAATCATAATAAAATAAGTTGCGGGCTATCAGAGATGTAGTGAAGTTTAGTATGGTGGCTAGCTCAGTATATTGATGATAAGTGGTTGTAGATTAAAGGTTTTGTTGAAAATTATATCTAGTTTATCCACATGAAGTTTCAGAGGTTTGCATGAAGATTTGATTGAATTATGAGTATCTGTGTTCTGACAGTTGTTCTGTTGCTTTAGTTGGTGTTCCTGAAAGAAGATAATGTGATTCTAGTAATTTGACTTGTTGCAGATGCTTCTATGGTGATTCATGATGCTTGTGGATGTTTCTAGATCATGCTATATCTGTTTTGTTGGTTCGCATTGATCGTTGTGCTCGCAATTGATGATTTTCTTTTGTGAGTTCATGTTTTTCATGATCTTGGCTGACAAGGTAATAGTAGTGTGGTTCGGATCTTTGAGGCATAATTGTTTAAGGTGCTTCAAGTTTCATGATGTTTTTTTTTATCCTTACTATGTTTTGTCTGACATTGTTTGGTTCGCATTGATAACTGTTTATTGATTTGGGCCAACAATTTGTAGACGTTTTATATTTTATTGGGCTGACATGTAGTTGATGTTATCCCTAGTTGCAGATATATATGATCGATTCTTTATACCATTTGATGGCATGGTGTGTGATGTATGTTGAGTGTTGTGTGAGAATAATGCTCTAATCTTTCAAAGGTAGAAGAAAAGTGTGAAGAAGAGTTTATGTGCTTAACTAGAACTATAATCAAGCATTAGAAGATGTTATTTTCTTAGTTCAAAATCTTTTGGATGTAATATGAATGTGACTATAAGATAATGGCTCTTCCTCTGGGCAGTAAGACTTTTTGTATTTGAGCAGTGAGCTCTAGGAATTGTGCTTGAATGCATGTGCATTCCCTATTTATAATAATTTTATACTTTTAACAAGGTATAATCTTGTGGATTAACCTCCACCATGGTTTTTCCCCTAACAGGGTTTCCACGTAAAAAAATCTTGGTGTTATGTGTGTTTTTGATGTGGTGATGGTTTATGCTTTCATGTTTATTTATTAGATCCTAGAATAAGTTAGTATAATTTCTATGATAATTGATTCACCCTCCCATCTTAGTTGTCTTCCCTTGTGTTTCCATCAATTGGTATCAAAGCAGGTTCCTTAGAAGAAGTTTAATAGATTGAGGTGATCGGGGATGGTGACATATAAGAAGGATAGTCCGAGATTTGATGGGACTAATTATTTTCTATGGAAGAATTGAATGGAGTGTCATTTGAAATGCATTGGTGAACCTTATTGGAAAATTACAAAGAATAGGTATATCATCCCATAGGATGGTCCTTCTACTGCAGGTGAGATTAGGGAAGCCGAGTACAATATTAGGGCTAAGGAAGCATTATTGAGTGCTTAGATTAATTCTGAGATGACAAATGTAATGGAGCTAAAGACTTCTTATGAGATCTGGAAAAGGTTGAAAACTTTGTATGAAGGTGATACCCATGTGAATATTGCTAAGCTACAAATCCTAAAAAGAGAAATATGAAATGTTGAGAATGGGTGAAGATGAGAACATCACTTCTTTTATGTAGAGAGTGAATGAACTTGTGTCTAGTATCAGATGTGTTGGTGGAACATTAGAAGAATCAAAGATTGTTGTGAAAGTACTCATATCCTTTCCTATTGCATACAAACACAAAGCTATTGCTATTGAGGAGATCTAGAATGTGACAAATGTAACTAGAGACATGTCGATTGGTAAGCTTACTGCTTTTGAATTAAGTGAGTTTGGTGAATCTCTTACTAAGATAGAATCCTTTTTCAAACCTACTATATCTAGGAAAGATAAGCAGAGATATGATCTGGGAGAAAGTTCTTGTAGAAAAATGTCCAAGTATGAGCAGGAAATGAGAGATATTGAAGAAGAAGAGAGAAAACTAGATGATATTGAAGCACTTATTGTCAAGAGGGTAGCCAAAGGAGAAGGTAAGTATAAAGGGAAATTGCCTCTTAAATTTTTTCTTGCAATAAGATAGCTCATTTTTCCTCAAGGTGTTTGGAAAGAGTTCCTAAGCCAAGACCTAACAAGCCTAGATTCCACAGAAAGTGTTATTATGTTGTTGATGAAGGTGTGACAAATGATGAATTTGATAAAGGGAATTTAAGTGAGGATGAATGGGTATTTATTGCTGTTGGAAACTCAAGGGTAGAAAACTTAGAGGGGGGGTGAATCAGTTGTCACCAAATTTCAAACTTATTCAACTTATTAACCTTATTCTCAGATCTGATCATTAATCATGAAAGCATAAATGAACAACACATAAGAATCACACATAACACCAAGATTTTTACATGGAAACCCTGTTAGGGGAAAAACCATGGTGGAGGTCAATCCACAAGATTATACCCTATTAAAACTATAAGGAATTATGAATGGGTAATGCATATGCATTCAGGCACACTACCTAGAGCTCACTGCTCAAATAAAAAATAGGCTTATTGCCCAAAGGAAACACACTATCTTACATAAAGGTTTTGATAAAATCCACCAGACTTTGAACTGAGAATAGTAGCATCTACTAATGCCTGGTTACAGTTTTGATTAAGCACATGAACACTTCTTCACTCTTCTTCACTTTTCTTCTTTGCCTTCGAATGATATGAAGTTTATTCACACATAGGAATCATACACTTCACAAACACACACACATACATGCCTTCAAATGATAAAACAATCACTCTTATATATCTGCAACAAGAAATTACATCGCTATAAGTTGGCTCCAAGGAAATAATAAAATGAATATAAATAGTTGGCCCAAATCAATAAAGATTATTCATGCAAATCAACCAAGGTCAGCCACAAAATAGTGAAGACTGAAAATAACATCCTCAAACATCAAAAACTTCAATTAATTACTCCTTGAAAATCCATAACATGATTCAACACCTTATCAGCCAAGAACATGAAAAACATGAACATGCAAGAGAAAATATTGAATCATGAGCACAACGATCAATGCGAACGTACAACATAGATATAGCATGAACTAGAAACATCCACAAGCATCATGAAACATCAAAGAAGCATCCACAACAACTGAAATTACTATAATCACATGATCTTCATTCAGGAACACAAACTAAAGTAATAGAAAAATTGTTAGAATACATATCTTCATAACTCGGTCAAATCTTCACACGGATCTTTGAAACTTGATGTGGATAAACTAGATATAATGTACAAGATACGGTTTAGTCCACAACCTCTGAACAACAATGTACTAAATACACAAATAGAAAGAACTTCACTTCACTATTGACAACCTATAGCATTTCTTATTACAATTTTCTCAATATCCTCAACATATACAACTTCTAATGTAGCAATACTAATAGTGTTGACACCAATGACAACCACATATAAACAAAACAACACAACATCCAACAATATCCCCCTTTGGCATTGATGGCAACACATGATGTGAAAAATACCATCAACACAAGTATGATTACTCCCCTTTAGGTTCTAACTCTTGTTTTCTTAACTCTTCTCCCCACAATGATTTTTCACATTGCTCTTCTCCCCCTTTGACATCAACGAAAAATATTACTTCTATACAAGCTCTGAACCAAATATCTAAACACCTAAACAGCTGAGCATCTGACTACTCCCCCTGAGTAGTAGGCACCACAACATCAATTTGGATCAAAATATGATCATGAAATGCACAGATTAATGCAAATAAATGCATACTTAGTTTTTATTAGGAGTGGAAAATATTTCTACAATATGCTCCTTAGTAGGCACATACTCCAATCTAACTTCCTTTGCACATACTTTCTCTCTCAAAAAGTGAAACTTGATAGATATATGATTGGTCTTGGAATGCAACACCAAATTCATAGAAATGTTAATACAACTTGAGTTATCACATAATATAGAAATATGATCATCATACACAACTCTGATATCCTTCAACATTTGTTTCATCCATAGTACTTGAGTACAATTATTAGAAGCAACAATGTATTCTTCCTCTACAGTAGATAAAGAAATAACATTCTTCTTTTTTCTTAACCATGAAATCAACTTCTTTCCCAAGAAAAATTCTCAACCACAAGTAATTTTCCTGTCATTCACATCTCCTACCTAATCAACACTAGTAAGGGAACTCAAAGTAAGATCACCATCTTTAGGATACCATAAACCAAAATCAACTGTCCCCTTCAAGTATCTAAAAATACTCTTCACAATAGTCACATGAGATTCTTTATGATCAGCTTGAAATCTAGCAACAATACACACAACATTCATGATATCAGGCCTAGTTTAAGTCAAATAAAGCAATCTACCAATCATTTATTTGTATCTAGTATGATTTTCCTTTGGGGAATCATCATCAGTTGTCAACTTGCATCTGGTCACCATAGTTGTACCAACTGGCTTTGAATATTCCATACCAAACATGATATCATCAACAAAAACTTCCACAATCAAATCTTTATCATCATTCTTGAAATATAGATTACTATCAACAATACCTTTGTTAAATCCAAGCTTCACCAAGTACTTATCCAATCCGGTATACCATACTATAGGGGCTTGTTTGAGTCCATACAATGCTTTCTTCAATCAAAAAACCATATCTCCCTAATCAGCCAAATGGAAACCATCAGGTTGTTCAACATACACTTCTTCTTCCAATTTGCAATTTAGAAAATTAGACTTGACATCCATTTGATAAACTTTGTAGACTTTGTAAGTAGCATAAGCAAGAAACAATCTCATAGCTTCAATTATAGCAATAGGGGCAAAGGTTTCTTCAAAATCAATACCTTCCATCTTTGAATATCCCTTACATACCAGTCTGGATTTGTTTCTAACCACTTCACCTTGTTCATTCAGTTTGTTTCTAAAGACACATTTAGTTCAAATTACATTCTTATCCTTAGCTCTAGGAACAAGAATCCATGTATCATTCTTTTCAATTTGTTGTAGTTCCTATTTCATTGCTTCAACCCAATGTTCATCTTTGCATGCTTTATTCACATTGTTAGGCTCAGTCTTTGAAATCAAACAATATTCTTTTGCAATATTTCTCCTAGTTTGCACAACTTTTTTCTTCTCACCAATAATTTGATCTTCTGAATGATTCAATCTTACATACCTCAGAGTCTTCTTAGAATGTTCTTCAATTTGAGGCTCTTCTAATCTGTCTTTTGTTCTTCCACTAGTTTCTCCTTCCTCTTGATCTTCTTGATTCACCAGAATGATTTGGACTTGACTTGAGTTTTGTCCTTTTTTTTTTACTATCATTCTGATCATCAGAATCATATCCACAAGTTTTGGTTAGTGTACCAAAGTCTTCATCAACCTTAACATTTGCACTTTCAACCATTTTCTTCAATCTCTTATTGTAACACTAGTAGGCCTTACTTTTAGTAGCATGACCCAAAAAGATTCCTTCATCACTCCTAGCATCAAACTTTCCTATATCTTCATCTCTTTTGATATAACACTTGCTTTCAAAGATCTTGAAATATCTAATAGTAGGTTTTGACCAGTCCATAGCTCAAAAGGAGTCTTACAAGTATCACCTTTGATTTGTACCCAGTTAAGTGTGTACACAATAATACTCACAACTTCTCTCCAGTAGATATGAGGTACATTTCCTTCAAACATCATGGTTCTAGCATCATCTAGAACTATTTTGTTCTTCATTTCCATAAATCCATTTTGTTGAGGGGTCTGCAGTGCAGATAACTATCTCTTTATTCCATACTCTTCATAAAAAAAATTAAAATCACCGGAAGTGAATTCACCACTACTATATGATCTCAAACATTTAATCTTTAGACCTATCTCTATCTCAACCATAGCCTATGTATGTGCAGGATCATGATGGGCCAAAAAGTGGCAAGATGATGGGTATGTGGCGAAGGAATTTTTACCAAAATTGATGGAAACAAAAGAGTTTTAAAGGGAATTCCCAGCTTTACCAATATAAATTATGCTTTACTTTGAATTTAATAAGTAATTATTATTCATTTTCTATTCAAATTACGACTAAAAGTCCTAATTGTGATAGGTGATTAAAAATATCTATAACTTTCAAGCGATTATCACATTTTTTAAATCCGACATATACATGCATTTTATTCTTTGCACTTCTATAGGATTAAAAGAAAATTTGAATTTCATGAGACTTTGATAAGTTAAAGATTATTCGGACATATGAGTTTTGTATTTTCTAAAAGTTGGCGAAATTTCATAATTAATTATTATTCTGGAAAAAAATTACAAAAAAAAATATACATCCACACATTGTGACGCTAGTCCTCTACTTATATCTAAAATTTACACATGAAAAATATTATCTATTTTACTATAGTTGGGTTAGGGTGGTCAGACATAGACCTATTTCTTATTTTTTCCCTGAAAATTTAAGTACTGCTGCATTGAAATTTTAAATTTTCAACAAATAGATTTGTTTTCTTTTTAAACAAGCCTAGTAGTTTAGAAACTACATACAATTTTCTATAGATTCTATTCTAACATGTTTTTGAAATAATATAGATAACTTAGTCAAAAAAATTCGTCAAGTTGCCTAACACTGAATTTTCTAAATTTTTTGGCACTTAAGGGCTTGTTTTTTCCATGATGATCCTACACATACCCTCCTTAAAGATCTTGAACATTTCTAGAGCTTTAGATTTATCCCTTAAGAAAGTAGCCCACACCATCCTTAAATAATCATCAATAAGAAACATGAAGTACCTGTATCCTTGTAAACTTCTAGTTCTAGTAGGATGACACAACTAAGTATACACAAGATCCAACAATCAATTTAAATTTTGTTGTTTACTTCAAAATGAAATTCTTGTTTTCTTTCCTAACTCACATTCTTTGCATATGGCATTAGTAGGTTTCATTAGCTTAGGAATATCCCTCACAACCTTGGTGGAACTTATCTAGACAATATTATCAAAGTGAACATGACACATTCTCCTATGCCACAACTAGCTTTCATCAATTTGAGCAATCAAACAACTTTTACTAGCAACATTCAGGTGGAAAATATTACCTTTTGTTTTTGTGCCTGATGCAACCATATTTCCAAAATTTCCTAATATTTTGCACTTACCATCCATGAACTGAAGATTGTAACCCTTATCAACCATCTATCCAACACTTAAAAGATTATGCTTCAAACCTTCAACATACAAAACATGATCAGTATTATGCTTACCATCAAGAGAAATGCATCCTCTTCCATGCATCACACCACTTGTATTGTCACCAAATCTCACAAAACCACCATCATACTTTTCCAAATTCACAAACTTACTTTTATCTCCTGTCATATGATGAGAACAACTATTGTTAGTTACCCATGTTCATCTTTCTCTTCAACTCGAGCAGTTAGGGCTTTCTCCAAATTTGTACAACTAGCAGATTCAGTAGACATAGGATTATTTTACTTTATAGAAATAAACACAAATTCATCTTCACTTGCATTTCCTTTGTTAGATTCATCATTTGTCACACCTTCATTAGCAACATAATAACACTTCTTTTGGAATTTAGGCTTGTTAAATATTGGCTTGGAAACTCTCTTAGGACACCTTGATATAAAATGACCTATCTTATTACAAGAGAAACATTTAATAGGTAACTTTTCTTTATACTTACCTTGTCCTCTTGCTTCTCTTTTCACAATCAATGCTTCAAGTTCTTCAAACTCTCTTTCTTCCTCATCAAGCTATCTCATTTCATCCTCATATTTGAATGTCTTTCTAGATGAACTTTCACCCTAATAATATATTTGTCTATCTCTTCCAGAAGTAGTGGCCTTGAATGCAGATTCAACCTGAGGAAGTGCATCACCAAATTCACTCAACTCAAAAGCAGTAAGCTTACCAATCAACATATCTCTGGTAACATTTGTTATAGTCCAGAGCTCTTCAATAGCACTAGCCTTGAATTTGTAAGAATTAGACAAGGATCTAAGCACTTTAGCAACATTTTTTGATTCATCTATCTATCCACCAACACATCTGATACCACACACAAGTTCATTCACTCTTTGCAAAAAAGTAGTAACATTTTCATATTTCCCTTTCAGACTTTCTAGCTTAGCAATCTTCACATTAGCATTACCTTCATACAAGGTTTCCAACTTTTTCTAGATCTTATAAGTAGTCTTCAGATCCATCACATTTTTCATCTCAGTATCAGTCAAAGCACTCAACAATGCCTCCCTAGCCATGATATTATACTCAACATAAGTAATATTCAGTGGAATAACATATCTTTTACTTCTAATGCTCGAGTAGGGTTCACCAATGCATCTCAGATGGGTATGTGTAAGATTATCATGGGCCAAAAAGTGGCGATATGATGGGTATGTGTAGGGTATGTGGCTCACAACTTTTTTTTTGCTCAAAATTGATGAAAC
This sequence comes from Sequoia sempervirens, assembly GCA_007258455.2. Classification (NCBI taxonomy): domain Eukaryota; kingdom Viridiplantae; phylum Streptophyta; class Pinopsida; order Cupressales; family Cupressaceae; genus Sequoia; species Sequoia sempervirens. The sequence continues at coordinate 103,051,932 of VDFB02000007.1, read as the reverse complement.
AAAAAGGATTTTTAAAGGAGATTCTTAGCTTTCCACCAATATAAATTATTCTTTATTTTGGTTAATAAGTGACCAGTATTTATTTTCTATTTGAATTATGACTAAAGTCTGGAGTTGATGGGTTGATTGAAAACATTTATGTATTTCCAAATGGGCCATGACATTTTTGAATTTGAAAGATGTGGCACATTCTATTCTTCCCATAATATAGGATTTTTAAAAAAAAATCATAATTTTTTGACCAAGTTATGGTGGTTACACAAACAAGTTTTTATATTTAAAAAAAAAACCTAATAAAAAATTCATAACTAATTATTTGCTTGTAAAAAAATTACAAAAAAAATGTGCATCACATCCAAACATAGGTCCTCTGCCCATATCTAAAATATTATAAAAGAGAAGCATTATCATTTTTATTGTGGTTCTGGGTGGTGAGACATACACCTACTTCTTATTTTTCCTAAAATTTAAAGTACCACTACATTGAACTTTGAATTTTCCCAAATAGATTTAAAAAATAAACCTAGTAGTTTAGAAACTACATTCAATTTTCTACAGATTTTATTCTTACATATTTTTGAAATAATATAGATAACTTATTCAAATTTTTATGTCAGGCTTCCTAACTTTGATTTTTCTGACATTTTTGCCACTTAAGGGTCTGTTTTTCCATGATGATCTTACACATACCCAAATGGCACTCCATTCAATTCTTCCGTAAAGAATAATTTGTTCCATCAAATATAGGACTATCCTTCTTATAAGTTTCCATTTTGGATCACCTCAAGTTGTTAAACTTCTTCCAAGGAACCACAAGCTTTGATACCAATTGTTGGCAACTTAGGGGAAGACAACTGAGAAGGGGATTGAATCAGTTGTCACTGAATTTCAAAATTATTCAACTTATTAACCTTATTCTCAGATTTTATCATTAAAAATGAAAGCATAAATGAACAACACATTAGCATGGTTAGTTTAAAACAAAGCAAATAACATCATCTCTATGAAATAATACATCAATGTTTTCCAAATGCAAACAAATGACAAAAGCAAGCTAAAAAAACATATGAAAAATATGATATGAAGATGATATGGAATGCTAAGATGATAAATGAAAAAAATCAGTTCTCAGTTTAAGAGAATGACCTTGCATAAAGATTGTGGAGATTCTGGAGGATTTGATCAAGAATGAAGCCTTTCATTTATAGATTATTTTGATGAGAGAATGGCCAAATCGATGAATGTGGGATAAAGAACAAGCCAGTGAGATGGAGATAGTTGTCATCTTGTGAGTGGTTGAGGAGTGTGCAAGATTTTGGAAATGTGCCCATGAGGGGGAAATTCAAATTTGAATTTGTGAAATAAATGTTGAGTTTGACTTGTGCAAGGTACATGTAAGAGACATTAATTTCTTTGTTGGATGTACATGTTCACTTTATTTTGAATTTAAATTTGAGGGAATTTATTCCTCAAAGATTCCATGTTGATGGAAAATGTTGGATTTAGTAAATCAATAAATTGATTTATTTGTGCAAGTGGGATTATCTAGAGGATGTGATGGGTAGTTAGGTTAGGCTAATTAGGATTAGATTCTCTTAATGATGATTAGGATGATTTTGACCAATTTGACTCAAATATTTTGATTTATTTAAATCAAAGAGGGATGGAATATGCATTTGGAGATTAAATTAAATAAAGTTTTGTTTATTTAAATAAAAGGGATGATGCTTGATTTATTTAATGAATAAACTTAGAAATGAATTAAATAGTCCCGATTTACTTGGTGAATGGATGAAGGTGAACTTGATTAATTTGATGAGCGGACCTAATACATGATGCTAATTTTGTATGTCTACATTTTTCCCCTCTTTGAAGCAATGTACTTGCTGCATTGGTTCAAAGAATAAACTTGTCGCGATAAAAAATTTAATAAACTCCTGATTTTTCGAATGCCCCAGCAGAAAGAAGTACACCGGTACATTTCCCCCTCGAGAGATCGAGCGAAAAGATTCAATTTGAGGGTCGATCTCGCGATAAAAAGGTTCAAAATGGATGGTTATGATGAGATTATTTTAAGATGCAAATGAGATAGATTTAAGATGCTTAGAAAAACAAATCTATATTATTCTAAACAACTTAAATGATGATATGATCTGATGATGGATGAGATGGATGATGTGATATGCTATGATTATGCAATGGATGATTTATGGGATGCTTAGACTAACAACTCTATATTATGATGATGATATGATGTGATTATGCAAATGTATGATTTATGCAAATGTGATGATTAATGAGATGCTTAGACTAACAAATCTATATTATGATGATGATTATGCATGTGAGATGATATGCAAAATACTGATGGTTTGTGGATGCAAGATGAATGCACGATGGATGCATGATGGATGCATTGGTGATGATGATTAACTATTCATGATGTGATGTTAGTGTGGAAAAGAAGGCATTAGATTATGACAAGAGGATCCAACAAGCTAAATTTATGAGAAATGGTGATGATGAAATGATGATAGATGGATGATTTGCTTATCAAGGATTGGGATTTTAAAAGGGCTACTTACCTTATGTTTGATAATAGACGTAGGTACGATGCATCAAGGTATAAAGAACTAGGATGGCATTGTGCCTAGTGCAATGGACTTTGACTCGACAAACAAATAGGAGTATTCTTGTTCAAACTTGACATACGAAAACCTTGCTAGGACGTACCTAATAAAGCAAGTATTTGCCAAGTTATTTTACAAGAATGTCCAATAAACACAGCAGACAAAAGGATAATGATCATTGCCCCATTCCTATCTCTCTAAATCCTTCATTCGGATATCATCGAGAGGTCCTTGGAATGAGTGCAATAAGATAAATCAAAAGAAAAGATCAAGTATACAAACAAGCCAATGTTCTTCATGCCTTGAGCCAAAGGGATTTGTTTTGATGGGATAAGAATACAAGGTGATCCAAAATGATGCCCATTGTCGGAACCATATATCCTAGGACATGCATTGTATAGGATGATGATGGTTTGATAAGTCGATTGATAGGTTGTTGATATAAGGTTGACTGACATGTTTGAAAATGATCAAGAGTTTGATTGTCTTTGAAAGGTTTGTTGTTTCGATTTTGATTTTACGATTGAAGTTTTCTTTCGCTGATTTGTTGTGATTGTTTCTGTTTATGTTGCCAAAGCATGAAGGTGATGATCAGTTTATTATGGAGGATTGATTATTTCGAGTGAAAGCGAGATGGGATGGGTGGATTTTTTCAAATATTTGGATGCTTTTGACATTTTGAAATGTTTTGAGGCTGTGTTTGGTGTTTTTGAGATTTTTAAAAATATTTTGATTTTTGATTTTTTGAATGTTTTGGGGTTTTTTGAGATTTTATGGATGTTTTTGGATTTTGTGTTTTTGAATGTTTTGGGATTTCGTCATTTTTCGAATGTTCTTGGATTTTTTGTTTTTCTAAATATTTTTGGATTTTTTTGTTTTTTCGAATGTTTTTAGATTTTGATGTGTTTTGAATGTTTTTGGATTTTTTTATTTTCTGATGTTTTTAGATTTTCTCATGATTTTGACAATTTGGATATGGATATGTGTGAGGATATCAGTTCTTTGTTTGGTATTTTGTTGAAGACCAAGCTAAGGTGGATTGATCGAATCGATGGATTGCAGATGATGATAACATTGTTGAGGATACACAACAATGCAAAAATTTGATTGATCAGGATTGATGATGATAACATTGTTGAGGATGCACAACAATGCAAGGATTGATTGATCGGGATTGATGATGATAACATTGTTGAGGATGCGCAACAATGCAAGGATAGTGTTAAGCAACACAATGATCAGGAAGGGTGTCCCAAGATTATGGATTGAATGGATTCGATTGATCATGATTGATGAAGCTTGATTTGGAATAAAGTTTGTTTGAATGATTTGACGTGATGTTTGACGTGTGAATTATATGCAACTAATAGTGATTGTTTGGATCGATGTTTGATGAAAGATGAAGACTGATAAGGAACATCTTTTTGTCAAAATATGCCATGGGATAGTGATTTGGATTTTTGCTCACAAGTGGTTTGACCAATTTGGTTTCATGTTTTCCAATGTTCGAATCACCACATAAGTTAGAGGATATAGATCAAGAATTATTCTCAAAGCAAGATGTGAATATCTGCCCCCAGTGTCTAGCAATGTATGGAATGCCATGGATGGATATGGATTATCTTGCAATAAGATAAGGTGTTTGGATCAAGAAAGCTCATTTGGATAATGTTTCATAGCTCAGATAATGCTGCATAGGATAGGATCAATGAAAATGACCCATGTCAAGATGTTTACCATAAGCAAGCGTAAAGTGTGCACCAAACTTTCATCAAGATCAAGATAACTTGGATGATGGATGCAGATGGATAAAAATGGATTGGATCAATGGTGTATGGATGAATGGATTTATTATGGATAAGATGGATGGAATGCTTGATTTATTATGGATGGGATAAGATGCTTTCATCTGAACTGGGGCATGCAGATGCTCGATTCCACTCATGACACCTATTTTCTAGGTTTTCATCATGGTGTTGCCCAAAGCACTGCACATGCAGTTTTAACTAGAGGATGATTTTTTTCTCTTTATTGTATTCAATCCTTTTTCTAATTTTTTTGGATTTTCATATTTTTTTGATTTTTTTGATTTTTTTGAAATATTTATGCTGACCCACCTAGTGGTGTCAATGTAGATGCTTTTGTCATGATGTGCTATTGGTATCTTGCCTGAAAACTTTTCTTTGCTAAGATACGTGCACTTGAATGCAACTTTTGGGATTTCTGATTTGCTTTATTGTTATTGAAGTTAACTTTGTCTCTATGCACACATTGCGATAAAGTGCCTTCTCAATCCTTATGATGAAGGGTTGTTGCCAACACATGGTCAATGTGAGAATTGGATATTATGCATGGAGGTGTGGATGTAGTGTGTTTAGGGATAAGAGATGGATTGGTTGATAGTTTGGAATCTTTGACTCTCCAAACTTGGGAAGATGAGCAATGGAGGGTGGATACAAAAGTGTGCATGGAATTAGGTCCAACTACTTGATACACTTTGTATGTCATTTGAAAAGCATGCTTTTGATTTTGTGGACATTTTGATGGATACTTTTCCCTTTATTTTTCCCCATAGTTTCTTGGACTGATGGAGTTTGATAGGGATGATCTTTCTTTGTATTTTTTGGTATCCATTTGTATTTGATTTGTCCATTACGCTTCTCAACTTCTTTTGCTTTGATAACATTATTAGTTCTTTGATTCAAGTCTTTCTTTTGAAGTTGTTCCCAATTCATGGATGGGGTGATGGGTGGATGAAGATTCATGACGTGACTAGTTGTAGTATTGACATTGGTTTCATCGTAAGGATTGTTCATGCTTCCTATGTTGAGGTTTGCTTGAGATGAAGTTTCCCCTAATATTTTGGAAGTAGTACCTTCATGCTTTGATTCTGACTATTCTGAGATGTCTTGTTTGGTAAACATGCTCTGATAAATGACCACTATAGATGACATTGTTTCAATTTTCTACTCATCTAACTCTGGATTATACTATTCTTTCTGACTTGTTTCCTTGAGTGGATAATACTGAATATCTTTATTCATGATATCCTCAGTCTGAATTTTGGACATATTTGATCTTGATATTGACAACTCAATTTGATTGTAGGAATTGGTAACCTTCCCTTTTTTGTGAAATAATGTCTAGAGTAAAGGAATCCTGTTCTAAATGAGGATCATCTACGTGTCCATCCACAGAAAGCATCTCATGGGTAGATGGAGAAGTATGTGCTACATGGATATGATCATCTGACATAGATAGGAGAGTGTCCATTAGATCATTTTAGTATCTTGTAGATAGGAATTCTTGATCCTGAATAATTTCGAAGTTGCTTTTGACATGCTTTGGATCAAGTTCTTGAAATGGGTCAGTCTCAAATGATGGATTGCTTACAAAGGGTTCTTGGATGTCATCATTAGACATGGTAAGTGGTTCAATATCCTCAAGTGTTGAGGTTAGGGTTCCTTCAATATCTGTAATCATGAGGTCGAAGGGGGTCAACATGTCTTGAAAAGGACCATTGCTAGACTTTGGTGAAAGATGTTGATCATGCTTTGGAATAAATTCTCGAGATATGTCCTCTAACTCATAAGATGATGTGGAGACATTTTCAACATGATCATAGGTCAATGGATCATGCATTATGTTGATATGATCAAATAATCCTAACACTCCTTGAAATAGATCACTAAAAAGTTGCTCTTGATGTATGGTGAGTTGGTCATCGAATGAGGCAGAAACATATTCAATGTGCTCATTGATGGATAGGTTTTGAACATTGTTTTCAACAATTTTGGTGGAGAGATTGTGAATGTCTTCAACCATTGGGTCAAGTGATGTTGACATTTCTTGAATTGGATCATTGTTGGGTATCGTTGGCGGATTTTGATCACGATTGAAAAGTGACTCTTGACCTATGTTGATTTGATCTTTGGATGAGATAGAAACATATCCAATGTGCTCTTTGATGGATAGATCTTGATCAATCCTTTTAGCAATTGTGTTGTGGAGATTGTTAATGCTATCACCGGTGGTTGAATGTTCATCGGTATCCCCAATAATTATCATTTTTCATGTTTGTGCTTGTTTTTGTTGGGTAGCTTGAGAGGCTTGGACAACTTGGGTAGCTTGAGCGGCTTGTGGAGCCACCTGATATTGTTGAAGAGCTTGTTGGTAGGCTTGATGTGATTTTAGTGTGATGTTACAATATTGACTTATTGCACTTTGTTTTTTTGGTAGTGGTGGTGTATTTGGAATCATGTTGGATGTAGTGACAAGTGTTTGAGATACACTTGGAGCGATCACGGTAGTGAGGGTTTGAGATATGATGGGTGTGATAGTGGTGGTTGAAGTGATCAAGGTGATAGGAATGGTCGGAATGACTGAGGTGATAAATCCTTGGGAGAAAAAATTTTTATTTGTCAGGATTGATGTTGTCATTTGATTAGATACCATCTGTTGGTACGATGTCGATGGTATATTCGAAGGTTTTGATGTGATGGCTTGATTGGCATTAGGTGGATTGATTTGGATGGAGTGATTGATGCTAGGTAAAGGGGGAAACCCTAAACCAAGGAATGATGTTGATATGGGTAATGGTGGTGGAGATGTTCCCTTGCGCAATGACTCAACTATTTTGGTAAGTGCAGCAATTTGATCTTGCCAAATTTGATCTTGATTTCAATCTTGACTCCCTTGATATAGTTGATTTGGCTTTTGTTTAAGCAGATTTGGAGTGTGTACTTGTGTTTGATTTTGGACGATGTTCTGATTTGGGATTACACTCAAATTTGGCATGATAGGTTGAAATTGAACATTGTTGATGTTGGGAATCACATTGCCTTGTTTTAAGTAACTTTTATTTTGCATGGGGGTATGTGCAGGATCATGATGGGCCAAAAAGTGGCAATATGATGGGTATGTTGCTGATGACTTTTTTTATACCCAAAATTGATGAAACAAAAAGGGTTTTTAAAGGAGATTCTCATCTTTTCACCAATATAAATTATACTTTATTTTGAATTTAATAAGTAATTATTATTCATTTTCTATTCAAATTATGACTAAAGTCCTGATTGATAGGCTGATTGAAAAACATTTATAGCTTTCAAATGGTATCACATTTTTTGAATCCAAAATATGCATCACATTCTATGCTTCACATAATATAAGATTAAAAAAAGAAAATTTGAATTTCATGAAGTTTTGACCAAGTTAAGGTGGTCAGACATACGATTTTTTTATATTTTTTAAAAATTGTAATAAAAAAATAATAATTAATTATTAACTAAGAAAAAAATTACAAAAAAATATGCATCACATTGGGACATGAGCCCTCTACTTATATCTAAAATATTATTAAAAATTATTATAATTTTATTGTGGTTAAGGTGGTCAGACAGACACCTACTCCTTATTTTTTCCCTAAAATTTCAGTACTACTGCATTGAAATTTCAATTTTTCACCAAATAGATTTATTTATTTTTTAAACAAACCTAGTAGTTTAGAAACTAAATTCAATTTTATACAAATTCTATTCTTACATATTTTTCAAATAATATAGATAACTTATTCAATTTTTTACGTCAAGTTGCCTAACTCTAATTTTTCTGAATTTTTTACCACTTAAGGGCCTATTTTTTCCATGATAATCTTGCACATACCCATGGTGTTACCTTGACTTGGACTAATGCATGGAGTTTTATCATGTGTTTGGATTTTGAAAAATATTTGTGGGATTTACAAACATATTTATCCCAAAGTTTTTCCGGATTCATGTTTCGAAAACTTGTACTTGGTACATTCTCATTTGGCATGTAGGGATTTGGTGGGATGGCATTGTTCATTTGAAGGCTCATGCATTGATTGTTCGGTTGACAGAGTTGTGGGTTTGGATTTAGATCTACCATTGGGAAATGTGTTCCAATCTTTGATTTGGGCATACTCACATTTGTTTTACCATTGACATTTGTCAGAGGTAATGATCCCATGTACAGTTTGTATAGATGCGAGTGTTGATAATCAATCGGCATTGTAAGGCTTTGATAGCTTAGTTGACTTGGATTACTCATGATGTATGGATCAAGTCTATTTTCCATGTTCCTCTTGTGTTTTGACCTTGTTGCAAAAGTGAACTCTAAGGTTCTTAGGACCAATGACAAGATGAAGGATGAAAAGGGGAAATGATAGGAGTGTTGATCGTTTAGGGACTTTGGATCTATGCTAGACTTAGGGTTTGATTTTAATTGGTTTGATTTGGGTAATGAACTTGTAAACCCTAAGATGTTAGATGTTATCTTAGGATGAGCTTGTTCAAAGGATTGCTAATTCAATTAAATTTATGAGAAAGGATGCATTCCCATACACCTAACTAAACGAGGTGATTTTGATTTTGACGACTTACCTAAGTCTAGAATGATGTTTCCAAAAGCTCTAAAGTTGTTTGGTGGGATAGATTTTGATAAGTGTTTGAAATTTGGATGAAGTGTTGGATTTGATCCTAAATGAACCTAGGAAGGACTTGTTTATGAGACCAAGATAGTGAAGAACATGCCTTTCTCTAAGAGTAATTCAAAATCAAAAGACCAATGTTTGCATGAAACCATATGAACAAAAGATGCCAAGCACATATGTGGGGTCCAATTGATTTAATCTTTTCTTAATGGATTATTTTTACCACAAACACACTCTTGATTAGGTTTTCGACTGAATGTCCAATGTCCTAATTCTCTTTCATCCCACAAAGTGCATTATGCAAAAATTGATGAAATCAAGGCAAAGGTTACCTATTGTTGACTTTAGGAGAAGCAAATTAAGATGAAATCCAAATGTTTAGATGCCTCTAAGGACATGAATCCCAACGGCAACCAATAACATGTGAATTTATTCAAGGATATTTGCCTCTCCTAAAGGGTTTGCAATTTTGATGATTCGTTGAATGTTGGTTTCGATGTTTTGGATAAAAGCACTGTGTTTTCAAACTGACTCACAAGCAATGTAACACCCTATCTAAATTGGTACATTTTTCTTGGTGGACTTGCCTCATGCCCTTCATAGAAGAGATGATTTTACATGCAACCAAGGAGAGAGTATAAAGGTGTGTTAAGAATGAAGTCTTAACCTCTATACTTTAACCAAGATCGAACATGGCAAGTAACTTCTTGGAATCTAAGTTCCAATGCATCACTTTGATAAACTCGCTCAATGGATCAATTGGTCACCACAAAACAATTTTTCTATTTCAGACTTTCTGTTCGTGGAGATTGACCCATATGGCGAGAGTCCCCTTTCGGATCCATCTCGTCGGAATCAACCGTGTTATATTGGTGTTTCTTCGAATATCCACATTTATATCCCGGTTTGAAATACTCTTGGCTTTAGAGTGTTACCAGTTGAGTCCTTCCCTTGGGTGAGTACTTTCTCCCCAAGGCAGGCCCTTGAGGATAAACAAAAGCAAGTAAAGACAAGATTCGTAACTTGATCAATCTTTGATGGCAACAAAGAGAGAATATATGCGATGATGCCCTAGTCACACTCGAACAAGATGTTCAATTTTAAACCCAAATTGAAGTGTGGAGGCAATATTTTATGCAAATTAATGTCATCAAAAGAATTTTGGTTCTCAAGATCACCATGAAGCACGAGAGAAGTGCATACGCCTTTTTAGATGAGATTACTTTGAATAAGAGATTACGAAACATGGAAAACACATGCTCATTTTAGGCCTCAAAGCAATGATGAATTTGTTTTAAAGCACCAAATGAAATATGAGTTAGCCTAAAATAGAAAATTAAAGCACACAACCAACTCTCTAAGCATTTTGAAATGTTTGTTTTAAGGCCCAAAACTAAAGATGAGTTAGCATGAAACAGAAAATTAAGGTAGCTGATGAAAGCTTAGAATTTAGGAATGCTTTTAGGTTTCAATTTTGATGCTTGAATCTTTAACTCCGATTTCGCTTTCATTTTTGTCCAACTCTAATGCTTGATTTCAACCTTCACCTTTGTTTTCCTTTGTACCTCCTTGTTCTCGATTATCCTCGTTTTCCTCGCTTTCCTTTCATTATTCTTGTACCTAATTAAACAAAAGACACTTTTGTGAGGATCAAAATATTGAACTCATTTGGATCATTAACTTCACACAATGGCATGATCTTAAATGAAAGGACAAAAATTTGGATGATAAAAGGATGGCTTATAAGCGGATCATGCTTTGATATTGACTTTATTGAAAAGAAGTCACACTTGCTAGACCCATTTTCTCTCTTATCATGATCCACATTACTAAAGATATTGAGCCAATCAACATCATAAAGTTTGAATTTTAACAATGACCATAATGACTCATAAAGCTAATGAATTGTATCCCTAAGTCAACTTTAAAGAAAAAATCTTTGAAAAGCCTTTATCATCAATTTTAAATTTTAAACTATGGCCATAAAATGATTCCCAAAGATAATGAATTGTACCAGATTAATTAAATGTGCTGAAATCATCAATTTACTATCACCAAAAAAATATCAACCACAAGATTTTAAAGCACCCGCCAACCTCCGATATAATCTCTTGCTTCCCTACTTTTTACTCTAGTTGTTTCAAAAATGGAAATGTCAGGGAGTTGGGGGCATTTAATTTTCAGGAATAGCATTCAATTCTTGCAACCTTCCTAGGATATGCCACTCTACCTATGTTTGCAGTTTTTAAGACTCAACAGTTTTAAGATTTAATTCAAACAGTGAATGCAGAGAGAACGTGACCATGCGCGTAGGTTTAGAAGTCTTAGATTCTACAAATCTGAAATATAGGCGCATATTAAAGATATTAGGTGAAGCGCAGAGAAGCCCTGTGAACTATTTTACAGAATGACTGCGGTCCCATAAAAGGCCAGCGACTCCCTTACGTGTTTTAGAGGACTGTGATCTCATGGAAAGCAATGATGGCATGATATGCAAAAAATGGATTCATTGAGTAGGAACAAGTAAATCCAAAGCAAGTAATGTTAGTAGGTGTAAAAGCCAAATTCCCAACCTTTCTCATACCCTACCTTCTTGTGCGCAAAAAAATAAAATTAAAAAATAATCCATGACAATAATATTAATGAGCAATAGTTAATAATAGAAGCAGTGGCTACACCATGATTCTTTCAAACTATAGCATAGCCCACTTCATTTGAACAAAGAGAATTCAACGCCATTAGTAGGTGCAAAGTTGCTTTATACACTGGCTGTTGTTCATGAAAGTGCATCTCAGTTTACTTGACCGAGCCTTGTTATGTACAAGTGCAAATAGTAGGTGAAAACTCTTTGCCTACGTGAAAAATGGGAGCTTTGGAATAGGGAATGGATGATGATCAAAGTAGAGAATTGGACGCATGGGCAAGGTACATCCCCAGCTTGATAAAGTGCCTAAAGAAATGTGGTCTAATGGAATGTAATGATTGCAAGATATGCACTAAAAATTGTTGATAGGTCCTCTTGCATCCAGCCTGACCATTCCAAATGAGTGCTTCAAAACATGGTAAAGTTATTCCTCCAAAGATAACAAAAGGTATTGTTGACAGATATTATGGTAGCATCTTCCTTGGTAGACATAAACACCACAAAGTGAAAGCATAGACAAGCATGAGAACTATGTGATAGAATGCCTCTTAAGACCCTGCATTAGGACTTAGACGACATATAGTACAGATTGGACCAGTGATAAGACCTTACGAATGGTGAAGTCTACGTTTTCTTGAGAGTACACGAAATAGTTAACAGGATGCAAGACATGGTCTCATGGAAAATGCATCTGGCAAGGCACAGATCTAGAAATAACAACTCCAAATTTTATACACAAAGATTGAAATTAGAAAGGAAATCTTCCCTACAGTTAGAAATGACCTAGTAAATATACATTCCATGTGTGGAAGCGTAGACCAGGTGCATAAACTATTTATAAAAAACATGCAAATGGCAAGTGAACATCAGATAAAATGAATAAAATTCTTCAAATCATTCAAGGAAAATGCAATCAGGAGATATATAGTCGGACCACAATGCTGTTTGAAAAGGCGTAATAAGCTTCTAAGTGGATGCTATTGGCAGGTGTGAGGACATGCCAAAATCCATTTGAAAAAAAAGATTTCAAGAGTAATTCTGAATAGCAAGTGTTTTTAGCAGTGCCCAAATGCCTTCATCTAATGATAACAACTAAAAAATAGCATCATCCCTTCTGATTCATTGGGTGGGTCTGGCTTACATGGAGGATTGTGAAATTATTCATGCTCAAAGAAATATGTACGTGCATAACCAAAATAGCGCTATATCATGGAGATTTCCTAGAAGCGCAAAAGAACCAAAAGTACAAAAAGTAGAATGCAATAGCTCTGCATTATTGAAATTTGACGAAATAAAAGTAGAAAGAAAGACCAAACAAACACAGATGCGAGAGAAAAAATCTTAACTTTACTAGTGAGAAGGATTTTTTTGATTTCCCCAATAGCAGATGCATTTTGCAGAGTGTTAACTAGGAAATAATCTTAAAGAAAATATACTTCCCTCAGCTGCAAAGTGCGCTTGATTGTGTTGGAAGGTAGTATGCATAACAATGGATAGCTTGAACAATGATTCATTCCCTATCAAAAGCCTACAAAATAGGTTAAGATAACAAAGGAGAATAAGAGAGATTTTTTTTTTTAGAAACTTTTAGAAGTAATGCAATTGGCAGGCATTCCCTCCTTCTAGCGCCATTTTGTGGATGCCAAAATCTGCAAATGGTTAGCATTTTAAAACTGAACTAATAATCAACATCCCTATGAAATAATGAAACATGTTAGATATGCTAAATAAGATATTAAAACAGTAAGAAAAACTAAATGAGCATACAAACAACATGAATCAACTTTATCTCATAGTGGATTGGTGCTATTGTAGAAAATAGCCCTTTCCCAATCCTTGATTAAGCTCCATGATATGAAAATGATCAAGATGATGAATGGGGAAGATTCACTCTCAATTGAAGAGAGTAACCTTGCATGAGATTTTGTGGATTTTGTGGAGGATTTGATCAAGGATGAAGCCTCTATTTGTAGATTCTCAAATGCTAAGAGAGCCAAACATGGAGGATGTGGGACTAAAGATTTGGCCAATAGGAAGAGGCCACTTGTCAAGTTGTGATAGGCTTGAGGATGTACAAGATTTGGGAAATGTGCCCATGAGAGGGAGTTTCAAATTCAAATTTGTAAAATAAATTTTGAGAGGGGGACATGAAATGGATAATTTATTGCAATGTTGGAGGGGACAAGTCACTTGTCATATTTTTCAAACTTGAGGGAATATTCCCCATAAATGCCATGTTGAAAGAAAATGAGGGTTTTAATAAATCAATAAATTGATTTATTTGTGCAAGTGGGATTATCTAGAGGATGTGACATGCATTAGATTAGATTTCATCAGGATTAATTAGCTAGGATGATGATTAGGATGTTTTGAATTATTTGATTTAAATACCTTGATTTATTTAAATCAAAAGGGATGGGAAATTATTTTTGAGATTTTTATTAAATAAAGTTTTGTTTATTTAATTAAAGGTTGATGTGAGATAAGTTGATTTATTTAATAGTCCGGATTTACCTAGTGAATGGATTTGTTGTGCTTGATTTATTTAATGAGAGGATGAACGTGAAACCTTGTTTACTTGATGAATGAACCTAATTGAATGCATAATGCTAACTTTGCATGTCTATACATACCAGTCTGGATTTATTTCTAACCACTTCACCTTGTTCATTCAGTTTGTTTCTAAAGACACATTTAGTTCAAATTACATTCTTATCCTCAGCTCTAGGAACAAGAATCCATGTATCATTCTTTTCAATTTGTTGTAGTTCCTATTTCATTGCTTCAACCCAATGTTCATCTTTGCATGCTTCATTCACATTGTTAGGCTCAGTCTTTGAAATCAAACAATCTTCTTTTGCAATCTTTCTCCTAGTCTGGAAACCTTTTTTCTTCTCACCAATAATTTGATCTTTTGAATGATTCAACCTTACATAACTCAGAGTCTTCTTAGAATTTTCTTCAATTTGAGGCTCTTCTAATCTCTCTTTTGTTCTTCCACTAGTTTCTCCTTCCTCTTGATCTTCTTGATTCACCAGAATGATTTGCGCTTGACTTGAGTTTTTTCCTTTTTTTGTACTATCATTCTGATCATTAGAATCATATCCACAATTTTTGGTTAGTGTACCAAAGTCTTCATCAACCTTAACATTTTCAATTTCAACTATTTTCTTCAATCTCTTATTGTAACACTAGTAGTCCTTAATTTTAGTAGCATAACCCAAAAAGATTCCTTCATCACTCCTAGCATCAAACTTTCCTATATCTTCATCTCTTTTGATATAACACTTTCTTCCAAAGATCTTGAAATATCTAATAGTAGGTTTTGACTAGCCCATAGCTCAAAAGGAGTCTTACAAGTATCACCTTTGATTTGTACCTGGTTAAGTGTGAACACAACAATACTTACAACTTCTCTCCAGTAGATATGAGGTACATTTCCTTCCAAGATCATGGTTCTAGCATCATCTAGAACTATTTTGTTTTTCCTTTCCACAACTCCATTTTGTTAAGGGGTGTGCAGTGTAGCTAACTGTCTCTTCATTCCATACTCTTTATAAAAAGAATTAAAATCACTGGAAGTGAATTCGCCACTTCTATATAATTTGAGACATTTAATCTTTAGACCTATCTCTATCTCAACCATAGCCTATGTATGTGCAGGATCATGATGGGCCAAAAAGTGGCAATATGATGGGTATGTAGCTGAAGAATTTTTTTTACCCAAAATTGATGAAACAAAAAGAGTTTTTAAAGGAGATTCTCAGATTTCCACCAATATAAATTATCCTTTACTTTGAATTTAATAAGTAATTATTATTCATTTTCTATTCAAATTACAACTAAAAGTACTGATTGATAGGCTGATTGAAAAATATATTTAGCTTTCAAACAGTATCACATTTTTTGAATCCAAAAATGTGTCACATTTTTTGAATCCAAAAAATGTGTCACATTTTTTAATTCCAAAAAATGTGTCACATTTTATTCTTTGCATACTATAGGATTAAAAAAATAAAATTTGAATTTCATGAAGTTTTGACCAAGTTTAGGTGGCCAGACATATGAGTTTTTTATATTTTCTAAAAGTTGTAATAAAAAATTCATAATTAATTATTTACTTGGAAACAAATTACAAAAAAATATGCATCACATTGGGACATGAATCCTCTACTTATATCTAAAATATTTAAAAAAATATTATCATTTTATTGTGGTTAGGGTGGTTAAACATACACCTACTTCTTATTTTTTCCCTAAAATTTAAGTACTAATGCATTGAAATTTCAAATTTTCAACAAATAGATTTGTTTTCTTTTTAAACAAACCTAGTAGTTTAGAAACCACATACAATTTTCTACAAATTCTATTCTAACATGTTTTTTAAATAATATAGATAACTTAGTCAAATTTTTACATGAAGTTGCGTAACACTGATTTTTCTAAATTTTTTGGCACTTAAGGGCTTGTTTTTTCCATGATGATCATGCACATACCCGCCTTAAAGATCTTGAAATTTTCTAGAGCTTTAGATTTATCCCTTAAGAAAGTAGCCCACATCATCCTTAAATAGTGATCAATAAGCAACATTAAGTACCTGTATCCTTGTAAACTTCTAATTCTAGCAGGATGACACAAATAAGTATACACAAGATCCAACAATCCATTTAAATTTTGTTGTTTACTTTAAAATTGAATTTTTGTTTGCTTTACTAACTAAAATTCTTTGCATATGGCATAAGTAGGTTTCATTAGCTTAGGAATATCTCTCACAACCTTGGTGGAACTTATCTAGACAATATTATCAAAGTGAACATGACACATTCTCCTATGCCACAACTAGCTTTCATGAATTTGAGCAATTAAACAACTTTTACTAGCAACATTCAGGTGGAAAGTATTACCTTTTATTTTTGTACCTGATGCAATCATATTTCCAAAATTTCCTAATATTTTGCACTTACCATCCATGAACTGAATATTTTAACCCTTATCAACCATCTTTCCAACACTTAAAAGATTATGCTTCAAACCTTCAACATACAAGATATCATCAGTATTATGCTTACCATCAAGAGAAATGCATCCTCTTCCATGCATCACACCACTTGTCATATGATGATAACAACCACTGTCAGTTACCCATGTTCATCTTTCTCTTCAACTCAAGAAGTTAGGGCTTTCTCCACATTTGTACAACTAGTAGATTCAGTAGACATAGGATTATTTTCCTTGATAGAAATTAAAAAAAATTCATCTTCACTTGCATTTCTTTTGTTAGATTCATCATCTGTCACACCTTCATTAGCAACATAATAACACTTCTTTTGGAATTTAGGCTTTTTAAATATTGGCTTGGAAACTCTCTTAGGACACCTTGATATAAAATGACCTATCTTATTCCAAGAGAAACATTTAATACGTAAATTTTATTTATACTTACCTTTTCCTCTCGCTTCTCTTTTCACAATAAATGCTTCAAGTTCTTCAAACTCTCTTTCTTCCTCATCAAGCTATCTCATTTCATCCTCATACTTGAATGTCTTTCTAGATGAACTTTCACCCTAATCATATCTTTGTCTATCTCTTCTAGAAGCAGTGGCCTTGAATGCAGATTCCATCGTAGGAAGTGCATCACCAAATTCACTCAGCTCAAAAGAAGTAAGCTTACCAATCAACATATCTCTGGTAACATTTGTAACAGTATAGAGCTCTTCAATAGCACTAATCTTGAACTTGTAAGAATTAGACAAGGATCTAAGAACTTTAGCAACAATTTTCGATTCATCTATCTATCCACCAGCACATCTGATACCACACACAAGTTCATTCACTCTTTGCATAAAAGTAGTAACATTTTCATATTTCCCTTTCAGACTTTCTAGTTTAGAAATCTTCACATTAGCATTGCCTTCATACAAGGTTTCCAAATTTTTCTAGATCTCTTAAGTAGTCTTTAGATCCATCGCATTTTTCATCTCAGTATCAGTCAAAGCACTCAACAACGCCTCCTTAGCCATGATATTATACTCAGCATAAGTAGTATTTGGTGGAATAACATATCGATTACTTGTAATTCTCTAGTAGGGTTCACCAATGCATCTTAGATGGGTATGTGTAGGATTATGATGGGCCAAAAAGTGGTGATATGATGGGTATGTGGCTCACGACTTTTTTTTTGCTCAAAATTGATGAAACAAAAAGGATTTTTAAAGGAGATTCTTAGCTTTCCACCAATATAAATTATTCTTTACTTTGAATTTAATAAATAATTATTATTTATTTTCTATTTGAATTATGACTAAAGTCCTGATTGACAGGTTGATTGAAAAACATCTATATTTTTCAAATGGTATCACATTTTTTGAATCTGAAACACATGTCACATTCTATGCTTCCCATACTATAGTATTAATAAAAGAAGAATTGGATTTCTTGAATTTTTTACCAAGTTAAGGTGGTTAGACATACGAGTTTTTATATTTTTTAATATTTGTAATAAAAAATTCATAATTAATTATTTACTTGGAAAAAAATTACAAAAATTATGCATCACATCCAAACATGAGTCCTCTAATTATATCTAAAATCTTATAAAAAAAAATTATCATTTTATTGTGGCTAGGGTGGTCAGACATACACCTACTTCTTATTTTCCCCTAAAATTTAAGTACTACTATATTGAAATTTTGAATTTTCACCAAATAGATTTAAAAAAAAAAAAACTTAGTAGTTTAGAAACTACATTCAATTTTCTACACATTCTATTCTTATATATTTTTGAAATAATATAAATAACTTATTCAAATTTTTATGTCAAGTTGCCTAACTCTGATTTTTCTAACTTTTTTGCCACTTAAGGGCCTGTTTTTCCATGATGATCTTGCACATACCCAAATGGCACTCCATTCAAGTCTTCCGTAAAGAATAAATTGTTCCATCAAATATAGGACTATCCTTCTTATAAGTTTCCATCCTGGATCACCTCAAGCTGTTAAACTTCTTCTAAGGAACCACAAGCTTTGATACCAATTGTTGGCAACTCAGGGGAAGACAGCTGAGAGGGGGATTGAATCAGTTGTCACCTAATTTCAAAATTATTCAACTTATTAACCTTATTCTAATATTTTATCATTAAACATTAAAGCATAAATTTACAACACATTAGCATGGTTGGTTTAAAACAAAGCAAATAACATCATCTCTATGAAATAATACATCAATGTTTTCCAAATGCAAACAAATGACAAAAGAAAGCTAAATAAACATATGAGGGTATGTGCAGGATCATGGTATGCCAAAAAGTGGCAATGAGAAAAAAAACACGTCTTTCATCGACCCAAAAATGCGAAAATATCATGTTGACTTTTTTTAGGCTCGGGTGTTAGTACACACCACCAAAGCAAACACCAATCCTAGTTTTCCATATCGGATATCCGATTTGGATCATATATCTGATTTGTAAAAAGAATATATATAAAAAATTTGTTGTTGTTTTAAAGTAACGATCTACAAATCAGATATTCGATTTGTAGACTGTTACTTTAAAACAATGAAAATAGTTGTATATATATGATTTTTACAAATTAGATATCCATTTCAAATGGGATATCTGATTTGTAAAAAGCATATATATACAAAATTTGTTTTTGTTTTAAAGTAATGGTCTAGAAATCGGATGTTTGTTTCAAATCGGATATCCGATTTGAAACGGATATCTAATTTATGTACACATAGACCTAAGGATTAATGGTATACGGTACAAGGTTTAAGGGTTAAACTTTAAAGTTTAGGGTATATGGTAGAGGGTTTAAGGGTCAAGGGTTATAAGGGTATAGGGGAGAGAGATAGATGGATTTAGTGTGTGAGAGAGTGACTTGAGAGAGTGGGATAAGGTCGGAGAGGGTGGGAGAGTGGGAT
>VDFB02000007.1:102986287-103030801 GCA_007258455.2 Sequoia sempervirens | reverse complement strand
CGGATACGAGTCCTCTACTTATGTCTAAAATCTTATAAAAAAATATTATCATTTTATTATGGTTAGGGTGGTCAGACAGACACCTACTTCTTATTTTTTTCCTGAAATTTAAGTAATACTGCATTGAAATTTCAAATTTTCACCAAATAGATTTTGTTTTAAAAAAAATTAACCTAGTATTTTAGAAACTACATTTAATTTCCCATAGATTCTATTCTTACATGTTTTTGAAATAATATAGATAACTTATTCAAATTTTTATGTCAATTTGCCTAACTCTGATTTTTTTGAATTTTCATTGCCACTTAAGGGCCTGTTTGGCGCATCATGATCCTGCACATACCCATGAAAAACATGAAGTATTCTTATCTCATAGTGGATTGGTGCTATTGTAGAAAATAGCCCTTTCCCAATCCTTTGCTCAACTCGATGATAAAATTGATATGAAGATGATATGGAATGCTAAGATGATAAATAAACAAAATCAGTTCTCAGTTTAAGAGAATGACCTTGCATAAAGATTGTGGAGATTGTGGAGGATTTGATCAAGAATGAAGCCTTTCATTTATAGATTATTTTGAGGAGAGAATGGCCAAATGGATGAATGTGGGATAAAGAACAAGCCAATGAGATGGAGACACTTGTCATCTTGTGAGTGGTTGAGGAGTGTGCAAGGGACATGTAAGAGACATTAATTTCTTTGCTGGATGTGCATGTCCACTTGATTTTGAATTCAAATTTGAGGGAATATTCCTCAAAGATGCCATGTTGATGGAAAATGTTGGATTTAATAAATCAATAAATTGATTTATTTGTGCAAGTGGGATTATCTAGAGGATGTGATTGGTAGTTAGGTTAGGCTAATAAGGATTAGATTAGCTTAAGGATGATTAGGATGATTTTGACTAATTTGACTCAAATATTTTTATTTATTTAAATCAAAGAGGGATGGAATATGCATTTGGAGATTTAATTAAATAATGTTTTGTTTATTTAATTACAAGGGATGATGCTTGATTTATTTAATGAATAACCTTAGAAATTAATTAAATAGTCCTAATTTACTTGGTGAATGGATGAAGGTGAACTTGATTAATTTGATGAGCGGACCTAATGCATGATGCTAATTTTGCGTGTCTACATTTTGCCCCTCTTTGAAGCAATGTACTTGTTGCATTGGTTCAAAGAATAAACTTGCCATGATAAAAAATAAAAAAGTTCCTAATTTTTTGGATGCCCCAGCAGAAAGTACACTGGTACATTGCCCCCTCAAGAGATCGAGTGAAAAGATTCGATTTGAGGGTTGATCTCGCGATAAAGAGGTTCAAAATGGATGGTTATGATGAGATGATTTTAAGATACAAATGAGATAGCTTTAAGATGCTTAGAAAAACAAATCTATATTATTCTAAACAACTTAAATGATGATATGATGTGATGATGGATGAGATGGATGATGTGATATGCTATGATTATACAATGGATGATTTATGGGATGCTTAGACTAACAGATCTATATTGTGATGAAGATATGATGTGATTATGCAAATGTATGATTTATGCAAATGTGATGATTAATGAGATGCTTAGACTAACAAATCTATATTATGATGATGATTATGCATGTGAGATGATATGCAGAATACTGATGGTTTGTGGATGTAAGATGAATGCACGACGGATGCATGATGGATGCATTGGTGATGATGATTAACTATTCATGATGTGATGTTAGTGTGGAAAAGAAGACATTAGATGATGACAAGAGGATCCAACAAGCCAAATTTGTGAGAAATGATAATGATAGATGGATGATATGCTTATCAAGGATTGGGATTTTAAAAGGGCTACTTACCTTATGTTTGATAACACACGTAGGTACGATGCATCAAGGTATAAAGAACCAGGATGGCATTGTGCCTAGTGCAATGGATTTTGACTCGATAAACAAATAAGAGTATTCTTGTTCACACTTGACATACGGAAACCTTGCTAGGACATACCTAACAAAGCAAGTATTCCCCAAGTTATTTTACAAGAACGTCCAAAAGCAAAGAATACAAAAGGATAATGATCGTTGCCCCATTCCTATCTCTCTAAATCCTTCATTCAGATATCATCGAGAGGTCCTTGGAATGAGTGCAATAAGATAAATCAAAAGAAAAGATCAAGTATACAAACAAGCCAATGTTCTTCATGCCTTGAGCCAAAGGGATTTTTTTGATAGGATAAGAATCCAAGGTGATATCCAAAATGATGCCCATTGTCAGAACAATATATCCTAGGACATGCATTGTATAGGATGATGATGGTTTGATAAGTTGATTGATAGGCTGCTGATATAAGGTTGACTTACATGTTTGAAAATGATCAAGAGTTGGATTGTGTTTGAAAGGTTTGTTGTTTCAATTTTGATTTTACGATTGAAGGTTGCTTTTGCTGATTTGTTGTGATTGTTTTTGTTTATGTTGCCAAAGGATGAAGGTGATGATCATTTTATCATGGATGATTGATTATTTCGATTAAAAGCGAGATGGGATGGGTGGATTTTTTCAAATATTTGGATGTTTTTGACGTTTTGAAATGTTTTGAGGATTTTTTTGGTGTTTTTGAGATTTTTAAAAATGTTTTGATTTTTGATTTTTCAATGTTTTGGGGTTTTTGAGATTTTATGGATGTTTTAGGATTTTTGTTTTGAATGTTTTAGGATTTTTATGTTTTTCGAATGTTCTTGGATTTTGTGTTTTTTGAATGTTTTTGGATTTTTTTGTTTTTTCAAATGTTTTTGAATTTTGATGTGTTTTGAATGTTTTTGGATTTTTTGATTTTCTGATGTTTTTGGATTTTCTCATGATTTTGACGATTTGGATATGGATATGTGTGAGGATATCAGTTCTCTGTTTGGGATTTTGTTGAAAAGCAAGCTAAGGTGGATTGATCAAATCAATGGATTGAAGATGAGAATAACATTGTTTAGCATACACAACAATGCAAAGATTTGATTGATCAAGATTGATGATGATAACATTGTTGAGGATGCACAACAATGCAAGGATTGATTGATCATGATTGATGATGATAACATTGTGAGGATGCGCAACAATGCAAGGATAGTGTTAAGCAACACAATGATCGGGAAGGATGTCCCAAGATTATGGATTCACTGGATTTGATTGATCATGATTGATGAAGCTTGATTTGGAACAAAATTTGTTTGAATGATTTGACGTGATGTTTGATGTACGAATTAGATGCAACTAATAGTGATTGTTTGGATCGATATTCGATGAAAGATGAAGACTGATAGGGAACATCTTTTTGTCAAAATATGCCATGGAATAGTGATTTGGATTTTTTTCTCACAAGTGGCTTGACCAATTTGGTTTCATGTTTTCCAATGTTCGGATTGCCATATAAGTGAGAGGATATAGATCAAGATTTATTCTCGAAGCAAGATGTGAATATTTGCCCCCAGTGTCTAGAAATGTATGGAATGCCATGGATGAATGGATATGGATTATCTTGCAATAAGATAAGGTGTTTGGATCAAGAAAGCTCATTTGGATAATGCTTCATAGCTCAGATAATGCTGCATAGGATAGGATCAATGAAAATGACCCATGTCAAGATGTTTACCATAAGCAAGCATAAAGTGTGCCCCAAACTTTCATCAAGATCAAGATAACTTGGATGATGGATGCAGATGGATAAAAATGGACTGGATCAATTGTTTATGGATGAATGGATTTATTATGGATAAGATGGATGGAATGCTCGATTTATTACGAATGGGATGAGATGCTTTCATCTGAACTGGGGCATGTAGATTCTCGATTTCACCCATGATGCCTATTTTCTAGGTTTTCATCATGGTCTTGCCCAAAGCGCCGCACATGCGGTTTTCACTAGAGGACGATGTTTTTCTCTTTACTGTTTTCAATCCTTTTTCTAATTTTTTTGGATTTTCATATTTTTTTTATTTTTTTTATTTTTCTGAAATATTTATGCTGACCCATGTAGTGGTATTGATGTAGATTCTTTTTTCATGATGTGCCATTAGTATCTTTCCTGAAGAACTTGCTTTGATAAGATACGCGCACTTGAATGCAACTTTTGGGATTTCTGATCTATTTTATTGTTATTGAAGTTAACTCTGTCTCTGTGCACACATCGCAATAAAGTGCCTTCTCAATCCTTATGATGAAGGGTTGTTGCCAACACATGGTCAATGTGAGAATTGGATATTATGCGTGGGGGCATGGATGGAGTGTGTTTAGGGATAAGAGATGGATTGGTTGATAGTTTGGAATCTTTGACTCTCCAAACTTGGGAAGATGAGCAATGATGGGTGCATATGAAAGTGTGCATGGAATTAGGACCAACTGCTTGATACACTTTGTATGTCATTTGAAAAGCATGCTTTTACTTTTGTGGACATCTTTGATGGATACTTTTCCCTTTATTTTTCCCCATAGTTTCTTGGACTGATGGAGTTTGATAAGGATGATCTTTCTTTGTATTTTTTGGTATCCATTTGTATTTGATTTGTCCATTATGCTTCTCAACTTCTTTTGCTTTGATAACATTATTAGTACTTTGATTCAAGTCTTTATTTTGAAGTTGTTTCCAATTCGTGGATGGGATGATGGGTGGATGAAGATTCATGACGTGACTGGTTGTAGTATTGACATCGGTTTCATCGTAAGGATTCTTCATGCTTCCTATGTTGATGTTTGCTTGAGATGAAGTTTCCCAGTATTGTGGAAGTAATACCTTCATGCTTTGATTCTGCCTATTCTAAGATGTCTTGTTCAGTAAACATGCTCTGATAAATGACCATTGTAGATGACATTGTTTCAATTTTTTGCTCATCTAACTCTTGATTATAATTTTCTATCTAACTTGTTTCCTTGAGTGGATAATACTAAATATCTTTATTCATGATGTCCTCAGTGTGAATTTTGGCCATATTTGATCCTTATATTGACAACTCAATTTGATTGTAAGAATCAGTAACCTGTTCTTTTTTGTGTAATAATGTCTGGAGTAAAAGAATTCTATTCTGAATGAAGATCATCTGCATGTCCATCCGTATAAAGCATCTCATGGGTAGATGGAGGAGTATGTGCTACATGGATATGATCATCTTGTATAGATAGGAGAGTGTCCATTAGATCATTGTAGTATCTTTTAGATAGGAATTCTTGATCCTGAATAATTTTGAAGTTGCTTTCAACATTCTTTGGATCAAGTTCTTGACATGGGTCAGTTTCAAAGGATTGATTGCTTACAAAGGGTTCTTGGATGTTGTCATTAGACATGGTAAGTGGTTCAATATCCTCAAGTGTTGAGGTCAAGGTTCCTTCAGTATCTATAATCATGAGGTCAAAGGGGGTCAACATGTCTTGAAAAGGACCATTGCTAGACTTTGGTGAAAGATGTTGATCATGCTTTGGAATAAATTCTTGAGATATGTCCTCTAACTCATAAGGAAATGTGGAGACATTTTCAACATGATCATAGGTCAACGGATCGTGCATTATGTTGATAGGATCAAATAATCCTAACACTCCTTGAAATAGATCGCTAAAAAGTGGCTCTTGATGTATGTTGAGTTGGTCATTGAATGAGGTGGAAACATCTTCAATGTGCTCATTGATGGATAGGTTTTGAACATTGTTTTCAACAATTACGGTGGATAGATTGTGAATGTCTTCAACCATTGGGTCAATTGATGTTGACATTTCTTGAATTGGATCATTGTTGGGTATCATTGGTGGATTTTGATCATGATTGAAAAGTGAATCTTGACCTATGTTGATTTCATCTTCGGATGAGATAGAAACATATCCAATGTGCTCTTTGATGGATAGATCTTGATCAATGCTTTCAGCAATTGTGGTGGGGAGATTGTTAATGCTATCACCAGTGGTTGAATGTTCATCGGTATCCCCAATAATGATCATTTATCATGTTTGTGCTTGTGTTTGTTGGGTAGCTTGAGAGGCTTGGGAAGCTTGGGTTGCTTGAGCGGCTTGTGGAGCCACCTGATATTGTTGAAGCGCTTGTTGGTAGGCTTGATGTGCTTTTAGTGCGATGTTACAATATGGACTTATTGCACTTGGTTTTGGTGGTAGTGGTAGTGTATTTGGAATCGTGTTGGATGTAGTGACAAGTGTTTGAGATACATTTGGAGTGATCACGGTAGTGAGGGTTTGAGATATGATGGGTGTGATAGTGGTGTTGGAGTGATCAAGGTGATATGAATGGTCGGAATGACCAAGGTGATAGATCCTTGGGAGACCAAATTTTTTATTTGTCAGGATTGATGTTGTCATATGATTAGATACCATCTGTTGGTATGATGTCGATGGTATATTCAAAGGTTTTGATGGGATGGATTGATTGGCATTAGGTGGATTGATTTGGATGGAGTGATTGGTGTTAGGTAAAGGGGGAAGCCCTAAACCAAGGAATGATGTTGATATGGGTTATGGTGGTGGAGATGTTTCCTGGCGCAATGACTCAACTATTTTGTTAAGTGCAGTAATTTGATCTCACCATATTTGATCTTCATTTTGATCTTGACTCCCTTTATATAGTTGATTTGGCTTTTGTTTAAGTAGATTTGGAGTGTGTACTTGTGTTTGATTTTGGATGATGTTCTAATTTGGGATAACACTTAGATTTGGCATGATAGGTTGAAATTGAACATTGTTGATGTTGGGAATCACATTTCCTTGTTTTAGGTAACTTTGATTTTGCATGGTGTTACCTTGACTTGGAATAATGCATGGAGTTGTTATCATTGTGTTTGGATTTTGAACAAGATATGTGGGATTTGCAAACATATTTATCCCAAATTTCTCTGGATTCATGTTTCGAAAACTTGTACTTGGTACATTCTCATTTGGCATGTAGGGATTTGGTGGGATGACATTTTTCATTTGAAGTCTCATGCATTGATTGTTTAGTTGACAGATTTGTAGGTTTGGATTTAGATCTACCATTGGGAAATGTGTTCCAATCTTTGATTTGGGCATAGTCACATTTGTTCTACCATTGACATTTGTTAGAGGTAATGATCCCATGTATGGTTTTTATAGATGTGAGTGTTCATAATCAATCAGAGTTGTAAGGCTTTGATAGCTTAGTTGACTTGGATTACTCATGATGTATAGATCAAGTCTATTTTCCATGTTCCTCTTTTGTTTTGACCTTTTTGCAAAAGTGACCTCTAAGGTTCTTTGGACCAATGACGAGATGAAGGATGAAAAGGAGAAATGATAGGAGTGTTGATCGTTTAGGGAATTTGGATCAATGCTAGACTTAGGGTTTGATTTTGATTGGTTTGATTTGTGTAATGAACTTGTAAACCCTAAGATGTTAGATGTTATCTTAGGATGAGCTTGTTCAAAGGATTGCTAATTCAATTAAATGTATGAGAAAGGATGCATTCCCATACACCTAACTAAACAAGGTGATTTTGATTTTGACGACTTACCTAAGTCTAGAATGATGTTTCCAAAAGCTCTAAAGTTTGTTTGGTGGGATAGATTTTGATAAGTGTTTGAAATTTGGATGAAGTGTTGGATTTGATCCTAAATGAACCTAGGAATGACTTGTTTACAAGACCAAGATAGTGAAGAACATACCTTTCTCTAAGAGTAATTCAAAATCAAAAGACCAATGTTTGCATGAAAACCATATGACCAAAAGACGCCAAGCACATATGTGGGGTCCAATTGATTTAATATTTTCTTAATGGATTATTTTTACCACAAACACACTCTTGATTAGGTTTTCGACTGAATGTCCAATGTCCTAATTCTCTTTCATCCCACAAAGTGCATTATGTGGAAATCGAGGAAATCAAGGCAAAGGTTACCTATTGTTGACTTTAGGAGAAGAAAATTAAGATGAAATCCAAATGTTTAGATGCCTCTAAGGACACGAATCCCAAGGGAAACCAATAACATGTGAATTTGTTCAAGGATATTTGCCTCTCCTAAAGGGTTTGCAATTTTGATGATTCGTTGAATGTTGGTTTCGATGTTTTGGATAGAAGCACTGTGGTTTCAAACTGACTCACAAGCAATGTAACACCCTAGCTCAATTGGTACATTTTTCTTGGTGGGCTTGCCTGATGCCCTTCGTAGAAGAGATGATTTTACATGCAACCAACGAGAGAGTATAAAGGTTTGTTAAGAATGAAGTCTTAACCTCTATACTTTAACCAAGATCGGACATGGAAAGTAACTTCTTGGAATCTAAGTTCCAATGCATCACTTTGATAAACTCACTCAATGGATCAATTGGTCACTACAAAACAAGTGTTCTATTTCAGAATTTTCATTCGTGGAGATTGACCCATATGGTGAGAGTCCCCTTTCGGATCCATCTCGTCGGAATCAACCGCGTGATATTGGAATTTCTTCCAATATCCACATTTATATCCCAGTTGGAAATACTCTTGGCTTTAGAGTGTTACCGGTTGAGTCCTTCCCTCAGGTGAGTACTTTTTTCCCAAGGTAGGCCCTCTAGGATAAACAAAAGAAAGTAAAGACAAAATCCATAACTCGATCAATCCTTGATGGCAACAAAGAGAGAGAATATATGCAATGATTCCCTACTCTCACTTGCACAAGATGTTCAATTTTAAACCCAAATTGAAGTGTGGAGGCAATATTTTATGCAACTTAATGTCATCAAAAGACTTTTGGTTCTCAAGATCGTTGTGAAGTGTGAGAGAAGTGCATACGCCTTTTTAGATGAGATTACTTTGAATAAGATATTACGAAACTCAGAAAACACATGTTCATTTTAGGCCTCAAAGTAATGATGAATTTGTTTTAAAGCACCAAATGAAATATGAGTTAGCCTAAAACAAAAAATTAAAGCACACAACAAACTCTCCAAGCATTTGGAAATGTTTGTTTTAAGGCCCAAAACTAAAGATGAGTTAGCATGAAATAAAAAATTAATGTAGGTGACGAAAGCTCAAAGCATTTAAGAATGCTTTTAGGTTTCAATTTTGATGCTTGAATCTTTAACTCCGATTTCACTTTCGTTTTCATCCAACTCCAATGCTTGATTTCAACCTTCACCTTCATTTTCCTTTGTACCTCCTTGTTCTTGGTTATCCTCGTTTTCCTCACTTTCCTTTCATTATCCTTGTACCTAATTAAACAAAAGACACTTTTGTGAGGATCAAAATATTGAACTCATTTGGATTATTAACTTCACACAATGGCATGATCTTAAATGAAAGGACAAAAATTTGGATGATAAAAGGATTTCTTATAAGTGGATCATGCTTTGATATTGACTTTATTGAAAAGATGTCATAGTTGCTAGACCCATTTTCTCTCTTATCGTGATCCACATTACTAAAGATATTGAGCCAATCAACATCATAAATTTTGAATTTTAACCATGACCATAATGACTCATAATGCTATTGAATTGTATCCCTAGCTGAACTTTAAAGAACAAAATTTTCAAAAGCTTTTCCAATCAATTTTAAATTCTAAACTATGGCCATAAAATGATTCCCAAAGATAATGAATTGTACCAGATTAATTAAATGTGCTGAAATCATCAATTTACTATCACCAAAAAAACATCAACCACAAGATTTTAAAGCACCTCCCAACCTCCGATATAATCTCTTGCTTCCCTACTTTGTACTCTAGCTATTTCAAAAATGGCACTGTGAAGGAGCTAGGGGCATTCAATTTTCGGGAATAGCATTCAATTCTTGCAGCCTTCCTAGACTATGCCACTGTACCTATGTCTGCAGTTTTGAAGACTCAACAATTTTAAGATTTAATTCAAATAGTGAATGCAGAGAGAACGTGACCATGCACGTAAGTTTAGAAGTCTTAGATTCTAAAAATCTGAAATATAAGCGCATATTCAAGATATTAGGTGAAGCGCAGACAAGCCCTGTGAACTATTTTACAGAACGACTGCGGTCCCATAAAAGGCTAGCGACTCCCTTACGTGTTTTAGAGGACTGCGATCTCATGGAATGCAATGATGGAATGATATGCACAAAATGGATTCATTAAGTAGGAACAAGTACATCCAAAGCAAGTAATGTTAGTAGGTGTAAAAGCCAAATTCCCAACCTTTCTCATACCCTACCTTCCTATGCGCAAAAAAATAAAATTAAAAAATAATCCATGACAATAATATTAATGAGCAATAGTTAATAATAGAAGCAGTGGCTACACCATGATTCTTTCAAACTATAGCATACCTACTTAATTTGAATAGAGAGAATTCAACGCCATTAGTAGGTGTAAAGTTGCTTTATACACTAGCTAATGTTCACGAAAGTGCATCTCAGTTTACTTGATCGAGCCTTGTTATGTACCAGTGCAAATAGTAGGTGAAAACTCTCTGCCTACGTCAAAAATGGGAGCGTTGCAATAGGGAATGGACGACGATCAAAGCAGAGAAGTGGACGCATGGGCAAGGCACATCCCCAGCTTGATAAAGTTCCTAAAGAAATGTGGTCTAATGGAATGTAATGATTGCAAGATATGCACTAAAAATTGTTGATAGGTCCTCTTGTGTCTAGCCTGCCCATTCCAAATGAGCACTTTAGAACATGGTATAGTTATTCCTCCAAAGATAACAAAAGTTATTGTTGACAGATATTATGGTAGCATCTGCCTTGTTAGACATAAATGCCACAAAGTGAAAGCATAGACAAGCATGAGAACTGCGTGATAGAATGCCTTTTAAGAACCCACTATAGGACTCAGATGATGTACAATATAGATTGAACCAGTGATAAGACCTTATGAATGGTGAATTCTATGTTTTCTTGAGAGTACACGAACTGGTTAACAGGATGCAAGACATGGTCTCATGGAAAATGCAACTGGCAAGGCGCAAATCTAGAAATCATAACTCTAACTTTTATACACAAAGATTGCAATTGGAAAGTAAATCTTCCATGCAGTTAGAAATGACCTAGTATATATACATGCCATGTGTGGAAGCGTAGACCAGGTGCATAAACCGTTTAAAAAAACATGCAAATGGAAGGTGAAAATCAAATAAAATGAATAAAAGTCTTCAAATCGTTCAAGGAAAATGCAATCTGGAGATATACAGTCACACCACAATGCTGTTTGAAAAGGCTTAATAAGCTTCTAAGTGGATGTTATTAGCAGGTGTGAGGACACACCAAAATCTATTTTAAAAAAAGATTTCAAGAGTAATTGTGAATAATTGGTGTTTCTAGCATTGCCCAAATGCCTTCATCTAATGATAACAACTAAAAAATAGTGTCATCCCTTTTGATTCATTGGGTGGGTCTGGCATACATGGAGGATTGTGAAACTATTCGTGCTCAAAGAAATTTGTATGTGCATAACCCAAATAGTGCTATATCATGGAGATTGCCTGGAAGTGGAAAAGAACCAAAAGTACAAAAAGTAGACTACAATAGCTCCGCATTATTGAAATTTGATGGAATAACAGTAGAAAGAAAGACCAAACAAACACAGATGCGAGAGAAAAAATCTTAACTTTACTAGTGAGCAAGATTTTATTGATTTCCCCATTATCAGATGCATTTTGCAAAGTGTTAACCAGGAAATAATCTTAAAGAAAATATACTTCCCTCAGCTACAAAGTGTGCTTGATTGTGTTGGAAGGCAGTATGCATAACAATGGCTGGCTTGAACAATGATTCATTCCCTATCAAAAGCCTACAAAAGATGTTAAGATAACAAAGGCGAATAAGAGAGATTTTTTTTTTCTAGAAACTTTTAGAACTAATGCAATTGGCTGGCGTTCCCTCCTTCTAGTGCCATTTTGTGAATGTCAAAATCTGCAAATGGTTAGCATTTTAGAACTGAACTAATAATCAACATCCCTATGAAATAATGAAATATGTTAGATATGCTAAATAAGATATTAAAACAGTAAGAAAAACTAAATGAGCATACAAACAACATGAATCAACTTTATCTCATAATGGATTGGTGCTATTGTAGAAAATATCCCTTTCCCAATCCTTGATTAAGCTCCATGATATGAAAATGATATGAAAATGATCAAGATGATGAATGGAAAATATTAGATCTCAATTGAAGAGAGTAACCTCGCATGAGATTTTGTGGATTTTGTGGAGGATTTGATCAAGGATGAAGCCTTTATTTATAGATTCTCAAATGCTAAGAGAGCCAAACATGGAGGATGTGGGACTAAATATTTGACCAATAGGAAGAGGCCACTTGTCAAGTTGTTGTAGGCTTGAGGATGTGCAAGATTTGGGAAATGTGCCCATGAGAGGGAGTTTCAAATTCAAATTTGTAAAATAAATTTTGAGAGGGGGACATGAAATGGAGAATTTATTGCAATGTTGGAGGGGACAAGTCACTTGTCATCTTTTTCAAACTTGAGGGAATATTCCCCATAAATGGCACGTTGAAAGAAAATGAGGGTTTTAATAAATAAATAAATTGATTTATTGGTGCAAGTGGGATTATCTAGAGGATGTGGCATGCATTAGATTAGATTTAATTAGGATTAATTAGCTAGGATGATGATTAGGATGTTTTGAATTATTTGATTTAAATACCTTGAATTATTTAAATCAAAAGGGATGGGAAATGACTTTTGAGATTTTAATTAAATAAAGTTTTGTTTACTTAATTAAAGGTTGCTGTGAGACAAGTTGATTTATTTAATAGTCCGGATTTACCTAGTGAATGAATTTGCTGCGTTTGATTTATTTAATGAGCGGATGAACGCGAAACCTGGTTTACTTGATGAATGAACCTGATTGAATGCATAATGCTAACTTTACATGTCTACAGATACTAGTCTGGATTTATTTCTAACCACTTCACCTTGTTCATTCAATTTGTTTCTAAAGACACATTTAGTTCAAATTACATTCTTATCCTGAGCTCTAGGAACATGAATCCATGTATCATTCTTTTCAATTTGTTGTAGTTCCTATTTCTTTGCTTCAACCCAATGTTCATCTTTGCATGCTTCATTCACATTGTTAGGCTCAGTCTTTGAAATCAAACAATATTCTTTTGCAATCTTTCTCCTAGTCTGGACACCTTTTTTCTTCTCACCAATAATTTGATCTTCTGAATGATTCAACCTTACATACCTCAGAGTCTTCTTAGAATGTTCTTCAATTTGAGGCTCTTCTAATCTCTCTTTTGTTCTTCCACTAGTTTCTCCTTCCTTTTGATCTTCTTGATTCACCAGAATGATTTGGACTTGACTTGATTTTTTT
The DNA here is from genome assembly GCA_007258455.2 of Sequoia sempervirens. Taxonomy (NCBI): domain Eukaryota; kingdom Viridiplantae; phylum Streptophyta; class Pinopsida; order Cupressales; family Cupressaceae; genus Sequoia; species Sequoia sempervirens. Next base: position 103,017,522 of record VDFB02000007.1, on the reverse strand, counting down.
TCCTTTTTTTGTACTATCATTATGATCATTAGAATCATATCCACAGGTTTTGGTTAGTGTATCAAAGTCTTCATCAACCTTAACATTTGCACTTTCAACCATTTTCTTCAATCTCTTATTGTAACACTAGTAGGCCTTACTTTTAGTAGCATAACCCAAAAAGATTCCTTCATCACTCCTAGCATCAAACTTTCCTATATCTTCATCTCTTTTGATATAACACTTGCTTCCAAAGATCTTGAAATATCTAATAGTAGGTTTTGACCAGTCTATAGCTCAAAAGGAGTCTTACAAGTATCACCTTTGATTTGTACCTGGTTAAGTGTGTACACAAAAGTACTCAAAACTTCTCTCCATTAGATATGAGGTACATTTCCTTCCAAGATCATGGTTCTAGCATCATCTAGAACTATTTTGTTTTTCCTTTCAACAACTCCATTTTATTCAGGGGTCTGTATTGCAGATAATTGTCTCTTCATTCCATACTCTTTATAAAAAGAATTAAAATCAGCGGAAGTGAATTCACCACTTTTATATGATCTGAGACATTTAATCTTTAGACCTGTCTCTATCTCAACCATAGCCTACATATGTGCATGATCATGATGGGCCAAAAAGTGGCAATATCATGGGTATGTAGCTGAAGAATTGTTTTTTACCCAAAATTGATGAAACAAAAAGAGTTTTTAAAGGAGATTCTCAGCTTTCCACCAATATAAATTATCCTTTACTTTGAATTTAATAAGTAATTATTATTCATTTTCTATTCGAATTACGACTAAAAGTCCTGATTGATAGGTTGATTGAAAAATATCTATAGCTTTCAAAGAGTATCACATTTTTTCAATCCAAACAATGTGTCACATTATATTATTTGCATACTATAGGATTAAAAAAAGAAAATTTGAATTTCATGAAGTTTTGACCAAGTTAAAGTGGTCAGACATATGAGTTTTTATATTTTCTAAAAGTTGTAATAAAAAATTTATAATTAATTATTTACTTAGAAAAAAATTATAAAAAAATATGCATCACATTGGGACATGAGTCCTCTACTTATATCTAAAATCTTATAAAAATTATTATCATTTTATTGTTGTTAGGATGGTCAGACATACACCTACTTATTATTTTTTCCCTGAAATTGAAGTACTACTGCATTGAAATTTCAAATTTTCAACAAATAGATTTGTTTTGTTTTTAAACAAACCTAGTAGTTTAGAAACTACATACAATTTTCTACAGATTCTATTCTAACATGGTTTTTTAAATAATATAGATAACTTAGTCAAATTTTTACGTGAAGTTTCCTAACACTGATTTTTCTGAATTTTTTGGCACTTAAGGGCTTGTTTTTTCCATGATGATCCTACACATACCCACCTTAAAGATCTTGAAATTTTCTAGAGCTTTAGATTCATCCCTTAATAAAGTAGCCCACATCATCCTTAAATAGTGATCAATAAGCAACATGAAGTACCTGTATCCTTGTAAACTTCTAGTTCTAGAAGAATGACATAAATAAGTATACACGAGATCCAACAACCCATTTAAATTTTTTTGTTTACTTCAAAATGAAATTCTTGTTTTCTTTCCTAATTGAAATTATTTGCATATGGCATTAGTAGGTTTCATTAGCTTAGGAATATTTCTCGCAACCTTGGTGGAACTTATCTAGACAATATTATCAAAGTGAACATGACACATTCTCCTATGCCACAACTAGCTTTCATCAATTTGAGCAATCAAACTTTTACTAGCAACATTCAGGTGGAAAATATTACCTTTTGTTTTTGTACCTGATGCAATCATATTTCCAAAATTTCCTAATATTTTGCATTTACCATCCATGAACTGAAGATTGTAACCCTTATCAACCATCTAGCCAACACTTAAAAGCTTATGCTTCAAACCTTCAACATACAAGACATCATCAGTATAATGCTTACCATCAAGAGAAATGCATCCTCTTCCATGCATCACACCAATTGTATTGTCACCAAATCTCACAACACCACCATCATACTTTTCCAAATTCACAAACTTTCTTTTATCTCCTGTCATATGATGAGAACAACCACTGTCAGTTACCCATGTTCATCTTTCTCTTCAACTAGAGCACTTAGGGCTTTCTCCACATTTGTACAACTAGTAGATTCAGTAGACATAGGATTATTTTCCTTGATAGAAATAAACACAAATTCATCTTCACTTGCATTTCCTTTGTTAGATTCATCATTTGTCACACCTTCATTAGCAACATAATAACACTTCTTTTTGAATTTAGGCTTGTTAAATATTGGCTTGGAAACTCTCTTAGGACACCTTGATATAAAATGACCTATCTTATTCCAAGAGAAACATTTAATAGGTAACTTTTCTTTATACTTACCTTGTCCTATCACTTCTCTTTTCACAATCAATGCTTCAGGTTCTTCAAACTCTCTATCTTCCTCTTCAAGCTATCTCATTTCATCCTCATACTTGAATGTCTTTCTAGATGAACTTTGACCCTAATCATATTTTTGTCTATCTCTTCAAGAAGTAGTGGCCTTGAATGCAGATTGAACCTTAGGAAGTGCATACCAAATTCACTCAACTCAAATGTAGTAAGCTTACCAATCAACATATCTCTGGTAACATTTGTTATAGTCCAGAGCTCTTCAATAGCACTAGCCTTTAATTTGTAAGAATTAGACAAGGATCTAAGCACTTTAACAACAATTTTCAATTCATCTATCTATCCACTAGCACATCTGATACCACACACAAGTTCATTCACTCTTTGCATAAAAGTAGAACATTTTCATATTTCCCTTTTAGAATTTGTAGCTTAGCAATCTTCACATTAGCATCACCTTCATACAAGGTTTCCAAGTTTTTCTAGATCTCATAAGTAGTCTTCAGATCCATCAAATTTTTCATCTCAGTATCAATCAAAGCACCCAACAACGCCTCCTTATCCATGATATTATACTCAACATAAGTACTATTCGGTGGACTAACATATCTATTACTTGTAATGCTCTAGTAGGGTTCACCATTGCATCTCAAATGGGTATGTGCAAGATTATGATGGGCCAAAAAGTGGCGATATTGTGGGTATGTGTAGGGTATGTTGCTCACGACTTTTTTTTTGCTCAAAATTGATGAAACAAAAAGGGTTTTTAAAGGAGATTCTCAACTTTCCACCAATATAAATTATTTTTTACTTTGAATTTGATAAATAATAATTATTTATTTTCTATTTGAATTATGACTAAAGTCCTGATTGACAGGTTGATTGAAAAACATCTATAGCTTTCAAATGGTATCACATTTTTTGAATTTGAAACATGTGTCACATTGTATGCTTCCCATACTATAGGATTAAGAAAAGAAGAATTGGATTTCTTGAAGTTTTGACCAAGTTAAGGTGGTTAGACATATGAGTTCTTATATTTTTTAAAATTTGTAATAAAAAATTCATAATTAATTATTTAGATGGAAAAAAATTACAAGAAATATGCATCACATCCAAACATGAGTCCTCTACTTATATCTAAAATATTATAAAAAAATATTATCATTTTATTGTGGTTATGGTGGTCAGACATACAGCTACTTATTTTTTCCCTAAAATTTAAGTACTACTGCATTGAAATTTTGAATTTTCACCAAATAGATTTAAAAAAAAAAAAAACCTAGTAGTTTAGAAACTACGTTCAATTTTCTATAGATTCTATTCTTACATTTTTGAAATAATATAGATAGCTTATTCAAATTTTTATGTCAAGCTACCTAACTCTGTTTTTTTTTACTTTTTTGCCACTTAAGGGCCTATTTTTCCTTGATGATCTTGCACATACCCAAATGGCACTCCATTCAAGTCTTCCATAAAGAATAATTTGTTCCATAAAATATAGGACTATCCTTCTTATAATTTTCCATCCTGGATCACCTCAAGCTATTAAAATTCTTCCAAGGAACCATAAGATCTGATACCAATTGTTGGCAACTCAAGGGAAGACAACTGAGAGGGGGATTGAGTTAGTTGTCACCGAATTTCAAAATTATTCAACTTATTAACCTTATTCTCAGATATTATCATTAAACATGAAAGCATAAATGAAAAACACATCAAAATCACATATAACACCAAGATATTTACATGGAAACCCTCTTAGGTGAAAAAACCACGGTGGAGGTCAATCCACAAGATTATACCCTGTTAAAAGTATAAGGAATTATGAATGAGGAATGCACTTGCATTTAGGGACACTACCTAGAGCTCATTGCTCAAATAAAAAATAGGATTACTCCCTAAAGGAAGACAACCTATCTTATAGAAAGGTATTGATGAAATCCATCAGACTTTGAACTCAGAATAGTAGCATCTACTAATGCCTAGTTATAGTTTCGGTTAAGCACATGAACACTTATTCACTCTTCTTCACTCTTCTTCTCTACCTTTGAATGGTCTGAACTTTATTCACACACATGACTCATACACTTCACCCATGCACACACATACATGCCTTAAAATGATAAAAAATTCACTCTTATTTATTTGCAAAAAGAAATTACATCGCTATTAGTCAGCTCCAAAGAAATAATAAAATGAATATAAACAGTCGGCCTAAATCAATAAAGATTATTCATGCGAATCAACCAAGGTCAACCATAACATAGTGAAGACTGAAAATAACATCCTCAAACATGAACCACTTCAATTAATTACTCCTCGAAGATCCACAACACACTTCAACACCTTGTCGCCCAAGAACATGAAAAACATGAACACGCAATAGAAAATATCAGATCACGAGCACAATGATCAATGCAAACATGCAACACAGATAGAGCACAAACTAGAAAAATCCACAAGCATCATGAAACATCATAGAAGCATTCATAGCAACTGAACTTACTGGAATCACATGATCTTCATTCAGGAACACAAATTGAAGTAACAGAAAAATTGTTAGAACACAAATCTTCAGAACTCGATCAAATCTTCACGCGGATCTCTAAAAATTGACATGGATAAACGAGATATACTCAACAAGAAACCTTTTAGTCCACAACCTTTCAAAAACAACGTACTGATCACATCGACAAAAATAACTTCACTTCACCACTAACAACCTGTAGCACTTCTTATTACAATTTTCTCAATATCCTCAACATATACAACTTCTAAGCAAAAATGCTAATAGTTTTGACATCAATTAAAACTACATATCAGCAACACAACACAAAATCCAACAATTTCTATCAAGGAAAATGATCTAGTACCTATTGAATCTACTAGTTGCATAAATGTGGAGAAAGCTCTAGCTACTAGAGTTGAAGAAAAAGATGAATGGGTGATCGAAAATGGATGCTCCCATCACATGACAGGTGATAAAAGTAAATTTATGAGCTTGGAAAAGTATGATGGCTATGTTGTAAGATTTGGTGATGACAAAGCTAGTGTAATCCATGGCAGAGGATCCATTTCTCTTGATTGTAAGCATAATACTGATGATGTTTTATAAGTGGAAGGTTTGAAGCATAATCTCTTAAATGATGGAAAGATGATTGAAAAGGGATACAATCTTCAATTCAAGAATGGAAAGTGTAAAATATCAGGGAGATCCAAAATTTTGATTGCATCTAGTAAAAAAACAAAAGGTAATATCTTTCACCTAAATGCTATCAATAAAAGTTGTCTAATTGCTCAAGTTGATGAATGTTGGTTGTGGCATAGGAGAATGTGTCATGTAAACTTTAACAATATTATCAAGATAAGTTCTACTCAGGTAGTGAGAGATATTCCTAAGTTGATAAAACCTAATAATGCTATATGCAAGGACTGTTAGTTAGGGAAGCAAACTAGAGTTTCATTCTAGACCAAACAACTTTGTTTGAATGAAGTGTTGGAGCTTGTGAATACTGACTTGTGTGGTACTTCGAGAGTCATAATTTTACAAGGAGATAGGTATTTCATGTTACTTATTGATGATTATTCTAGATTGATGTGGGTTATTTTCTTAAGGGAAAAATCTAAAGATCTAGAGGAATTCAAGATTTTTAAGGCTATGGTTGAGATAGAGATAGGTCTAAAGATTAAATGTCTGAGATCAGATAGAGGCGGTGAATTCACTTCCAGTGGGTTTAATTATTTTTGTGAAGAGCATGGGATAAAGAGACAATTATTTTCCCTACGGACCCCTCAATAAAATGGAGTTGTGGAAAGGAAGAATAGGACAATTCAAAAAGCTACTAGGAACATGATGTTGGAAGGAAATGTTCCGCATACCTACTATAGAGAAGTTGTGAGTACTATCGTTTACACTCTCAACTAGGTACATATCAAAGGTGATACTAGTAAGACTCCTTATGAGCGATGGTTTGCTCATAAGCCTACTGTTAGATACTTCAAAATATTTGGGAGTAAATTCTAAATCAAAACAGATGAAGATATAGGAAAGTTTGATGCTAGAAGTGATGAAGGAATCTTTCTTGGTTACTCCACTAAAAGTAAAGCCTATTGGTGCTACAATAAGAGATTGAGGAAAGTAATTGAAAGTGCTAATGTCAAGCTTGATGAAGACACAGTTAGACCATCCAAAACCTATGGATATGATTCAAATGATCATAATGATAGTTCAGATAAAAGAAATAATGTTCAAACTCCAAATCAAGTTCAGATCATTCCGGTGAATCTAGAAAATCAAGAGGAAGAAACTAGTGAAAGTGCAGAAGTGAGATCACAAGAGCCTAAAGTTCAAGAACACCCTAAAACTCCAAGGAATGTAAGACTAAATCATTTAGAAGATAAAATTATAGGTGATAAGAACAAAGGTGTTCAAACTAGGAGAATAATTGTAGAAGAATATTGTTTGATCTCAAAGACTGAGCCTAATAGTGTCAATGAAGCATGCAAAGATGAACATTGAGTGGAAGCAATGAAAGTAGAATTACTGTAAATTGAGAAGAATGATACATGGATTCTTGTTCCTAGACCTAAGGATAAAAATGTAATTGCAACTAAATGGGTCTTTCAGAACAAACTAAATGAGCAAGGTGAAGTTGTTGGAAATAAAACAAGACTTGTGTGTAAAGGATACTCTCAAATGGAAGGAATTGAATTTGACGAAACCTTTGCTCCTATTGCTAGGATTGAAGCTGTGAGACTATTTCTGATTATGTTTCTTACAATAACTTCAAGGTTTATTAGATGGATGTCAAGTCAACATTTATAAATGGTGAACTAGAAGAAGTGTATATTGAGCAACCTAGTGGAATTCAATGGACTGATTAGGGAGATATGGTTTTCCGGTTGAAGAAAGCATTATATGGACTTAAGAAAGCCCCAAGAGCATGGTATGCTAGATTGGACAAGTATTTTTTTGAAGCTTGGATTTAAGGATACTTTTGAGTATCTCAGAGGGAAGCTAGGGGTGATTACCCCTCCTAATCCAAATTAAGACACATTGACTTGCATCATTCAGTGCATTTCATAGTCATATCTTGTGATTTGGATTGATGTTGTGGTGGCTGCTACTTAGTGGGAGTACTTAGATATTTAGAAATGTGGTTCAGAGCTTGTGTGGAGAAATATAATGTGTCTCTTTGTCATTGATGTCAAAGGGGGAGAAGAGGAATGTGAAAAACTATGAAAGAGTTAAGGAGAAAAGAGTCAAAATCTAAAGGGGAGAAAGTGCTAAGAGAAAGTTTCATTGATGGTGTTTTTCACATCATGTGTTGCCATCAATGCCAAAGGGGGAGATTGTTGGATATCACTGATATGTGGTTGTCATTGATGTCAATAGTATTGGAATTAATGTCTTTAAGGTTGTATATGTCGAGGATATTTAGAAAATTGTAATAAAATAAGTTGCAGGTTGTCGATGATGTAATGAAGTTGAATATGGTGGCTAGCTCAATATATTGATGATAAATGGTTGTGGATTAAAGAGTTTGTTGATAAGTATATTTAATTTATCCACATGAAGATTTGATTGAGTTATGAGTATCTGTGTTCCAGAGACAGTTGTTTTGTTGCTTTAGTTGGTGTTCTTGAAAGAAGATAGTGTGATTCTAGTAATTTGAATTGTTACGGATGCTTCTGTGGTGATTCATGATGCTTGTGGATGTTTCTAAATCATGCTCTATCTATGTTGTTGGTCCACATTGATCATTGTGCTCACGATTGGTGATTTTTGTTTGTGAGTTCATTTTTTTCATGATCTTGGCTGACAAGATGTTTGTAGCATGTTGTGGATCTTTGAGGCATAATTTTTTAAGGTGTTTCATGTTTGAAGATGTTGTTTTGGGTCCTTACTATGTTTTGGCCAACATTGTTTCATTTGCATTGATAATTTTTTATTGATTTGGGTTGACAGTTTGTACACATTTTATATTTTGTTGGGCCGACATGTAGTTGATGTTATCCCTAGATGCGAATATATATGACCGATTGTTTATACCATTTGATGGCATGGTGTACTAAGTATGTTAAGTGCTGTGTGTGAATAATGTTCTAATATTTTGAAGGAAAAATAAAAGTGTGAAGAAGATTTTATATGATTAGGCATTAGATGTTATTTTCTCAGTTCAAAATCTTCTAGATGTAATCCGAATGTGACTATAAGATAGTGAGTCTTCCTTTGGGTAGTAAGCCTTTTTGTATTTGAGCAGTGAGCTCTATGCAATGTGGCTGAATGCATGTGCATTCCCCATTTATAATTCTTTTATACTTTTAACAGGGTATAATCTTGTGGATTAACCTCCACCATGGTTTTTCCCCTAACATGGTTTCCATGTAAAAAATATTGGTGTTATGTGTGTTTTTGATGTGGTGATGGTTTATGCTTTCATGTTTATTTATTAGATTAGAGAATAAGTTGAATATTTATAATTTCTGTGACAACTGATTCACTCCCCCCCTCTTAGTTGTCTGCCCTTGTGTTGCCAACACATGTGTAGTGGTTTAGGTTGGATGAGTGGGTTGGCTATCATTATTGAGTCTTTCTAAGGAGTGCATTTGTGAAGAATGGCATAAGATGTGTGGATTCATGCTTAGAAACATGAGAATGCATTGGAGGGTTTGATGCTTCAAAGGTATTCATTTTAACTCTTGTATTTCTTTATTGTCGAATAATATGATGGATTATGGATGCTTTTGGACGCTGTGTTTTTCCCTCTTGGGGGTTTTCGCAGGGTATATCTTTTGTTATCTCATGGCTTGTATATTTGATCTATGCATTTTGGTTACTTGTATGTATGTTTATCTCTCATGGGTTATGTAGGAAATAGATTAAGATCATGGGTTAAATGCAATATTTATTAATAAGTGGTATTAGAGTTTTCATGGTTGAAATTTTTTTGTTATAACTCTAGTTTGAGGTTTTTTGCAAATTTGAATCCATGGACATGCATGTAGGGTTTGAAGAATTACAAGATATGGAACACATGTTGCAAGTGTTTGTGTGCAGATTTGGGCTTTTAGGTTGTCAAGGTTTGTTGGGTTTATTCTAGATCTAATGTTTTCCAAGTTTGCTTAAAAGAGGGTTTCTTGGTTTGAATTTTCATATGAGAGTTTTATAAGGGAAATTTCATAGATGACCTCTTGAGACAAAATGGACCTCATGGTTGGATTTAGGTTGGCCAAGAGACATTGAAGATTGATATAAAATTCAACTTATTTCGGAAAAGTTGAAAAAAGGAAAAAAACATTTTAGTCACAACCCAATTTCACCATGTGTAGAAAGAAATATTATAAAAATCCAAATCCCATCTTTATAAAAGTTGCAAATTTTTTTTTTTTATGTCAGAGTATTTTTGTGAAAATATTATTAAAAAATCCTACAAAATAAAACAATTAAAAAAGGTTAGAAATTATTAATATATATATATATATATCACACTTGGGGGTACGGGACCTACAAACCTGTACCACCCCTATCAGTCACTAGATAGTATGTTGCAACCTATGATTTATTTTTTTCCTATCAAATTAATGGGTCAGCCTACTTGAATGTTTTTAAATACTAAAAATGGTCATATAAATCTTTATAAGAAATATTTTTTAAAAAGGGAATCTTTAAAAAAACTTTAAATTAATTCAATTCCTTTAAATGCCCCTCCTCCATAAGAATTTATATTTTAAATTTATTAAAATGAAAACATGGCCACTTTTAAAAGGAAAATTTACTTATTGATTTTTGGGTTGGGGTCCACCAAAATTTGTCATATAGTTAGATTGGACAATTTTTATTCTTAGAGGCATAACTTTTTCCCATGATGTCTATTTTTTGACTTCTTCTAGTCGTTAGAAAGATGCTTACGAGCACTACACAATGGTATAGGTTTGGTTCCCTGATTATTCCATTTTGACATGTTTTTTGATCCTAGAATTCAAATGTTCTCATTTGCATGGTCTTGGTCTTAACTCTTTCATACAGAATCAAATTTTCGATTTTGAAAAGGCTTTGGAGAGTATTTGCATTGTACTACACAATGGTTTAGATTGTTTATTAGTTGGTGGTGTTAGATGAATTTGGTACTTGTTTGATCACTTGTAGGTGCCTAATATTTAGGGTGTGATTGTGTGAGCATCTTGATGAGTCAAGAGGATAAACCTTGAGGGATTACATGTTTTTATACAATATTTATGATGGTAAAGTTGATTATTAGTTTGGTGCTTCCTAGTATGGGTTTACAAGTGTTTTTCAAAGTTGAGCTTTGATGGTGATAGGTACACAAGTTTTCTTTGGTTTTAAGGACATGGTTGGACATGGTTTGAGACTTGGAGTCTTGAATAGGTTATAGTTGAGTGCAGGTACAATGATGGCTATGGCTATGGTGTCACAGATATGCAGGTATATTTAACATATTTGAATGACATGATCATTTATGTGGTTTTTTGGTGGTGATATGGTTTGATGTTAGGAGATTGTTATTATCTTCTTGATGCTTATTTGGTTCCTTCACTATGATTACTCATTTGTAGACATGGTTAGAAAATTGGATCTATGGTTGATTTGGTGTTTGAGTCTTGATGTCTATAGGATTATCTTCTTTAATATCTCATTTTGTATGTTACTGATGTGATGATGAGTTTGCATGCTTCATTTTTTTTATCACAAGTTATGAAAGTTTTTGAATTAGCTACCCATTTTCTTAGAGTGGAATGAATCAATGTGGATTGTCTATATCCACAAGATTGGTTCAATGTTGATGCAAATTTTGTTAGTTGACCTTTTCTATGGTCATTTTTACATTGGTATGTTGCTTTGAGATTGTGAGGATGGATGATTAGAGTATTTTATTAGCTAGATGATGGGACTTGTAGCGTGTAGTTTGATCATGATGTCATGATAGCTTGTTACATTCATTGGTTATACATTTTCAGCGAGAGCTTTTGACGATGATGATTTGGAAGTTATTGGATTAGTTTATGATGTTTTTATGGTGGTTGTATGTATCTTCTTGTCCTGGAGATCTTGGTTTCACTTGTATGTTACGCACATTGTAGTTGAGTGTGTGCAGACCTAGATGATCTTGATGGAGAGGATGGTAGTCATGATTCCATGTGTAGCTCATACAACAGTTTAGTGGGAGTTGTTGGTAGTGACATGGATGCATCATTGGTATGGTTATCTTCATGTGATTGGAGATATTTTTTATTGGTTTAGAGTGTTTTCTATTATGTCATGGTTTACTCTTAAAACAAAATTAATGTTTGGAATGGTACTTGTTCTCTTGAGACAAAAATGCATATATATATTATTATGCATGTGATCTCCTAAGAGGATATGGTTAGATCATGTTGTCATGATACATTCCTGATTCTATGGTTGGAGCTTTGACATTAATTTTGGTAGTTCTCTTTTTATTGAGTACATTGATCATTTGCTTGATTACTTCATGATGGTGCTATTTTGCATTTGGAGTTTGGCATGAATTGATTGGTTATAGGTGCTTGTGGATACTTAGAGATGTAGGTGATGGTTGGAGTTCTCTTGTGATTAGAGACATTTGCTTGAGACAGTTACTCTTTGGGGGTTTTAGCAGGAAGACCGAGGAGCTTTCACCTGGGTATGGACATGAGTTCATGATGGACTAATAGAGGAGATTGTTCTTGGAGTGAGTCATGGTGACTTGGTTCTATTGGAGGAGCATTATCATTCCCCACTCTTGTTCTATTTATCAATTTATTATTTGAGAGGTATTTTCCCATTATATCTTTTAGATGTGTTATGTTTCATGATTTGATTTCTCATAGGATTCACTTGATTCATGGTGATTGATTTTGGATACTCATTTGAGGATTGGTTAGCATGATTTTATGTGCTTTATCTTTCATAGATATGGATCTTGAGCTATGGATAGTTATTTGTAGAGTATTCATTTTGAGGGATGTTATAGTGTGGTTATCTCCTTGTGAATTTTGTTGGAGGTTCCATTTGATGGTCTAGCATCTCCTCAAGGGTAGCTACTCCTTATACTTAGAGACCCTAGGTAAATGATGAACAAACAATAGATGAATGATTGGCATGCCTCTCCTTTGCACTTTAGGCTCTGCAGGACTAAGGTGGGTATCCCTATACATTAATGCAGATCATCACACTACAATGGTGGAAGGCCTTCAATGGGATAAATCATGTACACAACCTTTACTACTAGAAATGGCTTGTGGTAGTGTGGATAGGGAAACATGAAAGAAAATCTAAACTAAGAAAGTAGGAAATGTTCTTAAATTGAAAGTTTTTATTTTTCCCGAGCTTCATACTTTGTGAATATCCTTGACTAGTGCCTAATCCACACGAAGTTAGGAATGATATAAAATCCTACAAAATCCCAAACATGGCTTCTCATAACCCTACTACCTTGTAGTAGGAAACCAACAAAATGATAATCAACATGCTACTTATTCATCCACACTGCACTACATTACGCTCGTTATCTCTATGCAAGCAATTACACTACTGCTTGAATGATAGGAAAAAATAAACATAACTCAAATATAAAATGTGTTTGAAGAATCAACACAACCCTTGATTATATTGATTCAAATGATAATGCATACAATATTTGGAGAACATATAGATTGACATATATAATGAAGCAGAATACAAATGTTGTATGATAGTCATCTATTGTTATTATGGAGCATAGCTCATTACATTCCCTATCTATGTTCAAAGGACTTGCCATATTCAACTTGACTCAAAGAAAAGGATTATAGAAAGCATATAAACAAAATTTGGTAGGGAAACACTACACCAGACAACTCAAGTTGGAGAGTAGAAGTCTAAACCTGAAACAAAATAAAAAACTTGCCTTTATACTGTAGGAATAAATTAGAATTCAAATTCAAATGATAACCCTAACTCAATCTGAGTCAGAGAAATGATTAAATGTGATTAGATTTCAAAAATGAAGAATTCCCCAAAACTGAAGCAACAACTAGCCATAAAGGCCTTTGACACCTCAAGCACATTCTAGCATTGATGGCATTTTTAAAATAGGCATGGCACTCCTAGGAAATCCACACTCAAAACAAGAAGATCACACCTTGAGAAAGAATATAACCACTGCAACACTTCAGGGAATAAATGGCACCACTCAACAATCACTTCAACCTTGGAAGAAGTGAAAGAATGTGATCTAAAGCCATGTAGGGTCGATCTGGTAGCTTAGAAATAGATACACCATTACTACATAGTCAACACCTACAACCAAGAGCATCTAACTGTTGGGAAATCACACTTTAATTGTGGTCGTCGATCCATCTGACCTACACCAAAATCATATGATCCATTGCAAGGACACCCATTATAGTCTCACTGATGGACCAAATTCACACTAATGAGAAAGCCATTGAATCATCATCAAGACACCAACTTCACTCCCGTCGATAGGGTAGTGTCCCACCAAAACCATTCGTTGCCACCTTTGACAAGTCCCACCAGATACATGTGTCACCAACATGACTTACAAAAATGATGTGAGTCATCCAATCGCGCAATTATATTTTACCACATGTCATCCCTTGTCATCATCCTCACTCACTGACTGTACCATCAATATGTTTCAGCCTTACTAGGTCCCAGAGTCAACATTGTCTTCACATCACCATGTTACAGAGACATTGACAAAGGTATCACTAATGCCATACAATCTCTTTGACAATACTTCCATACTCCTTATTGCTCCATTGGTAAGTCACTAAAATTATGAACATAAGAACCTCTAGTCAGAGGTTGCAAAATTTTAAGAAATAGTGATTGTGAACCTTGGAATTCCTACCGCTCTAAAAGTGCAAATCTAACTAAGAAACATGAATAACAAAATGCCAAGGACACCTCAAGATTAGCCAAAAGAGAGTTACAACGAAAAGGAATGCAAATAAAATGAAACACAAACACTTTTACCTCCCTTGTTGTTGAAACTTCTTTGATTGGCCCTTGTTTAGATTGGTTGTGTGCTCCTTAGATGACAGATTGAGTGACTATAATGCAAGCTTCAATATGCAAAATGATGAACAAAGATGGTTGAATGATTGAAAAAGGCTTGGACAGCATGTAGTTATGAGAGTGCAAAGTGTCGAGAATGCAAAATGACAGCATAAGGGTGCAAGATGGCTAAGTGTTGTGGAAATGCCCTTGAGGAGGGGGTATTTATAGAAGAATTTGAATTCTCTAGAGAATTCAAGGGTCAAGATTGATCCAACAAGGCCAAGATGAAGGGCTATGGTGGGTTGAGAACCCACAAGCCCTCACATCTTGACATGTGGAGGGTGAAGTGGCCAAGGGTGGATGAGATGGAGATGAGTTGTCAAAAAGGTACATGAGGTGGAAAAGGACATGCACCTTGGGGGATGAGAGGATTTCCACAAAAAGGGATTTCTTGTCCCCAAGTGGGAGTGAAAGGGACTTTTGAGGAATTTTAGAATTCCTCAAAAATCTACATGGGAAAGTGAAAGGTGGTTGGGGATATAAATGTGAATTAAAAATTCACATTCATAGGATGGTCTAGAGGATAAAAGGTGGGCTCCAAAAAGGTGGGACTTGGTCACATGTGGAGATTGTGACAAGTCCAAGGTTGGTCACATGTGGAGATTGTGACAAGTCCAAGGTTCTAGAAGCCTTGGAAGGATGGAATGTGAATTAAAATTCACATATAAAAGAGGAATCTAGGAAGAATAAAGGAATTAAAAATTCCTTGGAGAATGATTAGGCTTAATTAATTTATAATTAGAGGATAATTAGGGGCTAATTAGGATTAAAAGCCAACTTGCAAAAGTTGGAGGATGTGACACATCCTAATCAAGGATTAGGCATGTGCACATCCTTAATGAAGAAATTAGGAAATGGATTAGGATTAGATGAAAATGACATGTGAGGAATTAAATAAATGTAATATTTATTTAATTTATTTGATGAAAAGAGGATTAAGGAAGGTAAGGTATTTAATTATTAATTAAATACCTTAGGGATTTAGCAGAATTAAAGATATTAATTAAATAATAGTAATATTATTTAATTAACTAGGCTAAGAGGATGTTTAGACGAAAAGTGATAAATTTGGATCAATTAAGTGTCCAAATTTGGATGTCTACAGTGATATACCAACCAAGGGCCCACCATTTCGAGGCCATTGGGTCCCACTTTTCTTTTCACTTCATTGCCCCATCAAAGGGACTAGCTCCATAGTCCTAGTGATGACACTTTGTCCACTTGATGAAGGTTATTATCACTACATCAAAGGGATTGCATTGAAACTCCCACTGATGCCATGTAGTCTCATTGATGGCATAGAGATCACCAAGTCACCGAAAACTTGAACATCAAAACCACATGTTGGGAAGTTATGAAAATCCAAAACTCCATGACATAGGTTCAGAAAAGTTGGAAACCCATGATTTAGGAAAATGACAAAACATTTGAAGGGGTCACGACTTAATGCATCCCAAGGGTTTTATGATATAAGGGTTTAAAGCCTTTTATGTAGTTTTATTGAACCCTAATTAGACAAAATGGAGGAAACTCAATGACACAAGGGGAAAAAATCATTGAAATGGCCACATATTTTATAAGTACCACCACATTTGAGTTTATGATATCATTCTTTAATGAGGGTTGTTAGGAGATGGTTTATGTGATGATTTCCATTTTTAGGGATGGCTAGTTTGAGTTTAATCTTCTTGATTAGAGAAGCTTACATGCATGTTGGAATTTTTATATTAATTCATATGTTGTACTTGATCTACAAGATTGAGTGTTATGGATGTTGTTGAGGCTTCTCATTTGGGCTTGTTAGGAGATCATACTTGACATAACAATGTGAACAGTGATTTTGGATTGCCAACACTGCTTTGCTCATTCTAGCGCTTTTCACCTAAAAGGAGAGAGAAATGGGGTCCAAAATGCAAATGTATACACTCAAGATTAATGTAAATGAGATGTATTATTCCTAATTAAGATGTACTAATTCACTAATCTAAAAATAGAATGATTTAATGATGAGAAACCTAGGAAATATAACTTGTTTGAAAATAGAGTGTGATATGTAGAAAGATGAAATAGATGCAATAAATGATGAAGTAAAGATGTAAGACAAAAAATATGCACCTGGGAACTAATGGAGAGCTGACTAGGGATTATAGAGGCCTCTAAAATTCTGAAAATTTTGATTTATGAGTCAACTGGGATACTTATGCCAGGCTGGGCAACTTAGTCCCAGATCAAGGAAACTACCCAAAAAGTTGTTTCTGCCAAATGAGTGTCTGAAACAACAAAGAATTCTAAAAAAAATAGTGTAGTGAGACTAAGTTGCCACTAGGGGTGACTTAGTCCACTTTAGATTATCTACAAATTTGAAAGTGGAAATGGAAGGCCACAAACTACACTTTACTTCTTTTTTTATAGAAATTTGGATTTGAATATTTGAAAAACCCTGCAAAACAAAATATATTTTGATTTCTAATGGGGGGTTTTCTTCGATCAAACCCCTAGTTGGTGTTTAAACTTTGTAAAAGAAAAAATCTACATAAAACCCTAGCCTTAAGTGTGTCTAAGACTAGGAAGAGATGGAATGAGACAAAACCCTATTCTATTGTGCTAGAATAACATAATCACATGGCATTTGAATGATGCAAGAATTCAAATTTAAGAAACCCTACAACATTACAAATGAATGTAAATTACATGAAAATGTTAGGAAAACCTTAATTCTAAAGATAGGCATAAAATGGAAGATGGAATCACTTTGAAAATAAGTCATTAGGTGTGAGTTGATGGCTAGTTGCATCTCCTCAACCTAGATTTCTCCATGATTCACCACAGGCATCCATGATCAATCCCTTGAAATGTGAGATCTTGAACAATAAGTGAGCTTGAAGACCGCCAAAAACCCTAGTTTGCTGCCCCTAAGCTTCAACTTTGTTGTAGAAATGCTATTGAATCTTCTTATGAAAGATACTTTGCTCTTGAATTTTGATTTTTGTTTTTCAAAATGATTAGATGTGAAAAATGACCTAAAAACATGTATTTATAGGCATTAACACTGAACTACTCATTATTTTAACTTCATAGGCTAACATCCATTGAAAAATGAAATTGAATTGGTGAAATTCCCCCTCAAAAGTGGAAAACACCCCACAAGGGACTAAGTCTCTAGCTTGGGCAACTTAGTTCC
Source organism: Sequoia sempervirens (assembly GCA_007258455.2). Lineage (NCBI taxonomy): Eukaryota > Viridiplantae > Streptophyta > Pinopsida > Cupressales > Cupressaceae > Sequoia > Sequoia sempervirens. The sequence continues at coordinate 102,999,849 of VDFB02000007.1, read as the reverse complement.
ACCAAGAATTTTTTTTGGCAGGTTTCACAAAATTTGAGTGGTTTGAGTTGTATTTGTTAGGATTTAAGTGGTTTGTGAGGGAAATGGGCCTTAAAATCCAAAATTATGATCATTAGGGGCCTATAAATGCAGTTTTTAAGGGGTGATTAAAACAAGGTGCCTAAAGTAGGACCAAATTTATCACAAAATTGTCTCTTTGTTCAAGAGTATACAATTTTTGGTGAAACATTAAGGCCCCACTTTAGCGCCCATATGCCTTTATGGGCATATGTAAGCTAAAGTACTCTAAACAGTGCACATTGCTTCATAAAAGGATACTTATTCAAAAGATGGGAGAATGAATCCCCCAATGTAGTTATCTTCAAAACCACAACATTAGGAACTGCATCCTATAACAAAAAATCATTAGTTATCCAAAAATCCTTTTTCCTAACTTCTAGGAATCAAATTTGAGGGTAGATGTACATGCCCACTTGATTCCACTTGCTTTACAGAGGTTGAATCAACGTAGCAATCTAGCCATGTTGAATAAGAAGGATTATATTGTAGGACATTTCCAAGTACCATGTCACGTAACAATAGACTTTTGAGGATGTCAGGTGTGGATCCATGATTCCAAAGTATCAAATGACATCAAAATCAGAGTTCCCTAGCTCCCATTATGTTGTCTTAAAGAAAAAGTACTTTATTAATTCGTAAGATAGAACAAACCCTAATTTAATGCATAGTAAAAATAAATTAAAATAAGTTAAAAGAGGTAAAGGAGAGTAATTTTTCACTTACTATTTCATTTTACCTTCTTTTAGCTTGAGAGTAATGAGTGAGATGAGAAGATGTTGAGAAGACAGGGATACACACCTACACATTTGGACGTTCTTCTGGACAAGGTGGCACGTGGTGAGCGTCAGCATGAGGTGAGTTGATTCTACAACTTCCGCTTTGTGATTTTGTAATGATTTAATGATTTTTATGCATATCTAGATTAATTTAGGATCTTCGAAGAAAATTTTGCAAATTGTCCCCTTTCTTCGCAAAGTGTCCCATTTCTTTGTGAAGTGTCCCAAAAGGGTACTAAAGTGTCTAGGGCCTTTAGGAAATCACACTAGATGGACTTTAGTACACTTGCATGATGAGTAATGTAAAAATTAAAGATTTTAGATGAATCTAGAGCATATTTGTGTGAATTTGATAGGTACCTACTTGAGGATGACAAAAATTAGGAGGGAGACAACTCAACTTCTTGAGAGATTTGGCTCCAACACTATCAGTAGAAGAGATGGAGCACCTTCAGGCCGTGGGTATCTATTGGGCATATCTTATGCCTCCTATGAGATACCACAGTGCCATGTTGATGGCTCTCTATGAGCGGTAGAATGTCGACACATACACTTTTTATTTGCCTATAGGACATAAGACAATCACATTGGAGAATGTGCATTAGATTCTCTATGTGCCAATTTGAGGAGAGTGAGTATAGTTCCACAGAGACCACACCTTCCTTGAGTATAGGGTCGATTTAGAATATTGTTTAAATGGTCCAATTCATGATGCATGAGTCAGAGGATGGATTGATTTTTCTATGTTATTATATTCACATGAAATAGTGGTTCAATAGATTATGATGCATACCGTAGCACTAGTTCTTGTCCCTGATGGCTGGGGTGGGCACCTCGAGGTAGGACTAATCCACTTGGTTCGAGGGATGGCTGAACAATGCATAGTATATGCCTAGGGTCGGTGTATCCTGTCACATCTATATTATGATCTTAGGCAATTTGTATTCTGAGAGGTGGAAAGTATGGTGCACTGCACACTTCTATAGGTGTGGTGCCTTGAGCATATTACATGCACAAGACCAGGTAGTTTTCCATGTGCGATAGCAATAGGGTATCCTCAAGCTTTTGAGTATCCTCTATAGTGACTATGGTAGTATGGTGATTTGCATTTTTGGAGGGTACAATTTGACCGATTGGATGAGGATGATATCCTTTGGGGACCTTATAGCTGACATTATAGTGGCCAGATCCTACTAGATAGTTGAGGAGAATGTAGATGGATAGATTTTTTGTAGGCCAACATTACCACATAGTATGACTATTATACTATGATTGGGTCATGCGAAAATTTAGAAAAGTACAAACACCACGCTAGGCATGATCCTGTTTCAGGAGATCAATATTGAGTGCCCAGAGACTGGGTGATATAGGGTGACTCACTCTCAAGCATGTAGTTGAGAGTGACTCTGATGACTGTGATCACGACCAGCTGCCTGTCTCTAACACAGATGACATCGGTGCCATAGGAGAGCATGAGGACTGGTGGATAGTGACCCTACCAACACCAATATTATTGATGGATGAGCAAGTGGGAGATGCACGGACACTAATAGATGAGGGAGATGACCAGGAGGATAGGGTCGAGGAGACATGCTACAGGCCTATTGATATATTCACTGATGTAGTTGATGATGAGTATGATGAGGATGCGGATCCAGATTCTGATGGCTAGGAGGGAGAGGAGGAGGAGTACGAGGAGGATGAGGAGGAGGATCCACCCCTGAGTGAGAGTGATGAGACAAGAGTTGAGGAATGACATGAGTGGGGAGATTCCTCTCCCATCCATATGATGAGGTCACGGGCAATAGTTGTAGTAGGAACTAGCACTCACAATCGAGGGAAGGCCAACAAAACCTCCATGCCCTTGCATAGGCTGACATTGAGATTTCTTGGCCAATTGATGATATAGGTGATGATATTTGATTTTATGCATGTGTTTTAGTACTTATTCTCTCTATATATATATCATGATGATGGTTTACTACTTGTGTAATGTTTCCACCCTACAAGAGTGATGAGAGATTGGAAGGAGTTCTATCATTAAGCTGCTACAGAGATAGTACCTGCATCTGTTGAGGAGGAGATGGGCCTTGATTACGTGCCCCCACCTATCATGGAGGAGGAGCCAAATCCACTCAGACCTTTCGTGAGGCTATAGGAAGCTTATGAGAGCATGAGGAGATGACTTCAACAAGCCAAGGCTGTAGGACCATCAACCCAAAATCTAGTAGAGGTGGAGAGATTACATGCAAAGATAGCATGACTACGAGAGGAGAGGGATGTGGCCCTTGGGTGAGCATAGGGTCTAGAGTTTGCACTCAAATTTGGTGGATCATGATCATGATCACACATGACTGTCTCACGACGTCTGGGTACCAAATCATGAGCACTAGATCTCGAGGGTTCTAGTTCTCACAGACCTTGGTGATGTTGTATATTATGATGATATGTACATAAAAATTTGGATATATATATATATACATGAATATTTGATGTTGTATGATCTATTTAAATGTGTTGTAAATGTTAAATGGCAATGTGATTAATTAAAGAACTGTTGCAAGATTACTTGAATTAATGTCATCATGATTTAATAGAATGTATGTGATCCAAATAAAACATATTGCATTTTTATTTTAAATACAACATGATAATTGAGTATGTTATGCTAAATTAAATATAACTTATCATAGCACATAAGATGGATTTGAATAACATGAAACTTAAAGTAATTATAAATAACCACCTTAGTGTTCAAGAAATACGTGCCAGGGGTTTGTCAAGAATGAAGCAATGTGAAAGCGTACAGGACAAGACTCCATAACTTTAACACCACTACTTTATAATTCATACTATTCAAAAGGGATTAGATGTAATACTGATGCATATGCATAGCATTGATAGGTTCTTTAAGGGGTGTTCCATCAAGTTATGTTAAGAAATACGCACCATACCCAAAACTTTTTTCAACGAAATATGGTCCTAACCAGTTAGGACTAAATTTTCCTCGTTCTTTGGGGTTGGTGTTGACATTACACTGATTTGTAGATAGAACTAAGTCACCCTTATTAAATGTGCAAGGGATGACATTGTGATTGTAATAATGTCAATTCCTTTTGCAATAAGCTTGAAAGTTCTCAAGAGAATTAATGCATTGGTCATTGAGCATTTCAAGTTGATGTAATCATTTCATTTTATAAGTGTTATTGTCAATCAATCCATGAAGATCAATTCGTAGCATTGGGATTTCTAACTCCAAGGGAATGGTTTCCTCAATACCATAAAAAAGGTTGTACTTGGTGTGAATCCAATGGAGGAGAAAACACTTGTGCGATAAGTCCAAAGCGCTTAATGAAGTTGTGTGTGCCAGTCCTTGTGATTTAATAGTTTTCTTCAAAATTTGTTTGAGGAATTTGTTAGTTGATTTAGCTTGACCATTATATTGTGGGTAGTAAGGTGTCAAAAAATGGTGTTGAATATGGAAGGTCTCTAAGAATTTCTTCACATCATTATTCTTAAATGGTGTGCCATTATTAGAGACTAATGTGGAAGGGAGCCAAAAACAAGCAATTATGTGCTCAAGAATGAATCAACATATTACCTTAGTTGTTGTAGATCGAATAGGAATAGCCTCTACCCATTTCATGAAATAATTAGTAGCGGTGATGATAAATATATGCCCAATGGAAGATGGTGGGGATATTTTTCCAATTATATCCATCCCCCATATAAAGAACGACCAAATAGGGATTTGGGCACAGAGTTTAGAAGTAGGAGCATGAAATAAATTTCTATGTTCTTGAAATTTATGACATGGCTTGACATACACATAATAGTCTTTTTAAATATTTTTCCAATAGTATCCTGTGTAAAGGAGTTTTTGTGCTAAGGTCTCTAGGCTGAAATGATCACCACAACTACCTACATGAGCCTGCTTGAGTGCCATATTGATCTTAGAATCCTTAAGGAATCTTAGTGAAATTTTGTTAAAGGACCATCTATATAACACATCGGCAAGAATTATGTACTTGGTGGCTAATTGTTTTAAACGAACGTAGGTGTTACTCATTATAGGTTCGAGAAGGGTACCATCTTTAATGTAATTATAGATAGCATCATAACATTCACTTGAATTGTCCTTGGTGGCCACTAATGCGTCGACAGTGATATTAGTGATGGCAGGTTTCATGATGGGATGAATAGTGAATATAATATATTGTGAAGAATCAGAAGGGGATAGAAGAGAAGCAACATTTTCCATTGCATCTGCATGTCAATTATCTTTTTGTGAGATGTTATCAATGGTGAATGAGTTGAATTTTTGCAACAAGGACATTGTGAGATCTTTATATTTGGGTAATTTATCATGTTTACCTCAATAGGCACCATTTATTTGTTTCATCACTAATTGTGAATCACCAAAGATCCCCATGTCTTTAATGCCCGTGATTAAAGCAACACGTATTCTAGCGATTAAGGCCTCATATGTAGTAGTGTGATTTGTACATAAGAAATTCAATCGATAAGACAAGGGAATAGGCTTTCCTTTGGGTGGAATCAATATGACTCCACCCCCAGTGTGTGTTCTTCACTTAGATCCATCAAAATATAATTTCCATGTAGAAACATTTGTTATCAATACACTATCATCAAGAAAAGAATCATTACTTGGTAACACAAGAGGTGAAGGAGCATCAGCTAAATGGTTAGTCAAGGCTTGTCCTTTATTTTATTTTTGTAAAATAAAATTAAGGTCAAACTCAGTCAACAACATCACCCATTTAGCTAGATGTCCAGATAAGTCTACTTTTTTAAAAAGTTGTTTGAGAGGATCAAATTTTGTCATAACTTGTATTTGAGCATTTAGTAAATAATGTCACAATTTACTAGTAGTGAATACAAAGGCTAAAAAATGTTTTTCGATTGGGGAGTATCAGATCTCATAATTGATTAGACTTCAAATAATATAACAAATAGGATGTTCTTTTCCATTATCATCTTTTTGAGCTAACAATGCTGCAAGAGCATGAGCAGATGCTACAATGTAAAGGATGAATGGTTTGTTTGGAAAAGAAGGCTATAAAATAGGTCGAGTTGCAAGGTATTCTGTCAAACTCTCAAAGTCTTATTTACAATCTTTATTCCAATCAAAAGGCACACCCTTCTTGAGGAGATGTGTGAAAGGTAATGAAGATTTGATTATAACCAAATAGTTGTGAATGTTGTCATGTATTGATCTTGTGGGTTAATGAAGATTTGATTATAACCAAAAAATACATCCATGAATGAAAACAAAGCATGTCCAGCAGTTGAGTCCATAATCAGGTCAATATTAGGAAGTAGAAAATTGTCTTTTAAAGAAGCTTTATTCAAATCACGAAAAATCCATGCATATCCTAATACGATTATTAGGTTTAGCAACTTCGACAATATTTGAGATCCAAGGAGAATAATCAATAGGGTGAATGAAACCTACGTCTAGAAGTTTTTCAACCTCTCCTTTAACAAGCAAGGTTATCTTAGTATTCATTTTTCATATCTTCTATCAAATAGGTTTAGCACTTTTAGCAAGAACAATGTTGTGTGTCATGACTTTTGGGTCAATTCCTAGCATGTCTAAATATTTCCAAGCAAAGATTTCAGGAAAATCATGGAAAAAAAGTGTAGTATCCTCTTGTTCTTCATCATCAAGACACTTCCCAATCTTAATGAATTTCTCTTTATCATTGATGTCCATTGGTATATCAATTGTATCTCCTAGGGGAAGGGCATTTGACTTAGGAGACTCAAGATCATATGGTTCCATGGTTTTCTCATTGTCATTAGTATTTTGTGAGTTGGAACTTATCATAACGCAGGTAATGTGTTGTTTGGAATAAGATGATTTATTGACTACACTAACATTTGTTTCAAGGCTTCATCACTTCCAACATACTCCCAAGATGGTGAAGTCATATCAAGAAATTCAAGATGTATTAATGTAAGCATGGTTCTTGGTTTATATGTGATAGTGTTGAAGTTTAATGAGGGTCGTTGAGTTGCTTTTATTATCTTAGAAAAGGAATATCCCAAATCAATATTTGTTTCTTATGTATTAGGTTCAGGGTATATGTAGGATCATGATGGGAAAAAAGGTGATGATATGATGGGTATGTGTAGGGTATGTGGCTAACAAATTGTTTTTTTACCCAAAATTGATGAAGAAAAAAGGGATTTTAAAGGAGATTCTCAACTTTATACCAATATAAATTATGCTTTACTTTGAATTTAATAAATAATTATTATTCATTTTCTATTTGAATTATGACTAAAGCCCTAATAGAGAGGCTAATTGAAAAACATCTATAGCTTTCAAATGGTATCGCATTTTTTCAATCCAAAACATGCATCACATTCTATGCTTCACATACTATAGGATTAAAAAAATAAATTGAATTTCATAAAGTTTTGAGCAAGTTAAAGTGGTTAGACATACGAGTTTTTATATTTTTTAAAATTTGTAATAAAAATTCATAATTAATTATTTACTTGGAAAAAATTACAAAAAATATGCATCACATCGGACATGACTACTCTACTTATATCTAAAATCTTATAAAAAAATATTGTCAAATTTTATTGTGGTTTGTGTGGTAAGACAAACACCTACTTCTTATTTTTTCCCTAAAATTTAAGTGCTACTGCATTCAAATTTCAAAATTCACCAAATACAATTTTTAAAAAAATAAACCTAGTAGTTTAGAAACTACATTCAATTTTCTACAGATTCTATTCTTACATTTTTTTGAAATAATATAGATAACTTATTCAAATTTTTATGTCAAGTTGCCTAACTTTGATTTTTTTGAATTTTATCACCACTTAAGAGCCTATTTTTTCCATGACGATCCTACACATACCCCTCAATAGGGACACAAATTCCTTCTTCATGTTTTCCACATCCTTTACTATTTTACCCTAATTGTTTCATAAGCTTGTAACTGTCCCCATAAATTCTTTCCATTTCCTTGGGATTGGGTGGGTGTTGATAATCTATCTCATCAAAATTTGTTGTGTAAGTTGTGTTTTCTTTCAAAGGAGATGAGATAGAGGTAGAGGAAGATTCTTCTAAATTGTGAGTTGACATAATCGTTGGTTTCTCTTGTTTTTCATCTTCCTTGCAGGTAATTATGTAATCATCCATAAATGAAGGTGTAAATTCCAAAATTCCCCAATCATCATCTAACAATTTAGACACAGATTCTTCTTCATGTTTATTTGTCTCAAGAGGATGAATATGAGATGTTGGAATTAAATTATTCAAAGGACTTGTTGCTCCTTTTTCAATTTTCAAATAACTCTTAGGCTCAGGGTCTATCTCAATTTAATATACTTTGTTGATATAGACATATTTCATTATGTAATGAAGAGTCGAAGGTACCACATGCATCTCATTAAAATCCATGGCCTTCACAGGAGAATATTATATGCAAGATCATAGGGCATGACATGAATAGGATTTTTCAAGGTGACCGCTCTGAGGGTTATAGGTAAATTGATTATATTGAGGGGTTGTTTTGTTGTGCTATCAAATCCTCTAATATATAAGGAATCAGGTTTGATTTGTGATTTATCCACATGTAAACAATCTACGAGCTTCACACTACACACATTGAGGGTTGAACCATTGCCAACAAGGTTCCTTTTGATGCCTATTGTATTATATTGGGAAATGATCATAAAGGCCTCATTTTGTTTTCTTAATTCTAACGGAGGGAGCTCATGCTGATGAAAGGTAATGTCTCCATTAACAATATTCATTCCTTTTATAAGAGCTACGACATCACTTGTGTTTGTACTAGGAGGGACCCCTATTTTTTGTAAGGTTGTTTGGAGCATTGAATGATAATTGGGTGAATTTTGAAGAAGATCCCAAAGGGATATCTTTGCGGGAGTATTCTTAAGTTGTTCAACAAGATCATACTCCCTAAGGTGTGAATTTAGGTGAGGAGCACAAGGAAAAATAGGATTTGGTAAAGGTAAGGATGTTGGAAGAGGTTGTTGTGGTTGTAGATTATTTATGGTGTAGTGTGTGTGTGTGTGCAACAACACCATGTTGTGGTGGATAAAGGGTAAACTAAGGTTTAGGTGGAGGTTGGGGTTGATGTGAGGGTGGGTAGAGGACAAGTTGAGGTTGAATTATATTGACATCTTTGGTTTTTGGTTGCTCACAACAAACCCTAGTGGATGGCCTTGGTGAAATGAAGTCTTCAGGGGCTTCATCTAACATACCAAAGTCATCACTACTAAAACATTTGAGAGATAGGTTCTCGCAAAGTGTTTTAGGTTTGTCATCACAAGGCTTAGTGGATGAACTTAGTGAGAGGAAACCTTGTAAGGCTTCATCTAACTTATCCAAGTCATCAATACTAAGAGATTTGGATGATATGGTTGTCCTAAAATTAAGCATTGTTTTGATTGGTTTAGATGATGTGGTGAATTTTTTCTTTGTTTTTTCTGACGAATCTAATCTAAATGAGCTAGGAACTAATGCTGAAAATGAACATTGTAAAAATATAATGCTATCTATGATTTCCATTAAAAGGAATAATACCAATGCCAATAAGTGAAGTAAAACAAGAAATAATTGTACAAAAATAGAGTAATGAATGAAGCTAATAGTAATTATAGAAATAGGAAACAAAATGCAAAATTTGCAGAGGGACTAAGTCACCCAGGGTGGCGAATTAGTCCCAGTAGAGTGATTTTTGAAGGTTTTATGAATTTTCTGATGGATATTAATGTGTTAAGTATAGTACCATGCAAATCTATAATGAAAATGCAAAATTTGACTATTGTGTAATGAAATGGAATGTAATAATGCAAGCTAAAATAAGCTTTTTACTAGTGCAATTATGAAAACCCTAGGATGCAATTGAAACAATGCAATATTTAATGCAATGCAAATGAAACCTAGGATGCACTTGAAATTAGAAGCAAATATGTTCAAAATTCAGGTTCACCAAAATGTGGACAATGATTTTCGATTTTCCACACTGCTTTGCTCCTTCTAAGGTTTTTCACCTAAAAGGAGAGAGAAATGGCACTGATACATTTTGATCAATTTTTTGACGACGGCCCGTCAGAATTTTGACGGTTGTTTGTCACTGTTATTGCGTCAGAATTTTGACGACATTTGAAATGTCAAAATTGTGACCCGACATCGAGCGTTGGGCCATAATTTTGATGTTTCAAATGTCATTGAAATTATGATGGGCCGTCGTCAAAAGATTGATCAAAATGTATCAGTGTGGGGTCCAAAATGAAAATTCTACACTCAATATTATTGTAAATGAGATGTATTATTCCTAATTAAGATGTACTAATGCACTAATTTGAAAATAGAATACTTTAATGATGTGAAACCTAGGAAATACAACTTGTTTGAAAACATAGTGTGATATGCAGAAAGATGAAATAGATGCAATAAATGACAAAATAAAGATGTAAGATAGAAACTATGCACTTGTGAACTAATGAAGAGATGACTAGGGATTGTAGGGGCCTCTAAATTTTTGGAAATTTTAATTTATGAGTCAACTGGGACACTTACATTAGGCTGGATGACTTAGTCCTAGATAGGGGAAACTGCCCATAAAGCTATTTCTGCCAAATGGGTGTTTGAAACTGCAAAAAATTCTGAAAAATCAGTGCAGTGGGACTAAATTTTGAATATGGGTGACTTAGTCCACTTTGGATTGTTTGAAAATCCAAAAGTGGAAACAAAAGACCACAAAATGCACTCTACTTTTTTACGGAAATCTAGATCTAAATCTTCAAAAAAATTGCAAAAGAGAAGATATTTTTATTTCTAATGGGGGGTTTGCCTTAGTTAAACCCCTAGTTGGTATTTAAACTTTGTAAAAGACAAAATCTGCATAAAACTCAAGCCTTAAGTGTTTCTAAGACTAGGAAGAGCTGGAATGAGACAAAACTGTATTCTATTGTGCTAGAATAAGATAATTAAATGGCACTTGAATGATGCAAGACTTCAAATGTAAGAAAACCTACAACATTAAAAATGAATGTAAATGATATTCAAATGCTATTCAAACCTTAAGTCTAAAGATAGGCATAAAATGGAAGATGGAATCACTTTTAAAACAAGTTATTAGGTGTGATTTGATGGCTAGTTGCATCTCCTCAACTTAGATTTCTCCATGATTCACCATAGGCATCCATGATCAATCCTTTGCAATGTGAGATCTTGAACAATAAGTGAGCTTGAAGACTTGCAAAAACCCTAGTTTGCTGACCTTAAGCTTCAAATTTGTTGTAGAAATGCTATTGAATCTTCTTGTGAAAGATACTTTGCTCTTGACTTTTGATTTTTTCTTTGAAAAATGATTAGGAGATGTGAAAAATGACCTAAAAACATGTATTTATAGGCATTAACACTGAACTACTAATTATTTCAACTTCATAGGATGACATCCACTGAAAATTAAATTGAATTGGTGAAATTCCTGCTCAAAAGTGGAAAACACCCCAAGAGGGACTAAGTTATCACCTTGGGAAAGTTATTCCCACTAGGAATTCTTTTGGTAGGTTTCATGAAATTTGAGTGGTTTGAGTGGCATTTGTCGAGATTTAATTGGTTTGTGAGTGAAATAGGCCTTAAAGTCCAAAATTATGAGCATTAGGGACCTATAAATGCAGTTTTTAAGGGGTGATTAAAACAAGGTGCCTAAAGTAGGACCAAATTTATCACAAAATTGTCTCTTTCTTCAAGAGTATAAATTTTTTGGCAACACAAGCATTACACTTTGTTGAGGTGTTGGTAGAAGGACATTATGGTTTATAGGTTTCTCTCTTCATGGTTCCTTCCTGGATGTTCATGTTATGGGAGAATGGTGGCAACATGTTGTGAGAGATTATGCAACTATTCGAATTGTATGTGTGGATCATTGTTATTGTTCTTAGTACTTCATTATTTGATTTACTTATCACACTTTGATATAGTGTTCATTGATAGACCTAATATGCTTTGACATTACTTATTCAGTGGGAGTTTCTGGATATGTATGTTCTTCATTGACAAGTTTGATATAGGGAGCTTTTGGTTGCAGTTTATGGGTTGCATATGTTCTTGGCATGAGTTAATTGATGCATTGATACCTTGGAGGTATGGATGCTTGGATGTATTAGCATGTGTTGTGGATGTTATTTCTGATCGTGTGGGTTTTTCAGTTGGCAACAACTTGGTTATATTCTTTGTTATCACTTGGATTTGATGCTTGTACTCATGGATTGTTGAATCCTCACCTTGGCATGTTTGTTTTCTTCCATAGGTGACACATTGGAGGTGGAGAGGATTTATTGCTTGATATGGTGGTTGTTTTTTTCTTATTGCAAGTATCTTGATTGAGCATGAGAGCATGTTGAAGATTCATGTAATTTCATGTATGGCTATAATGATGTATTTCATGTATTGATCCCTAATGCAATGTATACAACAAGTAGGATAATGTTTGGATATGGTGTTGTACACCATTGCATTAAATGAATTATTATAATGTTAGAATTAAATAATTATTTAGTTGTGATGCACCTTGGTGGTGTGGTTAATCATGCTAGGTAATTATTTTGGGACCACTTGATGTTGTATTGTAACATTGTATTATTATTTAATGTGTGGGAGACATGTTATAATAATTTAATATTGGGAAAATATTAAATAAAGTGAAGTCTTAGTACCCAATATTAAATAAGGGGTTAGTGGTTTTTTATTCACATTGTTTTGTGGTACCTAGTTTTACCTTACCAGTAGTTGTATTTTGTGGACGAGCTTGTGTCTATAAAAGACAACACATGTGTAGTGGCTTAGGTTGGCTGAGTGGGTTGGCTATCATTATTGATTCTTTCTAAGGAGTGCATTTGTGAAGCATGGCATGGGATGTGTGGATTCATTCTTGGACACATGAGAATGCATTAGAGGTCTTAATGCTTCAGAGGTATTCATTATAACTCTTGTATTTATTTATTGTTGAATAATATGATAGAGTACAAATGCTTTTTGAGGCTAGGTTTTTCTCTCTTGAGGGTTTTCCCAAGGTATATATTATGTTATCTTGTGGCTTGTCTATTTGATCTATGCATTGTGGTTACTTGTATGCATGTTTATCTCTTATGGGTTATGTAGGAAATGGATTAAGATCATAGGTTAAATGCAATAAAAATAAACCCTAACATTCATAAAAACTATTACATAACACTTATTTTTAGAAGGTGTGTGTCCTAGGTTAGTGACCTAGGATTCATTCACCACATGGTGAATTGGTCCTCACTAGGTCCTAGTACCCTATTTTCACATAACATTTCACATTTCCTGAAGTGTGTCCTAGGTAATGACCTAGCACCCATTTGCAACATGGTGAATGGGTCCTCACTTAGACCTAGGAACCCTCCTTGAGATTGTTGGATGTTGTGTTTGTGTTGTTGATATGCGGTTTTCATTGATGTCAACACTATTGACATTAATGTCTTAAAGGCTATATATGTCAAGGATATTGAGAAAATTGTAATGGAATAAGTTGAAGGTTGTTAGTGGTAAAGTGATGTTCAATCGGTTAGTTAGTTCAGTGCATTGATGATCAGAGGTTGTGGATTATAGGATTTTTTTATAGTATATCTAGTTTATCCATATTAAGTTTCAGAGATTTGTGTGAAGATTTGTTTGTGCTATGA
>VDFB02000007.1:102910712-102986187 GCA_007258455.2 Sequoia sempervirens | reverse complement strand
AATTCGCAAAGCGTCATGGGGTCCATCTGCTGGGCACCACCACCACCTGGTTTCTTCTCGACATCGCCTTCTACAGCCAAAACCTGTTTCAAAAGGATATCTTCACCGCCGTCGGATGGCTCCCGGCGGCGAAAAAAATGAACGGCATTGAAGAAGTGTATCGCATCGCGAGAGCGCAGTCGATCATTGCCTTGTGTTCTACAGTCCCCGGCTACTGGTTTACAGTCGCTTTAATCGACCACATGGGGAGATTTGCCATTCAGCTGATGGGATTCTTCTTCATGACCGTCTTCATGTTCGCGTTAGCCATTCCGTACAACCACTGGCGAGGTACCAAGTGCGGCGACAAATTCTGCGACGGCAACCACATTGCGTTCGTCGTTCTATACTCCTTCACCTTTTTCTTCGCTAATTTTGGGCCCAACAGCACCACTTTTATCGTCCCGGCGGAGGTGTTCCCGGCCAGGCTTCGATCGACCTGTCATGGCATATCGGCTGCGGCGGGGAAAGCCGGAGCCATAGTTGGAGCCTTCGGTTTTCTGTACGCCGCCCAGAGCACTCATCAGGCAGAAGTGCAGACAGGGTACAGCAAGGGTATCGGCATCAAGAATTCCTTGATAGTTTTAGGAGTAATAAATGCTCTGGGCTTTCTCTTCACGTTTCTGGTGCCTGAAACGAAAGGTAAATCTCTGGAAGAACTTTCCGGCGAGAATGAGGAACAGGAAACTGCTGTTGAACTATCTGCTTGATCACCACATTCATACCATCTTTTTTAATTATGTACTTCGAACTATAAATTCCACCGTGAAATAATTTAAATATGCCCATGGCATAATGTTGTTTTCGCTTCTATGGATTACTTATTTGGAAGATTCATTTAACCTTACGCGAGTGTCCTTATGTGTACAAGTAACATGAATGCTCACACTTTTAGGCGTCTAATTTGAGGATAAATGTGTTTATTTATTTCCTTAGGTCAAATCTAAAACATATATTTGCAAGAATTTATAATAATCTAAAAGGAGTGGAAAGATTTAACAAGTAAATTTATGTATTTATATTAGCATATTTATTTTTAGAAAAAAAAATATAAAGATGTTGAGAGATTTTTTTTAAGATGTCTAGTTTTTTTATATTGCTATTAGGGTTCAACCATGTAGTTTTATGAGTCAAACTTATTGACCCATGTTTCATGAGTAGCTGTTTATAAGAACCCATCTCTCATGATAAGGAATGGTCCACTTAGCACTCATTGCATCCAAGTGATGCTCACGTACGTGAAGCATTGAGCCTTTCCTCAGAGGTGATGCTCATGATTATTTTTCAAAAATATTGTGATATAAATTGAATAGGTATAGTAAGAAAAATATTTCTTGGCTTCTTTTACGTAGATTTTTCATATAAATGTATTGGTATATATAAAAGAGAATATATCTTTAAATAGTAAATAAGATTCAAATGTCCATGATAAGATCTTGTATGCAATATTTCTTTGAAACATTCATTTAACCTTAAGTGAGTGCCTTTATTAGTACAAGTAATTTGAAGGCTCGCATTTTTAGGTGTCTAATTTAAGGGTAAACATATTTATTTATTTACTTTATCTATATAATAAAGAAAAGCAAAGAATAGGTTAATTAAAATGTAAAATATTTTTTTTAATGTATTTTTTATTGTATTGAAGGAAAGAAGAGATTTAACAAGTAAAAATACATAAATAAAGATATATTGAGAGATGTTTATTTAAGATGTCTATTTTTCAAAAAAAATTGTGATATAAATAGAATAGGTGTCTCAATAAGAATATTTCTTCATATCTTTTACATAGATCTTGTTATATAC
The DNA here is from genome assembly GCA_007258455.2 of Sequoia sempervirens. Taxonomy (NCBI): domain Eukaryota; kingdom Viridiplantae; phylum Streptophyta; class Pinopsida; order Cupressales; family Cupressaceae; genus Sequoia; species Sequoia sempervirens. The sequence continues at coordinate 102,984,345 of VDFB02000007.1, read as the reverse complement.
ATGTGATGGTATACATAAACAAATATATACACTTAAAACAATATAAATAAATAAAAAATAAAAAAATAATAAATATATCTATCTATACATAGATATATATATATATATATGTGTGTGTGATATGGAAAAAAGGATCTAATCTCTAAATCACACTTTCTTCTACATCACATTAGAAAGAAGGACCATTTTTTTTTTCTTTTTTAGGAAAATCGCTATCAAAGAGGATAACAATCTTTCTATTAATTTAAACCACTAAATTACATGTTTCAAACTAATTTTGATAGACACACATTATTTTGATTTACACACTGACTTATTCATTTTAGGAGAATTAGAATTTGTAGCCTTTGTAGGTGAATCCACAATGCTCTCCCCACAAGGGGGAGGGAAGGAAAGAGAGGTTTTCTTTAGAGAGACTGAAGGAGGTACAAAGTCCTTGGGTGGATTGGGGGGAATGATATAGTGTTGAGATTCAACCCCAATCCACAAAGACGGTTTGAAGTTCCCCACAACACAATCCTTCTGACATGAGAAGTGTTTAGTTGAAAAAAAATTCTTACATCTAAAAGATATTTTTTCATAATCAATTGGTTGTCTCCTATATCTATTTCCCACCTTCAGTAAAATCTTGACAGGAAGACCATTAGAAAAGTCCATTTCAATGTAGATACAAACATATTTAGAATTTTGATAGTTGATGGTTTCCTCAGAAGAGTAGTGGTACCTTCCTAGGCTATTTCCAATAGCCCTCAAGCAATTTAATTCCTAGAACTGAATAGGGAGATATGAAAGTGTGGACATGGAAAAAGTATCCTTTTTTCTTGCTTGATTTGGGAATAATTTATGATAAATTGGACTTAATGATGCCTTGATTTGGTGTTGTGAAGTGTTTTACACATCCACACTAGTTCTTGGACCCTTGCAAACTAAACAAAATGCATCTGATAATGTCTTGTAAAGGTGTTGTAAAGTGTTGTAAAATACTTTCACACTTTTCTAGACTAATGGACCTATCTTTCCCCTAATTAAATGATATAAAATGCATTTAATCACATTCTCACATTAATCTAGAAGACTTGTAAAATTAAACCTGACTTTAATCTACTATTGTAATGTGTTTTACACATTCACATTGGATTTTGTGCCTTTCTAGGCTATGTGAGCCTCATTTTAATGATGTAAAGTATATTTAATCACATTTTCACATTGAATTTTCTATCCCAAGCCCTAATTGAGCTTTACATAGTCACTAATAGGGTCCTATGACCCCATATTTTCAAGGTTTTTTAGGTCTTTCTCTCATGATGCTTGGCCTATTTGTTTTCTTTGATTTAATGTTGCAATGTAACTTCTACATTCGCATTAGGTCCTAAAAATTCAAATTATGATGTCTTGTGAAGGTGTTGTTAAGTTTTGTAACACATTTCTACAATTTTCTAGACTCTTCTCATTACAATTCACCTAAAAATGGCCTTTTTATCACTTATCAAGTCCTATTCTAAAGTTTTGTAAAGTCTTGTAACAAGATTTCATGCTTTTCTAGGCTTGATTTCACTAGTTACACCTTTCTTATGATTTATTTTATCCCTTTATGCACTCATAAGACTTAATTAAATATATTTTTTAATGTAAACCTGACAAACAACATTAAATGCAAGATAATTCCTAACACCCACTTACAAGCCCAAGGTGGGACCCATTCACCATGGCTGGCGAATGAGTCCCTCTTGGCTCCAAATTCAAAATAATTCAAGTTTCCTTTCAATTTTTTATTCAAAAAGACCTTATGTTGACATGTGATGTTGTATTATTGGGAAATTAGGGCATAAATGTGTATAAATAAGTGTTTTTACATCCATTCTAACCCCCATTCATTCAAGCATTCAATCATCCATTCATTCATCTCATTCAAGCATTGAAGCATCATAGCATTATTGAATCAAGCATCTTGGAGTAGCCATTGACATATCTTCAGACTTCTTCAACAAGACTTTTTCGTGTAGATTTATCAAGAAAATAGGTGTTGAAAGGTGGCCAAGAAGTCAAAAAATTATCTCAAGTCAACTAAACCCTATTTCAAACTTGGAGACACCCTGCAATCCATTTTTTGCAGATTTGACTCTGTCAACTTAACAAGAAGACAAGTGCAGATCTAAAGCTACATGATTGACCTTTGATTTTCCATAATTTTGGAGGATTGATTTTCCATGAGTGGCAAATGAGTCCCACCTAAAGGCTAAAATAATTGATTTTTTTAGATTCTAGTTTCCAACAGTTAGAAAGCAGTTTCAGGTGTTTTTGTCAGTAGTAGGACTAATTCGCCATCAGTGGGAAATGAGTCCCACTAGTGATTTACATTGATTTCTACTAGATTTTAAAACATTTTAGATTCATCATCCAATTCCCAGGTGCACTCTATTTGACCTTGTTCAGTTCTATTTGCATTAGTTTTCATCTCTATTGCATTTTTTGTATATCACTTTGTGTTTTCAAACATTGCATATTGCATTAGTTTGGCATTAATAATCAGTCAATTACATCATTTAGTTTCATTTATAACATTGTGTTTAGTCTTAATCACATCACACAATCCATTATTTGAGTGAACCACCTTAATTTTGGGGTTCTATATCTCTCCTTTTAGGTGAAAGATCTTAAGAGTGCATGAGTAGCACATAGAATCCACAAAATTGATGGTTCAATATAGAAAAAAATGATGCAGATATCCCTCTAGATATAGGTGTTACAAATGATCCTCCAAATATGGAGAAAGAGAATGAGTGAGAAGCTGAACTAGAGAAGCATGATGTTGTCCCTCTGGAGCATGATGAAGGTGAAAAAGATAAAGCTAAAGGAGAACAAGATAAAGATTAAGATGAAGGGAATGAAGAAGAAGGAAACATAGAAAAATAATATGGAAAAGAAGAAGAAGATAAAGTAGAAGAAGAGATGATATAGGAAAAAGAGGAAAGAAAGGAAGAAGAGAAAAATGTGGAATCTTTCAGGAATAATGAAGAAGATTAAAGAAAGGTTATAGAATCCCAAAGGACCTCTAGATAATCCCCCTCCGGTGATGATGTTTTGAAAGGCTTGCTATCCAAGCAAATTAGGTTCCAGCCGGTTATTCCTTGGGAACTTCTACAACTCCCCATGATTCAAGGTAGTGCAGACTTGGATAAGATTTCTCCTATATCATAAATTGGTGTTAGGGGAAGCATTACATGCATTTGGAAGAAGAGAAATTTTGGAAACACATCATAAGGGGATAGAGCTTATTGATGATGCTATCAAAGGTTTGCAGGAGGCCATCCTTGATATATCAATTGATACATCTCTCATTCCATAGAGAATCTAAAACTTCTATTGGAATCCTTTAAGGAGTACGCCTCCAAACATGGTGAGAAGACAAAGCAAGAGGTTTGTGAGAAAATAGTAGAGACAAGGATTTTGGTGCTTCATGATAAGTGTGCTCTAACACACACCAATGTTGAAAAGAATCTAGAAGTTGTGTAGGCTTGTGATTCTAAAGCAAATACTATATTTCCTTATTGCATAAAGTGGTTAGATGCCACTCAGAACATTAAAGATCTCATGGACTCCATTGAGTCCTAGTTGAATGTTGTCTCCAATACCTACGATGCATCCAAATATAGAGACAAGACAACCTAAAATGCTATCGCTGCTCATAGAGACCAATTCTTTATTCTTCAGAAGTAGAAGGAAGATATCATCAGAATATTTAGCTAGCCAATTGACCTTGTGAGAATGGATTATAATCAAGTTGCCAATGCCTTGGAAAGTGCATGGAAATGAGATAAGATCAATCTGACTCTAGGTTTTCTAGATGATGCAGAAGAATGTCTAGTGGAATTAGGATCTCTGAACTAAATGGTGAAAACTTCTAAGAAGAGTTAGGATAATGGTAAGACAAATTTGCAAGGTATTCATAAGGAGTTTCAAGGCTCACCATTCTCTGAGTAAATATTTTAAGATTTTCATATTTTTGGACTACACTTTGTCCTTGATCTCCAAGGGGGAGAGAATGTTGTGATGAGGAAAGGGGAGAGTGTATTGTACATAGGAGGTTTTTCAAATTATTTTGGCACATGTTTCCATCAATGACAAGCGTATGTGCAGGACCACTATGGGCCAAAAAGTCGCGATATGATGGGTATGTGTAGAGTATGTCACTGATGACTATTTTTACCCCAAATTGATGAAACAAAAAGGATTTCTAAAGGATATTCTTAGCTTTCCACCAATATAAATTATGTTTTACTTGAATTCAATAAATTATTATTATTCATTTTCTATTTGAATTACGACTAAAGTCTTGATTGATAGGCTGATTGAGAAACATTTATAGCTTTCAAATGATATCACATTTTTTTAATCTAAAACGTGTAACACATTCTATGCTTTTCATCCTATAACATTAAAAAAAAATTAATTTCATGAAGTTTTGACCAAGTTAAGGTGCTCAAACATATGATTTTTTATATTTTTAAAAGTTGTAATAAAAAATTCATAAATAATTATTTACTTGGAAAAAAATTACAAAAAAATATGCATCACATTAGGACATGAGTCCTCTACTTATATCTAAAATATTATAAAAAAATATTATCATTTTATTTTGGTTAGGGTGGTCAGACAGACATCTACTTCTTATTTTTTCCATGAAATTTAAGTACTACTACATTGAAGTTTCAAATTTTCACAAAATAGATTTTTTTAAAAATAAACCTAGTAGTTTATAAACTACATTCAATTTGCTACATATTCTATTCTTACATATTTTTTAAAATAATATACATAATTGATTCAAATTTTTATGTCAAGTTGCCTAACTCTAATTTTTCTGAATTTTTCACCACTTAAGGGCCTATTTTTTCCATGATGATCCTACACATACCCACAAAGGGGGAGATTGTTGGAAAAATGAAGAAGAACATCTTATTTTTTTGTTTTTTTGTTTTCATTGATGTCACCATGTTATATGAGTTGCAACTGCAAGTTTAAGTTCTAGCTTGATTCGGTATTCTAAACCGGTATCTAAATCGATATGCAGTTATTATCCTCTAGTATTTTGGTATGAAATCCTTCACTGATGATTATCATTTCTTTTTTTTTTTTGGAAATGTTTTATGGATGCTGGAAACTTGTAAGTTTAGAATCTCACATGTTCAGGTGCTTATATGGCAAGTTGACATCATTTTGTTGTTGCATTTTGTCATTAGGTCTATCTACGGCTGACCTAATGTATAATTGATGTTGTAATGGATTAATTTTGAGTTGTAGATGTATTTGTGACCTATCTTAGGTCCATGACAACATTTTGTAGCATGCTACATGCTTGGATTTTTTTGGAAAGTTTTTTTACATGCCTAAAGCTGATAGTCAATATTTTTGGTGAATAAGGGTTGCATCTAATTAGGCCAACCTAATTGATGCTTGCAGATGAATTAGATATATATATAATATATATATATATATATTGGATAGTTTTGAGATTGTTGGTGTGAAGTGTGAAGAAAAGTGTGAGAAGATAGACAAGTATGTGAAGATGATGAAGTGTGTTAAGTCAGTTTATTGAGCATCAAAGGAACTAAATCAACACTTGTTAGGTGTAAATTTATCAATTCATTTTCTAGTTGTAAGCCATTATTTATTGCAATTTTTGTAGGAAGTGAGCCTCCAATTTTGGATAGTGAGTCATGGCAGTGAGCCACCCTTTGTAATATCTTATAATTGGTTATACTATAATGTGAGTCAACCCTCACTGTAGTTTATCCCATTTTGGTTTTTCCACTTAAAAATCCTAGTGTTCATGTGTTGTGTGTTTTTATGTTCTATTAATGTTCTTGCTTGCCTTTACTATTATAGTCATTGGAGTAATTGGATGGTGTTTGTTCAATAAGTCTAAGAAGATACTGTTTCAACCCCCCTCTTAGTATCTTGGGTATTCAAGTTTTTCCATGTGTTGGTTTGGTCTCTTGGTGGTGTGTCTCTTAGAGGTGTAGAATGATTTGAATCTATTCCAAGGGTAGTGTCATGAAAAGTGTTACTTGAAAAATCCATTTCCTTTCTCTTGGCTTATGACCTTTTTTCAACCATGTGAGACTTTTACAAGTTGAGGGATAATGCAAGATGATGATGAAACTATGCTATGTTTTTGGATTTTTTTAATTTTTGAATATGAGGATGCAAGGTGATTATGAAAGGATGATAATTACCAAAGGATGAAGCTAATGAATGCTTTAAAGGATACTAAATGTTGATTGATGTTCAAGGATAATGATAAAATGACTAGATGATGTTAAATTGAAGATCAAGGTAATAATGAAATTAATGGATGCAAAAGGATATTGAAGGTTAACTAATTGAAAAATTTAAGAGAAAATGATATGATGTTAAGACTAAGGTAAAATGAACTATTTTTTTATCTTTTGGGATATAGGTGCAAAGTACAATCTAGATTAAAGATCAAAGTTTGAAAAGATGATGATAAAAGCTATGATGAAATGGATGTACCATGAGTCTAAATGAGGTCAATTTAAATCCAAAGGAATCCTAAAATTTTAAAGAAAGGATGGAAATCAGGCTAATGTGAATATACAATAATAATTCTGAGTGTCAAATTGACCATTTGTGGTAATCAAGAGGATAATTTTGACAAGGTTGAGTCAAGGCTAGGATACAAGATTAAGACTCAAATGTGATAAAGGTGACAATGATAAGGATTGATAAAATAAGGGATAATGGTCAATGACAAATAGAATACAAAACCAAGGAATTTACAAAATCTGAAAGGTCTTCCTATGTTCAAAATCTGAAGGTCTAAATGCAACCTGAAGATCAAAGTTTAATCTATGCAATGCAAAGGATAGAGGAAGAGTAACCTATAATGTGATGTTTCCCTAAATTTCAATGCTAGAATGACCTAATGAAGCTTGCAAGTCTCTATTTTACTATTCAAAGGTCACTATGAAATGAGTGGATCAGATTTTGGACAAAGATTTTAAAAGTTTCTATTTTATCAGACAATTGTGGCTCTATTTTCTATAAATGTGGTTCAAGTAGACAGATGTGGTTTTTTTCTAAAAATGCATTTCAGGAAAACAAATGCAATTTTCTAGTTATTAGATTCGGCTTAGGACATCAGTTGTAGGTTTATTTTCTTCAAGTCTGATTTAATATATTAATTATGGTTTTCTAGTTATCAAATGTGGTGCACAATATTAGTTGCAGCTTTTTTTTCCATGATTGCAGTTCACATAAAGTTTCTTTTGATAGTTTGAAGGTTTTTGATCTAGTTTTTGAGTGATTTTTTTTTTTTTTATGAAATCTTATTGGAAAACATATAATATAGTATCAAGCACTTGTTTTTGGTCTAGTTTTTGGATGTGACAATGTTTGAAAAAATAAAACACACATAGACAATAATACACAAGCCCTATCATTGGCAAGGAAACCACTAGTTGATATCCCCACTTGGATTTATCTAGCCACTTGAACAAGGTGGATAGCTAGAGTCTTTGTGACACTCAATCCCCTCCATGAAACTCACTTATCAAGCTTACCAAGTCTCATTCCCCACAAGGAGGAATTATTTTCTCTACACAAGCTCAGTGAAGATGTGGGGTGCCTTCAAAGGTTTGACCTCCTATTATCAACAAGCGCATAAAAGAGTTTTTTGCAGCTAACACAGATTAGTTCTTAGTAAGGAAATCCATTCAAAGTGGCCACACATGTGGCAAGATTAGCTCAAGGATATGGTGATTCAAGAGGCCTCCCAATCCTTACCCTAAGGAAGGATTTTTTATGTAGCTCATGGGGCTACTGAGGGTGGCACTTGTTGGCATGACACATCCACACCCATTTCTAACTAACTTTCATCAAGAAGCATATTTATTTAGAGTGGCTTGGAAGAGCTTCACCTTAGCTTATTAACATTCGGGTTGTTTGCAACTTTCAAAGTGGTTTGGTAGGTCCTCTAAAAAGGTAGACAATAGTGAGGAAGTACACTTATTTTTTGATCATCCTAGATCACACAAAGGGAAGGATGAGAGCATATTTTTGTGTATTTTCCTCACACTCATATGCGGTTAATTTTAAGCACCAAATCTAAATATGTGGTGTGATTATAAAAATTCCAAAGAGGTTCTTTTGGTCAATCAATATTGCTAGATGGCATGAGAGGAGAGCATACGCACTTTCTAAGACAATTGAAAATCACCAAACACGAAGAACACTAGTTGATTTTAAGCCTTGCTTATTATTTGAAGACATTTTGTAAATTTTTAGATCAATGACATTATATATAAGTTCTTTTTAAGGCACATGAGTGAAATATGAAAATTGTTGTTCTTTTTAAACCTTATGAGTGAAAAATGAAGATTCTTTTTAACCCTTATGATCTTGATGCAAGTTGTGGAAAATAGATAAAATGGAAATTTTCTTAAAACTAAACCATTTGAGTAAAGCTATTTTTTTTCTTTCAAAAGAAACAATTTTTTTCAAAGCTCCATTCCATGGCCACACGCTAAAATAGAAAGTTAGGAACCAAAAGACCCTACTCTACTTGAAAACCCAAATGAAAAATCAAAGACAAACTAAAAACTAAAAGTCTATACCAGATAGACAAATGCATCGTTCTTTTTAGCAAATGTATCATTGTGTCACATCACACGAAAGTGATTTCATCATGATTTCAAATTCACAATTTCTTTCTTATCATGCCTTCAGCAAATGTGTCATTTCTTGGTAGTTGCATCACTGTTTCGATCAAATGCATCATTTTGTACCTAAAATCTACAAAAAACAAACAAAATCCATATGAAATATTGTAAAAACTACCATTCACATCGTGTTCACCAATGTAAGATGGGGTAAAGAAGTTCAAGCCTAGATAAAAGTGACGACCAAACACTTATAAACTATAAACCTCATCCAAACAAGAGAATACAAACAAGGAGAGAAATAAAAATGCAAGAAAATGAAATAGAACACTCCCCATTGAATTTGATTCCTTCTCTTGTCTCTCCTATTTCTCCTTTTGTAAAATTTTCTTTTAGATTTGTTGTTTTACTTGTGCAAATACCTACAAATAGTAAGTAGAAATTTGGAGACAAAATGGCTATTAAGGCTAAAATGGAGGATGAAGGCCACTTTTATAGACAACCATTTGAACACACATACAATATTAAACTTCTAGAAAGATGCCAAGATCAACTGTGGAGGATTGATGCACCAAGAATATGCTATTCATGGGAGGGTTATGACACTGACGGCTATGACAACAACGACTATGACAAAAATTAATGAGCAAGTGGAGGAAAATGAATGAATAAAAAATTAGAAAATGATTAATTCATAAGACATGAATATTTGGCCAAATGGAAAATAAATAATTCAATTGAATTATTTATTTGAGGAAAATGGAACACGGGGATATAAATAAATCAATTTATAAAATCAATTTACTTAAATGCGAAGAGATGGAAATTAGACACTAAATAATTAATTTGAATTAATTATTTAATGGGGAGAGGAATGACACATAATTAAATAATCTTGACAATTATTTAATTATAGAAGAATGAAAAGGTCAATTTCATAGACAAATAATTATTATTAAATTATCTGGCTATAGGCGAATGATAAAAGTTAAATAATTAAATAAATAATGATTTATTTAATTATTGATGAAAATAAGTGTTAATTTATTTAATCAATCTAGATAGAATAAAGATTAGAAAGTGAATTAATTAAATAATTAAAATTATTTAATTAATAGAGGAATATGATTGAGGATAATCAAATAATTAAAATTATTCAATTATCAGAGGATGATGACCAAGAAAAATGATGCTAGCAAACTTAGGACATTTTCTGTGTCTACAGGTGCAAACATCGTCCATGATTCACTATAGGAAAATACACCATCCTACGCTAAATAATTGAGATCACTTGTCAAGAGATAGGACTCCCATGATGAGCCTCATAATAACCAATGTGAGATCACTAATAGTGCCAATGAAGCATCATAGGTCAATCTATCCTCCCTCTAGAAAATGGTACTTTCCTCTCAACACATGGAACATGGCCTCAAGGCTGAGATCCCTATCATAAATCACCTACTTTCTATGGATTGGTACTCATAGGATCCTCCAAACATCCTCCAGGGTCACTATCACCTCACCTATCAAAAGGTGGAAAGAAGAAGTCTCTAAGTGCCACCGCTCCACCAAGGCTATCATCATCTAGCTAAATGGGTCCTAATCTCTGACATAAATGCAACATGGTATAGTCCAACTACTATTAGGAATAGTACATTGAGCTCCCCTAATCTAGTTAGCCACTCTAGAATCTGTAGTCTCCTCTCTCGTGAAAGTAGAGGATGGAAGACCTCTAGACATATAACACACACAACTTCAATTTGTTAAAATAAATTTAAAAAAATATAAGGAAGAATCCATAGAATGAAAAAGTGAGCCTTTATTACAAAGGCATCATATTATTGGCTTGGTAAATTTATTCATATTTTAGAATAGCGTCATTGTCCTACAAATGCATTGCTATCTTGTGAAATCATCACTATCTTAGTATCACTATGCAAACGTGAGACTCTGAAATCATGCAAACATGCCACTATATTTTATGCAAATGCATCAGTGAAAAGAAAAAGTGTCGATGAATTTTCAATCTCCCACGGATATAGAGTAGCAACACCTAGTGCAAAGGCATCACCATATTTTACAAAAGTGTCCTTATTGGTACAAGTAATACAAATTCTCACATTTTTAGGTGTCTAATTTGAGCATAAAGGTGTTTATTTATTTCCTTAGCTCAGATCTAAAACATATATTTTCAAGAATTTATAATAATATAAAAGGAGTGGAGAGATTTAACAAGTAAATTTATGTATTTATATTAGCATATTTATTTTTACAAAAAAAATATAAAGATGTTGAGAGATATTTTTTTAAGATGTCTACTTTTGTGATATTGCTATCAGGATTCAACCATGTAATTTTATTAGTCAAACTTATTGACCCATGCTTCATGAGTAGCAGTTCACAAGAACCCATCTCTCATGATAATGAATGGTCCACTTACCACACATTTTGGGCCTTCCTTCAGAGGTGATGCTCATGACTATTTTTAAGAAATGTTGTGATATAGATAGAATAGGTATAGTAAGAAGAATATTTCTTGGCTTCTTTTACGTAGATTTTTCATATAAATATGTAGTTATATATAAAAGAGAATATATCTTTAAATAGTAAATAAGATTCAATTGTCCATGATCAGATGATTTTATCCTCTTGTATGCAATATTTCTTTGAAACATTCATTTAACCTTAAGTGCCTTTATTAGTACAAGTAATTTGAAGGCTCACATTTTTTGGTGTCTAATTTAATGGTAAAGATATTTATTTATTTACTTTATGTATATAATAAGGAAAAGCAAAGAAGAGGTTAAGTAAAATGTAAAATATATTTTTTAATGTATTTTTTATTGTATCAAAGCAAAGGAGAGATTTAACAAGTAAATAAATGTATTATATATTAGTACATCTATCATTAAAATAATTATATAAAGATATATTGAGAGATGTCTATTTTTTTTTAAATGTGATATCAATAGAATAGGTATCTCAAGAAGAATATTTCTTGACATCTTTTAATACATAGATTTTGTTATATGTGTGTGATGGTATACATAAAGAACTATATGTATTTAAAACAATATAAATTAAAGAAATATATTTTTAAGAAGTATATCTATCTATATGTAGATATATATGTCTGTGATATGGAAAAAATGGATCTAAGCTCTAAATCACACTTTCTTCTACATCACATTAGAGAGAAGGACCAAATTTTTTATTTTTTAGGAAAATCACTATTAGAGAGGATAGAACTCTTTATATTAACTAGAAGCACCAAATTACATGTTTCAAACTCTTATTTTTACCCTAGATTACAATAAATTCTCTTTCTTAAAGGATCTTAATGTAATTGGATACTTACGTTTCATTGAAGAAGTTTTCTTCTTTTTCACCTCTATCTATTCTTGTTCAATTTCAAGGGTAACAATGCTATTTTTACTAGATAGAGCATTGCCACAAGCGCTTGAAGCCACTATAACTGATCCTTCACTACCTTTAGAGAGAATTGTAGAGTCTATAGCCTTTGTAGGTGAATCCAAAAGGATCTCCCCGCAAGGGGGAGGGGAGGAAGGAGAGATTCTCTTTAGAGAAACTGAAGGAGGTATGAAGTCCTTGGGTGGATTGGGGAGAATTATGTAGTGTTGAGATTCAACCCCAATCCACCAAGATGGCTTGAAGTTCCCCACAACACAATCCTTCTGACATGAGAAGTCTTCCATTGAGAAATATTTCCTGCATTTGAAAGCTATTTTTTCATAATCAATTGGTTGCCTCCTGCATCTATTTCCCACCTTCAACAAAATCTCGACAGGAAGACCATTAGAAAATTCCATTTCGATGCAAATTCGAGTACATGTTAAATTTTGATAGTTGATGGTTTCCTTAGAAGAGTAGTGGTACCTTCCTAAGCTATTTCTGATAGCCCTCAAGCAATATAATTCCTAGAACTACATAGGGAGATATGGAAGTATTACCCATATAAAAGTAGAAGTCAATTTTTTTCTACATGAATCAAATTTAAGAAAAAATGGTTTCCTACACAGAAAATCACCTTTGTAGAAACAGGGGCCATTTTCTACCACCAACTCCTTGTCTTCTTTTGATTTGAATTCTAAAATGAAGAACCCCTTTGCATAGGGAGAAATACTGATTTCATCCTCCATGAATGCCTTCCATTTGTCTAAGACCCATGCATGTAGATCACATAGTTTCAGCCAAGTCTTCATGAATCAACATATCAAACCATGATCAAATAAAATACCTTCCTATCCAAAGCCAAACTGTCCAAACATACTTTTGGTGTTGTTGATGAGAGGAAAATAGGGAAGTGCAGATTAATCTTGGTAGGGGTGCCATTTGTAGTGGTGGAGGAAAATGGTGGATTTGAATAGGGACCCCTTATCATTGGGCACAACAAGTGAATGATTCCCTAGCCTTTGTTTGCCATTGCTTACACGCACATTCTGCATATGCGAGCATCCTAAGAAGAGTGAACTCAATTTTCCATTGGCATTCTTAGTAGTAGTGAAGGCTCATAGATGATGACAATTGTGCCCTAAACCCTTGTCAAAGTACCACTATTTTATTTCAAATGCCTTTTTTGTACCCATCAAAACATGGGAAAAATCTCATGCCTTTGTTTCTACAAATTCCTTCCTTTCACTTCATGAACCATCAGAATGGCCATTAGATGGAGTAATGGATAATAAAGCTATTGTAGTGTGGGGTGAAGGAGCAACATGAGAGTTGGCCATTTGGGTAGCAAATTGCTCGAGAGAAGGACCAAAATTGATCACATACACCTACTTGGCTACTAAACTCAATGGAAGAGTCATAATGGTGGATCAAATTTTTGGTTCTTTAGAAAGGGGGTGTAAAAAATGATTTTGGATTACCCAAGGTTGCCTCTAACTCTTCTAGGTTTTTCACCTAAAAGAAGAGGAATTGGGTCCAAAATGCTAGTGTGTACACTCAATATTAATGTATGGATGGATGCAATATTCCTAAATGTGATTTCCTAATTCAATGAATTGATAAAAGAGATGGATTATTAATGCAAAATCTAAGAAATGTAAAGTGCTGGAAAACATAGTGTTGTATGCAAACATGTGATAAATAACCTAGAAATGAAATCAAAACTGAACATAAAGCTATGAAACAAAATTTTTGCACCTAGAGGTTGAAAAAGGATGGCATGAAGGTCTGGAATCTTGATAAAATTGATGCAGTATCCAACTGGGACACTTGTGCCAATCTGGGTGACTTAGTCCCAATTCTCAAAAAACTGCTCTGGAGCTTGTTTCAGCCAAATGCATATCCAAATAGATACAAAAACCTCTAAAAAATAGGTTTAGTGAGACTATTTTTCCACTGTTGGTGACTTATTCCACTTCTAAATTTCTAAAAATTTGAAAGTGGAAACATAAGCCCTCAGTTTGCACTCTAGTTTCTAATAGGTGTCCACTTCTGAAACTATGATTTTCGAGCATGAAAGTGATTTTTTGTTCATATTTTGATCTGGTCAACAAGGAGATGTCTTCAAAAATTCTTCAACCTTATCTTCAATGATCTTCAAACCCTCAAAGTGCCTAAATCTGCAAACACACAAAGAGAGAAGGAGAAAATATTGATTGTTAGGGCATGGGGGTTTGCCTTGGTCAAACCACTTTTTAGGTAATTAAATCAAATGAAGAAAAAATTTAATGAAGCAATGGAGTTAATACCTTTCCATGATGTTTGACCTTGAAGTTTTGTAGCAAAACATGAAGAATCTACCCTTGAATGTCTTAGAAAGCTATGTTGATGACTTGCAATGACAAAACCCTAGCTTGCTTGACTTGAGAACATGATGAGTGATGAATGAATCATAAGAGATGTGAATTAGGGCTTATAGACTTTATTTTATAGTAAATTCACCTTATTTACCCACAAATTGGATCCCTAATGCTGACATGAAGAAAGACTAAACTTAAATTCCAAAATTTCCCACTAAAACCTCAAAAATAGGCCAAATTGGGCTAAGTCGCCATGTTGCGCAACTTAGTCCCATTTGATAGAGACTAATTCAGCTAGATGGGTGATGTAGTCCCAGAGGATCCGTTTTGACAGCTGTAATGATGGGGAGTGAGAAATTTTAGATCTTATGTTGCTTTCACTATGTATTTGATTAGTTCAAGCCTTGGGATGCACAATATGGGAAATAGGGGCCTATTCATGATGATGTAAAGGGTAATTATGGCTTGGGACACAAAATTCAATGTGAAAGTATGATTAAATAAACTTTACAACACTAAAATGAGGTCCACATAGCCTAGAAAAGCACAACATCCGATGTGTAAGACACATTACAACACTATATTCAAGTCAAGTTTAATTGAAAAGGCTTCTAGGTTGATGTGATAATGCATTTAAATACATTTTTCAACATTGAATTATGGAAATATGGGTCCATTAAGTCTAGAGAGGTGTGAAAGTTTTTTACAACACCTTATAACACCTTCATAGGACATCAATAAATACATTTTATTTAGTTTTCAAGGGTCCAAGACCTAGTGTGGATGTGAAAAACACCTCATGACACCAAATCAAAGCCTCATTAAGTCCAAATTATCATCAATTATTCCCACATCAAGCAAGGACAAAGGGATACCTTTTCCATATCCACAGGGGTGTGGATTGATGTTGATTGATTAAGGATTAACTTCATTTGATAGGTAAATATGTGACTAGGTCAATGATGAAGCTATAAAAAACCAATGTAAATACATAAAATTATAGAAATGAAAGATGAAAATGGATAAAAAACAATAGAGTGTAGAGACAAAGGAACTTGGCATGTAAATTAGGGTTCAAATTTCTTGGATAGGGATGCTACCACTATAGTCCTAAGAATTTAGATCTCAGGAATTAGTGAACAAATCTCAAAGGTCCCAATCTATAGGTTCTTCCCTCCTATACTTAGGTTCAAAACTTTGTCTAGTAATGATTAATTCCACATACCCTAATTTGTTGAAGTAGGAAGCTTAAATGTTGTGTATGTGTAGGACCATGATGGGCCAAAAGTGGTGATATGATGGGTATGTGTAGGGAATGTGCCTAACAAATTTTTTTTACCCAAAATTGATTAAACAAAAAGGGTTTTTAAAGGAGATTCTCAAATTTCCACTAATATAAATTATGCTTTACTTTTAATTTAATAAATAATTATTATTCATTTTCTATTTGAATTATGATTAAAGCCTTGATTGATAGGATAATTGAAAAACATCTATAGCTTTCAAATAGTATCATGTTTTTTGAATCTAAAACATGTGTCACATTCTATGCTTTGCATACTATAAGATTAAAAAAAATGAATTTAATGATGTTTTGAATAAGTTAAGGTGGTGAGACATATGAGTTTTTATATTTTTTAAAAGTTGTAATAAATTCATAATTAATTATTCACTTGGAAAAAAAATACAAAAAATATGGATCACATGGGTACATGAGTCCTCTACTTATATCTAAAATATTATAAAAAAATATTATCATTTTATTGTGGTTAGGGTGGTTAGATATACACCATATTTTTTCCTTGAAATTTAAGTACTACTACATTGAAATTTCAAATTTTCACCAAATAGATTTTTTTTTAAATAAAGCTAGTAGTTTACAAACTACGTATAATTTTCTACAGATTCTTTTCTTACATATTTTTGAAATAATATAGATAACTTATTCAAATTTTTATGTCAAGTTGTCTAACTCTAATTTTTCTGAATTTTTTGCCACTTAAGGACTTGGTTTTTCCATGATGATCTTGCACATACCCTGTTTGATCTTGCAATTACATCTTCAATATTCTCTCAAATCCACTTCAAATTTTCTACTTGTACATAAGAGAGGGGAGAAAGGGTTGTTCCATATAGGGGCTTGCCCAAGTGAAACTTTATTTTCATGTTTCCACCTCAACAATGGCTATGATGATGTAAAGAGTGTTTACCCTCATTTGGACAGTGGAAAAATGGATTAGAAAAGTGATAAATTGAGAAGTGGTGAAACTTACCACTTAGATTTGATTTCCTTGATGAACAAAAGTCATTATACTCATCTGATACAAGGAGACTTGGTTGGTTGATTAAAAGTCCTGCAAAATATTAGTATTCACAAAATAAAGAACAATAAACATGAATAAATGTGTTGATGAGTGTGAAACATAGGTACATAGGTTCACCAATATGAAATGATGAAAAAGGGGTATGATTCACCTATCTTCCTTAGTTCATTAATAAAAATAGATCCTTTCAAGCAAAATTTCCTTTCAACCCTTAGGTGATTCAACCATGATGGAGATCTTGTTGTTTTACTTATGACTGAGGACAAGGTAAATCAACCTAAAATGCACTTTGGGAGAATTTAAAAAATAGTAAACAAACCCAATTCGGTATGTGCAAGATCATCATGGGAAAAACAAGTCCTTAAGTGGCAAAAAAATTAGAAAAATTAGAGTTAGGCAACTTGACATAAAAATTTGAATAAGTTATCTATATTATTTAAAAAATATGTAACAGTATATTCCGTAGAAAATTGAATGTAGTTTCTAAACTACTAAGTTTATTTAAACAATAAAAAATCTATTTGGTGAAAATTTGAAATTTCAATGTAGTAGTACTTAAATTTCAGGGAAAAAATAAGAAGTAGGTGTCTATCTGACCACCCTAATGACAATACAATAATAATAATTTTTTATAAGATTTTAGATATAAGTAGAGGACTCATGTCCCAATGTGATGCATATTTTTTTATATTTTTTTCCAAGTAAATAATTAATTATGATTTTCTTATTACAAATTTTAAAAAAATAAAACTTGTATGTCTGACCTTAACTTGGTCAAAACTTCATGAAATTCATTTTTTATTTTTTTAATCCTATAGTATGTTAAGCATAGAATGTGACACATGTTTTAGATTCAAAAAATGTGACACCGTTTGAAAGATATAGATGTTTTTAATCGGCCTATCAATCAGGAATTTCGTTATAATTCAAATAGAAAATGAGTAATAATTATTTATTAAATTCAAAGTAAAGAATAATTTATATTGGTGGAAAGTTGAGAATCTCCTTTAAAAACCCTTTTTGTTTCATCAATTTTGGGTAAAAAAAATCGTCAGCCACATACCCATCATATCACCACTTTTTTTCCCATCATGACCCTACACATACCCAATTGTGCAATGTAACACTTAAAACATCAATTTAAAACCTTAATCTAAAAAAATCCATAAAGTTCCAATAGATCTAAGAAGGTTATAAATTTATGCACCTACCATAAAAGGCTCCTCTTGAGTGTCCTTCTAGGATAGGTTCGACCTAGGTCAAATGGATTTTACTACAAGGATTCAAAATATTCTTTTACAACCCTCTACTACTAGGTCTACATTCTCAATTTCTCCATATTTCATAGTCAAAAAGTTGGAATTAAATTTTACGAGTTTCTATTGCTTGAGGACAATTTTGACAACTTTGAAAACTTTGTAAAATTGCACTTTTGATAAATCTTCAATCTTTCTTTAATCTAAGATCTATAAATAAAAAGGGAGATTTTTTATTTTTTTTTGTGAATGGGGGTTTGCCTTGGTCAAACCTTGTTTTGCTAATTAATCTTTGAAATGAAATGAAACATGAATGGAAGGAATGATGAATGAACACTAGCTTTTTACAACTCACCAAACGCTTTAGTGGCTACCCTTGGAGGACTAAAGTATAACACATCTCTTGAAGGATCACATCTTGCATGAATGGCTTGATTGGATGTTGATCCAATAGCTTGAATCTTGACTTGAATGATTGAAACCTACATCACAATTTCAGCTCCAAAAATATGCATGAATGAAGATAACTTCAACTTGATGCTTGAGATATTGAATGTTGCAACAAATGACTAAGAAATCTTCTCTTAAACACCTTTCACAATAATATTCTCTCTTGTAAAATTTGGATAATCTTTCTAGCTTGCTTCTAGGATTTGAATTGATAAAAAGATATTATATTTATAGGTAATTTTCTAATTTCTTGAAAATTAAACATCAAAGGATGAAAATTGAAAATTGAATTTGAATCATTAAAATTCTACCAAAAAAATATTAAAAATTTGAGTCCTAAAGCTAAGGGGGACCCATTTTCCCTTGGGTCAATGGGTCCTAAGACACACCAATTTGAAGGAAATTTAATTAATTATTACAATTGTTCAATACAAGTTTCCCTTTTGGAAAATAGGATTAATTAGGATATTAAATACATAATTGGGCCAACTAGAGGCTTAATTAAGTATATTTTATTAAGGGACAAAAACATATTGAGAAAATAAAAAGTACATTTTTTGACACTAAATCTAGTCCCCACTTTAGTGAGAGGATGAGACCTATGCTTAAACTCACACTAAAGTAGTAAAAAAAGTGTCAAGAGAGGTCTAATTGTAGAACTATTGGAATGATAAGACAACAAAGGCCAAAGAGGATGATCAAGCCCCCAAGATCTATGATCTCGTGACAAACTAGCAAAGGTACAAAGAGAAACATGCCTATGTTAAATATGCAATACCAAGACAAGATACAAAAGCATACAATGTCAAAACTAATGAGAATAGAAAGAGGGGTGGTTCAAGCCTCAACTATTTTTCTAATTGGTATGTATCAAGTCTTTTCTTTTTCTCCAAAAAATGTTCACAAGTGGAAACCTACTATCCACTATACAAATAAAATGTTCTCACATGGGCTAGTGAAAATGTGTTGTCCACTAGGTGAGCCACAAAATAGTGGCTAATGGGAAGTTGTGCTAGGTCTATAGGCTCCCATTGTACTAACCATACCAAATTCTTACCTCTTGATAACTTTGATAAGGCACCACACAAAAGAATTTACAAGGCTAGCAAGCTATGTTATGCTAGACACTCATGAAAAACATAAAGGCTCCACTGGAAAGTTATGTTATGCTTGGTGTCTTTGATACATGTAATAGGATATTCAAAGGGGATTTTCTTAGTTCATGAAAGGTATCACCTTAGGGAAAATCATTCCTAATGTCACCAATAGAGGACTAGTCAAGGATAAAAGATTTGTAACTTAGCGAATACAAACCATAGCATCACTACTATGAGGAATGTCATATTCCAAGAAATGTCACACTCTTAAAGGAACATCAAACCTAGTGACACCAGCAAGAAGACACATCACAAAGTAAGAAGACAACACCTTGAAGAAAACAATGAGTAGGGACATGCATGCCCCCACATTAAAGAAATCGCTAAACACCATGTTGTGAGCAATTAATTTAAAGTAGAACACAATAAATGCCAATACATGAGAGCTTTATTAAGAAATACCTATGTAAAGCATATGTTTCCAAGGTAGAGATATGTCATATAAAGGATGGTTTCTCCCATATGCAATCATAAGAAAATAGATAGTGATATAATCAATCTTGGAATCTTCATCATTTCCCAAATGACTCATGGAATAGTGAGAAAAAATGAAGAATGAAACATAGAGAGAGAAAAAAACGCTTTTGGGTCAAAATGGAAGAGACTTGAATGTCTCAATGCCTTGTGTCATCCATAAAAGGAAAAATGCAAGACAAAAAATAAAGGTAAATGGTTATGATAGATAGAAGAATGTAGATACAAATAGAAGAGTGTCACAATGGATTCACTTACTTTATATCCTTTCACCAACAGAGAGACAAGGGTAATCCAAAGTAGGCTCACAAGCATATAAATACATGCCAAGCGACACAATATAATAGATCACATTACATACATTCAATAAAAAAGAATATGAAAATAAAAAAAAGACTAGAGTATGGCACATGTGAGTCAACCTATAGCAGGTCATCCACATCCCAATCTTGTTCATCATATATGGAAGGTGGATAACTATCTAAAGGGAAAATAACAAGTGTTGTACTAGGTCATCACCATGCTCAACACATGTTGAGTCACCCTATATAGTAGGACCATTATGGTTGTTATCATCTAAGCTCATGGAAGATTAAAAAATTAAATTTAGTTTATTATGCACTTCCTCATCAATCTTAGCAATCTCATCATCATCATACAAGTTAATAATAACAAGAGGCCTAATGATAATTTCCATAGAATTTTCTTGTATTTTTTGTTGTGGCGAAGGTGGAGGATCATAATTCTTTTTTTTGATTGGTGTTTGATATATATATTTTTTTCCATTCTCTTTGTTTAATCTATGAGCAATGACACAACATCTATTCCTATGCTCTTTAGTATTTTTGTTTCTTTTTGTATGATTTTCAAGTTGTGATTGTGTAAGAGTGGGTTTATTAACCATAGGTTTGTTTGCTTCACATAAGGGAGGAATGGAAGGAACCATGGGAGTTTTTTCAACCACTTTCTCTTTAGCTTTATAAACTTGTTTGATCTTAGGAGGGACAATATGACTCATATTGTTATCTCTTGGTATTTTATAAGAAATAGGCAAAGCATTTGTCATGGATTGGTATTGGTTACTTAGAAGGGATTTTGGTTCAATCAACATTTCATCAATGATAAGAGGCTCAATCATGGGTAGAGATATATTACTATGGGATAATTTTGTCATGCACTTTGTGTAATAACAAGGTTAGATAATTAAAAAAATTATACTAATTTTTTCCTCCTAAAAAAAATTATATAGGAACTATGTTACCATTATAAATAAGAAATTCATTATGGTAAAACTACATTCCAAAAAGTCTTTCATTACTACAAGAGTAAAGTTGCATTCTAATCATATTTAACCAAACATTATAGTGATGCAACATTAAGTAATACTTGCTCACCACCCAATCGTATTGGCATCATGAAGCTACATGGACTCTAGCCAAAACCTTCAGCAAGATAAAGACTACTAGAAATCATAGTAGATTAATTATTTGAGGGTCATCTTATTTATTTATAATATTAGTGGTGAAACATAGAAAAATGGGGGGTGTTCACCAAAATGAAACCAAATGATGAACTTCTTATTCTTCTATATTTCATTCAATATGTGTGTTATGATGTGAATGAATAATACAAATCAAACCTAACTGATATAGAAATAAAAAGGAAAGGTTTAAGAGCATCAAATGTTGTGTACCTATTGCAAAATGTGCTTTTTCAAACCTCACTGAGGACTCATTAGCCCTATGGTGAATGGGATTTTTCTAGAGCTCTGGAAAATTAATTTATGGGTTCTATTCCTCTCTATTTGCACTCCCATATTCTAGACAAGCACTATTGGAAAGCTAGAAATAAATCTTGTAGTTCAATTTCTGTTATTTGAAAACTTTCTTAGCAACTTTTACAATTTTTCTCTCCAATGGATCTTTAACCTAAAACTTGTAATCACACATCAAAGGAGAGAAAATGTTATTTTTTAGGGAAAAAGGGTTTGCCTTTTTCAAACCCCATTTTGGTATTTAAACCTTGAAATGAAACAATGCATGAAAGGAATGATGAATGAACAAATAATTTCACAACTCACCACACCTTACTTGAAAACTTGGATAACAAATCTACAACTTAGCATGAAGTGGCCTCAATGATTGTAAATCTTGATCATGAAATTTTATTAGAAACAATTCCTTGAATATGCTTGATAGATATTGAATGCTACATTAATATATTAGCTCCAAAAACATGCATGATGCAATCCATCTTTGACATGACAATTGGAATATTTAATGTTGCAAGAATATTCAATAATTTTCCCTTGAGGGTATGTGTAGGATCATGATGGGCCAAAAAGTGGCAATATGATGGGTATGTGGCTGATTTTTTTTTTCTTAACCCAAAATTGATGAAACGAAAATGGTTTTTAAAGGAGATTCTTATCTTTCCACCAATATAAATTATTCTTTACTTTTAATTTAATAAGTAATCATTATTCATTTTCTATTCAAATTATGACTAAAGTCCTAATTGATAAACTAATTGAAAAACATCTATAGCTTTCAAATGGTATCACATTTTTTGAATCCAAAACATGTGTCAAATTCTATGCTTCACATACTATAGGATTACAAAAAGAAAAAATGAATTTCATGAAGTTTTGACCAAGTTAAGGTGGTTAGACATACATGTTTTTTATATTTTTTAAAATTTGTAATAAAAAATTCATAATTAATTATTTACTTGGAAAAAAATTACAAAAAAATATGCATCACATCGAGACATGAGTCATCTACTTATATCTAAAATATTATAAAAAAATATTATTATTTTATTGTGGTTAGGGTGGTCGCATTGACACCTACTTCTTATTTTTTCCCTAAAATTTAAGTACTACTACATTGAAATTTCAAATTTTCACCAAATAGATTTCTTTTTTTAAACAAACCTAGTAGTTTAGATACTACATTCAATTTGCTACAAATTCTATTCTTACATATTTTTGAAATAATATAGATAACTTATTCAAATTTTTACGTCAATTTTCCTAACTCTAATTTTTTTGATTTTTTTGCCACCTAAGGGCCTATTGTTTCCATGATGATCTTGCACATACCCTTGAATGACCTAGAAATTCTCTTGAATTCTCTATAAATGCTCTTGTGAAAATACTCTTGAGATAACTAAAATTTCCTAGGTGAAACTAAAAAACAACCTTGTATTTATACATATCTTACCATTAATTTCCAAAATTCAAATATCACAAGCTGATATAGAATCATGGATTTAAAATCATTAAAATAGCACCAAAAATCATATATCTATGGCAATACAAGGGTAGACAACTGAGAGGGGGGGTGAATCAGTTGTCATATAATTTAAAACTTATTAATCTTATTCTCATATCTAATCAATAACCATGAAAGCATAAATCAACAACACATCAAAAACAAACATAACACCAAGATTTTTTATGTGGAAACCATGTTAGGGGAAAAGCCATGGTGGAGGTTAGTCCACAAGATTATACACTATTAAAAGTATAAAGAAATATGAATGGGGAATGCACATGCATTTAGGTGCACTTCCTAGAGCTCACTACTCAATTACAAAAGGAAGATGCACTGTCTTACAAAATATTTGGATTACATTCACAAGAATTTGAAATGAGAAAGTAGCATCTGCTAATGCCTAATTATAGTTTCGGTTAAGCACATGAACATTTCTTCACTCTTCTTTACTCTCTGCTCTGCCTTCAAAACATTTAGAACATTATTTGCACACACCATACCCTCAAATGTTATAAATAATTGCTTATATATATTTGCAACAAGAAATTACATTGCTACATGTCGGCCTTAATAAAATAATAAAATGAATACAAACTGTCAGCCCAAAAAATTAAAGATTATTAATGCAAATCAACCAAGGTTGGCCATAACATAGTGAACACCCAAAAAAAAATATTCGAACATGAAACACCTTCAAAAATTATTCTTTGAAGATCAATAACATGCTACAACACCCTATTGGTCTAGAACATGAAAAACATGAACACACAAGAGAAAATATTGAATCACGAGCACAACAATCAATGTGCATGTGCAACACAGATAGAGCACGATCTAGAAACATCCAAAAACATCATGAATCACCAAAGAAGCATCTGCAACAACTAAACTTACTAAAATCATTACATCTTCATTCGAAAACACCAACTAAAGCAACAAAAAAACTATCAAAATACAAATCTTCATAACACGAACAAATCCTCATGTGCATATTTGAAACATAATGTGGATAAACTAGATATACTAAAAAAAAACCCTTTAATCCACAACCTCTGATCATCAGTGTACATAACTAACCAACCGTCTGAACTTCACTTTACCATTAACAACCTGTAACTTATTTCATTACAATTTTCTCAATATCCTCGACATATACAACATATAAGACATTAATACCAATAGTGTTGACATCAATGACAACCACAACAACCAACAATCTCCCCCTTTGGCATTGATGGCATCACATGATGCGAAAAACACCATCAACACAACTATCTTCAACACTTACTCCCCCTTAGGTTCTGACTCTTATCTCCTCAATAACTCTTCTCCCACATGAATCTTCTTCATCAAATAATTCACTTTTTTTCACATGAATCTTCTCCCCCTTTGACATCAATGACAAAGATCTCTTTTCACCTGACAAGCTCTAAACCACATATATGAACATCTGACTAATCCCCTCTAGTAGAAACTACCACAACATCAATTTAGATCAAAATATGACCATGAAATGCACATATTGATGCAAGTTAATGCATCTTAGTTTTGATTAGGAGGGTTAATCACCCCTAGCTTCCCTCTAAGATACTTAAAAGTATCCTTAGGAAACGACTTTGTAAAGATATTTGCAATTTTTTCCTTAGTAGGCACATACTCTAGTCAGACTTCCTTTTCACTCACCTTCTCTCTTAAAAAGTGAAACTTGATAGATATATGCTTGGTCTTTGAATGCACACTGAATTCTTAGAAATGTTCATTGCACTTGAATTATCATAGAATATAGAAATGGGTTCATCATACACAAATCGGATATCTTTAAATATCTGCTTCATCCATAATACTTTAATACAATTACTAGCAGCAACAATGTATTATGCCTTTGTAGTAGATAAAGAAATGGCATTTTGCTTCTTACTTAACCATAAATCAACTTACCCAAGAAAAATGCACCACCACTAGTACTCTTTTTGTCATCCATGTCACCTACCTAATCAACACTAGTAAAAGCACTCAAAGTAAGATCAACATCGTTAGGATACCACAAGCCAAAATCAACTGTCCCCTTCAAGTATCTAAAAATCCTCTTTGCAATAGTTACATGAGATTCCTTAGGATCAGCTTGAAATCTTACAACAATGCAGACAAAAATCATGATATCTGGTCTAGTTTGAGTCAAATAAAGCAATCCACCAATCATTGATCTTTATCTAGTTTGATTTGCTTTCAGAGAATCATCGTCTTGTGCCAAATTGTATCCAGTCACCATAGGTGTACCAAATCGCTTTGAATCTTCCATACCAAACTTCTTTAGCAATTCTTTCACATACCTGGACTGAGATATGAAGATCCCTTTATCTAACCGATTAATTTGCAATCCCAAAAATAATTTCATCTCACCAATCAAAGACATCTCAAACTCATTCTGAATCTCATCAACAAACTTTATGCACAAACTATCATCTCGTCCAAAAATGATATCATCAACAAAGATTTCAAGAATCAAATCTTTATCATGATTAATCTTGAAATATAGATTACTATCAATAGTACCTTTATTGAATCCAAGCTTCAATAAATACTTGTCTAATTTGTCATACCATGCTCTTGGGGCTTGCTTAAGTCCATGGAATGCTTTCAACTGAAAAACCATCTCTCACTGATCAATGAATTGAAATCCATCAGGTTGCTCAACATACACCTCTTCTTCCAGTTCGCCATTTAGAAATGTTGACTTGACATCCATTTGATAAACCTTGTAATTTTTGGAAGTAGCATAAGAAAGAAATAATCTCACATCTTCAATCCTAGCAATAGGGGAAAATTTTTCTTCAAAGTCAATTCCTTCCATCTAGGAATATCCTTTACAAACCAATCTTGTTTTTTTTCTAACAACTTCACCTTGTTCATTTATCTTGTTTCTAAAGACCCATTTAGTTCCAATTACATTTTTGTCCTTAGGTCTAGGAACAAGAATCCATGTATTATTCTTCTCAACTTTTTGTAGTTTTTCTTTCATTGCTTCCACCCAATGTTCATCTTTGCATGCTTCACTCACATTATTAGGCTAAGTCTTTAATATCAGACAATATTCTTCTACAATTTTTCTCCTGGTTTGAAAACCTTTTTCCTTATCACCTATAATGTGATCTTATGAATGATTTAGTCTTACTTACCTTGGAGTCTTAGGATGTTCTTGAACTTCTAGATCTTGTGATCTTTCTTCTACACTTTCACTAGTTCCTTCCTCTTGATTTTGAGTCTAAGCTTTCTTTCTTGTGACTAAGCTGTTATTCTAATCATCTGAATCATATCCATAGATTTTGGATGGTCTAACTATGTCTTCATCAACCTTGAAATTTTCACTTTCAACTACTTTCCTCAATCTCTTGTTGTAGCACTGGTAGGACTTACTCTTAGTAGAATAACCAAGATAGATTCCTTCATCACTCCTATCATCAAACTTTCCTATATCTTCATCTCTTCTACTATAGCATTTGCACTCAAAGATTTTGAAATATCTAATAGTAGGCTTATGACCAGTCCATAGCTCAAAAGGGGTCTTACCAGTATCACCTTTGACTTGTACTTGATTGCGGATGTAAACAATAGTACTCACAACTTCTCTCCAATAGATATGAGGAACATTTCCTTCTAGCATCATAGTTATAGTAGTATCTTGAACTATCCTATTCTTCCTTTCCACAATTCCATTTTGCTGAGGGGTTTACACGGAAAATAATTGTCTCTTCATTCCATGCACTTCACAAAATGAATTAAACTCATGAGAAGTTAATTCACCACCTCTATTTGATCTCAGACACTTAATCTTTAGACTTGTCTCTGTCTCAATCGTAGCCTTAAAAGTCTTGAATTTCTCTAGAGCTTTAGACTTCTCCCTTAAGAAAGTAACCCACATCAATCTAGAGTAATCATCAATAAGTAACATAAAGTACCTATTGACGAGCTTAAAATATGCTCATAGTTTGGATATTATGATGGACTCTTAATATCTTTAATTTTGTTATTTTGTGACTGTTTAAATTTTGTGAAACCTTTTATGGGGACATCCTGTAGCAAAACATTTGTATATTCCTACAACTTATTGTGTTGACTTGATTACATTTATTGCCCCGTTGACTCACTAAATGACTGGTATAACGCATACAGTTTTTGAATGATGAAATGGATTTAAATGTGTGATTAATGAATGGATATTGTGTATGTGCCATACGCCTCTTCTTTCACATATGTTACCTTTTGTTTCACAGGTTGTTGATGAATGATCGAGTCAAGCGCAGGTGATCTCGGCCTTGCAGTAAAGTCCATTTCCTGCACGACTTCGAGGAAGCTTTGGTGAAGACTCTTTGACCGAAACCGTTGGAAAATATTTTTAATGAAAGTTAATCTAGAAAGAGTGGAGCACTAGATTCTCTCCGGATCAGGTTGAACACATAAATTCATTTATGAAGTTTGTTCCTTGATTCGGGGATACACTTTACTTCCACGTCTTTCTTTGATAGAGTTAGTTGTTCTTCTGATTTTAAAAATAAAATACTCCTCCTACGCGAGTGGGTAGGAGATGATAGTGATAGTAGATATCATGTAAGAATCAGTATGATAATGAAAAGAAAAATCTATTTGACAAGAGACAGAGTTTGTTGTTAGTTTCCATATCAACAAAGCAATGTATACCATTCTGTTTTCATGAATAAAGTTTGATGAAGTTCTGAGTTTAGCACCTATGTAATCAATAGATGCTTGCTAAGGGGGCCCACTTAGTAAGTATTTGTAGCTAGTTAGTTAGTTGTTCTTTTTTGTTGATCATTAGTTAGCTTTCATCTTTGAAGTTTCCATACAAACTCAGTCTTGTACTGCTCCTACAGCATAGAGAATCCATCCCTGTGCCTGTTCCTGCAGCATAAGGCCAGTTCATAGTTTGTGCTCCAGTCATAACTGTTATGGTTTCTATTTTAATTAAATCATAGTTGAGTTAAAGAACTTTGCATTACCTTCCTGTGGCGTAGATAGAATTTCTTTCCAGTATTTATTTCTGCTAAGATTTGACCAAAACTAGTTCTTAGTGCATATATTTTTCCGTGCCATTTAAAGTATACGTACCCTAGTTTGACAAGTAAATGAACGTCCACAAAGAGATATTAGTCACCTGTCAGAATGTCCAATTCCCAAGAAAGTTTTTACTGTGATTTTCATATCCTTTTGTGGGCGCGACCATTTTTTGGCACCGTTGCCGAGGATGGCATCTAGCTAGGAATTTGTCAGAAGTCATTTTTAGCTTTAGTTTAGTTTGTTAGTCAAAAAATTTCAAAATCCTTCAAGCCACTACTCACCGTATTGCATGCATAGAAGAAGAAGAGATGCACTAGGAAGGTTCCTCCCTGAAAATCTGTTTATTGAACTACCATTTGACCCAGCTGACAACGAACCTGAGGAAAATCCATTCGCTCTTTTATTCTAGAAACCCAACATGGAAAATAATCCACCTAATAATCCACCTCCTACATTTGAGTTTCCCATTGTTCCCCAGAGAAATACTGACAATCTTAAAAACATTCCCTCTTCCTTGCTTCCAAAATTTTATGGCCTAGTCACAGAGGACCCATAAACTTTTCTGTTTGAATTTGATGTCCTTTTTCGCAATTATGACTACAACACAGATGCTCATAAAGTGAAGTTATTTCCTTCCACCTTGAAGGAAGAAGCTCTCAGATGGTTCATGAGTCTGGGAAGAGGCGTCGTTGATAGTTGGGCTGCCATATAGACGAAATTCTTTGAAAAGTATAAGGAATATTGTAAGAGTGCCAGCAAAGGTGATAACATATTCTGAATTCAGTAGAAGAAGGATGAAAGTCTGGAAGATTATATTTCCAGGTTTTTGTTTTCACTAAAAAGGAACTCAAACCATACTCTCAACGAGGACTCTCAGAAACTACTCTTTCTAAGGAGAATCAATGATGCATGTATAGACGCCCTGGACCTGATGGAAGGAGGTGATATAATACAACTGCCTTGGGATGATATAAAGAAAATATGTCTTAACTACTCTCGCGCAATAGTTAAGAAAGGTCAAGGTCATCAAGCTACAGTGGGGAAGTCTTCTTCTGGTGGAGTTTCCAAAATAGAGATAACAAATTTGCTATTTGACTTCAAGCAGGACATCATTAATAATATGGCTACACAACTGGACATTATGCAAGCTCGAAAGAAACATGAGGAAGCTTAGGCAGTTTTGGCCGAGTTCTGTCCATACTGCAGACAGAAGAAACATGACTGCAGATGCAAGACGGTGGCTAATTTGGAAGCCAGTCAACTACCTACTAACTTCAAGCCAGTAGAAGGTGATGATGATCAAGTGTTCTTTGTTGCACAAAGGAGACCATGGGCCCAAAGACAAGGTATGCCTCAAGATCCTCTAACTTTTGGTAATCCTTATTCTGGCTATAATAACCAATGGCAACATGCATATGGACCACCACCACTTTGAAATCTGTTGATGTGTTTTTTATGCACTTCTCAACACAGGTAATGCGTAGGTGCACTACCTGTCTTGAAAGATAATCTTCCACAATCGAGTTGCAGAACACTATCCCAAGGTCTCTCAGATGTCAAGTCATGACAGTGCTTAGATACCTTAGTAGTTTGATGTGATTTGCTGGAATCACAAGGCGGCCTTACAGAAAATACAAAGTATGGAAATGAAGCATGGAAGTTGGATCTTGGAATGGAGTTCTTAAGATAGAAAGTTGAGGTGCACCGGCTGTAGGTTCAAACAACAATCTGGAACTCCATTTAGTTGTTGAATTTGGCTTTACAATGTGCAATGAACCTTAACATAGATCAGTTACTAAAAATAGGAAAAGGGAAAAGGAGAGGGAAAGTTCCTAAGTATGGAGCTTGCTATGAATAGTGATAATGGAGTTCCTGCAATGGACAATTCTTTAAAACAATATCCCACTTGACCAAGGATTTCACAGTATCATGGAAATTGTGCTATCTTCTAAGGGCTGCAGATATTTCATCCTTCATCTACCACATACATGCATGAATCAAAGATAAATGTTTGGAACAACTTCAAATCAAGTCTAGGCTAACTTTGCATAGCTATCTACCATCAGCAAACATCAAAAAGTATGGACTAAGGAACCATCAACAATTTTCACAATCACCAACATCATTCTTAAGATTTCTCTAAAGAAATGAGACAACTAACTAAACAGCAATAAGATCTAAGTCAAACATCTAACATTGGAGAATGAATCAAGAAACATGGGAGAAACCAATAAAATACACCAAGTCAATGCTATTTCTTATAAATTTCTGTAGCATGCCTTTACAACAACTCAACTCTCTCCTTGCAAATGAGAGGAGTGCCCTATTTATAGTTTTTAAAAAGTTAAATGAACGACCAAAATTCATTCTCATTGTGTGGCCAAGATTCATTACAAAATAGGGTTTCACCTACCCCCAAATAAATTACAATTTAAAATTACATTCCTGTCTCTTCCCTGTTTCATCTTTTTGTGGATGGCACTGTAGCTCTTTCATCCTTTAGTGGATTGTTGTTTTCTTTCCTATAGCTACTCTTCAGGAAGATGTTTATCTTTGGCTGGGCTGTCCTGCTGCTCCTCGGAAGCTGCATGTTCTATATACTTGAGGATGACCGCTTGGAGCTTGTCTATCTCGAGGATTTCACATCATAATGCTTGGTAGCTCCATTCCATAGCATTCTCTTCTAGCCTTTTTCCAATCTTCGTCATACTTCGAGCCTTGGTCCCTAAATAGCTCTGATTGGTTGAAGGCGCAGGCAGCAAAACTCAAGAACTCTGTTGTGATTTCTCCAGCTGTCCCATCCTTCATCTTCTCCTGGAAGTATGGCTTGGTCTTATCTAGATCTATTTACACAGTGGGCATATCATAGCCCATCATCAGCTTAAGGTATTGGACGCATTCTTCCCAGATTTCCTTGATCCACTCGATGTCTGGATCCACCCTACTCAAGATTTGCTCCAACCTCTCCTTCCGGTTGTCGAGGTCTCTGCGCCACACATCCACTAGCCAATGATCTTCTTTTTTTCAGCTCTAGCTTCTCCCCCCACGTGTCCTTAGGCATCTGAAGGATGCCTTTGATTCTTGGGAAGGTGGAGTCGTAGGTGGCAGGGAAATTGGTGCATAGCCTCTTTGTGCTCTCTAGGGACTGGATCAGGTCCAAGAACTTGTTGGCTGTCCGCACAGCCCTGCTGATTTCCATGTTCCCGACGTATGTGACCTATCAGAACCAATCCTCAGTGGTTTTCTCCAAGTTCTTCCTTCTCTCCATCTTATTGATCTGCTCTTTGGAGAGCAACTGCGGTGCAGCCGTGGAGGTGGCGGGTAGGTCGTCCACTAAGGACCATTGTTGTATATAATCAGTCAACGCTGCAACCTGTGCCTTGAGCTCATCCTTGGAGATTTTATCCTGCTTTATCAGGTGTACCACTGTGGCCACTAACTCCTTAAGGTGCTCAACCTTCTATTCTTTGGTTGCTATCCCCAAGTCAACGGTTGAGATGTTGTAACTCACCCCTATTTGGCTAGCTGTAGGTGTTGCAATTTGTGCTACTTGGGAGCCAAAAGCATCCATTGTTATCTTGGATTGGACCTTGGGCTTCTTCTCCTTCTTTGTCATGATTTGGGACTGAGGCAAGATGGCTTCCAACCTCACCCTTGGGTCCTTCAGCATAGGGGTCATCTTTTCAAGCCGCTTCTCCAGCCATTGGGGCATAGCAGACTTATCCTTAGGTGAATCACGGCTACCCTCACCCTTCTTAGTTAAAGGAAAGACTTCCGCCTCTTTTCCCTTTTGGGGATCTTTTTTCTCTTTGGGAGCATCCTCTTCTTCGTCGGAGTCATGAATGAATATGAGGCGTTTGATAGGTAGTTTGGTGGATAACTGCTGGATGGGAGTTTCTTCTTTCGCTACCTCTTCTTCTTTCTTCTCTTCAGTAGTCTCAGCCTCAGGGCTCTTGGAAACATGGGTCTCAGCCTCTATCAAATCTTTTATCTATTGCTCTTCTAGTGGCTGCCCTTCTTCACCATGTGGTGACTCTTTTGTTTCCTCCCCAACGTTCTTTAGCTGCTGCGCCATTTCCTCCTCAAGGTCTTCATCGAAAGTTTGGATGATTTCCTTAGCACCCGAGTTCTCCTCCTCATCTCCACTCCCAGAAGATCCCATCTCTTCCACCTCATAGACCACCCTGTTGATGGTTCGATGCTCATACTCGGGGTGCTCATGATACTCATCAGCCTCTTCCTCTATAGTCTTTGAGGCTTCCTGCTCTCGCTCCTCCAACTCCTTTATGATAAGCATTGTAGCTTCCATAGTTGGTGGCCCTGTCGGTGGTTGTGAAGGCTGAGCCATTGCAAGGACTTGGGCAAGCGCTGTTTGGAGAGTTGGATTCATCAAAATTTGGGAGAGCTCAGGGGGGAGGTTCAACATGTGTCTCGTAAAAGCCTCGGGCATAGTGGCAAGGGGAACAGGTGATGCTATTGTTGCCAGAGGGAGTGATGTAATTGGCGACATGGCAGCAGAAGAAGAAGGTGGAGTGGTCACACCAGAGGAGGAGTCAATGATTATTATTGATTCGACCGGAGGTGAAGGGGAAAGATGGACAAAAATGTCCACTACCAGCGGAGATGGAGCGACCATAGCAAGTGAGGTGGGCAATACAATAGGAGGGGTAGGGAGATCCAATGGAGGTCGGGATTCCTCCGCACCTTCGGCTTGCTTGAGCCTTTTGGGAAATGAGCCTCCTGTTTCTTTCTTCGCTTGTTCCTTGGGATCTGCAGACTGCACGGTCTCTGTTCCCTTTCTCTTCTGGGACCTAGTGACTGGAGGAGACTTGGAGGTTTCACCAGTTGATGTGGTGGCGGCAATGTCCTCCGTGGCACTTGGATCACTTTTGAGCCCCTCATATGTCAAGACCATCCTTTGTTGTTTCATATATGTCACCTGCCCATCGACCCACTCCCTAGTACGAGTTATGATTGGTTGGGTGATGGTGTCCAGGTCATCGACCTCTTGTTCATCCCAGTCGATTGATGGTATTGGCAGGTTGGCGATTGTAGGGTACCTCGGGTCCATAATGGTGGACTCGTCCTCCTTGACCTAGTCTAGCACCGGGAACGGTTGTACTCTTCTCAAGAACTGCACCGTCATGCCCATATAGTGCCTTGCACGTACCTCCTTGTTGTCCTGGCAGTTGGCCCAAAAATCTTCAATGTGGTATTGGCACTGGGCATATGCCGGTCCTAGGGCCTTCCTGACGTGGCCATATGGGTCCATCCACAGACGGGCAGTGTACCAATCAAAATGGTAATCCTTGAGCTCCTTCTCTGAGTTACTGGCACATTGGGACATCTGTAATTGATACATGCCCTAGCCAAGGGTCATGGGATAGGGGATCCCTGCTATGTGCTTGTTGTTGAAGATTGTCTGGATGTGTTGGAGTTTCTGAGAGAGCTCCAAGAGGATGATCCTGCCATTTGGGTACCGTGGCAATCTATTTGGCCGTTTCATGAAACCCTGGGCCTAGATGTAGGTGAACTTGGGGAACTAGATGAACAGGAAGGCATATTGTTTTAGGAGCACCTTGGTGCTGTGGGAGACCCTCCTCTTGAAGTCCTTAGTGATCAATCTGATGATGTGGCCAATGAAGGCGTCATTAACCCTGCAGTATTCTTTCTTGAAGTTGTGGTATTGGAGGTGCAGATATTTGTCATAGGCCTTAAGCCCTCGCTTTTGCCCCTGATCGGGTGCCACAAACAGTTTGTTGTATTGTCTTTGATTTGCCAGGGAGTAGATGAGGTAGGAGGTCATGTAAAATTTGGAAGTCTTCTTCACGTTGATCAACTGCTCATGGAAGTAGTCGCTAATGATGCCTCCCAAGTAGAATGAGACCTTTGTTGTAACATCCTCATTTCCCCGCAAGATCTGCTCAATAAAATAGGCCAACCACTCCTGGAAGAAGGCAGCCGTTGGGAGACCTCTGACCCTACTCAACAATGTTACCAAGTCATGGTAATCCTCATGGAAATTGCTACGGAAGAGTTCTTAGGGAACCTTTGCAGCGTTGCCCCATTTTTTCTTAAGCTAATAAAGGTTGATTGACTTCTTGCATCCTATTGGGTTGGCATCCCACATCGCTTGGCACTCTTCTAGTGTGGGGACCTCCATCTTTTGGAACGTGGAAATGTGGAATGTCTTGGTAATCCCCTCTGGTGACATGTCTGCAAGGATGTTTCCCTCCCTATCCATGATTGTTCTAGCGTTTGGCTGATAGGCTTCTCGGCAAGCCATCACTAATTCGGGTGCCACGAGCGAGGGAGGGAAACTGACAGCCTTGGCTAATCCACTCTGCCGTATTAATCTAGCATTCTTCGTTGTCGGGTTGACCCTGACTCTCTAAGTGAATTCATCTATATCAACCTGGCCGATATTAGTATCTAAAATCTCCTTCTAGTCGGTTGTGACCTTTGAGTGGAGCGGCTCGCCTTGGAACTGATATTTCATTTGATCCTTGTCTTCTTTTCCCCAAGGGGTCCTTCCTGACTTCTTACCCTTGTCCTTCTCAGTGGATGCCCCTAAAGTTCCTACTCCATATTCCATATATTCTGCAGGCAAGGGTAGTGTCAGTGCAATAAAATATCAAAGCGTTCATGTTATTCCATGTTTCAAAAATAACATCTACTCTAAACAATCAATCAAATATATCATAAATCTTATCTCTAAATGTTATCAATCTTCGTTTCAGGGCATTTGGACAATCCGAGCCTGGAGGGCCGAACTTCCCTGGCAGGAATGCTGTCTGGAAGGGAAAATGCAGCCGAAAGCCCCCGGAGACCCTCCTTGGCCAAATTTTAATGTTTCGAGAAGCTCATGATGAAGAGGGCCAAAAATTAGCATGTGGGTCGAGATTAGATTCCATATTTGAGCTTGTTTGGGTGGATTAAAGGGGCCTCAGAGGTTTCAGGCCAGAAAGCCGCCAGGGGATGGCATTTGGTAATGGCGAGCAGTGAACGGAAATTCGATGGTAGAAGTCCGAGCACCGGGGTCCGGGGGGGCCAAAGGATAGCCGGCATGTGTGCATCATTTAGTCTTGGTGGCATTTGGAGTTGTAGGGCACGGAGGGCCTTGGCTGCTACCAACAGCGGGTGAGAGACGGACTTCCGAGGACGGAAGTCTAGCAACTGGCGCTCGGAGACCGGAAGGCATAGTGGGTGGTGCAAAATTTGGAACAGCGGGCGCAGACCAGAATCTTGGGATACGGGCCCCGACACGTTGGCGGCAGCAAGGAGTTTCAACGGGAACATACGGTAGACTGATGCTTGGGGTTCGGCAACCGAGCGGATGGGGCAAAGATTTCACCGGTAGGAGATCCATGAACTTTCGTGGACAGAAGTCCGGAAGCCGAGGCCCGGGGACGCGAAAGTCACGGTTCAAAAAAAAAATGCCGACGGTAGAGCGGAGGGCTGGGTTTGGGGTTCGGGCAGCATCAGGAACTTTGCCGAAAGGCTTCGCCATTTTGAACGGCGGAAAATAAGGCATGGAGGCCCGGCATCCGGGGCCCGAAGGCCAAAACGAAGGACCGATGCATCGGCGGAGACCAGAAGGCGGGATGCCGGGTGACGTTCGCCGAACGAAGGAGGCGAACCTCGTGCGGAACTCCATAGAGGGAACTCTGGGGTTCCAAGCCTGGGGAAGACCAAAGGACTCAGGTTAGATTTCAAGTTTCATGGCAGAGCAGAGATTGGGACCCGAAAACCGGGGAGGCAAGGCAGTTTGGCCGTTCAAGCTCAGCGGAAGGCAAACGGAAGTCCGGGGGAGGAAGCCTGATGAACCGGGCCCGAAGGGGAGGATTGCCATCGGTGGGTGTTTCATGATTTCAGAATTTTGATGACGAAGGCAGGTCTCGGGCCCATGGCAAGGAATCACCCTGCGCGAAGAACAGCTGCGCCACGGAAAAGTTCTGAATTGGCGGTGAAGGCATCTTAGGTGTTTTACTGGGTTTCTACAACATGGGTTTGGTGCATAATCTGGTTTTCTACCTCTTTATGCCTCCCTAACAAATTGTTCATTTATCTAGATCCTTCTAAATTATGAAAAACACACACGGGAGGGCCACCGATGACCTACCTCAAAACACACTAGGAGGGGATGTGGGATCCATACACGGTCGATGGACTAATGTCGAGGGCGATGATCACGACGTAGTCGAAGGCAGTGGGTTCTAGATGATGACTTGTGCAATTCGCTCCAATCTTAATTATGAAAATGACTTGGGTGGGTTGGGTATTTTATACCCCAACCACCATGAATACCTACAATAAATGTTTGTACGGCCGCGGGAAAAGTTGGTGAGTTTGAATTTAGGTCGGTGGCGACGCCAGGGCCCGGAGGCCGGGAAGACGCAAGGTGATGGCTGCCGTAATATTTTCGCTAATTTTGAACGGCGACGGCGATGAGCGGCCCGAGGCCCAGAGGGCAGGAAGTCGGAAGACATCTGTCGTCAGGGGCGGCGAAACGGCCACGGAATTCCAGGATTGGAACTCCTGATGGCCGGGCCCAAAAGAGTACACAGCAGACAGGCCATGGCAAAGACCTCTAATGAAGATAAGCTAGGTGGGGCCCGAGGAGCAGGAGGCCGTGGGAGGTTCGCCGTCGTGGACAGCGAGATCAAGATTGAAGTTCGGAAGCGGACTTCCGGGGTCTGGGGCTCAAAGGGGTAGACACTACCCCAAATTTTTTTTAACAAGTTTCAGATGGAGGACGGCAGGGTGGACCCCGAGGTCCGAAAAGACGCTCGGCGAATGCCATGGGGATGGAATTTCCAGAGGGGAAACCTGAAGAGGGAACCCTGGATTCCCGGGCCCGGAGGGGCCCGGGTCTATTTCAAGGCCAAAATGCTAGAGGGATTCCCCAAGGCCCCAGAATGCAACAAAAAACTAAAAGCAGAGGCATGATCAATTTATGATGGAACTTTGGAGCAACGTCGACTATCCAAAACATCAAAAAAAGGGGCACGCCAAACGAGGCGGTGCCCAAAATGACCCGACAAGGCGAAAGAAAAGAGGGTCCCCATTCTGAATGGGGCGTGTGTTGTGAGGGCACAACAAATGGTGACTCCACTGGAAAATGCTCCCGAGCGTTCTTGGGATAAATGTTCATTTAGGACCCAGAATCTCTGGTTTCGCAAACCAGGAGTGGCTTCCAAAGGTGAATCCGGGAGAACGAGATCATTAATTGGGTCAGCTTACAGGACATCTCAAAAGTGTGTGTAGTGAGTTCATTCCTTTCCCAGGGATAGTGATCAGGGTTACCAAGTCAATCGAGTGAGCTACATAAATCGTCTAACACCAAAAGTAACCTAGACATTGCCCCACTGCTAGTCAGGCGTCCATAGCCCCGACAAAGTTGTCGCTACAATCTCATGGATATTGCTCTACTACCAGTTGGGCATCCATAGCCCCGGTAGAGTTATCCAAACACCCATACGGTCATTTATTTCTCTTTTTCAGAATTCTTTTTTCTCTTTTGCTTTGATATTTCACTTCTCTTTTTCCATTTAGTTCGACCTAGTAAGCATTGAAGCCTACAATGGGTTTGAGATTGCAGTGGTCACTGGAGCAGACCTGAGATTTTTCACTCGCTAGGGTGTCCTAACAACCATAGTACGGTCCTTTGGAAATTATTATTATTATATGCTTTGTGCGAGATCCAAGATGTGGGTAAGAAGATCCAGCTAAGGGTCAAGTTTTGAGCAGAGTTCAAACAAGAAAATCATTCACAAACAGCTTTCAAAGATCGATAAGCAAGCATGGCCACTGCAAAGGAGTGGGAAACATCTTTCAAAACAAAACTATCAGGAGGGAGAAAACAAAAAGTGACGCAAACAAACATAAACAAGCAAGAAAGCGACTATTGTACCCTATGTACAAGTTATTTACAATGAAGAGCTTGAAGGAGCTCACGCCTAGAAGTAATGCTTCAGGTGCTGCCCGTTGACTAGCAATGAGACATTCTCACCAGTTAAGGTCTTTAGGTGGAAGGCATTATCTCCTAAAATCTCAGCTATTTGAAAGGGACCAAGCCAAAGCTTATCGAATTT
Organism: Sequoia sempervirens; assembly: GCA_007258455.2. Taxonomy (NCBI): domain Eukaryota; kingdom Viridiplantae; phylum Streptophyta; class Pinopsida; order Cupressales; family Cupressaceae; genus Sequoia; species Sequoia sempervirens. The sequence goes on along the minus strand of VDFB02000007.1, from coordinate 102,945,790 downwards.
GTTGTGTCCCCCTTTCTTCTCATGGGCCTTGTCCCAATATAGGACCAGATCTGCAATTTTGAAGGCCTTAATTTTGGCTCGGCGGTCGAACCATCTCTTCACTACGACTTGATGTTTGGTGAAATTTTTTATTGCGCAGTTTTGAACTTCCTCTAAATGTAAGAGCTCAGCTAACTGAGCTTCCCTACGATCTCCTCCCTCATAAAAATCATTGATGAACTAAAGAGTAGGAATCTTCAGATGGATGGGGAATATAGGCTCTAGGCCATAGATAAGGTGGAACGGAGAATCACCAAGGGCAGTCTTGTGGCAAGTGCGATCAGCCCAAAGGGAAAAATAGAGCTGGGTATGCCAGTCCTTGGGATTCCTATCTAGCAGCTTCTTGATCACAGTAATCAAATTTTTATTTGTGGACTCGGCAAGGCTATTGCCCTGAGGGTAGTAATTGGATGAGAATTTAAGGGCAATCCCATAATCAAACACCCAACTAGCGAATTTTAATGAAGCAAATGCAGGCCCATTATCACATACCAAAGCATATGGACAACCAAAGCGATTTAAAATGAAACTTTCCAAGAAATTAGTAACTATTTCAGTTGTGCATTGCTTACATACTATTGCTTCCATCCATCTAGTACAATAATCAGTAGCGGTAAGAATGTACCTGTGTCCCGCAGATGATGGAGGGCTTACCGGACTGATGAAGTTGAGACCCCATTGCGCAAAACCTTGGTCTTACCTCCAGCACAGGCTGCAGTGGGACAGTGACATTCTTCTCCTTGGTGGCAATGGTTTGGCATGTGTGACATGAATGAACATGCCAATGGGCGTCCTTGAACACGGTTGGCCAATAATACTATGCTCTCAATATCTGATGGGCTGTAGAAGAACCCGAACCATGGTCCGTGCCAAATTTATTGTGAAACTCCTTCAAGACCCGATCTGCTTCTTCTTTGCCAAGGCATCTTAAGTAAATGCCTTCATGGTTCTTCTTGTAGAGAATGGAACACTGCAACATATAGCCATTACTTTTCAATCTCAGGGCCCACTTTTGGACTCCTTGTAGGTGTGGAAAACACTTATGGTTCAGTAGATAGTAGATGACATTCTGGTACCACTCTCCTAGGGAGACATCTTCAAGTTGGTACTGTTGCACAGTGAGTTCGGGTCCAACTTCTACTGTTGTTTCGGTAATTTTGCAAGTGAGAGCTTGCCCTCTCACCAGTTTCATCAGTTGGATCTCCATATCATACTCTTGGCGCAGGGTGACCCACTTAGCCCTTCGTTCACCCAATTCATTCTGCATGAGCAGGGTTTTTACCGCTGGCTCAGGGACAATGGCAAACACCTTGTTGCGTAGAATGTAGTGTCTAAATTTCTTCACTCTTTTGACCAGAGCATACGCTTGCTTTTCGATGTTGTGATAACACAATTCAACATCCTTGAGGGGAGCACTCATGAAGGTGATCGCATGCTCATTTCCTTCATCGTCCTTCTGGGTCAACATGCTAGCATATGAATGTTTTGAAGCAAATGAGTAGATGTAGAATGGCTTCAGATAATCTGGGCTAGCTAACACAGGGGCCTCAGCGATAGCCCGTTTGATTTCTTCAAAGGATTGTTTGGCATCAGGTGTCCATTCAACTTTGGCATCTTGTTTGAGCATGGCATTGAGGGGCTTGACAATCTCTGCAAAACCCATGATAAATTTTCAGACAAAATTAATCTTTCTGAAGAAGGATTTTAATTCTTTCTTACTTCCTGGGGGCTAAATTTTGAGTAAGGACTCGATACGCTCAGCATCAATGGAGATTCCTTGCTCCGAAATGATGTACCCGAGCAGCCTGCCTTCGGTCACTCCAAAAATGCACTTCTTGGGGTTGAGGGAAACCCCAAACTCTCTGCACCTTTGAAATACCTTGCATAAGTCGGAGACGTGATCACCTCACTTTTTAGAAAACATAGGCAAATCATCCATGTAGATGATTATGCACTTTCCAATTAGGTCCTTGAAGGCGATGTCCATGGCGCCGACCTTGATGAGCCAAAAAGGCATTCTTCTGTATGCGAATGTTCCCCATTTAGTGGTCAATGTCATTTTATAATGATCCTCATACTGTACCATTACCTAGTTATACCCAGAGTATCCATCGAGGAAAGACATCATCTAGGAGCCATTGACGATCTGCAGCACCTCATCCAGCGAAGGTACTGGATAGTTGTCTTTTTCCGAAGCTCGGTTCAGATTGCGGAAATCCACACACAATCAAATCTTTCCATTCTTTTTCCTGACCGGGACCAAGTTGGCCACCCATGTGGAGTGCCTGATGGGAAAAATGATTCTTGCTGAGAGCAACTTTTGCACCTCCTTGTAAACAACAGGCTCCAGCAAGGCATTGATAGGATGCTGTAGCTGGCGGAAAGGCCTCACTTTGGTCTTTAGAGGGATGGTGTGTGTAATGACAGAGGTGTCATATGTTTTTAAATCTTCGTAGCTCCATGCCACTACGTCATGGTATCTTCGCAACGCATCCGTAATTCCTCTTTTTTCCTCCGGCGTGCAAACTTTGCCGATAAAAATATTCTTGGTCTCCTCGGCTGTCCCAAGGTTATGAGCATTGCACTGGTTGCTTATGGCCTCCTTTTTTTTTTGCTGATCCTAATCTCTAATCTGATCCAAGTCAAATATGTGTTCCAATTGAACCATACCCCTAGGGATTGTATTAGTTTTGAGGTTGATAACCCCCTCTATGTCTAATTCGACCTCCTGTGGATCAGCCTCATCGATTATTTGAGCTACGAAGACATGAGAGCTTGTGATGAACTGAAGGATATGCTTTTTGTCATTGAAGACTTGCATGTGAGTGACATTATTTGGGACTGATGGTGTGGATGTTAGCTCAACAGTGAATTTCTTGAGCCCAGACAAGGAGAGGGGTTGTAGCGTGCTAGCTGCTTGGGCCAAGGCATCAGTTGTGTGATTCTGAGCACGAGGGATCAATTGTATGTTGAATGCATCCAAGCCCTCCAAGGGTCCCAGACCCTATGCCAATAGTTTGTGAGTCTCTGATCATGACAAGAATATAACTGATAAGTAGGAGGTATTTTTCCACAGCGTGTCAAATTATGATATTGCTATCAGGATTCAACCGTGTAGTTTCGAGTCAAACTCATTGACCCATGTTTCATGAGTAGTGGTTCATCAAGAACCCATCTCTCATGATATTGAATGGTCCACTTAGCACTCATTGCATCTAGGTGATGCTCACAGAGGTGAAGCACTGGTCCGTCCCGGGAGGTCACCCATCCCAGTACTGCTCCAGCTCAAGCGCGCTTAAGAATATAACTTTCTGACCTGCTTAACTACGGGCTGGGAATCCCCAAAAACTTGCAGCACTTTTACATTTTTCTTCAAGGCCATAAAAAGGCCAAGGACTAAAGCTTCATATTCCGCTACGTTATTGGTACAATAGAACTGTAATCGGTGGGCAGCGAGAAATGTTTTACCCGTTGGGATGATGAGTTCAAACCCAGCTCTAGCTCCTTGCCTACACTTAGATCCATCAAATCAGAGTGTCCAACACACGGAGGATTCCTTATCTTCATATCTAATTGAGCTTCCATTCCCTTTCGGCTGGGTGGCTGGCCTTGTGATCCGAGGAGAGTTTTATGGTTTGATGCAATGATCAACAGGTGGTTCTACTGGCATCTCCTTTAGCGTTTCCATCTAGAGGGCAGCTAATTTTCTAACATGCGCCACTATTGCTTGACACAAGCAACAATCAAACTTGGAGTGTGCAACATTATGAACCCTGCACCAGTTCGGCAATAAGAGATCCTAGAAATTCATTCGGGACCCTAGACTGAGCTGATCCCTTGCACACTTCTCCATGAATTCCTAGAAACCGTTGAGCAATCCCCAACCATCCTCCTTATCCGGCTCATCATTTGCCTCTACCGAAGCTTCGGTGTCTTGGGGCATTTGTGTAAGATCAGTCGCAGGGCTACACAACACCAGTAACACTTCATCTGCATGTTCCTCCTGAAGCCTGATCTCATTTTGGTAGGCAAAAGGGTGATAATTCCCCAAACCAGTCTGGGAAAACAACACCTCATTTAGGTTATTGTATTCTGTGATCATATACTTCATACGGGGTTCACGGTAGACACAGATCTAGTTTGGCAGCCCCTTCCATGGCAGCCACATGTGGAAAAGGTCTATGGCGGTATATCCATTCAGTGCCTTGGTGAATTCCCTTCTCAGAATGATTCCTTATGCATTGGGAATGTCAGCCACTTGAATATCAATGACCTGCTGTATCCGCGGGTCTACAAAAATCTGCATCAGGATATGATTTATTTCACCCATGATGTTGATCTTTTTTTTGTCCAGTTGGGTCACCTTTCTCTTTGAGGGCGTGGGAGTGATGCCAAGAGCCTTGCAGATAGCCAAGGGCATGACATTGGCAGACACTCCTAAATCGAGCAGGCAGTTATGCTGATTTTTTTCAAAGATCCTAATGGTGGTCAGGAAAAGGGAGTTTCCGGTCTCCCTTAGAGGATTCCCATAGGTGTGTCCATGTGAACTATCTGACCTTTGTTCCTATCACTGCCCATATCGTTGGTTTTCTTAAATCTCTGGTCCTTGGAAAACTACTTATTAGCCCTTTCCGGCTCCTTTTCAACTTGTTTGCTTGCTGGTTGATTCACGGGAATGTCCTTCCTTTTCCTGGTGTTATCCTCTAACTCTGATTCTTTCCTAGGCTCCTCAAAGGTAACCCTCTTAACTGGTGTTTCTTGTGTCGCATTAGAAGATGGAGTCTCATTAAGAACCCTAAAGAAGGCATGCCTCACAGCAGGGACTTTAAGTAATTCAAAGGCCGACAGGCTAATTTTTACCTTCTTAAACTCTTCTGCTACATATTCACCCATTTGTTCAATTTCTGAACTAAAAGCTTGGCCTATAGCAGAACTAGGGGTTTGGACCTTCATTTGTTTAGATGGATTTTGAGATTGGCCTTGAGGCTGATTTTGCAACTGGTTTTGAAATCCGTTCTTGTTGAGATATTGGGTAGGTATATGAGGAACCCCAGGGTTGTTACTGGCATTTGGATCAGGCGGGGTGGCGAAATTGTTTGGTGGGGTAGAAGTTGTAAAGGGTCCGCCAGCCTGTCTATTCCTAAGGAAGTAGGGACTCGACTATTGATGGAACATGTGGACCTCGTCTACAAATGATTCCTCTTCATCTACCGGACCATTATCTATTGAATCAAAGAGCTGAGCCAAAGTTTGTTCATTACTTACATCTTGCGCTTCTTCACCCTCAACAGGAGTGGATTTGACTTCGGGCTCATTGCGGTCACCTCGCGGGAACGACGATTTATTGACTACCAGACACGAGAAATCATAGGACCCAGATGGGATGATGTCCTTGCAGTTGGCATTGTTGACTGCATTTTGTACCTCCACCTAGAAAATTTCAGCAGCTGTCTAGAATTTGGGACAATCTAGCTCAGAATGCCTGCTGGTTTTGTGAAGTCGACACCATCCGGTCAAGGTTGCTTCGGCTAGATATACACCGCTAAATGTCTTATCATTGCTTGCTCGTTGATCAAAAGGCATGGGGACTCCACCATTATTGGGCCTGGTGTTCCATGTGCGATTCTGCCTCTGAGAAGGTCTCCTTTCTGCATTTTGATTGGAATTTTGCCCCCTTTCATAATTCTGCCCGGAGGAAGCGCCTACCTCATGATTGTCCATGTTGTCCCTATTATCTTGGCTATCTCGGTTAAGATTGGCCTAGAAATTACGCTGGGAGGCCTGCAACTAGTTATTATGGTTCTTCAGGTGTGTCATTTCCATGGACATTTTCTTGATCATTTCCGTAAGTTCCTCCAATTTATCTTTCTCAGTCACGTTCTCAGGCGACAGCGCCAGATTTTGGAGAAAAGCGGGCAGGGTTGCCGGCTGATTCTAATAGGTTGGAGGAAACTCAGGTCCCGATAGGTACAATGGTGCCTAGGGCTATTGGGAATACACCTGCTATTGCAGGGAAAGAGTAATGGTACTGCTGCTGGGGCTGCAAGTAGGAAGGCATAGGAGGCGCATAACTCAATGGTTGCCCTGGATGTGGCACCATAGGCAATTGGGGTACTTGGTTCATAAGAGGGGTTTGGTAAGCAAACGTTTGATTAAGCCCTTGAATTTGCATTAGGTGTGCTACCGGCCCCAAAGAAGGTAGTGGGCCGGAGATATTTTGTCCCAAGTCTGCACTGGCGATGACGGCAACCAAGGTAGTGGGCAGTGGGCGCATCCTTTTCACCAAGGCAGACGTGAGGTTGTCCAGCGCTGCGTAGTAGACCGGGAGGGCTGCCGCATCATTATGGAGGTATGGATTTTGAAGCCTCATGTGATCCCGATGGAAGCGGTCATTGAAGGAGCCAATAGGTTGATTGACCTCCCCTTCTGATAGACATAAACTATTGGTAAAGGTCTGCAGGGTTAATGGGGATCTTGTATTTCTATAGGAAGACATTCTTCATCAGGTTCCACGAGATGATGGATCCCTTCAGCAAATTGATGTACCAATAGAAGGCCTCTTCTCCCAACAAATGCAGAAAGAGGCGACATGCAACATCCTCATGGTCCACTTGCATTTCGGTGATAGCTATCTCAAATATCTTGATATGCTCCTCAACTGTTCTTTGTAGGTCATGTGGATGGAACTTTGAACAGAAGCCCTCTGGATTCTTGGGCATATCATTGTAGACAGAAAAATGTATCGGCGATAGGTTATGTGCTAACCAAGCCATGGGGGGCGGCAGAGGTGGTGTTTGCTATTGGAAAACGGGAATTTGGGGCTGTATTGGCAATACAACAGCAATATGGGGCTGCCCTTGAGCTATGGCTGCTTGGACTATGCCTTGGGATGGAAGGGCTGGGGGAGGAGCGAACCCCTAGCTGCCGGAAGTGGGAAGGGCAAACGCTGTTTGAGATGATTGAGTGGAAGAAGGTGGCCAGCCAAATGAAGGTGAGGGTGATATGGAGGTAGATAGAATGGAGGAGGAAGAGGCAACACTACTTCCTTGAGCCCGCTTTGCCCTTGTAGGGGGCTGTAATTCTCCAAATTCTCCCTTGTTCGGTATTGACCGTAGAACCCGTTGAAATCTCTCCAGGGAGAATGATCTGATTCGATCCAGCTTAACTTTATCCTGTAACTTAGTATTTCGAATGTTGCCCTCCTTTTAGCACTAGTTCTGTTGATGTGTTTTTTATGCACTTCTCAACACAGGTAATGTGTAGGTGCACAACCTCTCTTGAAAGACAATCTTCCACAATCAAGTTGCAGAACACTATCCCAAGGTCTCTCAGATGTCAGGTCATGACAGTGCTTAGATACCTCAGTATTTTGATGTGATTTGCTAGAATCACTAGGTGGCCTTACAGAAAATAGAAAGTATGGAAATGAAGCATGGAAGTTGGATCTCAGAATGGAGTTCTTAAGATAGAAAGTTGTGGTGCACCGGCTATAGGTTCAAACAGCAATCTGGAACTCCATTTAGTTGTTGAATTTGGCTTTACAATGTGCAATGAACCTTAATGTAGATCAGTTACTAAAAAAAGGAAAGAAGGCGAAGAAGAGGGAAAGTTCCTAAGTATGGAGCTTGCTATAAATAGTGACAATGGAGTTCCTGCAATGAAAAATTCTTTAAAACAATATCCCACTTGACCAGGGATTTCACAGTATCATGGAAATTGTGCTATCTTCTAAGGGCTACAGATATTTCATCCTTCATCCACCACATACATACATGAATCAAAGATAAATTTTTGGAACAACTTCAAATCAAGTCCAGGCTAACTTTGCATAGCTATCTACCATCAGCAAACAGCAAAAACTATGGACAAAGGAATCATCAACATGGTAGGAATTTTCACAATCACCAACAACATTCCTAAGATTTATCTAAAGAAATGAGATAGCTAACTAAACAACAATAAGATCTAAGTCAAACATCTAACATTGGAGAATGAATCAAGAAATATGGGAGAAACCAAGAAAATACACCAAGTCAATGCTATTTCTTATAAATTTTTGCAGCATGCCTTTACAACAACTCAACTCTCTCCTTGCAAATGAGAGGAGTGCACTATTTATAGTTTTCAAAAAGTTAAATGAACGGCCAAGATTCATTCTCATTGTGTGGCCAAGATTCATTAAAAATAGGGTTTCACCTACCCCCAAATAGATTATAATTTAAAATTACATTCTTGTCTCTTCCCTGTTTTGTCTTTTTGTGGATGGCACTGTAGCTCTTTTGTCCTTTAGTGGATTGTTGTTTTCTTTGTTTTAGATACTCTTCAGGAAGATGTTTATCTTTGGTTGGGTTGTCTTGCTGCTCCTCGGAAGCTGCATGTTCTATATACTTGAGGATGGCCACTTGGAGCTTGTCTATCTCGAGGATTTCACATCGTAATGCTTGGTAGCTCCATTCCTTAGCGTTCTCTTCTAGCCTTTTTCAATCTTCGTCATACTTTGAGTCTTGGTCCCTAAACAGCTCTGATTGGTTGAAGGCGCAGGCAACAAAACTCAGGAACTCTGTTGTGATTTCTCCAGCTGTCCCGTCCTTCATCTTCTCCTGGAAGTATGGCTTGGTCTTCTCTGGATCTATTTGCACAGTGGGAATATCATAGCCCATCATCAGTTTAAGGTATTGAGTGCATTCCACCCAGATTTCCTTGATCCACTCGATGTCTGGATCCACCCTGCTCAGAATTTGCTCCAACCTCTCTTTCCAGTTGTCAAGGTCTCTGTGGCACACATCCACTAGCCAATGATCTTCTCTTTTCAGCTCTAGCTTCTCCCCCCATGTGGCCTTAGGCATCCAAAGGATGGCTTCGATTCTTGGGAAGGTGGAGTCGTAGGTGGCGGGGAAATTGGTGCATAGCCTCTTTGTGCTCTCCAAGACTGGATCAAATCCAAGAACTTGTTGGCTGTCCGCACAGCCCTGCTAATTCCCATGTTCTCGACGTATGCGACCTGTCGGAACCAATCCTTGGTGGTTTTCTCCAAGTTCTTCTTTCTCTCCATCTTATCGATCTACTCTTTAGAGAGCAATTGTGGTGTAGCCGTGGAGGTGGCAGGCAGGTCGTCCACTGAGGACCATTGTTGTATATAATCAGTCAACGCTACAACCTGTGCCTTGAGCTCATCTTTGGAGATTTTATCCTGCTTTATCAGGTGTACCACTGTGGCCACTGACTCCTTAAGGTGTTCGACCTTCTGTTCTCTGGTTGTTGTCCCCAAGTCAATAGTTGAGATGTAACTCACCCTTGTTTGGCTAGCTGTAGGTGTTGCAATTTGTGCTGCTCGGGAGCCAAAAGCATCCATTGTTATCTTGGATCGGACCTTGGGCTTCTTCTCCTTCTTTGTCGTGATCTAGGACCGAGCCAAGATGGCTTCTAACCTCACCCTTGGGTCCTTCAGCATAGGGGTCCTCTTTTCAAGCTGGTTCTCTAGCCATTGGGGCATAGCAGACTTATCCTTGGGTGAATCACGGCTACCCTTTCCCTTCTTAGTTAAAGGCAAGAGTTCCACCTCTTTTCCCTTTTGGGGCTCTTCTTTCTCTTTGGGAGCATCCTCTTCTTCGTCGAAGTCATGAACGAATATGAGGCATTTGATAGGTAGTTTGGTGGATAACTGCTGGATGGAAGTTTCTTCTTTCGCTGCCTCTTCTTCTTTCTTCTCTTCAGTAGTCTCAGCCTCAGGGCTCTTGGCAACATGGGTCTCAGCCTCTGTCAAATCTTTTATCTATTGCTCTTCTGGTGGCTGCCCTTCTTCACCATGTGGTGAATCTTGTGTTTCCTCCCCAACGTTCTTTAGCTGCTACGCCATCTCCTCCTCAAGGTCCTCATCGAAAGTTTGGATGATTTCCTTAGCACTCGAGCCATCCTCTTCATCTCCACTCCCGGAAGAGCCCGTCTCTTCCCCCTCATAGACCACCCTATCAATGGTTCGGTGCTCGTACTCGGGGTGCTCATGATACTCATCGGCCTCTTCCTCTATAGTCTTTGAGGCTTCCTGCTCTCGCTCCTTAAAATCCTTTGAGATAAGCATTGTAGCTTCCATGGCTGGTAGCCCTGTCGGCGGTTGTGAAGGATAATCCATTGCAAGGACTTGGGCAAGGGCTGCTTGAAGAATTGGATTCATCAAAATTTGGGAGAGCTGAGGGGGGAGGGTGATCCCATAATAGTGGTTTACAATTTTTGGCCAAATTAGACACCGAAATTATTATTTTTAACTAAATCTTCACATTCGGGCACCTATAGCGGCTAAACTGTGAAGAATTTGAAGATGGTGAAAACTAGAGTCTCATCAAATTTTGTCTGTAGATTCTAAAAATATTTTTTTCAAAATTTTTGAAATCAAATTTCACTTTTTTTTCCATCTCCCACGAAAATTGATTTTTTTCATAAAACAATATTTTTAAAAAGTGACACACACTGTATAATGCATAACTTTTTTTCCATTAAGGATAAAATTCTAATTCTTTCAAATTTAGATTTGTAACTCTGATATCTAGTGCTTCCGCTTGGTTAGATAGTTTTTATTGAATATTTTTTCCTTAATCAAATTTCAAAATCAAATGAATTACAATTTAGACACAAGCGGACCGTTATACGCATAACTTTTTTGTATATGTCAAAATTTATTTATTTATTTTTGTTGGATCAAGGACTTCAATATCTGGTGCACTCATATTTTTTATTTTTTTTTTGATAATCTTCTATTTTTCCACATGTGAAGAACAAAGAAATTCATTTTCGATGAAAAACCTATGTTTAATAAAACTTAAAAAACAAATACATAACAAAACCAAAACATATTAAAATTATATTCATATGATAGCTTGTTCTGAGGAATACCATAATCATTTGAAATAAAATTTAAATGAATTCATTTGATCCACCAAAAGCTAAATCAAAACTGATTTTTTATCAGCATTTTGATAGGTGTAAAGGAGACACATTTATAGGTATGGTTTAAAACTAGCGAGGTTCTATCAAGGGGGTTTGATCTAAGGTGATTTGATCAAACCCTCTTCAATTGGAATTCTTAAAATGGAACTTTTTAAGGCTTAAATTATTATATTTTCTAAAAATATGTGATTTCAGCTAAAATTTGTTCCTCTCAGGAATTGTTAACCACTATTATGACAACACCCAGGAGGTTCGGCATGTGTCTCGTAAAAGCCTCGGGCATAGTGGCAAGGGGAACAGGTGATGTTATTGTTGCCAGAGGGAGTGATGTAATTAGCGACATGGCAGCAAAAGAAGAAGGTGGAGTGGTCACACTAGAGGAAGAGTCAATGATTATTACTGATTCGGTTGGAGGTGAAGGGGCAAGATGGACAGAAATGTCCACTGCCGGCAGAGATGCAGCGACCATAGTAAGTGAGGTGGGTGGTACAATAGGAGGGGTAGGGAGAGCCAATGGAGGTTAGGATTCCTCCACACCTTCGGCTTGCTTGAGCCTTTTGGAAGATGAGCCTCCTGTTTCTTTCTTTGCTTGTTCCTTGGGATCTGTAGACTATGCAGTCTCTGTTCCCTTTCTCTTTTGGGACCTGGTGACTAGAGGAGACTTGGAGGTCTCACCAGTTGATGTGGTGGTGGCAACATCCTTCATGGCACTTGGCTCACTTTTGATCCCCTCATATGTCAAGACCATCCCTTGTTGTTTCAGTTATGCCACCTGTCCATCGATCCACTCCCTAGTACGAGTTATGATTGGCTGGGTGATGGTGTCCAGGTCATCGACCTTCTGTTCATCCCAGTCGATTGATGGTATTGGTAGGTTGGCGACTGTAGGGTACCTCGGGTGCATAATGGTGGACTCATTCTCTTCGACCTAGTCTGGCACTGGGAACGGTTGTACTCTTCTCAGGAACTGCACCATCATGCGCATATAGTGCCTTGCATGTACCTCCTTGTCATCTTGGCAGTCGGCCCAGAAATCTTCAATGTGGTATTGGTGGGCATATACCGGTCCTAAGGCCTTCCTGATGTGGCCATGTGGGTCCATCCGTGGGCGGGCAGTGTACTAGTCAAAATTGTAATCCTTGAGCTCCTTCTCTGAGTTACTGGCACATTGGGATGTCTGTAATTGATACATGCCCTGGCCAAGGGTCATGGGATAGGGGATCCCTGCTATGTGCTTGTTGCTGAAGATTGCCTGGATGTGTTGGAGTTTTTGAGAGAGCTCCAAGAGGATGATCCTGTCATTTGGGTACCGTGGCAATCTATTTGGCCGTTCCGTGAAACCCTGGGCCTGGATGTAGGTGAGCTTGGAGAACTGGATGAATAGGAAGGCGTATTGTTTTAAGAGAGCCTTGGTGCTATGGGAGACCCTCCTCTCGAAGTCCCCAGCAATCAATCTGATGATGTGGCCAATGAAGGTGTCATTATCCCTACAATATTCTTTCTTGAAGTTGCGGTATTGGAGCTGCAGATATTTTTCATAGGCCTTAAGCCTTCGCTTTTGCCCCTGATCAAGTGCCACAAACAGTCCACTGTATTGTCTTCGATCTGCCAGGGAGTAGATGAGGAAGGAGGTCATGTAAAATTTGGAAGTCTTCTTCATGTTGATGAACTGCTCATGGAAGCAGTCGCTAATGATGCCTCCCCAGTAGAATGAGACCTTTGTTGTAACATCCTCATTTCCCCGCAGGATCTGCTCAATAAAATAGGCCATCTACTCCTGGAAGAAGGCAGCTGTTGGGAGACCTCTGACCCTACTCAACAAGGTTACCAAGTCGTGGTAATCCTCGTGGAAATCGCTATGGAAGAGTTCTTGGGGAACCTTTGTAGTGCTGCCCCATTTTTCCTTAAGCCAATAAAGCTTGATTAACTTCTTGCATTATATTGGGTTGGCATCCCACGCCACTTGGCACTCTTCTAATGTGGGGACCTCCATCTGTTGGAATGTGGGAATGTGGAATGTCTTGGTAATCCCCTCTGGTGACATGTCTGCAAGGACATTTCCCTCCCTATCCACGATTGTTCTAGCGTCTGGCTGATAGGCTTCTCGGCAAGCCATGACTAATTCAGGTGCCATGAGCGAGGGAGGGAAACCAACAGCCTTGGCTAATCCACTCTACCGTATTAATCTGGCGTTCTTTGTTGTCGAGTTGACCCTAACTCTCTGAGTGAATTCATCTATATCAACCTAGCCGATATTAGTATCTGAAATCTCCTTCCAGTCAGTTGTGACCTTTGAGTGGAGCGGCTCTCCTTGGAACTGATATTTCATTTGATCCTTGTCTTCTTTTCCTCGAGGGGTCCTTCCTGACTTCTTACCCTTATCCTTCTCAGCGGATGCCCCTGAAGTTCCTGCGCCGGATTCCATATATTCTGCAGGCAAGGGTAGTGTCAGTGCAATAAAATATCAAAGCATTCATATTAGTCCATATTTCAAAAATAACATCTACTCTAAACAATCAATCAAATATATCATAAATCTTATCTCTAAATGTTATTGATCTTCGTTTCAGGGCATTTGGACAATCCAGGCCCAAAGGGCCAGACTTCCCTCACAGGAATGCTGTCTGGAAGGGAAAACATAGCCGAAAGCCCCCAAAGACCCTCCTTGGGCAAATTTTAATGTTTTCAGAAGCTCATGATGAAGAGGGCCAAAAATTAGCATGTGGGTTGAGATTAGATTCCAGATTTGAGGTTGTTTCGGTGGATTAAAGGGGCCTCAGAGGTTTTAGGCCGGAAAGCCACTAGGCGATGGCATTTGGTAACAGCGAACAGCGGACGAAAATCCAGTGGCTGAAGTCCGAGGGCCGGGGCTCGTGGGGGCCAAAGGACGACCGGCATGTGTGCATCATTTAGTCTTGGCGGCATTTGGAGTGGCGGGGCCCGGAGGTCGGAGCGTCGGAGGGCCTTGGCCGCTAGCAACAACGGGCGAGAGATAGACTTCCGAGGATGGAAGTCTGGCAACCGGCGCTCGGAGAGCAGAAGGCACAGCAGGTGGGGAAGAATTTGGAACAATGGGCACAGACTGGAATCCCAGGATACAGGCCCCGGCGCATTGGCGGGAGCAAGGAGTTTCAACAGGAACATACGACAAACTGATGCTCGGGGTCTGGTGACCAAGCGAACGGGGCGAAGATTCCGCCGGTAGGAGATCCACGTACTTCCATGGATGAAAGTTTGGAAGCTGGGGCCCGGGGACATGAAAGTCACGGTTCGAAAAAATAATGTCGACGGTGGAGTGGAGGGTAGGGTCAGGGGGTTAGGCAGCATCGAGGACTTTGTCGAAATGCTTCGCCATTTTGAACGACAGAAAATAAGGCACGAAGGCCAAAACGAAGGACTGATGCATCGGTGGAGCCCGGAAGGCGGGATGTCAGGCAACGTTCACTGAACGAAGGAGGCGAACCTCATGCAGAACTGCGAAGAGGGAATTCTAAGGTTCCGGGCCCAGGGACGACCAAAGGACTTAGGTTAGATTTCAAGTTTCACGGCGGAGCAGAGACTGGGACCCGGAAGCCGAGGAGGCAGGGCAGTTTGGCCGTTCAAACTCGGCAGAAGGCAAACGGAAGTCCGGGGGAGGAATCCCGACGGACTGGGCCCAGACGGGAGGATTGTCATTGGCAGGTGTTTCATGATTTTAGAATTTTGACGACAAAGGCGGGTCTCAGGCCCGGGGCTAGGAATTGCCCTGCGCGAAGAACAACCACGCCACGTAAAAGTTCTGAATCGACAGCGAAGACATCTTAGGTGTTTTACTGGATTTCTACCACATGGGTTTGGTGCGTAATCTGGTTTTCTACCTCTTTATGCCTCCCTAACAAATTGTTCATTTATCTAGATCCTTCTAAATTATGAAAAACACACACGGGAGAGCCACCGATGACCTACCTCAAAACACGCTAGGCGAGGGACATGGGATCCACACACGGTTGATGGACTGATGCCGAGGGCGATGATCGCGATGTAGTCGAAGGCAGTGGGCTCCAGATTATGACTTGTGCAATTCGCTCCAATCCTAATTATGAAAATGACTTGGGCGGGTTGGGTATTTTATACCCCAACCGCCATGAATACCTACAATAAATGTTTGTACGGCCACGGGAAAAGTTGGTGAGTTTGAATTTAGGTCCGTGACAGTGATGGTGACGTCGGGGCACAGAGGCCGGGAAGACGCAAGGTGATGGCCGTCGTAAGATTTTCACTAATTTTGAATGGTAACGGCGAGGAGCGGCCCGGGGCCCAAAGGGCGGGAAGCTGGAAGACATCCACTGTCAGGGGCGGCGAAACCGCCACAGAATTCTGGGATCGAAACTTCGGACGGCCGGGCCCGGAAGAGTACATGGCAAACAGGCCACAGGGAAGACCTCCAATGGAGATAAGGCAGGTGGGGCACGAGGAGTGGGAGGCCGCAGGAGGTTCGTCGTCGCAGACGACGAGATCGAGACGGAAGTCTGGAAGCAGACTTTCGGGGTTCGGGGCCCGGAGGGGTAGACACCGCCCCAAAAAATTTGTGACAAGTTTCAGATGGAGGGCGGAAGGGTGGACCCCGAGGTCCGAAAAGACACTCGGCGAACACCAAGGGGACGGCATTTCCAGAGGGGAAACCCAAAGAGGGAACCCCGGATTCCTAGGCCCGGAGGTGCCCGGGTCTGTTTCAGGGCCAAAATGCCAGAGGGATTCTCCAAGGCCTCGGAACGCAACAAAAAACCAAAAACAGAGGCATGATCAATTTATGATGGAACTTTGGAGCAACATCGACCATCTGAAACATCAAAAAGAGGGGCATGCCAAATGAGGTGGTGCCCAAAATGACCCGACAAGGCGAAAGAAAAGAGGGTCCCCATTCTGAACGGGGCGTGTGTGCTAAGGGCGCAACAAAATCCACCTCAACCAAGTTGGCCTAATTATCAGAACTCACAATGGCAATCTCCTCAAGGAGGTTGGCAGCAACCACAAGGGCAATGGACCCGACCTTCAGGAAATTGGTAGCAAAATCCTTAATGGAGAGGCCCTCCGCAATGGAAAAACTAGTCCCCTAGATTCTTGCAGCTTCCACAGCCAGAACCGCAGACCCTCATGCCACCTCCTGCAACAAATGCTACAAATCCTGGCCTTCCAAAGCAAACACCTATGCATGCCTAGCCATTGCCAAATCCTAATAATAAGTAACAGCAGCAGCCATAGCAGCCTGCATATCTTGCCGAAGCCAACCAATATCAAGCCTATGCCTTAAATTTTAATGATATCCATTTGAGGTCTGGAACCACTTTACCTACTCCAAAACCCCCTTTAATTACTGAAATACCAGATTCTCCCCTTGAAGAATCTACTACACCTATTGTTCCTATTGAGCATATGCCCATAACTGATACAGTTTCTAAGGAGCATGTTTTGCAAAATTAATACAACTCACATTTTCCTTAGAGGTTGTAAAGTAATGCATCTAAATCCATGGAAGAACCCACTTTTGGCATCCTGGATCAGCTCAAGAATGTACAGATTCAAATCTCTTTATTTTAGGCTATTAAAAATGTTCCTATTTTTGGAAAAGCTATTAAGGAGGCCTGTTTGAAGAAGCCTAGATGAAAGAAAAAATATCCTCAAACAATTCATGTCTTAGGAAAATTGGCTGATATAATGTTGAGAAATGTAGTCATCCCAAAGTATATTGACCTTGGAAGTCCTATAGTGCAGATACATATAAATTGCCAAGTTGTAAAAAATGTTTTGATTGATTTAGGTGCTGCCATTAATGTCATGACAAAGCATACTATGGACTCCCTGAATATTTCAAACATTAGGTCTACACCCATAGTTCTGCAGCTTGCAGACAGCTCCACAGTTAAACCTGATGGGATGGTGGAAGATGTAATTGTCACTCTTGAATCTTGGGAGTATCTTGCTGATTTCACAATATTATCAGTTAAGACAACTTTAGGAGGGTATCCAGTTATCCTTGGTAGACCATGGTTAGCAACTGTTGATACTTTTATAGGATGTCGTTTTGGAGATATGACCATTTCTAATGGACAGACCACAAATAAATTAGCTCTGTATCCACCTACTCGACCTCAACCAGATTTGTCCCAACCTGTTTGGCGAGATGTGGGGGAAGAAACTGAAGAAGCCAATTCTTTGGCTCAATTAATGATGATTCAAAATGATTCATTTTCACAACTTCAGAGTGAGGATGCTTTGCTTTTTTAAATTTTACAGTACAACTCTGATATGGGTAGTTCAGTTGATCCACATGGTAGCCATCTACAATGTTTCCTGCAGCAACCAGACTCTGAAAGTTCACTGCCTAAACTTCCAATGATTTTTCATAATTTTCTTCCACAAGAGGTACAAACATTACCTATAGATTCTATGAGTAATCTCACTAAGTAAATAGAATTATCTCCAAATCATTGTTTGAATGTCAATAGCAAGTTGTCACAATCTCAAGAAGCTAATTTATCACAAATGCTACAAGAACAGCATAAAACTTTTGCATGGGAATATGGGGACATGCAAGAGATAGATCCTCGAGTTTGTACTCACAGGATCTATATCAAAGAAGATTGTTTACCCGTTAAGCAACCTCAAAGAAGAGTAAATCCAACACTTAGAGAAATAGTTAAAAGTGAGCTTCAAAAGTTACTTGATGCTGGTTTTATTTATCCAATCTCTGACAATCAATAGGTTTCCCCATTAGTCATTGTCCTCAAGAAAGGTGGAAAATGAAGAGTATGTGTAGATTACAAAGAGTTGAACAATACCACTAAAAAAGATCACTTTCCATTACCTTTTGTAGACTAGGTATTAGACTCACTATCTGGCAAAAGATATTTTTTCTTTTTAGATGGTTACAGTGGATACAATCAGATTAAAATTGCCCCTGAAGATCAAGATAAGACCACCTTTACCTGTCCATGGGGAACATTTGCTTATTCAGTCTTTCCTTTTGGTCTATGCAATGCGTCAGCAACATTCCAAAGAGCAGTAATTAGTATCTTTGTTGACATATCTCATGAATGTATGGAGATTTATATGGATGATTTCACTACCTATGGAATCACATTTGAAGAAGCACTGGTGAATTTAGAAAAGGTATTGAAAAGGTGCAAAGAGAAAAATTTGTCTCTAAACAGTGAAAAGTGTTTTCTAATGATAGAAGAAGGTATTGTTCTAGGTCATCATGTTTCAAAGAATGGAATTCAGGTTGATCCTGCTAAAATTGAAGTAATTCAGAATTTACAAACTCCTAAAAAAAAAAGATGTCAGAAGTTTCCTTGGCCATGTAGGATATTATAGAAGGTTTATAAAAGATTTCAGTAAAATTTCCAGCCCACTTTATGCCCTGTTAACAAAGGATTCTCAATTCGAGTGGACAGAAGCCTGTGAAAAATCTTTCCTGCAACTAAAGGACTTGCTTACTAAAGCCCCTGTTCTTCAAGGTCCAAAATGGAATTTTTCTTTTCACATACATGCTAATACATCTTATTTTGGTATAGGAGCAATTTTAAGTCAAAAAGAAAA
The DNA here is from genome assembly GCA_007258455.2 of Sequoia sempervirens. Lineage (NCBI taxonomy): Eukaryota > Viridiplantae > Streptophyta > Pinopsida > Cupressales > Cupressaceae > Sequoia > Sequoia sempervirens. The sequence continues at coordinate 102,927,232 of VDFB02000007.1, read as the reverse complement.
TTCAATTGAGCATGCTATTTACTTTATTAGCAAAAACTTTCAAGGTCCTGAGCTCAATTATACTATTATAGAAAAAGAATTGCTTGCAGGAGTGTATGCTTTAAATAAATTTAGGCATTATGTCACAGGTTATCAGATATTCATCCATATTGACCATGCAACAATCAAGTATCTGATGAAAAAACCTGCCATTTCTAGTAGGTTGGCACGATGGCTTCTGTTATTACAAGAATTTGACATTACAATCATTGACAAACCAGGAAAAGCTAATGTTCCTGACTTTTTATCAAGACTTCAATTAGCTGCACCTGTTGAACATGAGATCATTGATGATAGGTTCCCAGATGAACATTTATTTTCCATTGCTACACATACACCATGGTATGTAGACATTGCCAATTACCTAGCAGCAAACAGAATACCAGCCCACTTTTCTCCAAAAGAAAAGAAATTGTTAATAGAGAAAAGTTTTAACTTTTCCTGGATTGCAAATTGTCTGTTTTATACTGGACCTGATCAAATAATGTGCAGATGTGTAAGAGAAGATGAGACTTATGATATCTTACATGCTTGCCATGATGAACCATGTGGGGGACATTTTGCAGCAAAAAGAATATCAATGAAGATTCTTACAATAGGGTACTATTGGCCAACATTACACAAGGATGTTGTGGCCTATACAAGGAAATGTGATAGATGCCAACGTATGGGAAGACCAACTAAGTCATATGAAATGCCACTCTATCCGTAGGTCATAGTCACCCCTTTTGATAAATGGGGGATGGATTTTGTGGGACCAATTGATCCACCATCAAATGGCAAGTCATATATTCTAGTATGCACGGACTATGTAACAAAATGGGTTGAGGTAAAAGTTATGACTCATGCTCGGGATAACAAGGTTGCTAAATTTATGTATGAAATTTTTTTCACTAGATTTGGAGTTCCCAGGGAGATTGTAACTAATCAGGGAGCTCAATTCACATCAAATCTGATCATTGCACTAATGAATGACTATAAAATCAAACATAGGAAGTCCAGCCCTTATCATCCTCAAGCCAATGGTCAGGCGAAGGTAACAAACAGGGAAATTGAGGCGATCCTCACAAAGATAGTGTAGATCCATAGAAAAGATTGGAGCAATAGACTTTCTGAAGTAGTTTGGGCCTACAGAACTACATGGAAGACAACAACTGGGTTTACACCTTTTGAGCTGCTTTATGGGAAAACAGCCATGCTGCCCATTGAATTTGAACATAAAATTTTGAGAACAGCTCTTGAACTCAATATGAAAATATCTGTAACATAGAAGGACCATCTTCTATAGCTAAATGCTTTAGATGAAATGAGAAAAGTCGCCCTGCAGCACATAGAAGCAATTTAATAGCAAAGGAAAAAATGGCATGATCAACACATCAAAAACAAAAAAATTTTTGCTGGTGATTGGGCTCTGTTATATGATTCTAGATATCAAGAGAACCAAGGTAAGCTCACAACATACTGGCTTGGCCCCTATGAAGTTGAAAATGTGTTTGACAATGGAGCTGTACAGCTGGTGATAATTGATCCAGTCCATTTCAAATTGCTAGTTAATGGCCATCGACTCCGATGTACCATAAACCAATCTCAAAGGAAGAATTCATGCAATAGTTTGTTCAGGTTCCTCCCACTAATCTTTCTGTAGCTCAAGGCTTTAGCCTTTCTCCTGCAGCTTCATCATAATTTTGAAAAAAATATGCCCATAATAAAGGTTTTTCTTTTTAAAAGGAAACCCCTTTTTCTCCATTTTCATTTATCACCCTCATCTCACTTCTTTATCTTCCATCCATCCATCCCATCCATCCATTCCATCTGTTCATCTTGTCCGCCCACGTCACCCATCCACTTCATCTTTCCACATCACCCTTAATTAAGATATTGCTCCCAACTATCACTTCGTGCAGGCGTCGTCATCTTTCTTCACACATACGTGCAATTATCAAAGGTACGTCATATCTTTTCTTATCGCATATTTGATTTATTTTATTTTATTCATTTACTGCTATGACAATACCAGTCATTATTACCTGATCTTCGCCTATCCTTCAGTACATGTGAGGACACATGTCATACTCTAAGTAGGGGGCGGGGTAATCCATCTTTTAAAACCTATCTTTTTGCTGCTGCCATAACTGAACAAATAACCTTTCTTTAATACTTTTCTGGTACTTTCCAAATGTCATCGCATGACCTTCTTTATTGCATATTTTTCTTGTAAATTATGATTAACACTACTTGTTCAAAAAGTTCATTTTTGGAAAAGAAGGAAATGTGATGGCACAACAGAAGAAAAATCAGAGCAGAAAGGGAAACAAAGAATTTGAATTTTCAGCAAGGAATTGAGTTCAGCTAGGGGAAAACTGTAAACATGGGTGGTCAACTGGTGCGATATGAACCTGTAGCTCATGAATTATTATTGCAAAATCCTCAAACAGTCCATGCATTCAGCCTCTGTGGATGGTTGAATTATTTCTTGAGTTTAAATACTTTCGATGAGGAGGCTGCTGGAAAATTTTTGAGAACCCTTTCTGAAGGGGAAGCTACTGTATGGGGTCTAACAGTTATTGCAACTGAAGACATAATTGCTGAAGTAACTGGGCTTCTAGCCATTGGAGAAAATTATTCTTCAGATGCTGCCACTGCAAGGGCTGAGTTTTCAATGCCCACTGATGGACCTTTGGAAGTCTCTAGGCAGGGATGCAAGCAAGTATTGTTGCCTCCTTCTTATTCTGAGTATGTTGCTTATATAATCAGGTATTTAACCTATGAAGGTCGTTTCTCCTACCCGCATTCTCATCATTTCAAATTATTAAGCCATATGAGGCATGGGTTAGTTGTAAATATTATGAATTTTCTGTTAAATTTTTTAGAACAAAGTGCCCACGAAACCGAACAGGGGAAAGATAATTTTGTTACTCACCATGGCCTTATCAAATAACTAATTGAGCGCTCTTTAAGAGATGTCTCATCTGTTTCCTGGAAACAATTCATTGCCCAAAAGAGCTTGCAAATTCCACAAACCCCTAAGGTACTTACCCCACGGCCTTAGAAAAAGAAGAAAGAAGTTGCGTCTACTAGTATAACAGGGCAAGGGTTATCTACTCCTGTAGCATCTGGTCCTACAGCTTTCACACCTGAATCATCTGCTAGGGTACAAACTAGGTCTACCACTAGGAGAGAGAAGGGTAAAACAAAGGCAGAAGGGTCCCCAGAATCTGACCCTCATTCTCAGAAAAGGCAATGTCCATCTCCTGCAGCATCATCCCTACAGTTGTCTCTCCTTCACCAACACCTGTTGTTATCACTAGTTCACCGTCATCCTCTGGTAGGGCAGAGCCCTCTGAGCAGACAAGAAAGAGGAAGGCTACTAGAATGCCTCTTGTAGCCGCATCAGTGCCAAGAAGAGTTTCCAAAAGGAAACAATCTAAGAATTCCCCTACTTCACCTCAACCAGAGGTTATTGTAATTTCAGAAGGGTCTATTGAGTCTAAATTTAATGTTTCTCAGAATGTGCCCGAGAATGCTGCTTAGAGTTCATTCGTTCCTAAAGAGGAACAAGTTGAAACAAAAGAAATAAGGTATAATGAGCAAGGGTTACCAAATCTTGATGACTTGGCTACTGCTGCTATGCAATTTTTGGAGGAAACACAGTCTTCTCCACTGCAACAACCATAATTCATTTTGTAGCAAGAGCAAGAACAGACTGAACAATTGAATGTGCCTGGTGAAGCTACATTTAACCCTGTAACTTGCAAAGCTATTATTGTTTATAAGAAGATGTTTTTAATTGAGTGTCTGGAATATGTTAAAGCTAATTGGGAACTAGTTATATTGCAAACCCTGAATTTCTGACAAATAGCCCAGATTGACATGCAACAAAGTCTATGGCAAGTAGAAAGGAAGAAATTAAAAAAGGAAATTGAAAGTCAGAAACAGGAAATTGCTGAGTTGAAAGCAAAAATAGATGAAATGTTAAAAGTAACTGGTCAGATTATGGAATGTAGACCACCACCTAGAGTTTATGCTCTGTGTCTTAAGGAACAATTTTTATGGTTCCAATTGATGAGAATTTCCAGAAACCAAGATCATATACTTCACACTACCAAATAATTTTATGAAGCATACCAGGCAGCCCCTAATTGGTTAAGAAATTCTCTGTGTGAATTCTATTTACATGGCTTTTTAATTCCATTTGAAATAGAATGGAATCCTCTTCTGTATATTGGTGATATTCATTTGAGAGCATTTATGTCATGGGCAGAAAATGAGGTAAATTATGGCAGGCAGTGGGAGACATATGAAGAAATTGAGAAAACTGAGCCTGTTCCATTACACTCTCAAAGTTCAAACCCCCATGTAATGCTAAAAGATTGGTTTGCTCTGACATATGGCATTAATAATGTTATAGCCAAAGAGAAGATATTTGATATCAAGAAACAGGTATATGATGAATTTTAGACACAACAATATTCATTTTGGAGACTAGCATATACCAGAAGTGAGAAAAGATGGAAAAAATTAACTATTGGGTTAAGAAAATCAGAACCACACAGTCCCTTAAATTTCACAGTAGCTCTTAAATGGTCAAGTAGATACATACAATTGGGACTTCAAACGAGATTTGAACTATGGTTGCCAGTAACATTCAGACTGCCTGTGCTAATGTGGCCCCTCTATCCTCACCAAGCTACAAATCTTAATGATGGTTTAGAAGACCAGAGGTATGAAAGGTGACGAGATTTTAGAGGATTTTATTACAGGTTTGGGAATCCATTTCAGAGTCATGCAGCAACTACTGACTTTAGAGAAACCACTAGGAAAGTTAATGCTGGAGGACCGGCATTGGGCTAAGTAGGGGGCATAAATGATGAGCTTAAAATACACTCATAGTTTGGATATTATGGACTCTTAATATCTTTACTTTTGTTATTTTGTGACTTTAAATTTTATGAAACCTTTTATGGGGACATCCTGTAGCAAAACATTTGTATATTCTTGCAGCTTATTATGTTGACTTGATTACATTTATTGCCCCGTTGACTCCCTAAATGACTGGTATATCGCATACAGTTTTTGAATGATGAAATAGATTTAAATGTGTGATTAATGAATGGATATTGTGTATGTGCCAAACGCCTCTTCTTTTGCATCTGTTACCTTTTGTTTCGTAGGTTGTTGATGAATGATCGAGTCAAGCGCAACTGATCTCGGCCTTGCAGTAAAGTCCATTTCCTACACAACTTCGAGGAAGCTTTGGCAAAGACTCTTTGACCGAAACCGTTGGAAAAGATTTTTAATGACAGTTAATCTAGAAAGAGCGAAGCACTAGATTCTCTCCGGATCGGGTTGAATACATAAATTCATTTATGAAGTTTGTTCCTTGATTTGGGGATACATTTTACTTCCACGTCTTTCTTTGATAGAGTTAGTTAGTTGTTCTTCTGATTTTAAAAATAAAATACTCCTCCTGCGCGAGTGGGTAGGAGATGATAGTGATAGTAAGATAGAAGCATAGTGATAGCAGATATCATGTAAGAATCAGTATGATAATGAAAAGCCGAATCTGTTTGACAAGAGACAGATTCTGTTGTTAGTTTCCATATCAACAAAGCAATGTATACCATTCTATTTTCATGAATAAAGTTTGATGAAGTTCTGAGTTTAGCACCTGTGTAATTAGTAGATGCTTGCTAAGGGGGCCCACTTAGTAAGTATTTGTAGCTAGTTAGTTAGTTGTTCTTTTCTGTTGATCATTAGTTAGCTTTCATCTTTGAAGTTTTCATACAAACTAAGTCTTGTACTGCTCTTGCAGCATAGAGAATCCATCATTGTGCCTATTCATGTAGCATAAGGCCAATTCATAGTTTGTGCTCCAGTCGTAACTATTATGGTTTCTGTTTTAATTAAATCATAGTTGAGTTAAAGAAACTTTGCATTACCTTCCTATGGCGTAGATAGAATTTATTTCTAGTATTTATTTTTGCTAAGATTTGACCAAAACTAGTTCTTAGTGCATATATTTTTCCATGCCATTTAAAGTGTACGTCCCCTAGTTTGACAAGTAAATGAACGTCCACAGAGAGATATTAGTCACCTGTCGGAATGTCCAATTCCCAAGAAAGGTTTTACTGTGATTTTCATATCCTTTTGTGGGCACGACCACCTATCTCCTTGTAAGATTTTGGCTCCAGAAGGACCACACAAATCAGTATGAACAAGTTCCAACACTTCTTTTTAACAATGATGTTTTCTCTGAAATGAAATTCTAGTTTTCTTCCTTAATTGACATTCCTTGCATATAGTATTAGTAGGCTTTACCAACATAGAAAGATCTCTCACTGCCTGAGTAGAAATTATCTTAACAATATTTTCAAAGTTTACATGACACATTCTCCTATGCCACACCCAACTTTCATCAACTTGAGGAATTAGACAACTTTTACTAGCAGCCTTCAGGTGAAAGATGTTACCTTTTTTTTTTGTACCTAAAGCAATCACATTTTTGGAACATCCCAATATTGTACACTTTCCATCTTTGAAATGAAGATTGTATCCCTTGTCAACCATCTATCTGACACTTAAGAGATTATGCTTCAATCCTTCCACATATAGAACATCATCATTATTAGGGTATGTGCAGGATCATGATGAGCCAAAATTTTGCAATATGATGGGTATGTGGCTGTCGACTTTTTATTTACCCAAAAAAATTGAATCAAAAAGGGTTTTTAAAGGAGATTATTAGATTTCCACCAATATAAATTATACTTTACTTTGAATTTAATAAGTAATTATTATTCATTTTCTATCCAAATTATGACTAAAGTCTTGATTGATAGACTAATTGAAAAAAATCTATAGCTTTCAAATGGTATCACATTTTTTGAATCCAAAACATGTGTCACATTCTATGCTTCATATACTATAGGATTAAAAAAATAAAAATTGAATTTCATGAAGTTTTGACCAAGTTAAGGTGGTTAGACATACAATTTTTTTATATTTTTTAAAAGTTGTAATAAAAAATTCATAATTAATTGTTCACTTGGAAAGAAATTACAAAAAATTATGCATCACATTGGAACATGAGTCCTCTACTTATACCTAGAATCTTATAGAAAAATATTATCATTCTATTGTGGTTGGGGTGGTCAGACAGACACCTACTTCTTTCTGTTTCCCTAAAATTTAAGTACTACTGCATTGAAATTTCAATTTGCACCAAATATATTTTTTTTAAACAAACCTAGTAGTTTAGAAACTACATTCAATTTTCTACAGATTCTATTCTTACATATTTTTGAAATAATATAGATAACTTATTCGAATTTTTACGTCAAGTTTCCTAACTCTGATTTTTCTAATTTTTTTGCCACTTAAGGGCCTATTTTTTACATGATGATCTTGCACATAGCCATTATTCTTACCATCAAGAGAAATGGATCCTCTATCACAGATTACACTAGCTTTGTCATCACCAAATCTTATGACACCACCATCATACTTTTCCAGGATGACAAATTTTCTTTTATCACTTGTCATGTGATGAGAGCATCCACTGCCAATCACCCATTCATCTTTCTTTTCAACTTTGGCTGCTAGATATTTGTCCACATTTGATCAACTAATAGATTGAATAGGGGCTAGATCATTTTCCTTGATAGAAATAAACACCCATTCATCCTCACTTGCATTCCCTTTATCAGATTCATCATCTGTCCCACCTTCGTCAACAGCATAATAATGCTTTCTTTGAAATCTAGGGTTGTTATGCCTTAGCTTAGGGACTCTTTCTAGACACGATGTAAAATAACCTATCTTATTGCAAGAGAAACATTTAATAGGAAATTTTCCTTTATACTTACCTTCTCCTCTGGCTTCTCTCTTAGCAGTAAGTGCCTCAAGCTCCTCTAACTTTCTCTCCTCTTCTTCAATCTCTCTCATTTCATTCTCATACTTGAATACCTTTCTAGAATAACTTTCTCCCAAATCATATCTCTACTTATCTCTCCTGGAGGTAGTAGCTTTGAATACAAATTCTATCTTAGGAAGAGCATCACCAAATTCACTCAACTCAAAAGAAGTAAGCTTACCAATCAACGTGTCTCTGGTTACATTTGTTATAGTCCAAAGCTCTTCAATAGCAGTAGCTTTGAATTTGTATGTAGAAGGAAATGATCTAAGTAATTTAGCAACAATATATGATTCTTCCAACTGTCCAAGTCAAAACATCTAATACCACAGACAAGTTCATTCACTCTTTGCATGAAAGTACTAATGTTCTCATCATCACCCATTCTTAGCATTTCATATTTCCCTTTCAAACTTTGTAACTTAGCAATCTTCACATTAGCATCACTTTCATACAAACTTTCCAACTTTTTCCAAATCTCATAAGCAGTCTTCAGATCGATAACATTTGTCATCTCAAAATCAGTCAAAGCACTCAGCAATGCTTCCTTAGCCATGATATTGTACTTAGCATCCCTAATCTCAACAACAGTAGTAGGACCATTTTGAGGAATAACATACCTATTGATTGTTGATTGTAATACTCCAATAGGGTTCACCAATGCATCTCAGATGGCACTATATTTGGGTATGTGCAAGATCATGATGGGCCAAAAGTGGCAATATGATGGGTATGTGGCTAATGACTATTTTTTAACCCAAAATTGATGAAATGAAAAATGTTTTTAAAGGAGATTCTCAGATTTCCACCAATATAAATTATTCTTTACTTTGAATTTAATAAATAATTATTATTCATTTTGTATTCAAATTATGACTAAAGTCTTGATTGATAGGCTAATTGAAAAACATCTATATCTTTCAAAAAATATCACATTTTTTGAATCCAAAACATGCATCACATTTTATGATTTGCATACTATAGGATTAAAAAAAGAAAAATTGAATTTCATGAAGTTTTGACTAAGTTAAGGTGGTTTGACATACAATTTTTTATATTTTTAAAAAGGTTGTAATAAAAAATTCATAACTAATTATTTACTTGGAAAAAATTTACAAAAAATATGCATCACATCGAGGCATGAGTCCTCTACTTATATATAAAATATTATCATTTTATTGTGGTTAGGGTGGTTAGACACCTACTTTTTTTTTCCCCGAAATTTAAGTACCACTACATTGAAATTTCAAATTTTCACCAAATAGATTTTTTGTTTTTTAAACAAACCTAATAGTTTAGAAACTACATTCAATTTTCTATAGATTCTATTCTTACATATTTTTGAAATAATATAGATAACTTATTCAAATTTTTATTTCAAGTTTTCTAACTCTAATTTTTCTATTTCTTTTGCCACTTAAGGGCCTATTTTTTCCATGATGATCTTGCACATACCCATTCGAGTCTTCCATAGAGAATTATTTGTTCCATCAACTCTTAGACTATCCTTCTTGTATGTCATCATCCTGAATCACCTCAAGCTATTAAATTTATTCCAAGGAACCTGCTCTGATACCAATTGTTGGCAACACAAGGGTGGACAATTGAGAGGGGGGGTGAATTAGTTCTCACAAAATTTCAAACTTATTCAAATTATTAACCTTATTCTCAGATCGAATCAATAACCATGAAAGCATAAATCAAAAACATATCAGAAACACACATAACACCAAGATTTTTAATGTGGAAACCCCGTTAGGGGAAAAACCACGACGGAGGTCATTCTACAAGATTATAACTTGATAAAAGTATAAAGAAATATGAATGGGGAATTTACATGCATTCACGCGCACTACCTAGAGCTCACTGCTCAATTACAAAAGGAAGACACACTATCTTACAAGATATTTGGATTACATCCAAAAGAATTTGAACTAAGAAAATAGCATTTGTTAATGCCTGATTACAGTTCTGGTTAAGCACATGAACACTTCTTCATACTCTGCTCTACCTTCAAAAGGTTTAGAACACTATTCACGCACACCATACCCTCAAATGGTATAAAAATAACTTATATATATCTGCAACAAGAAATTACATCGCTACATGTTGGCCTTAATAAAATAATAAAATTAATTCAAACTTTGTTGACGTAAATAAAGTCTTGTACCTAGTTAATTCATTACTAGGAGACTTATTTACACATGTTAAGTTTACTTAGGTCCTAGGAAGGAATATTTCTAGAAGATGTTAGTTGTCATTAGTTGTTATCTTATCTTTTGACAACTACTACATGTGAACCTAGGTAAGTGTGGTTAGTTGTCTCATGTCATATGATTAAGACACTTTTCATAATCCTATGAAATATTGCATCTCACCTTAGCTATATAACCAAGGGGTCTCTCTCATTGTAAACAATCATCTGAAATCATCTCATATCATTGACATTGAATACAGTTTGTTCTTGTCACATTCTTTTCTCTCTTATTGTGCTTTCCATTTGGCCTCTAGGTCTTGGCAGCCATATCCAATTCTAACATGGTATCAGAGCTACATCTAGAGACTTGGTGGATGGATCCAATGAGACTTGGATTGTACAATTTGTGCATGGCTCTAGTGAGAATTCGATTGTACCAATCTTCCATTGACAAGCATTCAAGTTGATGCTCACATAGTTGTCTTCTTGGTTCCAACCTTATTCCTGTTGTAGTGTGGATTCATCTACAATTCTTCCTTGATAGATTCAGCTTTGTCATGGATCCAAAATGAATGAGATATGGAGCTTCAAATTTCACCTTCAAAAATCAAAATGCAAACCGTGAGGGGGTAGAAAAATTCTTAAGAGGCTACTGACGTCATGCTGATGAGGTGCTCACGTCAGGAATCTGTGTGATTAAATTTGATGGTTTCCTGCTCGTCAATAGAAAACTCACCTCAACTAGAATATTCTTTTGGGAAATATAATATGCTTGGGATCAATGGAATTTTTCCTAGGTCCGCCGGTGGTGGAATCTTCGATACTAGATGGAATATTCTCCTCTCCCACCAAGATCTACACTGCTGAATTTTTTTAAAGTGCGTGATTTTTTGTGTACTTCTCAATGGTATGATCAGATTGATCTTATTTTGTACCAAAAATTATACTTGAACCTGTGGTGTATTTTGGCATTTGTAAGCACTAAAATCAAGTCTAGCTTGTTTTTTCGCATCTAGCAATTGTAAACACACTAAGTATAAAGTGCCAAATAAGATATTGCTTGGGGGGTTTCTTGATTTAGTGATTTGGGGGGGTAATCATTTTCATTTGTTGACTTATGTCACTTGATTGGTCTATTGTGTGACTAAATTGAGGAGTTTAATATGGGTATCAAAAAACATCCTGCTATAATAAGATTAAATCAATGTAACTTTAAGTCTTGGCGAGATGGAATCCTAACACATTGTAGGTGGCTTAATATTTTTCCATATCTCTATGGATTGGTTCCTAAAGCTTCATCAAAATAGAAGAGAGTTGTGTGGGACATAAAAATAAAATATATCATGGGATTAATTAGTTGTAGTTGTGATATTGATACACAAATGGCCACTAATGGTATTGAGATCCCTCGTGACCTTATGACCATACTTTGTTAGACGTATGGAGACTTGAATGAACCTCCATTCCTAGAGGATCATGTTGCATATTGTCTTGTTCCACTTGCAGAGTTTCAACCTATTGATGATAAAACAATTGAAAAAGTTGCTGATTGGGAAAGGAATGGTAGCTTTGATGACCCAAAGCCTTCTCCTTCTCCTACAAACACATCTATTGAGACTTTAGTTTCTATGGATCCTAATCTAGATTTAGAGGGTCCATTTTCTTCATCTATGAGTCAACATCTTGAGGCTAAGGACTCTTGTAATCCAACATTGGCAGAATAATCTACTATTGTACCTGAAGATGCTTGTGATCCAACAGTTTTGGCTCCTTGTGATTTAGTGCATTAGGATATACATAGTCTTCTAGATAAGGCTACTTGTGATGAATTATTAACATGTCTTTCAAACTTGTTTATGGAATCTCATCTTTCAAATTTGGAGGACATCATTGATAGAATTAATCTTCTCTTTGATGAATATGCTCCTTCTTTAGTTGTTGTGAGGGAACACTTTGACCCTCTTGTTCATTCTCTACATGATCATTCTTCGCAGATTGAAATAAGTGTGGATACTTTTTGACAGCATTTGGAGGAGGATTCTTTGTCTTTAGAGGGGACATCCTTGTCTTTGGATCATGTTCTACATTCAGATCTCTACAAGATTCTTGATTGTCCACTTCAGCAGTGTGGCCTAGAATGCCTGTTTGGAGTGTGTCAGCTTTCGGCATTGACATGAAGACACTTGAGCATGCTTTAGAGACACCATCATACATCATCCATATTCCTGACATCCTACATATTTTCATGGTTTTATTTTTTCCTAAGGGGAGGAACATTGTTCGGCAACAATGGATCATCTTCAGCATTCAATGTCGAGCTTCTACCATCATTGTAGGAGACTCAACATTGAGGGGGGGCTACCTTGTCTCTTTTCTTCTTCTCTCTTATGCGGGGGTATTTTTCCTCATATGGGGTTTTTACCTTCTCATTCTTTATTGAGAGTATTTATTTTTTGTATTTCATCTCTCTTTTGGGGAGAAGTTTTGTCTCACTGGGTTTTCTCCTTTTCTCCATTTGTGAGAGAGTGCATTGCATATGTACATGGGTACCTAACATGGCCTTGTAGCCAGAACCCATTCTTGCATCTTTGTGTTATTTGCATGATAATTTTCTACTCCCTAAGTTGCACTTAAGGGGGGGTGTTTGTGTAAATAAAGGGGTGATCCCACAATAGTGGTTTACACTTTTTGGCCTAACTGGACACTGATATTTTTTTATAACACAATCTCCACATTCGGGCACCTATAGCGATTAAACCATAAGGAATTTGAACATGATGTAAACTAGAGTCTTGTCACATTTTGTTTGTAGATTCTAAAAATAGTTTTTTCAATTTTTTTGGAATTAGATTGCATTTTTTTTTCCATCTCCCACAAAAATTGGTTTTTTTCAAAAAATAGCATTTTTAAAAAATGACACACACCGTATAATGCATAACTTTTTTTCCATGAAGGATAAAATTCCAATTCTTTCAAATTTAGATTTCTAACTTCGATATCTAGTGCTTCCACTTGGTTAGATAGTTTTTTATTGAATATTTTTTCTTTAATCAAGTTTCAAAGTCAATCAAATGAAAATTCAGACATAGCGCGACCGTATAATCATAACTTTTACTGTATTTATCAAAATTCTTTTTTTTTTTTGTTGGATCAAGGACTTCAATATCTGGTGCACTCATATTTTAAATTTTTTTTTATAATCTTCTATTTTTTCCACTTGTGTAGAATAGAGATTTTTGTTTTCGATGAAAAACCTATATTTAATAAAACTTAAAAATAGATAGATAATAAAACCAAAACATACTAAAATTATATTCATTGGATAGCTCGCTAAGGCTACACGATTCCAAGTTTGGTTTCTAAATATTCCACATTTTCATCCCCAACCGGCTTGAAAGTAAAATTTTAGGTTTTTTGTGTGAACAAATTAAAAAATTAGGGAAAAGGGGGTTCGCTAGAACCAGGGGGGTTCTAGCGAACCCCCAGGGGTTCTAGTGAACCAGGATTCATTCAAACCCTGGTTCATTTGAACCCTGGTTCATTCCAACCCCCACTAATATGCATTTTTCCTTTGTTTTTTGGATAGGAAATGTGGGCCCAATAGTTAATGGGTTCGGTCGAACCCCTTTATGGTTCTGTCAAACATGTAGGTTCATGCGAACCCCTAAAACTATTTTTTTTGCCATGGGGTCATTTTTTCTCAATTTTTCTTCCTCCATCAAATTGTAAACCACTATTATGGCTTCACCCAAAGTCTTGTACCTAGTTAATTCATTACTAGGGGAAATATTTACACATGTTAATTTTACTTAGGTCCTAGGAAGGAATCTTTCTAGAAGATGTTAGTTTTCATTAGTTGTTATCTTCTCTTTTGACAACTACTACATGTGAACCTAGGTAAGTGTGATTAGTTGTCTCGTGTCATATGATTAAGACACTTGTCATAATCCTATGAAATCTTCCATCTCACCTTGGATATATAACCAAGGGGTTTCTCTCATTGTAAAAAGTCATCTCAAATCATTTGATATCATTGACATTGAATGCAATTTGTTCTTGTCACATTCTTTTCTCTCTTGTTGTGCTTTCCATTTGGCCTCTAGGTCTTGGCAGCCATAGCCAATTCTAACAAACTCTTAGCCCAAAACATTAAAGAATATTAATGTGAACCAACCAAGGTCGGCCATAACATAGTGAAGACCCAAAAAAAATTCTTCAGACATGAAACACCTTCAATTCTTTGAAGTTCCACAACACACTACAACACCATGTCAGCCAAGAACATGAAAAAAATGAACACACAAGAAAAAATTGAATCATGAGCACAACGATCAATGAAAATGTGCAACATAGATAGAGCATGATCTAGAAATATCCACAAACATCATGAATAAAAAGAGAAGCATCCACAACACGTGAACTTAGTAAAATCATATCATCTTCATTTTGGAACACAACTTGAAGCAACACAAAAAAATTTCAGAATACAAATCTTCATAACACAAACAAATCTTTACACAAATCTCTAAAACTTAATATGGATAAACTAGATATACTAAAAAAAAATCCTATAATCCACAACCTCTGATCATCAATGCACTAAACTAACTAGCCGATTGAACATCACTTTACCACTAACAACCTCCAACTTATTCCATTACAATTTTCTCAATATCCTTGACATATATAGCCTTTAAGACATTATTGTCAATAGTGTTGACATAAATGAAAAGCACATATCAACAACACAAACAGAACATCCAACAATCTCAAGGAGGGTTCCTAGATCTAAGTGAGGACCCATTCACCATGTTGTAAATGGGTGCTAGGTCATTTACCTAGGACACACTTCAGGAAATGTGAAATGTTATGTGAAAATAGGGTACTAGGACCTAGTGAGGACCAATTCACCATGTGGTGAATGAATCCTAGGTCACTAACCTAGGACACACACCTTCTAAAAATAAGTGTTATGTAATAGTTTTTATGAATGTTAGGGTTTATTTTTATTGCATTTAACCTATGATCTTAATCCATTTCCTACATAACCCATAAGAGATAAACATGCATACAAGTAACCACAATGCACAGATCAAATAGACAAGCCACAAGATAACATAATATATACCTTGGGAAAACCCTCAAGAGGGAAAAACCTAGCCTCAAAAAGCATTTTTACTCTATCATATTATTCAACAATAAAGAAATACAAGAGTTACAATGAATACCTCTGAAGCATCAAGACCTCTAATGCATTCTCATGTTTCCAAGAATAAATCCACACATCCCATGCCACGCTTCACAAATGCACTCCTTAGAAAGAATCAATAATGATAGCCAACCCACTTAGCCAACCTAAGCAACTACACGTGTTTTCTTTTATAGACACAAGCTCGTGCACAAAATACAACTACTGGTAAGGTAAAACTAGGTACCACAAAACAATGTGAATAAAAAACCACTAACCCCTTATTTAATATTGGGTACTAAGACTTCACTTTATTTAATATTTTCTCAATATTAAATTATTATCACATGTCTCCCACACATTAAATAATAATACAATGTTACAATACAACATCAAGTGGTCCCAAAATAATTACCTAGTGTGATTAACCACACCACCAAGGTGCATCACAACTAAATAATTATTTAATTATAACATTATAATAATTCATTTAATACAATGGTGTACAACACCATATCCCAACATTATCCTACTTGTTGTATACATTGCATAAGGGATCAATACATGAAATACATCATTATAGCCATACATGAAATCACATGAATCTTCAACATGCCCTCATGCTCAATCAAGATACTTGCAATAAGAAAAAACAACCACCATCTCAAGCAAGAAATCCTCTCCACCTCCAATGTGTCACCTATGGAAGAAAACAAACATGCCAAGGTGAATATGCATCAAATCGAAGTGATAACAAAGGGTATAACCAAGTTGTTATCAACTGAAAAACCCACACGATCAGAAAGAGCATCCACAACACATGCTAATACATCCAAGCATCCATACCTCCAAGGTATCAATGCATCAGTTAACTCATGCCAAGAACATATGCAACCCATAAACTGCAACCAAAAGCTCCCTATATCAAACTTGTCAATGAAGAACATACATATCCAGGAACTCCCACTGAATAGGTAATACCAAAGCATATTAGGTCTATCAATGAACACTATATCAAAGTGTGATAAGTAAATCAAAGGATGAAGTACTAAGAACAATAACAATGATCCACACATACAACTCAAATAGTTGCATAATCTCTCACAACATGTTGCCACCATCCTCCCATAACATGAACATCTAGGAAGGAACCATGAAGAGAGAAACCTATAAACCATAATGTC
>VDFB02000007.1:102863940-102910612 GCA_007258455.2 Sequoia sempervirens | reverse complement strand
CATCATCCTTAAATAGTGATCAATAAGCAACATGAAGTACTGTATCCTTGTAACTTCCAGTTCTAGAAGGATGACACACAAATAAGTATACACAAGATCAACAACCCATTTTAAATTTTGTTTGTTTACTTCCAAAATGAAATTCTTGTTTGCTTTTCTAACTGACATTCTTTGCATATGACATTAGTAGGTTTCATTAGCTTAGGAATCTCTCACAGCCTTAGTGGAACTTATCTTGACAATATTATCAAAGTTAACATGACACATTCTCCTATGCCACAACTAGCTTTCATCAATTTGAGCAATCAAACAACTTTACTAGCAACACTTAGGTGGAAAATATTACCTTTTATTTTTTTACCTGATGCAATCATATTTCCATAATTTCCCAATATTTTCATTTTACCATCCATGAGCCGAGAAGATTGTAACACATCAGCCATCTAGCCAACAATTAAAGATTAATGCTTCAAACCTTCAACATACAAGACATCCCATCGATTATATTATACCATCAGAAATGCATCCTCTTCCATGCATCACACCACTTATCATTGTAACCAAAATCTCACAACACCACCATCATACTTTTCCAAATTCACAAACTTTCTTTTATCTCCTGTCATATGATGAGAACAACCACTGTCAGTTACCCATGTTCATCTTTCTCTTCAACTAGAGCACTTAGGGCTTTCTCCACATTTGTACAACTAGTAGATTCAGTAGACATAGGATTATTTTCCTTGATAGAAATAAACACAAATTCATCTTCACTTGCATTTCCTTTGTTAGATTCATCATTTGTCACACCTTCATTAGCAACATAATAACACTTCTTTTTGAATTTAGGCTTGTTAAATATTGGCTTGGAAACTCTCTTAGGACACCTTGATATAAAATGACCTATCTTATTCCAAGAGAAACATTTAATAGGTAACTTTTCTTTATACTTACCTTGTCCTATCACTTCTCTTTTCACAATCAATGCTTCAGGTTCTTCAAACTCTCTATCTTCCTCTTCAAGCTATCTCATTTCATCCTCATACTTGAATGTCTTTCTAGATGAACTTTGACCCTAATCATATTTTTGTCTATCTCTTCAAGAAGTAGTGGCCTTGAATGCAGATTGAACCTTAGGAAGTGCATACCAAATTCACTCAACTCAAATGTAGTAAGCTTACCAATCAACATATCTCTGGTAACATTTGTTATAGTCCAGAGCTCTTCAATAGCACTAGCCTTTAATTTGTAAGAATTAGACAAGGATCTAAGCACTTTAACAACAATTTTCAATTCATCTATCTATCCACTAGCACATCTGATACCACACACAAGTTCATTCACTCTTTGCATAAAAGTAGAACATTTTCATATTTCCCTTTTAGAATTTGTAGCTTAGCAATCTTCACATTAGCATCACCTTCATACAAGGTTTCCAAGTTTTTCTAGATCTCATAAGTAGTCTTCAGATCCATCAAATTTTTCATCTCAGTATCAATCAAAGCACCCAACAACGCCTCCTTATCCATGATATTATACTCAACATAAGTACTATTCGGTGGACTAACATATCTATTACTTGTAATGCTCTAGTAGGGTTCACCATTGCATCTCAAATGGGTATGTGCAAGATTATGATGGGCCAAAAAGTGGCGATATTGTGGGTATGTGTAGGGTATGTTGCTCACGACTTTTTTTTTGCTCAAAATTGATGAAACAAAAAGGGTTTTTAAAGGAGATTCTCAACTTTCCACCAATATAAATTATTTTTTACTTTGAATTTGATAAATAATAATTATTTATTTTCTATTTGAATTATGACTAAAGTCCTGATTGACAGGTTGATTGAAAAACATCTATAGCTTTCAAATGGTATCACATTTTTTGAATTTGAAACATGTGTCACATTGTATGCTTCCCATACTATAGGATTAAGAAAAGAAGAATTGGATTTCTTGAAGTTTTGACCAAGTTAAGGTGGTTAGACATATGAGTTCTTATATTTTTTAAAATTTGTAATAAAAAATTCATAATTAATTATTTAGATGGAAAAAAATTACAAGAAATATGCATCACATCCAAACATGAGTCCTCTACTTATATCTAAAATATTATAAAAAAATATTATCATTTTATTGTGGTTATGGTGGTCAGACATACAGCTACTTATTTTTTCCCTAAAATTTAAGTACTACTGCATTGAAATTTTGAATTTTCACCAAATAGATTTAAAAAAAAAAAAAACCTAGTAGTTTAGAAACTACGTTCAATTTTCTATAGATTCTATTCTTACATTTTTGAAATAATATAGATAGCTTATTCAAATTTTTATGTCAAGCTACCTAACTCTGTTTTTTTTTACTTTTTTGCCACTTAAGGGCCTATTTTTCCTTGATGATCTTGCACATACCCAAATGGCACTCCATTCAAGTCTTCCATAAAGAATAATTTGTTCCATAAAATATAGGACTATCCTTCTTATAATTTTCCATCCTGGATCACCTCAAGCTATTAAAATTCTTCCAAGGAACCATAAGATCTGATACCAATTGTTGGCAACTCAAGGGAAGACAACTGAGAGGGGGATTGAGTTAGTTGTCACCGAATTTCAAAATTATTCAACTTATTAACCTTATTCTCAGATATTATCATTAAACATGAAAGCATAAATGAAAAACACATCAAAATCACATATAACACCAAGATATTTACATGGAAACCCTCTTAGGTGAAAAAACCACGGTGGAGGTCAATCCACAAGATTATACCCTGTTAAAAGTATAAGGAATTATGAATGAGGAATGCACTTGCATTTAGGGACACTACCTAGAGCTCATTGCTCAAATAAAAAATAGGATTACTCCCTAAAGGAAGACAACCTATCTTATAGAAAGGTATTGATGAAATCCATCAGACTTTGAACTCAGAATAGTAGCATCTACTAATGCCTAGTTATAGTTTCGGTTAAGCACATGAACACTTATTCACTCTTCTTCACTCTTCTTCTCTACCTTTGAATGGTCTGAACTTTATTCACACACATGACTCATACACTTCACCCATGCACACACATACATGCCTTAAAATGATAAAAAATTCACTCTTATTTATTTGCAAAAAGAAATTACATCGCTATTAGTCAGCTCCAAAGAAATAATAAAATGAATATAAACAGTCGGCCTAAATCAATAAAGATTATTCATGCGAATCAACCAAGGTCAACCATAACATAGTGAAGACTGAAAATAACATCCTCAAACATGAACCACTTCAATTAATTACTCCTCGAAGATCCACAACACACTTCAACACCTTGTCGCCCAAGAACATGAAAAACATGAACACGCAATAGAAAATATCAGATCACGAGCACAATGATCAATGCAAACATGCAACACAGATAGAGCACAAACTAGAAAAATCCACAAGCATCATGAAACATCATAGAAGCATTCATAGCAACTGAACTTACTGGAATCACATGATCTTCATTCAGGAACACAAATTGAAGTAACAGAAAAATTGTTAGAACACAAATCTTCAGAACTCGATCAAATCTTCACGCGGATCTCTAAAAATTGACATGGATAAACGAGATATACTCAACAAGAAACCTTTTAGTCCACAACCTTTCAAAAACAACGTACTGATCACATCGACAAAAATAACTTCACTTCACCACTAACAACCTGTAGCACTTCTTATTACAATTTTCTCAATATCCTCAACATATACAACTTCTAAGCAAAAATGCTAATAGTTTTGACATCAATTAAAACTACATATCAGCAACACAACACAAAATCCAACAATTTCTATCAAGGAAAATGATCTAGTACCTATTGAATCTACTAGTTGCATAAATGTGGAGAAAGCTCTAGCTACTAGAGTTGAAGAAAAAGATGAATGGGTGATCGAAAATGGATGCTCCCATCACATGACAGGTGATAAAAGTAAATTTATGAGCTTGGAAAAGTATGATGGCTATGTTGTAAGATTTGGTGATGACAAAGCTAGTGTAATCCATGGCAGAGGATCCATTTCTCTTGATTGTAAGCATAATACTGATGATGTTTTATAAGTGGAAGGTTTGAAGCATAATCTCTTAAATGATGGAAAGATGATTGAAAAGGGATACAATCTTCAATTCAAGAATGGAAAGTGTAAAATATCAGGGAGATCCAAAATTTTGATTGCATCTAGTAAAAAAACAAAAGGTAATATCTTTCACCTAAATGCTATCAATAAAAGTTGTCTAATTGCTCAAGTTGATGAATGTTGGTTGTGGCATAGGAGAATGTGTCATGTAAACTTTAACAATATTATCAAGATAAGTTCTACTCAGGTAGTGAGAGATATTCCTAAGTTGATAAAACCTAATAATGCTATATGCAAGGACTGTTAGTTAGGGAAGCAAACTAGAGTTTCATTCTAGACCAAACAACTTTGTTTGAATGAAGTGTTGGAGCTTGTGAATACTGACTTGTGTGGTACTTCGAGAGTCATAATTTTACAAGGAGATAGGTATTTCATGTTACTTATTGATGATTATTCTAGATTGATGTGGGTTATTTTCTTAAGGGAAAAATCTAAAGATCTAGAGGAATTCAAGATTTTTAAGGCTATGGTTGAGATAGAGATAGGTCTAAAGATTAAATGTCTGAGATCAGATAGAGGCGGTGAATTCACTTCCAGTGGGTTTAATTATTTTTGTGAAGAGCATGGGATAAAGAGACAATTATTTTCCCTACGGACCCCTCAATAAAATGGAGTTGTGGAAAGGAAGAATAGGACAATTCAAAAAGCTACTAGGAACATGATGTTGGAAGGAAATGTTCTGCATACCTACTATAGAGAAGTTGTGAGTACTATCGTTTACACTCTCAACTAGGTACATATCAAAGGTGATACTAGTAAGACTCCTTATGAGCGATGGTTTGCTCATAAGCCTACTGTTAGATACTTCAAAATATTTGGGAGTAAATTCTAAATCAAAACAGATGAAGATATAGGAAAGTTTGATGCTAGAAGTGATGAAGGAATCTTTCTTGGTTACTCCACTAAAAGTAAAGCCTATTGGTGCTACAATAAGAGATTGAGGAAAGTAATTGAAAGTGCTAATGTCAAGCTTGATGAAGACACAGTTAGACCATCCAAAACCTATGGATATGATTCAAATGATCATAATGATAGTTCAGATAAAAGAAATAATGTTCAAACTCCAAATCAAGTTCAGATCATTCCGGTGAATCTAGAAAATCAAGAGGAAGAAACTAGTGAAAGTGCAGAAGTGAGATCACAAGAGCCTAAAGTTCAAGAACACCCTAAAACTCCAAGGAATGTAAGACTAAATCATTTAGAAGATAAAATTATAGGTGATAAGAACAAAGGTGTTCAAACTAGGAGAATAATTGTAGAAGAATATTGTTTGATCTCAAAGACTGAGCCTAATAGTGTCAATGAAGCATGCAAAGATGAACATTGAGTGGAAGCAATGAAAGTAGAATTACTGTAAATTGAGAAGAATGATACATGGATTCTTGTTCCTAGACCTAAGGATAAAAATGTAATTGCAACTAAATGGGTCTTTCAGAACAAACTAAATGAGCAAGGTGAAGTTGTTGGAAATAAAACAAGACTTGTGTGTAAAGGATACTCTCAAATGGAAGGAATTGAATTTGACGAAACCTTTGCTCCTATTGCTAGGATTGAAGCTGTGAGACTATTTCTGATTATGTTTCTTACAATAACTTCAAGGTTTATTAGATGGATGTCAAGTCAACATTTATAAATGGTGAACTAGAAGAAGTGTATATTGAGCAACCTAGTGGAATTCAATGGACTGATTAGGGAGATATGGTTTTCCGGTTGAAGAAAGCATTATATGGACTTAAGAAAGCCCCAAGAGCATGGTATGCTAGATTGGACAAGTATTTTTTTGAAGCTTGGATTTAAGGATACTTTTGAGTATCTCAGAGGGAAGCTAGGGGTGATTACCCCTCCTAATCCAAATTAAGACACATTGACTTGCATCATTCAGTGCATTTCATAGTCATATCTTGTGATTTGGATTGATGTTGTGGTGGCTGCTACTTAGTGGGAGTACTTAGATATTTAGAAATGTGGTTCAGAGCTTGTGTGGAGAAATATAATGTGTCTCTTTGTCATTGATGTCAAAGGGGGAGAAGAGGAATGTGAAAAACTATGAAAGAGTTAAGGAGAAAAGAGTCAAAATCTAAAGGGGAGAAAGTGCTAAGAGAAAGTTTCATTGATGGTGTTTTTCACATCATGTGTTGCCATCAATGCCAAAGGGGGAGATTGTTGGATATCACTGATATGTGGTTGTCATTGATGTCAATAGTATTGGAATTAATGTCTTTAAGGTTGTATATGTCGAGGATATTTAGAAAATTGTAATAAAATAAGTTGCAGGTTGTCGATGATGTAATGAAGTTGAATATGGTGGCTAGCTCAATATATTGATGATAAATGGTTGTGGATTAAAGAGTTTGTTGATAAGTATATTTAATTTATCCACATGAAGATTTGATTGAGTTATGAGTATCTGTGTTCCAGAGACAGTTGTTTTGTTGCTTTAGTTGGTGTTCTTGAAAGAAGATAGTGTGATTCTAGTAATTTGAATTGTTACGGATGCTTCTGTGGTGATTCATGATGCTTGTGGATGTTTCTAAATCATGCTCTATCTATGTTGTTGGTCCACATTGATCATTGTGCTCACGATTGGTGATTTTTGTTTGTGAGTTCATTTTTTTCATGATCTTGGCTGACAAGATGTTTGTAGCATGTTGTGGATCTTTGAGGCATAATTTTTTAAGGTGTTTCATGTTTGAAGATGTTGTTTTGGGTCCTTACTATGTTTTGGCCAACATTGTTTCATTTGCATTGATAATTTTTTATTGATTTGGGTTGACAGTTTGTACACATTTTATATTTTGTTGGGCCGACATGTAGTTGATGTTATCCCTAGATGCGAATATATATGACCGATTGTTTATACCATTTGATGGCATGGTGTACTAAGTATGTTAAGTGCTGTGTGTGAATAATGTTCTAATATTTTGAAGGAAAAATAAAAGTGTGA
This sequence comes from Sequoia sempervirens, assembly GCA_007258455.2. Taxonomy (NCBI): domain Eukaryota; kingdom Viridiplantae; phylum Streptophyta; class Pinopsida; order Cupressales; family Cupressaceae; genus Sequoia; species Sequoia sempervirens. The sequence continues at coordinate 102,903,510 of VDFB02000007.1, read as the reverse complement.
AGAAGATTTTATATGATTAGGCATTAGATGTTATTTTCTCAGTTCAAAATCTTCTAGATGTAATCCGAATGTGACTATAAGATAGTGAGTCTTCCTTTGGGTAGTAAGCCTTTTTGTATTTGAGCAGTGAGCTCTATGCAATGTGGCTGAATGCATGTGCATTCCCCATTTATAATTCTTTTATACTTTTAACAGGGTATAATCTTGTGGATTAACCTCCACCATGGTTTTTCCCCTAAACTAGTTTCCATGTAAAAAATATTGGTGTTATGTGTGTTTTTGATGTGGTGATGGTTTATGCTTTCATATTTATTTATTAGATCAGAGAATAAGTTGAATATGTATAATTTCTGTGACAACTAATTCACTCCCCCCCTCTCAGTTGTCTTCCCTTGTGATGCCAACACATGTGTAGTGGTTTAGGTTGGATGAGTGGGTTGGCTATCATTATTGAGTCTTTCTAAGGAGTGCATTTGTGAAGAATAGCATAAGATGTGTGGATTCATGCTTAGACACATGAGAATGCACTGGAGGGTTTGATGCTTCAAAGGTATTCATTTTAACTCTTGTATTGCTTTATTGTCGAATAATATGATGGATTATGGATGCTTTTGGAGGTTGCATTTTTCCCTCTTGGGGGTTTTTGCAGGGTATATCTTTTATTATCTCATGGCTTGTATATTTGATCTATGCATTGTGGTTACTTGTATGTATGTTTATCTCTCATGGGTTATGTAGGAAATAGATTAAGATCATGGGTTAAATGCAATATTTATTAATAAGTGATATTAGAGTTTTCATGCTTGAACATTTTTTGTTATAACTCTAGTTTGAGAGTTTTTGCAAATTTGAATCCATGGACATGCATGTAGGGTTTGAGGAATTACAAGATATGGAACACATGTTGCAAGTGTTTGTGTGCAGATTTGGGCTTTTAGGTTGTCAAGGTTTGTTGGGTTTATTCTAGATCTAAAGTTTTCCAAGTTTGCTTAAAAGAGGGTTTCTTGGTTTGAATTTTCATATGAGAGTTTTATAAGGGAAATTTCATAGATGACCTCTTGAGACAAAATGGAACTCATGGTTGGATTTAGGTTGGCCAAGAGACATTGAAGATTGATATAAAATTCAACTTGTTTTGGAAAAGTTGAAAAAAAGGAAAAAAACATTTTAGTCACAACCCAATTTCACCATGTGTAGAAAGAAATATTAAAAAAATCCAAATCCCATCTTTATAAAAGTTGCAATTTTATTTTTTTATGTCAGAGTATTTTTGTGAAAATATTATTAAAAAATCCTACAAAAGAAAACAATTAAAAAAGGTTAGAAATTATTAAAAAATAAAAAATAAAAAATATATATAACACTTGGGGGTACGGGACCTGCAAACCCGTACCACCCCTATCAGTCACTAGATAGTATGCAACCTATGATTTATTTTTTTCCTATCAAATTAATGGGTCAACCTACTTGAATGTTTTTAAATACTAAAAATGGTCGTATAAATCTATATAAGAAATATTTTTTAAAAAGGGAATCTTTAAAAAAACTTTAAATTAATTCAATTCCTTTAAATGCCCCTCCTCCATAAGAATTTATATTTAAAATTTATTAAAATGAAAAAATGGCCACTTTTAAAAGGAAAATTTACTTATTGATTTTTGGGTTGGGGTCCACCAAAATTTTTCATATAGTTAGATTGGACAATTTTTATTCTTAGAGGAATAACTTTTTCCCATGATGTCTATTTTTTGACTTCTTCTAGTCGTTGGAAAGATGCTTACGAGCACTACACAATGGTATAGGTTTGGTTCCCTGATTATTCCATTTTGACATGTTTTTTGATCCTAGTATTCAAATGTTCTCATTTGCATGGTCTTGGTCATAACTTTTTCATACAGAATCAGATTTTCAATTTTGAAAAAGCTTTGGAGAGTATTTGTATTGTACTACAAAATGGTTTAGATTGTTTATTAGTTGGTGGTGTTAGATGAATTTGGTACTTGTTTGATCACTTGTAGGTGCTTGAGATTTAGGGTGTGATTGTGTGAGCATCTTGATGAGTCAAGAGGAGAAACCTTAAGGGGTACGTGTTTTTATATGATATTTATGATGGTAAAGTTGATTATCAATTTGGTGCTTCCTAGTATAGGTTTACAAGTGTTTTTCAAAGTTGAGCTTTGATGGTGATAAGTACACAAGTTTTCTTTGGTTTTGAGGACATGGTTGGACATGGTTTGAGACTTGGAGTCTTGAATAGATTATAGTTGAGTGCAGGTACAATGATGGCTATGGTTATGGTGTCACAAATATGCAGGTATATTTAACATATTTGAATTACATGATCATTTATGTGGTTTTTTGGTGGTGATATGGTTTGATGTTAGGAGATTGTTATTATCTTCTTGATGCTTATTTGGTTCCTTCACTATGATTACTCATTTGTAGACATGGTTAGAAAATTGGATCTATGGTTGATTTGGTGTTTGAGTCTTGATGTCTATAGGATTTTCTTCTTTAATATCTCATTTTGTATGTTACTAATGTGATGATGAGTTTGCATGCTTCATTTTTTTTTATCACAAGTTATGAAAGTTTTTGAATTAGCTACCCATTTTCTTATAGTGGAATGAATCAATGTGGACTATCTATATCCATGAGATTGGTTCAATGTTGATGCAAATTTTGTTACTTGACCTTGTCTATGGTCATTTTTACATTGGTATGTTGCTTTGAGATTGAGAGGATGGATGATTAGAGTATTTGATTAGCTAGATGATGTGACTTGTAGCATGTAGTTTGATCATGATGTCATGATAGCTTGTTACATTCATTGGTTATACATTTTCAGTGGGAGCTTTTGACGATGATGATTTGGCAGTTATTGGATTAGTTTATGAAGTTTTTATGGTGGTTGTATGTATCTTATTGTCTTGGATATCTTGATTTCACTTGTATGTTACTAAAATTGTAGTTGAGTGTGTGTAGACCTAGATGATCTTGATGGAGAGGATGGTAGTCATGATTCCATGTGTAGCTCATACAATAGTTTAGTGGGAGTTGTTGATAGTGACATGGATGCATCATTGGTATGGTTATCTTCATGTGATTGGAGATATGTTTTCTTGGTTTACAGTGTTTTCTATTATGTCATGGTTTACTCTTAAAACAAAATTAAAGTTTGGAATGGTACTTGTTCTCTTGAGACAAAGATGCATATATATATTATTATGCATGTGATCTCCTAAGAGGATATAGTTAGATCATGTTGTCATGATACATTCCTGATTCTATGGTTAGAGCTTTGACATTAATTTTGGTAGTTCTCTTTGTATTGAGTACATTGATCATTTGCTTGATTACTTCATGATGGTGCTATGTTGCATTTGGAGTTTGGCATGGATTGATTGGTTATAGGTTCTTGTGGAAACTTAGAGATGTAGGTGATGGTTAAAGTTCTCTTGTGATTAGAGACATTTGCTTGAGACAGTTACTCTTTGGAGGTTTTAGTAGGAAGACCGAGGAGCTTTCACCTAGGTATGGACATGAGTTCATGATGGACTAATAGAGGAGATTGTTCTTGGAGTGAGTCATGGTGACTTGGTTCTATTGGAGGAGCATTATCATTCCCCACTCTTGTTCTATTTATCATTTTATTATTTGAGAGGTATTTTCCCATTATATCTTTTAGATGTGTTATGTTTCATGCTTTGATTTCTCATAGGATTCACTTGATTCATGGTGATTGATTTTGGATACTTATTTGAGGATTGGTTAGCATGATTTTATGTTCTTTATCTTTCATAGATATGGATCTTGAGCTATGGATTGTTATTTGTAGAGTATTCATTTTGAGGGATGTTATAGTGTGGTTATCTCCTTGTGAATTTTGTTGGAGGTTCCATTTGATGGTCTAGCATCTCCTTAAGGGTAGCTACTCCTTATACTTAGAGACCCTAGGTAAATGATGAACAAACAAGAGATGAATGATTGGCATGCCTCTCCTTTGCACTTTAGGCTCTACAGGACTAAGGTGGGTATCCCTATACATTAATGTAGATCATCACACTACAATGGTGGAAGGCCTTCAATGGGATAAATCATGTACACAACCTTTACTACTGGAAATGGCTTGTGGTAGTGTGGATAGGGAAAGATGAAAGAAAATATAAACTAAGAAAGTAGGAAATGTTCTTAAATTGAAAGTTTTTATTTTTCCCGAGCTTCATACTTCGTGAATATCCTTAACTAGTGCCTAATCCACACGAAGTTAGGAATGATATAAACTCCTACAAAAGACCAAACATGGCTTCTCATAACCCTACTACCTTGTAGTAGGAAACCAACAAAAGGATAATCAACATGCTACTTATTCATCCACAATGCACTACATTACCCTCGTTATCTCTATGCAAGCAATTACACTACTACTTGAATGATAGGAAAAAATAAACATAACTCAAATAGAAAAATGTGTTTGAAGCATCAACACAACCCTTGATTATATTGATTCAAATGATAATGCATACAATATTTGGAGAACATATAGATTGACATATATAATGAAGCAAAATACAAATGTTGTATGACAGTCATCTATTGTTATTATGGAGCATAGCTCATTACATTCCCTATCTATGTTCAAAGGACTTGCCATATTCAACTTGACTCAAAGAAAAGGATTATAGAAATCATATAAAGAAAATTTGGTAGGGAAAGACTACACCAGACCACTCAAGTTGGAGAGTAGAAGTCTAAACCTAAAAAAAAAAAAAAACTTGCCTTTATACTGTAGGAATAACTTCAAATTCAAATTCAAATGATAACCCTAACTCAATCTGAGTCAAATAAATGATTAAATGCGATCAGATTTCAAAAATGAAGAATTCCCCAAAACTGAAGCAACAACTACCCATAAAGTCCTTTGACACCTCGAGCACATTTTAGCATTGATGGCATTTTGAAAATAGGCATGACACTCCTAGGAAATCCACACTCAAAACAAGAAGATCACACCTTGAGAAAGAATATAACCACTGCAACACTTCAGGGAATAAATGGCACCACTCAACAATCACTTCAACCTTGGAAGAAGTGCAAGAATGTGATCTAAAGCCATCTAGAGTCGATCTGGTAGCTTAGAAGTAGATACACCATTACTACATAGTCAACACCTACAACCAAGAGCATCTAACTGTTGGGAAATCACACTTGAATTGTGGTCGTCAATCCATCTGACTTGCACCAAAATCATATGATCCATTGCAAGGACACCCATTATAGTCTCACCGACGGACCAAATTCACACTGATGAGAAAGCCATTGAATCATCATCAGGACACCAACTTCACTCATGTCGATAGGGTAGTGCCCCACCAAAACCATTTGTTGCCACCTTTGACAAGTCCCACCAGATACATGTGTCACCAACATGACATACAAAAATGATGTGAGTCATCCAATCGTGCAATTAGATTTTACCACATGTCAGCCCTTGTCATCATCCTCATTCACTGACTGTACCATCAATATGTTTCAGCCTTACTAGGTCCCATAGTCAACATTGCCTTCACATCACCATGTTACAGAGACATTGACAAAGGTATCACTAATGCCATACAATCTCTTTGACAATACTTCCATACTCCTTATTGCTCCATTGGTAAGTCACTAAAATTCTGAACATAAGAACCTCTAGTCAGGGGTTGCAAAATTTTAAGAAATAGTGATATACCAACCAAGGTCCCACCACTTCGAGGCCATTGGGTCCCACTTTTCTTTTCACTTCATTGCCCCATCAAAGGGACTAGCTCCATAGTCCTAGTGATACCACTTTGTCCACTTGATGAAGGTTATTATCACTTCATCAAAGGGATTGCATTGAAACTCCCACCAATGCCAAGTAGTCTCATTGATGACATAGAGATCACCAAGTCACCAAAAACCTGAACATCAAAACCACATATTGGGAAGTTATGAAAATCCAAAACTCCATGACATAGGTTCAGAAAAGTTGGAAATGCATGATTTAGGAAAATGACAAAACATTTGAATGGGTTACGACTTAATGCATCCCAAGGGTTTTATGATATAAGGGTTTAAAGCCTTTTATGTAGGTTTTTTGAACCCTAATTAGACAAAATGGAGGAAACTCAATGACACAAGGGAAAAAAATCATTGAAATGGCCACATATTTTATAGGTACCACCACATTTGAGTTTATGATATCATTCTTTAATGAGGGTTGTTAGGAGATGGTTTAAGGGATGATTTCCATTTTTAGGGATGGCTAGTTTGAGTTTAATCTTCTTGATTAGAGAAGCTTACATGCATGTTGGAATTGTTACATTAATTCATATGTTTTACTTGATCTACAAGATTGAGTGTTATGGATGTTGTTGAGGCTTCTCATTTGGGGTTGTTAGGAGATCATACTTGACATAACAGTGTGAACAATGATTTTGGATTGCCAACATTGCTTTGCCCTTTCTAGGGCTTTTCACCTAAAAGGGGAGAGAAATGGGGTCCAAAATGCAAATGTCTACACTCAAGATTAATATAAATGAGATGTATTATTCCTAATTAAGATGTACTAATTCACTGATCTGAAAATATAATGATTTAATGATGAGAAACCTAGGAAATATAACTTGTTTGAAAATAGAGTGTGATATGTAGAAAGATGAAATAGATGAAATAAATGACGAAATAAAGATGTAAGACAAAAACTATGCACCTGGGAACTAATGGAGAGCTGACTAGGGATTGTAGAAGCCTCTAAAATTCTGAAAATTTTGATTTATGAGTCAATTGGGATACTTATGCCAGGCTGGGCAACTTAGTCCCAGATCAGGGAAACTACCCAAAATGTTGTTTATGCCAAATGGGTGTCTGAAACAACAAAAAATTCTGAAAAAAATAGTGTAGTGAGACTAAGTTGCCACTAGGGGTGACTTAGTCCACTTTAGATTTTCTACAAATTTGAAAGTGGAAATGGAAGGCCATAAACTACACTTTACTTCTTTTTTTATAGAAATTTGGATTTGAATCTTTGAAAAACCTTGCAAAACATAATCTATTTTGATTTCTAATGGGGGGTTTTCTTCGATCAAACCCCTAGTTGGTATTTAAACTTTGTAAAAGAAAAAATCTACATAAAACCCTAGCCTTAAGCGTGTCTAAGACTAGGAAGAGCTGGAATGAGACAAAACCCTATTCTATTGTGCTAGAATAACATAATCACATGGCATTTGAATGATGCAAGAATTAAAATTTAAGAAACCCTACAACATTACAAATGAATGTAAATTACATGAAAGTGCTATATGCAAACCTTAATTCTAAAGATAGGCATAAAATGGAAGATGGAATCACTTTGAAAATAAGTCATTAGGTGTGAGTTGATGGCTAGTTGCATCTCCTCAACCTAGATTTCTCCATGATTCACCATAGGCATCCATGATCAATCCCTTGAAATGTGAGATCTTGAACAATAAGTGAGCTTGAAGACCTCCAAAAACCCTAGTTTTCTGCCCCTAAGCTTCAACTTTGTTGTAGAAATGCTATTGAATCTTCTTATGAAAGATACTTTGCTCTTGAATTTTGATTTTTGTTTTGCAAAATGATTAGTAGATGTGAAAAATGACCTAAAAGCATGTATTTATAGGAATTAACACTGATCTACTCATTATTTTAACTTGAGAGGTTGACATCCATTGAAAAATGAAATTGAATTGATGAAATTCCCCCTCAAAAGTGGAAAACACCCCACAAGGGACTAAGTCTCCAACTTGGGCAACTTAGTTCCACCAATAATTTTTTTTGGCGGGTTTCACAAAATTTGAGTGGTTTGATTTGTATTTGTTAGGATTTAAGTGGTTTGTGAGTGAAACAGGCCTTAAAATCCAAAATTATGATCATTAGGGGCCTATAAATGCAGTTTTTAAGGGGTGATTAAAACAAGGTGCCTAAAGTAGGACCCAATTTATCACAAAATTGTCTCTTTGTTCAAGAGTATACAATTTTTGGTGAAACATTAAGGCCCCCACTTTAGCGCCCATATGCCTTTATGGGCATATGCAAGCTAAAGTACTCTAAATAGTGCACATTACTTCATAAAAGGATACTTATTCAAAAGATGGGAGAATGAATCCGCCAATGTAGTTATCTACAAAACCACAACAATAGGAACCGCATCCTATAACAAAATTTCATTTGTTATCCAAAAATCCTTTTTCCTAACTTCTAGGAATCAAATTCGAGGGTAGATGTACATGCCCCCCTTGATTCCACTTGCTTTACAGAGGTTGAATCAACGTAGCAATCTAGCCACATCGAACAAGAAGGATTATATTGTAGGACATTTCCAAGTACCATGTCACGTAACAATAGACTTTTGAGGATGTCGGGTGTGGATCCATGATTCCAAAGTATCAAATGACATCAAAATAAGAGTTCCCTAGCTCTTGTTATGTTGTCTTGAAGAAAAATTACTCTATTAATTCGTAAGATAGAAGAAACCCTAATTTAATGCATAGTAAAAATAAATTAAAATAAGTTAAAAGAGGTAAAGGAGAGTAATTTTTCACTTACTATTTCATTTTACCTTCTTTCAGCTTGAGAGTAATGAGTGAGATGAGAAGATGTTGAGAAGACGGGGATACACACCTACACATTTGGATGTTCTTCGGGACAAGGTGGCACGTGGTGAGCGTAAGCATGAGGTGAGTTGGTTCTACAACTTCCGCTTTGTGATTTTGTAATGATTTAATGATTTTTATGCATATCTAAGTTAATTTAGGATCTTGGAAGAAAATTTTGCAAATTGTCCCCTTTCTTCGCAAAGTGTCCCATTTTTTGGTAAGTGTCCCAAAAGGGTGCTAAAGTGTCTAGGTCCTTTAGGAAATCACACTAGATGGACTTTAGTACACTTGCATGATGAGTAATGTAAAAATTAAAGATTTTAGATGAATCTAGAGCATATTTGTGTGAATTTGATAGGTACCTACTTGAGGATGACAACAATTAGGAGGGAGACAACTCAACTTCCTGAGAGATATCACTCCAACACTAATAGCAGAAGAGATGGAGCACCTTTAGGTTGTGGGAATCTATTGGACATATCTTATGCCTCCTATGAGATACCACAGCGCCATGTTGATGGCTCTCTATGAGCGATAGAATGTAGACACATGCACTTTTTATTTGCCTACATGACAAATGAAAATCACATTGGAGAATGTGTATTAGATTCTCTATGTACCAATTTGAGGAGAGTGAGTACAGTTCCATAGAGACTACACCTTCCTTGAGTAGAGGGTTGATTTACAATATTGTTTAAATGGTCCAATTCATGATGCATGAGTCAAAGGATGGATTGATTTGTCTATGTTATTATATTCACATGAAATAGTGGTTCAATAGATTATGATGCATACCATAGCACTAGTTCTTGTCCTTAATGGCTGGGGTGGGCACCTCGAGGTAGGACTAGTCCATTTGGTTCAAGGGATGGCTAAACAATGCATAGTATACACCTAGGGTTGGTGTATCCTATCACATCTATATTATGATCTTAGGTGATTTGTATTATGAGAGGTGGACAGTATGGTGCACTGCACACTTCTATAGGTGTGGTGCCTTGAGCATATTACGTGCACGAGACCAGGTAGTTTTCCATGTGCCATAGCAATAGGGTATCCTCAAGCTTTTGAGTATCCTCTACAGTGACTATGGTAGTATGGTGATTTGCATTTTTGGAGGGTACGATTTGACCGATTGGATGAGGATGATATCCTTTGGGGACCTTATAGCTGACATTATAGTGGCTAGATCCTACTAGATAGTTGAGGAGAATGTAGACGGATAGATTTTTTGTAGGCTGAAATTACCACGTAGTATGACCATTATACTATGATTGGGTCATGCGAAAATTTAGAAAAGTACAAACACCATGCTAGGCATGATCCTATTTTAGGAGATCAATATGAAGTGTCCAGAGACTAGGTGATATAGGGTGACTATGTCTCAAGCATGTAGTTGAGAGTGACTCTGATGACTGTGATCACGACCAGCTGCCTGTCTCTAACATAGATGATGTCAGTGCCATAGGAGAGCATGAGGACTGGTGGATAGTGACCCTAACAACACCAATATTATTGATGGATGAGCAAGTGGGAGATGTAGGGCCACTAATAGATGAGGGAGATGACCAGGAGGATAGGGTCAAGAAGACATGCTACAGGCCTATTGATATATTCACTGGTGTAGTTGATGATGAGTATGATGAGGATGTGGATCTAGATTTTGATGGCTAGGAGGGAGAGGATGAGGAGGAGTATGAGGAGGATGAGGAGGAGGATCCACCCCTGAGTGAGAGTGATGAGACAGGAGTTGAGGAATGACATGAGTGGGGAGATTCCTCTCTCATCCATATGACGAGGTCACAAGCAATAGTTGTAGTAGGAACTAGCACTCATAGTTGAGGGGAGGCCAACAAAACCTCCATGCCCCCTATGGAGGATGACATTGAGATTTGTTGGCCGATTGGCGATATAGGTGATGATATTTTATTTTATGCATGTATTTTAGTACTTATGCTCTCTCTATATATATCATGATGATGGTTTACTACTTGTGTAATGTTTCCACCCTACAAGAGTGACGAGAGATTGGCATGAGTTCTATCATTAAGCTGCTACAAAGATAGTACCTGCATATGTTGAGGAGGAGATGGGCCCTGATTACGTGCCCCCACCTATCATGGAGGAGGAGCCAAATCCACTCGGACCTTTTGCGAGGCTACAAGAAGCTTATGAGAGCATGAGGAGATGACTTCAACAAGCCAAGGCCGTAGGACCATCAACCCAAAATCTAGTAGAGGTGGAGAGATTACATGCAAAGATAGCATGACTACAAGAGGAGAGGGATGTGGCCCTTGGGTGAGCATAGGGTCTAGAGTTTGCACTCAAATTCAGTGGATCATGATCATGATCACACATGACTATCTCACGACGTCCGGGTACCAAATCGTGAGCACTAGATCTCAAGGGTTCTAGTTCTCATAGACCTTGGTGATGTTGTATATTATGATGATATGTACATAAAAATTTGGATATATATACATGATTATTTGATGTTGTATGATCTATTTAATTGTGTTGTAAATGTTAAATGGAAATGTGATTAATTAAAGAACTACTGCAAGATTACTTGAATTAATTTCATCATGATTTAATAGAATGTATGTGATCCAAATAAAACATATTGTAGTTTAATTTTAAATACAACATGATAATTGAGTATGTTGTGCTAAATTAAATATAACTTATCATAGCACATAAGATGGATTTGAATAACATGAAACCTAAAGTAATTATAAGTAACCACCTTAGTGTTCAAGACATACGTGCCAGGGGTTTGTCAAGAATGAAGCAATGTGAAAGCATACAGGACAAGACTCCATAACTTTAACACCACTACTTTATAATTCATACTATTCAAAAGGGATTAGATGTAATACTGATGCATATGCATAGCATTGATAGGTTCTTTAAGGGGTGTTCCATCAAGTTATGTTAAGACATACCCACCAGACCCAAAACTTTTTTCAATGAAATCTGGTCCTAACCAATTAGGACTAAATTTTCCTCATTCATTAGGGTTGGCAATGACATTACACTGGTTTGTAGATAGAACTAAGTCATCCTTATTAAATGTGCAAGGGATGATGTTGAGATTGTAATAATGTTGTTTATTTTTGCAATAAGCTTGAAAGTTCTCAAGAGAATTAATGCATTGGTCATTGAGCATTTCAAGTTGATGTAATCATTTCATTTTATAAGTGTTATTGTCAATCAATCCTTGAAGATCAATTCGTAGCATTGGGATTTCTAACTCTAAGGGAATGATTTCCTCAATACCATAAAAAAGGTTGTACTTGGTGTGAATCCAATGGAGGAGAAAACACTTGTGCGATAAGCCCAAAGTGCATAATGAAGTTGTGTGTGCCAGTCCTTGTGATTTAATAGTTTTCTTCAAAATTTGTTTGAGGAATTTGTTAGTTGATTTAGCTTGACCATTATATTGTGGGTAGTAGGGTGTCAAAAAATGGTGTTGAATATGGAAGGTCTCAAGAATTTCTTCACATCATTATTCTTAAATGGTGTGCCATTATCAAAGACTAATGTGGAAGGGATCCCAAAACAAGCAATTATGTGCTCAAGAATGAATCAACATATTACCTTAGTTGTTGTAGATTGAATAGGAATAGCCTCTACCCATTTCATGAAATAATCAGTAGTGGTGATGATAAATATATGCCCAAAGGAAGATGGTGGGGATATTTTTCCAATTATATCCATCCCCCATATAAAGAACGACCAAATAGGGATTTGGGAACAGAGTTTAGAAGTAGGAGCATGAAATAAATTTCTATGTTCTTGAAATTTATGACATCTCTAGACATACACATAATAGTCTTTTTCAATATTTTCCCAATAGTAGCCTGTGCAAAGGAGTTTTTGTGCTAAGGTCTCTATGCCGAAATGATCACCACAACTACCTACATGAGCCTGCTTGAGTGCCATATTGATCTTAGAATCCTTAAGGAATCTTAGTGAAATTTTGTTAAAGGACCATCTATATAACACATCGGCAAGAATTATGTACTTGGTGGCTAATTGTTTTAAATGAACGTAGGTGTTACTCATTATAGGTTCGGGAAGGGTACCATATTTAATGTAATTATAGATAGCATCATACCATTCACTTGAATCGTCCTTGGTGGCCACTAACGTGTCGACAGTGATATTAGTGATGGCAGGTTTCATGATGGGATGAACAGCGAATATAATATATTGTGAAGAATCAGAAGGGGATAGAAGAGAAGCAACATTTTCCATTGCATTTGCATGTCAATTATCTTTTTGTGAGATGTTATCAATGGTGAATGAGTTGAACTTTTCCAACAAGGACATTGTGAGATCTTTATATTTGGATAATTTATCATGTTTAGCTCAATAGACACCATTTATTTGTTTCATCACTAATTGTGAATCACCAAATATCCCCATGTATTTAATTCCCGTGATTAAAGCAACACGTATTCTAGCAATTAAGGCCTCATATGTAGTAGTGTGATTTGTACATAGGAAATTCAATTGATAAGATAAGGGAATAGGCTTTCCTTTGGGTGGAATCAATATGACTTCACCCCTAGCGTGTGTTCTTCACTTAGATCCATCAAAATATAATTTCCATGTAGAAACATTTGTTATCAATACACTATCATAAAGAAAAGAATCATTACCTGGTAACACAAGAGGTGAAGGAGCATCAGCTAAATGGTTAGTCAAGGCTTGTCCTTTATTTATTTTTTGTAAAATAAAATTAACGTCAAACTTAGTCAACAACATCACCCATTTAGCTAGATGTTTGGATAAGTCTGTTTTGTTAAAAATATGTTTGAGAGGATCAAATTTTGTCATAACTTGTATTTGAGCATTTAGTAAATAATGTGACAATTTACTAGTAGTGAATACAAAGGCTAAAAAATGTTTTTCGATTGGGGAGTATCGGATCTCATAATTGATTAGACTTCAAATAATATAATAAATACTAGGATGTTCTTTTCCATTATCATCTTTTTGAGCTAACAATGCTGCAAGAGCATGAGCAGATGCTACAATGTAAAGGATGAATGGTTTGTTTGGAAAAGTAGGCTATAAAATAGGTGGAGTTGCAAGGTATTCCTTCAAACTCTCAAAGTCCTATTTATAATCTTCATTCCAATCAAAAGGCACACCCTTCTTGAGGAGATGTGTGAAAGGTAATGAAGATTTGATTATAACCAAATAGTTGTGAATGTTGTCATGTATTGATCTTGTGGGTTAATGAAGATTTGATTATAACGAAAAAATACATCCATGAATGAAAACAAAGCATGTCCAGCAGCTGAATCCATGATCATGTCAATATTAGGAAGTAGAAAATTGTCTTTTAAAGAATCTTTATTCAAATCACGAAAAATCCATGCATATCCTAATACGATTATCAGGTTTAGCAACTTCGACAATATTTGAGATCTAAGGAGAATAATCAATAGGGTGAATGAAACCTACGTCCAGGAGTTTTTCAACCTCTCCTTTAACAATCAAGGTTATCTTAGTATTCATTTTTTGTATCTTCTATCAAATAGGTTTAGCATTTTTAGCAAGAACAATGTTGTGTGTCATGACTTTTGGGTCAATTCCTAGCATGTCTAAATATTTCCAAGCAAATATTTTAGGAAAATCATGGAAAAAAAGTCTAGTATCCTCTTGTTCTTCATCATCAAGACACTTCCCAATCTTAATGAATTTCTCTTTATCACTGATGTCCATTGGTATATCAATTGTATCTCCTAGGGGAAGGGCATTTGACTTAGGAGACTCAATATCATATGGTTCCATGGTTTTCTCATTGTCATTAGTATTTTGTGAGTTGGAACTTATCATAACGTATGTAATGTGTTGTTTGGAATAAGATGATTTATCGACTACACCTAACATTTGTTTCAAGGCTTCATCACTTCCAACATACTCCCAAGATGGTGAAGTCATATCAAGAAATTCAGGATGTATTAATGTAAGCATGGTTCTTGGTTTATATGTGATAGTGTTGAAGTTTAATGAGGGTCGTTGAGTTTCTTTTGTTATCTTAGAAAAGGAATATCCCAAATCAATATTTGTTTCTTATGTATTAGGTTCAAGGTATATGTAGGATCATGATGGGAAAAAAGTGATGATATGATGGGTATGTGTAGGGTATGTGGCTAACAAATTATGTTTTTACCCAAAATTGATGAAGAAAAAAGGGTTTCTAAAGGAGATTCTCAACTTTCTACCAATATAAATTATGCTTTACTTTCAATTTAATGAATAATTATTATTCATTTTTTATTTGAATTACGAAAGCCCTAATAGAGAGGCTAATTGAAAAACATCTATAGCTTTCAAACGGTATCACATTTATTGAATCCAAAACATGCATCACATTCTATGCTTCACATACTATAGGATTAAAAAAACAAAAATTGAATTTCATAAAGTTTTGAGCAAGTTAAAGTGGTTAGACATACGAGTTTTTATACTTTTTTAAATTTGTAATAAAAAAATCATAATTAATTATTTACTTGGAAAAAAATTACAAAATATGCATCATCTGGACACTGACTCTCTACTTATATCTAAAATCTTATAAAAAATATTGTCAAATTTTATTGTGGTTTGGTAGGTACAGACAAACACCTACTTCTTATTTTTCCCTAAAATTTAAGTGCTACTGCATTCAAATTTCAAATTTTCACAAATACATTTTTAAAATAAACCTAGTAGTTTAGAAACTACATTCAATTTTCTACAGATTCTATTCTTACATTTTTTTGAAATAATATAGATAACTTATTCAAATTTTTATGTCAAGTTGCCTAACTTTGATTTTTTTGAATTTTATCACCACTTAAGAGCCTATTTTTTCCATGACGATCCTACACATACCCCTCAATAGGGACACAAATTCCTTCTTCATGTTTTCCACATCCTTTACTATTTTACCCTAATTGTTTCATAAGCTTGTAACTGTCCCCATAAATTCTTTCCATTTCCTTGGGATTGGGTGGGTGTTGATAATCTATCTCATCAAAATTTGTTGTGTAAGTTGTGTTTTCTTTCAAAGGAGATGAGATAGAGGTAGAGGAAGATTCTTCTAAATTGTGAGTTGACATAATCGTTGGTTTCTCTTGTTTTTCATCTTCCTTGCAGGTAATTATGTAATCATCCATAAATGAAGGTGTAAATTCCAAAATTCCCCAATCATCATCTAACAATTTAGACACAGATTCTTCTTCATGTTTATTTGTCTCAAGAGGATGAATATGAGATGTTGGAATTAAATTATTCAAAGGACTTGTTGCTCCTTTTTCAATTTTCAAATAACTCTTAGGCTCAGGGTCTATCTCAATTTAATATACTTTGTTGATATAGACATATTTCATTATGTAATGAAGAGTCGAAGGTACCACATGCATCTCATTAAAATCCATGGCCTTCACAGGAGAATATTATATGCAAGATCATAGGGCATGACATGAATAGGATTTTTCAAGGTGACCGCTCTGAGGGTTATAGGTAAATTGATTATATTGAGGGGTTGTTTTGTTGTGCTATCAAATCCTCTAATATATAAGGAATCAGGTTTGATTTGTGATTTATCCACATGTAAACAATCTACGAGCTTCACACTACACACATTGAGGGTTGAACCATTGCCAACAAGGTTCCTTTTGATGCCTATTGTATTATATTGGGAAATGATCATAAAGGCCTCATTTTGTTTTCTTAATTCTAACGGAGGGAGCTCATGCTGATGAAAGGTAATGTCTCCATTAACAATATTCATTCCTTTTATAAGAGCTACGACATCACTTGTGTTTGTACTAGGAGGGACCCCTATTTTTTGTAAGGTTGTTTGGAGCATTGAATGATAATTGGGTGAATTTTGAAGAAGATCCCAAAGGGATATCTTTGCGGGAGTATTCTTAAGTTGTTCAACAAGATCATACTCCCTAAGGTGTGAATTTAGGTGAGGAGCACAAGGAAAAATAGGATTTGGTAAAGGTAAGGATGTTGGAAGAGGTTGTTGTGGTTGTAGATTATTTATGGTGTAGTGTGTGTGTGTGTGCAACAACACCATGTTGTGGTGGATAAAGGGTAAACTAAGGTTTAGGTGGAGGTTGGGGTTGATGTGAGGGTGGGTAGAGGACAAGTTGAGGTTGAATTATATTGACATCTTTGGTTTTTGGTTGCTCACAACAAACCCTAGTGGATGGCCTTGGTGAAATGAAGTCTTCAGGGGCTTCATCTAACATACCAAAGTCATCACTACTAAAACATTTGAGAGATAGGTTCTCGCAAAGTGTTTTAGGTTTGTCATCACAAGGCTTAGTGGATGAACTTAGTGAGAGGAAACCTTGTAAGGCTTCATCTAACTTATCCAAGTCATCAATACTAAGAGATTTGGATGATATGGTTGTCCTAAAATTAAGCATTGTTTTGATTGGTTTAGATGATGTGGTGAATTTTTTCTTTGTTTTTTCTGACGAATCTAATCTAAATGAGCTAGGAACTAATGCTGAAAATGAACATTGTAAAAATATAATGCTATCTATGATTTCCATTAAAAGGAATAATACCAATGCCAATAAGTGAAGTAAAACAAGAAATAATTGTACAAAAATAGAGTAATGAATGAAGCTAATAGTAATTATAGAAATAGGAAACAAAATGCAAAATTTGCAGAGGGACTAAGTCACCCAGGGTGGCGAATTAGTCCCAGTAGAGTGATTTTTGAAGGTTTTATGAATTTTCTGATGGATATTAATGTGTTAAGTATAGTACCATGCAAATCTATAATGAAAATGCAAAATTTGACTATTGTGTAATGAAATGGAATGTAATAATGCAAGCTAAAATAAGCTTTTTACTAGTGCAATTATGAAAACCCTAGGATGCAATTGAAACAATGCAATATTTAATGCAATGCAAATGAAACCTAGGATGCACTTGAAATTAGAAGCAAATATGTTCAAAATTCAGGTTCACCAAAATGTGGACAATGATTTTCGATTTTCCACACTGCTTTGCTCCTTCTAAGGTTTTTCACCTAAAAGGAGAGAGAAATGGCACTGATACATTTTGATCAATTTTTTGACGACGGCCCGTCAGAATTTTGACGGTTGTTTGTCACTGTTATTGCGTCAGAATTTTGACGACATTTGAAATGTCAAAATTGTGACCCGACATCGAGCGTTGGGCCATAATTTTGATGTTTCAAATGTCATTGAAATTATGATGGGCCGTCGTCAAAAGATTGATCAAAATGTATCAGTGTGGGGTCCAAAATGAAAATTCTACACTCAATATTATTGTAAATGAGATGTATTATTCCTAATTAAGATGTACTAATGCACTAATTTGAAAATAGAATACTTTAATGATGTGAAACCTAGGAAATACAACTTGTTTGAAAACATAGTGTGATATGCAGAAAGATGAAATAGATGCAATAAATGACAAAATAAAGATGTAAGATAGAAACTATGCACTTGTGAACTAATGAAGAGATGACTAGGGATTGTAGGGGCCTCTAAATTTTTGGAAATTTTAATTTATGAGTCAACTGGGACACTTACATTAGGCTGGATGACTTAGTCCTAGATAGGGGAAACTGCCCATAAAGCTATTTCTGCCAAATGGGTGTTTGAAACTGCAAAAAATTCTGAAAAATCAGTGCAGTGGGACTAAATTTTGAATATGGGTGACTTAGTCCACTTTGGATTGTTTGAAAATCCAAAAGTGGAAACAAAAGACCACAAAATGCACTCTACTTTTTTACGGAAATCTAGATCTAAATCTTCAAAAAAATTGCAAAAGAGAAGATATTTTTATTTCTAATGGGGGGTTTGCCTTAGTTAAACCCCTAGTTGGTATTTAAACTTTGTAAAAGACAAAATCTGCATAAAACTCAAGCCTTAAGTGTTTCTAAGACTAGGAAGAGCTGGAATGAGACAAAACTGTATTCTATTGTGCTAGAATAAGATAATTAAATGGCACTTGAATGATGCAAGACTTCAAATGTAAGAAAACCTACAACATTAAAAATGAATGTAAATGATATTCAAATGCTATTCAAACCTTAAGTCTAAAGATAGGCATAAAATGGAAGATGGAATCACTTTTAAAACAAGTTATTAGGTGTGATTTGATGGCTAGTTGCATCTCCTCAACTTAGATTTCTCCATGATTCACCATAGGCATCCATGATCAATCCTTTGCAATGTGAGATCTTGAACAATAAGTGAGCTTGAAGACTTGCAAAAACCCTAGTTTGCTGACCTTAAGCTTCAAATTTGTTGTAGAAATGCTATTGAATCTTCTTGTGAAAGATACTTTGCTCTTGACTTTTGATTTTTTCTTTGAAAAATGATTAGGAGATGTGAAAAATGACCTAAAAACATGTATTTATAGGCATTAACACTGAACTACTAATTATTTCAACTTCATAGGATGACATCCACTGAAAATTAAATTGAATTGGTGAAATTCCTGCTCAAAAGTGGAAAACACCCCAAGAGGGACTAAGTTATCACCTTGGGAAAGTTATTCCCACTAGGAATTCTTTTGGTAGGTTTCATGAAATTTGAGTGGTTTGAGTGGCATTTGTCGAGATTTAATTGGTTTGTGAGTGAAATAGGCCTTAAAGTCCAAAATTATGAGCATTAGGGACCTATAAATGCAGTTTTTAAGGGGTGATTAAAACAAGGTGCCTAAAGTAGGACCAAATTTATCACAAAATTGTCTCTTTCTTCAAGAGTATAAATTTTTTGGCAACACAAGCATTACACTTTGTTGAGGTGTTGGTAGAAGGACATTATGGTTTATAGGTTTCTCTCTTCATGGTTCCTTCCTGGATGTTCATGTTATGGGAGAATGGTGGCAACATGTTGTGAGAGATTATGCAACTATTCGAATTGTATGTGTGGATCATTGTTATTGTTCTTAGTACTTCATTATTTGATTTACTTATCACACTTTGATATAGTGTTCATTGATAGACCTAATATGCTTTGACATTACTTATTCAGTGGGAGTTTCTGGATATGTATGTTCTTCATTGACAAGTTTGATATAGGGAGCTTTTGGTTGCAGTTTATGGGTTGCATATGTTCTTGGCATGAGTTAATTGATGCATTGATACCTTGGAGGTATGGATGCTTGGATGTATTAGCATGTGTTGTGGATGTTATTTCTGATCGTGTGGGTTTTTCAGTTGGCAACAACTTGGTTATATTCTTTGTTATCACTTGGATTTGATGCTTGTACTCATGGATTGTTGAATCCTCACCTTGGCATGTTTGTTTTCTTCCATAGGTGACACATTGGAGGTGGAGAGGATTTATTGCTTGATATGGTGGTTGTTTTTTTCTTATTGCAAGTATCTTGATTGAGCATGAGAGCATGTTGAAGATTCATGTAATTTCATG
Organism: Sequoia sempervirens; assembly: GCA_007258455.2. Classification (NCBI taxonomy): domain Eukaryota; kingdom Viridiplantae; phylum Streptophyta; class Pinopsida; order Cupressales; family Cupressaceae; genus Sequoia; species Sequoia sempervirens. The sequence goes on along the minus strand of VDFB02000007.1, from coordinate 102,883,433 downwards.
TATGGCTATAATGATGTATTTCATGTATTGATCCCTAATGCAATGTATACAACAAGTAGGATAATGTTTGGATATGGTGTTGTACACCATTGCATTAAATGAATTATTATAATGTTAGAATTAAATAATTATTTAGTTGTGATGCACCTTGGTGGTGTGGTTAATCATGCTAGGTAATTATTTTGGGACCACTTGATGTTGTATTGTAACATTGTATTATTATTTAATGTGTGGGAGACATGTTATAATAATTTAATATTGGGAAAATATTAAATAAAGTGAAGTCTTAGTACCCAATATTAAATAAGGGGTTAGTGGTTTTTTATTCACATTGTTTTGTGGTACCTAGTTTTACCTTACCAGTAGTTGTATTTTGTGGACGAGCTTGTGTCTATAAAAGACAACACATGTGTAGTGGCTTAGGTTGGCTGAGTGGGTTGGCTATCATTATTGATTCTTTCTAAGGAGTGCATTTGTGAAGCATGGCATGGGATGTGTGGATTCATTCTTGGACACATGAGAATGCATTAGAGGTCTTAATGCTTCAGAGGTATTCATTATAACTCTTGTATTTATTTATTGTTGAATAATATGATAGAGTACAAATGCTTTTTGAGGCTAGGTTTTTCTCTCTTGAGGGTTTTCCCAAGGTATATATTATGTTATCTTGTGGCTTGTCTATTTGATCTATGCATTGTGGTTACTTGTATGCATGTTTATCTCTTATGGGTTATGTAGGAAATGGATTAAGATCATAGGTTAAATGCAATAAAAATAAACCCTAACATTCATAAAAACTATTACATAACACTTATTTTTAGAAGGTGTGTGTCCTAGGTTAGTGACCTAGGATTCATTCACCACATGGTGAATTGGTCCTCACTAGGTCCTAGTACCCTATTTTCACATAACATTTCACATTTCCTGAAGTGTGTCCTAGGTAATGACCTAGCACCCATTTGCAACATGGTGAATGGGTCCTCACTTAGACCTAGGAACCCTCCTTGAGATTGTTGGATGTTGTGTTTGTGTTGTTGATATGCGGTTTTCATTGATGTCAACACTATTGACATTAATGTCTTAAAGGCTATATATGTCAAGGATATTGAGAAAATTGTAATGGAATAAGTTGAAGGTTGTTAGTGGTAAAGTGATGTTCAATCGGTTAGTTAGTTCAGTGCATTGATGATCAGAGGTTGTGGATTATAGGATTTTTTTATAGTATATCTAGTTTATCCATATTAAGTTTCAGAGATTTGTGTGAAGATTTGTTTGTGCTATGAAGATTTATATTCTGAATTTTTTTTATGTTGCTTCAAGTTGTGTTCCTAAATGAAGATGATATGATTTTAGTAAGTTCACTTGTTATGGATGCTTCTCTTGTTATTCATGATGTTTGTGGATATTTCTAGATCATGCTCTATCTATGTTGCACATTTTCATTGATCGTTGTGCTCACGATTCAAATTTTTCTCTTGTGTGTTTATTTTTTTCATGTTCTTGGCTGACATGGTGTTGTAGTGTGTTGTGGAACTTCAAGGAATTGAAGGTGTTTCATGTTTGAATACTTTGTTTTGGGTCTTCACTATGTTTGGCTGACCTTGGTTGGTTCACATTAATATTCTTTAATGTTTTGGGCTAAGAGTTTGTTAGAATTGGCTATGGCTGCCAAGACCTAGAGGCCAAATAGAAAGCACAACAAGAGAGAAAAGAATGTGACAAGAACAAACTGCATTCAATTTCAATGATATTAGATGATTTGAGATGATTTTTTACAATGAGAGAGACCCCTTGGTTATATATCCAAGGTGAGATGGAAGATTTCATAGGATTATGACAAGTGTCTTAATCATATGACATGAGACAACTAATCACACTTACCTAGGTTCACATGTAGTAGTTGTCAAAAGATAAGATAACAACTAATGACAACTAACATCTTCTAGAAAGATTCCTTCCTAGGACCTAAGTAAAATTAACATGTGTAAATAATTCCCCTAGTAATGAATTAACTAGGTACAAGACTTTATTTACACAAACACCCCCCCTTAAGTGCAACTTAGGGAGTAGAAAATTATTATGCAAATGACACAAAGATGCAAGAATGGGTTCTGGCTACAAGGCCATGTTAGGTAACCATGTACATATGCAATGCAATCTCTCAAAAATGGAGAAAAGGAGAAAACCCAGTGAGCCAAAACTCCTCCCCAAAAGAGAGATGAAATACAAAAAAGAAATACTCTCAATGAAGAATGAGAAGGTAAAAACCCCATGTGAGGAAAAATACCCCCACATAAGAGAGGAGAAGAAGAGAGATAAGGTAGCCCCCCCTCAATGTTGAGTCTCCTACAATGATGATAGAAGCTCGACATTGAATGCTGAAGATGATCCATTCTCACTTAAGAATGTTCCTCCCCTTAGGAAAAAATAAAACCATGAAAATATGTAGGATGTAAGGAATATGGATGATGTATGATGGTGTCTCTAAAGCATGCTCAAGTGTCTTCATGTCAATGCTGAAAGCTGACACACTCCAAATAGGCATTCTAGGCCACACTGCTGAGGTGGACAATCAAGAATGTTGTAGAGATCTAAATGTAGAACATGATCCAAAGACAAGGATATCCCTTCTGAAGACAAAGAATCCTCCTCCAAGTGTTGTCCAAAATTACCCACACTTATTTCAATCTGTGAAGAATTATCATGTAGAGAATGGACAAGAGGGTCAAAGTGTTCCCTCACAACAACTAAAGAAGGAGCATATTCATCAAAGAGAAGATGAATTCTCTCAATTATGTCCTCCAAATTTGAAAGATGAGATTCCATAAAGAAGTTTTAAATACCTGTTAATAAGTCATCACAAGTAGCCTTATCTAGAAGACTATGTATATCCTGATGCATTGAATCACAAGGAGCCAAAACGGTTGGATCACAAGCATCTTCAGGTACAATAGTAGATTATTCTGCCAATGTTGGATTACAAGAGTCCTTAGCCTCAAGATGTTGACTCATAGATGAAGAAAATGGACCCTCTAAATCTAGATTAGGGTCCATAGAAACTAAAGTCTCAATAGATGTGTTTGTAGGAGAAGGAGAAGGCTTTGGGTCATCAAATCTACCATTCCTTTCCCAATCAGCAATCGTTTATCATCAATAGGTCAAAACTCTACAAGTGGAACAAGACAATATGCAACACGATCCTCTAGGAATGGAGGTTCATTCAAGTCTCCATATGTCTCCCAAAGTATTGTCATAAGATCACGAGGGATCTCAATACCATCAGTGGCCATTTGTGTATCAATATCACAACTACAACCAATTAATCCCATGATATGTTTTTTTTTTATGTCCCACACAACTCTCTTCTATTTTGATGAAGCTTTAGGAACCAATCCATAGAGATATGGAAAAATATTAAGCCACCTACAATGTGTTAGGATTCCATCTCGCCAAGACTTAAAGTTCCATCAATTTAATCTTATTACAACAGGATGTTTTTTCATGCCCATATTAAACTCCTCAAATTTAGTCACACAATAGACCAATCAAGTGACATAAGTCAACAAAGGAAAATGATTACCCCACCAAATCACTCAATCAAGAAATCCCCCAAGCAATATCTTATTTGGCACTTTATACTTAGTGTGTTTATAGTTGCTAGATGCAAAAACATCAAGCTAGACTTGATTTTAGTGCTTACAAATGCCAAAATAGGCCATAGGTTCAAGTATAATTTTTGGTACAAAATGAGATCAATCTGATCATACCATTGAGAAGTACACAAAAATCCACGCACTTTCAAAAAATTCAGCAGTGTAGATCCTGGTGGGAGAGGAGAATATTCTATCTAGTACCGAAGATTCCACCGCCGACAGACCTAGGGAAAATTTCATTGATCCCAAGCATATTCTATTTCCCAAAAGAATATTCTAGCTAAGGCGAGTTTTCTATTGACGAGCAGGAAACCATCAAATTTAATCACATAGATTCTTGACATCAGCACTGTGTCAGCATGACGTCAGTAGCCTCTTAAGAATTTTTCTACCCCCTCACAGTTTGCATTTTGATTTTTGAAGGTGAAATTTGAAGCTCCATATCTCATTCATTTTGGCTCCATGACAGAGTTGAATCTATCAAGGAAGAATTGTAGATGAATCCAGACTGCAACAGGAATAAGGTCGGAACCAAGAAGACAACTGTGTGAGCATCAACTTGAATGCTCATCAATGGAAGATTGGTATAATCGAAGTCTCACTAGAGCCATGTACAAATTGTACAATCCAAGTCTCATTGGATCCATCCACCAAGTCTCTGGATGTAGCTCTAATACCATGTTAGAATTGGATATGGCTGCCAAGACCTAGAGGCCAAATGGAAAGCACAATAAGAGAGAAAAGAATGTGACAAGAACAAATTGTATTCAATGTCAATGATATGAGATGATTTCAGATGATTGTTTACAATGAGAGAGACCCCTTGGTTATATAGCTAAGGCGAGATGCAATATTTCATAGGATTATGACAAGTGTCTTAATCATATGACATGAGACAACTAACCACACTTACCTAGGTTCACATGTAGTAGTTGTCAAAAGATAAGATAACAACTAATGACAACTAACATCTTCTAGAAATATTCCTTCCTAGGACCTAAGTAAACTTAACATGTGTAAATAAGTCCCCTAGTAATGAATTAACTAGGTACAAGACTTTATTTACACCAACAGAGTTTGTATTAATTTTATTATTTTATTAAGGTCGACATGTAGCAATGTAATTTCTTGTTGTAGATATATATAAGTGATTGTTATACCATTTGAGGGTATGGTGTGCATGAATAGTGTTCTAAATATTTTGAAGGTAGAGCAGAGTGTGAAGAAGTGTGAAGAAGAGTGAAGAAGAGTGAAGAAGTGTTCATGTGCTTAACTAGAACTGTAATCAGGCATTAACAGATGCTATTTTCTTAGTTCAAATTCCTTTGGATGTAATCCAAATATATTGTAAGATAGTGTGTCTTCCTTTTGTAATTGAGTAGTGAGCTCTAGGCAGTGTGCTTGAATGCATGTACATTCCCCATTCATATTTCTTTATACTTTTATCAAGTTATAATCTTGTGGACTAACCTCCACCGTGGTTTTTCCCCTAATGGGGTTTCCACATTAAAAATATTGGTGTTATGTGTGTTTCTGATGTGTTTCTGATTTATGCTTTCATGGTTACTGATCCGATCTGAGAATAAGGTTAATAATTTTCAAATAAGTTTGAAATTTTGTGAGAACTAATTCACCCTCCCTCTCAATTGTCTGCCCTTGTGTTGCCAACAATTCGTATTAGAGCAGGTTCCTTGGAATAAATTTAATAGCTTGAGGTGATTAAGGATGATGACATACAAGAAGGATAGTCTGAGACTTGATGGAACAAATAATTCTCTATGGAAGACTTGAATGGGTATGTGCAAGATCATCATAGAAAAAATAGGCCCTTAAGTGGCAAAAAAAAAGGAAAAATTAGAGTTAGAAAACTTGATGTAAAAATTTGAATAAGTTATCTATATTATTTCAAAAATATGTAAGAATAGAATCTGTAGCAAATTGAATGTAGTTTCTAAACTATTAGGTTTGTTTAAAAAAAAATCTATTTGGTGAAAATTTGAAATTTCAATGTAGTGGTACTTAAATTTCGGGGAAAAAAAAGTAGGTGTCAACCACCTAACCACAATAAAATGATAATATTTTAGATATAAGTAGAGGACTCATGCCGATGTGATGCATATTTTTTGTAATTTTTTTTTTCCAAGTAAATAATTAGTTCTGAATTTTTTATTACAACTTTTTTAAAAATATAAAAAATCGTATGTCTGACCACCTTAACTTAGTCAAAACTTCATGAAATTCAATTTTTCTTTTTTTAATCCTATAGTATGCAAATCATAAAATTTGATGCATGTTTTGGACTAAAAAAATGTGATATTTTTTGAAAGCTATAGATGTTTTTCAATCAGCCTATCAATCAAGACTTTAGTCATAATTTGAATACAAAATGAATAATAATTTGTATTGGTGGAAAGCTGAGAATCTCCTTTAAAAACATTTTTCATTTCATCAATTTTGGGTTAAAAAATAGTCATTAGCAACATACCCATCATATTGCCACTTTTGGCCCATCATGATCTTGCACATACCCAAATATAGTGCCATCTGAGATGTATTGGTGAGCCCTACTTGAGCATTACAATCAACAATGAATAGGTATGTTATTCCTCAAAATTTTCCTACTACTGTTGTTGAGATTAGGGATGCTAAGTACAATATCACGGCTAAGGAAGCATTGCTGAGTGCTTTGAATGATTTTGAGATGACAAATGTTATGGATCTAAAGACTGCTTATGAGATTTGGAAAAAGTTGGAAACTTTGTATGAAGGTGATGCTAATGTGAAGATTTCTAAGTTACAAAGTTTGAAAGGGAAATATGAAATGCTAAGAATGGGTGATGATGAGAACATTAGTACTTTCATGCAAAGAGTGAATGAACTTGTCTGTGGTATTCGATGTTTTGAATTGGACAGTTGGAAGAATCATAAATTGTTGCTAAATTACTTATATCATTTCCTTCTACATAAAAATTCAAAGCTACTTCTATTGAAGAGCTTCCGACTGTAACAAATGTAACCAGGGACACGTTGATTGGTAAGCTTTCTTCTTTTGAGTTGAGTGAATTTGGTGATGCTCTTCCTAAGATAGAATTTGTATTCAAAGCTACTACCTCTAGGAGAGATAAGTAGAGATATGATTTGGGAGAAAGTTATTCTAGAAAGTTATTCAAGTATGAGAATGAAATGAGAGAGATTGAAGAAGAGGAGAGAAAGTTAGAGGAGCTTGAGGCACTTATTGCTAAGAGAGAAGCCAGAGGAGAAGGTAAGTATAAAGGAAAATTTCCTATTAAATGTTTCTCTTGCAATAAGATAGGTTATTTTACATCAACATGTCTAGAAAGAGTCCCTAAGCCAAGATATAACAACCCCATATTTCAAAGAAAGCATTATTATGTTGTTGACGAAGGTGTGACAGATGATGAATCTGATAAAGGGATTGCAAGTGAGGATGAATGGGTGTTTATTTCTATCAAGGAAAATGATCTAGCCCCTATTCAATCTATTAGTTGATCAAATGTGGAGAAATATCTAGCAGCCAAAGTTGAAAAGAAAGATGAATGGGTGATTGGCAGTGGATGCTCTCATCACATGACAGGTGACAAAAGAAAATTTGTCATCCTGGAAAAGTATGATGGTGGTGTTGTAAGATTTGGTGATGAAAAAGCTGGTGTAATACATGATAGAGAATCCATTTCTCTTGATGGTAAGAATAATGGCTATGTGCAAGATCATCATGGAAAAAATAGGCCCTTAAGTGGCAAAAAAATTTAAAAAATCAGAGTTAGGAAACTTGACATAAAAATTTGAATAAGTTATCTATATTATTTCAAAAATATGTAAGAATAGAATTTGTAGAAAATTGAATGTAGTTTCTAAACTACTAGGTTTGTTTAAAAAAATATATTTGGTGCAAATTGAAATTTCAATGCAGTAGTACTTAAATTTTAGGGAAACAAAAAGAAGTAGGTGTCTGTTTAACCACCCCAAACACAATAGAATGATAATATTTTTCTATAAGATTCTAGGTATAAGTAGAGGACTCATGTCCCAATGTGATGCATGATTTTTTATAATTTCTTTCCAAGTGAACAATTAATTATGAATTTTTTATTACAACTTTTAAAAAATATAAAAAAATCGTATGTCTGACCACCTTAACTTGGTCAAAACTTCATGAAATTCAATTTTTGTTTTTTTAATCCTATAGTATGCGAAGCATAGAATGTGACACATGTTTTGGATTCAAAAAATGTGATACCATTTGAAAGCTATAGATGCTTTTCAATTAGTCTATCAATCAAGAATTTAGTCATAATTTGAATAGAAAATGAATAATAATTACTTATTAAATTCAAAGTAAAGTATAATTTATATTGGTGGAAAGCTAAGAATCTCCTTTAAAAACCCTTTTCGATTCAAAAAATTTGGGTAAATAAAAAGTCGATAGCCACATACCCATCATATTGCAAAATTTTGGCTCATCATGATCCTGCACATACCCTAATACTGATGATGTTCTATATGTGGAAGGATTGAAGCATAATCTCTTAAGGGTTAGATAGATGGTTGACAAGGGATACAATCTTCATTTCAAAGATGGAAAGTGTAGAATATTGGGATGTTCCAGAAATGTGATTGCTTTAGGTACAAAAACAAAAGGTAACATCTTTCACCTGAATGTTGCTAGTAAAAGTTGTCTAATTCCTCAAGTTGATGAAAGTTGGTTGTGGCATAGGAGAATGTGTCATGTAAACTTTGAAAATATTGTTAAGATAATTTCTACTCAAGCAGCGAGAGATCTTCCTATTTTGGTAAAGCCTACTAATACTATATGCAAGGAATGTCAATTAGGGAAGAAAACTAGAATTTCATTTCAGAGAAAACATCATTGTTCAAAAGAAGTGTTGGAACTTGTTCATACTAATTTGTGTGGTCCTTATAGAGCCAAAATCTTACAAGGAGATAGGTACTTCATGTTACTTATTGATGATTACTCTAGATTGATGTGGGTTACTTTATTAAGGGAGAAATCTGAAGCTCTAGAGAAATTCAAGACTTTTAAGGCTATGGTTGAGATAGAGATAGGTCTAAAGATTAAGTGTCTGAGATCAAATAGAGGTGGTGAATTGACTTCTCATGAGTTTAATTCTTTTTGTGAAGAGCATGGATTGAAGAGACAATTATTTTCCCTACAGACCCCTCAGCAAAATGGAATTGTGGAAAGGAAGAATAGGATAGTTCAAGATACTACTATAACTATGATGCTAGAAGGAAATGTTCCTCATATCTATTGGAGAGAAGTTGTGAGTACTATTGTTTACATCCGCAATCGGGTGCAAGTCAAAGATGATACTAGTAAGACCCCTTTTGAGCTATGGACTAGTCATAAGCCTACTATTAGATATTTCAAAATCTTTGAGTGAAAATGCTATATTAGAAGAGATGAAGATATAGGAAAGTTTGATGATAGGAGTGATGAAGGAATCTTTCTTGGTTATTCTACTAAGAGTAAGGCCTACCAGTGCTACAACAAGAGATTGAGGAAAGTAGTTGAAAGTGAAAATGTCAAGCTTGATGAAGACATAGTTAGACCATCCAAAATCTGTGGATATGATTCAGATGATTAGAATAACTGCTTAGTCACAGGAAAGAAAGCTTAGACTCAAAATCAAGAGGAAGGAACTAGTGAAAGTGTAGAAGAAAGATCACAAGATCCAGAAGTTCAAGAACATCCTAAGACTCCAAGGTATGTAAGACTAAACCATTCATAAGATCACATTAGAGGCCTGATAAGAAAAAAGGTGTTCAAACCAGGAGAAAAATTGTAGAAGAATATTGTCTGATTTCAAAGACTTAGCCTAATAATGTGAATGAAGCATGCAAAGATGAACATTGGGTGGAAGCAATGAAAGAAAAACTACAAAAAATTGAGAAGAATAATACATGGATTCTTGTTCCTAGACCTAAGGACAAAAATGTAATTGGAACTAAATGGGTCTTTAGAAACAAGCTAAATGAACAAGGTGAAGTTGTTAGAAAAAAAAGCAAGATTGGTGTGTAAAGGATATTCCTAGATGGAAGGAATTGACTTTGAAGAAATTTTTTCCCCTATTGCTAGGATTGAAGATGTGAGATTATTTCTTGCTTATGCTACTTACAAAAATTACAAGGTTTATCAAATGGATGTTAAGTCAACATTTCTAAATGGCAAACTGGAAGAAGAGGTGTATGTTGAGCAACCTGATGGATTTCAATTGACTGATCAGTGAGAGATGGTTTGTCAGTTGAAGAAAGAATTGTATGGACCTAAGCAAGCCCCAAGATCATGGTATGAAAGATTAGACAAGTATTTATTAAAGCTTGGATTCAATAAAGGTACTATTGATAGTAATCTATATTTCAAGATTAATCATGATAAAGAATTGATTATTGAAATCTTTGTTGATGATATCATTTTTGGAGGAGATGATAGTTTGTGCATAAAGTTTGTTGATGAGATTCAGAATGAGTTTGAGATGTCTTTGATTGGTGAGATGAAATTATTTTTGGGATTGCAAATTAATCGGTTAGATAAAGGGATCTTCATATCTCGGTCCAAGTATGTGAAAGAATTGCTAAAGAAGTTTGGTATGGAAGATTCAAAGCCATTTGGTACACCTATGGTGACTGGATACAATTTGGCACAAGATGATGATTCTCTGAAAGCAAATCAAACTAGATAAAGATCGATGATTGGTGGATTGCTTTATTTGACTCAAACTAGACTAGATATCATGATTTTTGTATGCATTGTTGTAATATTTCAAGCTGATCCTAAGGAATCTCATGTAACTGTTGCGAAGAGGATTTTTAGATACTTGAAGGGGACAGTTGATTTTGGACTGTGGTATCCTAACGATGTTGATCTTACTTTGAGTGCTTTTACTAGTGTTGATTAGGTAGGTGATGTGGATGAAAAAAAGAGTACTAGTGGTGGTGTATTTTTCTTGGGTAAGAAGTAGAATGCCATTTCTTTATCTACTGCAAAGGCATAATGGTGCAGGAGCACCTGGGAAAATACTAGGTTCCCATGAAATTTTGTTTGAAGTTATATTTTGGTTGTGTTGTTTTTAGGTCATGTTGACCATTTTGTTAGAATTTGGTGGAGTGGGAATAAAAATTGATCTATTATGATAAATGGATTGGGAGGTGGAAATCATGGATGGGTTTTGAAGCTCTAACTTGTCTAGGTTGCCAACCTTGTCAAAGGTTAGAAAACACAGTGTGTTTTATAACACTTACCATTAGGTCATCCAAAGGCTCGACCCAAGCATCTCAATTGTTTTGAAGGCCTATTTAATGAATTCCTTGATCATGGAATAGGGTTGGAGGTATTATTGCTGAAGTGACATTTGAGAAGCTGAAGGAAATAGCATTTTAAAAGATAGTTTTTTGAGTTTTGTTATCATATTGGAATTTAATGGAGTAAATTTACTATTACTTTGTTGGTAGAATGTAGTGTGAAATTTTTGCAAGCTTAGTGTGCCAATATTTTTGTTTTTGTAAATCTTTTTCATCTTGTATTTGTAAATAGTCTATTTCCTATCTTTTTCTGGCCTGAATTAGGCAGTTTTGAAAGAATGGAGCTCTAGAGCACTTTCCCACTGTACAAATTGTACAGACATTTGGGAATAGTGTCTAGGCTCCCTTATTGTAAATATGTTAGCTTTTAGGGTTTGTGGGAGTTCTGGAGGTGCTAGCAAAGCTTTGCCCTAGGTGAGTCAGGCAAGGTCCAGCTAGGGAAGGCAGTGAGAAAAAAACTCATATCTTGCAGGGGAATTGAGATCTTGGAGAAATTATTTTTGGAGAATTTTGTTTGAGGTCTTGGAAATGCATGGTGATTAGGAGGAGACTCCACCAATTAATTTGGAGTGAGAAATTTTTAACAGTCTGAAACCAACATTGAAAAGCTTAGAAACCCTAGGATTTTGACCATTTTTGTGTGTGGACAGTGTACTGGTTGTGCAAGCTTAAAACCCTAAAAATACTTGAGGTGTAGGCATGAGAAATACAAACTCTAAATAAAGAACCTAGGTTCTTTTGTGGGTTTGGAAGAAAATTGCATTTTAGCTCTATTTAGAGGCCTAATTGGGGCTATAGGCTTGTAGCCTTTTCAAACCCTAGAAGGGAATTTTGTGAAAGCGATGGTTAGTTGGAGTCTTGTGATGGAACAAGAACCCTAGTTTGATCATCTTGAAGCTCTTACAATTTCTACACACCCCTGCAAAAATAAAATTGAATATTGAGAGGATTTGGCCTTTAGGGAAGAGTAAGGGTGAATGGTGAGATTGAGATAAAGCACCAAGGTTGGCTTGGTAGAAGGAAAGCATGATGATAGTGGGGTTGGTCAATAGAAGTAGTGGCATCTAAACCTAAGGTAGTACCACTAGGAAAAGGTGGAAGAGACACCTAGGAGTGCTTGGGAGCAAGGACTCAGAGCATGGGGCAGTGAGTGCCTCATCCAACCCCCTCCTATCAGATTGGTATCAGAGCCAGTTAAAGATTTGGGAAGCATCTTATATGTCAGAGGTTGAGTCTAGTGATTCTTCCACCATGGTGACCAATGCATAACTAGCTAGGAAGGTTGAAGGACAATAAGAAGACAATAGGCTATTGAGGGAAAGAATATCCCAACTTGAGGCAGCAGTGAGGACTGCACAGTTTGAGAGAAGAATACCAAAAGAAGAAGAGGTTGTAGAGGAAGATAAGACCCCTGAACCTAACCCTGTTTTGAAGGAGGAGCCTTTCTTGAAGGAATTGAAAGCTTTGAGTGGGAAAGCACTTGAAGGTATACCACTTTTTAGTGGAAAGATGGAAGCTGATCTAGTTATGGATTGGATAGAAGGTATGGAAAACCACTTTGAATGTGATGGAATCACTAAAGCATAGAAGGTGAAGGTTGCTAAATCAAGATTGAGAGGATCAGCCTTGACAAGGTGGAAGTTCATTTAGACAGAGAGGGAAAAAGAAGGCAAACAACCCATATCAACTTGGAAAGGAATGGTTGCCAAGGTGAAGGAAGCCTACATGCCAGATGACTATGAGATTCAATTACACAAGAAGAGGCAAAGTATAAGGCAGAAAGACCAAGATGTAAACACTTACACTAAGGAATTTCAAAATTTTTGCATGAGATCTAATGTGACAGAGGATGAGAGTCTCAAGGTGGCTAGGTACCTTAATGGTTTCAAATGGAACATCTAAGAAGAGATGGCTCTTCTAAGTCCCAAGACAGTACACCAATGCTATCAGTTGGCTATCAAGATTGTGGAAAGGAACAAGAGGAAGCAAGATCAGACTTCTAAGGGAAGAGGCAAAGGCAGAGATCAAAGGGGACGTGGTGGCTACCAAGGAAGAGGAAGTGACCAAAGAAATCAAGGTGAGTCTAAAATCATAGAGCATGGAGGTGAAACATCTTCTAGAGGAGGATACAATAGGGGTAGAGGACCTCAAGGAGGTTCAAACAGAGGAAGAGGAGCAGGCAGGAGAAATTCTTATTTTACAAACATGAAGTGTTACCATTGTAATCAAATAGGTCACCTTGCTTATAGATGCCCGGAGAAAGCTTCCTCATCAAGCAATGAAAATAGAGTGGCCTATGCACAAGAGGACACCATGAGTCCCAAAGCATCTGAGGTCAGTCATATTGAATCTAAGGTAGGAGAGAATTTGATGTTTAATAGGGTTTTGATCAGACAACCGGTTAAAGAGGAACCAAAATAGAGAAGAGCTCTATTTAGAGTGAGGTGCAAGATACTTGGAAAAGTATGCAAGGTTATAGTAGACTCAGGCTCAATAGATAATATAATCTCAGAGGAGGTAGTAGAAAAACTAAAATTGGAGAAGGTACCTCACACTAACCCCTACAAGGTCACATGGTTGAACAAAGGGCAGAGTTTTTTGGTGAATGAGCAAGTAATGGTGGAGTTCTCCATTGGAGGTTATAAAGAAAAGTTAGTTTGTGATGTATTACCCATGGATGCATGCCATCTACTACTGGGAAGACCATGTCAATATGACAGAAGTGTGATTTATGATGGGAAAGAGAATACTATTTCATTCAAAAAGGATGGAAGAACCTTCAAGCTGCAATCACTGTTAGAAGTAGAGGAAGGACAGTAAAAGACACCTAACATCATGTCTAGCAGTGGTAAGGAGTTCCTTAAGGACCTACACCAAGGGAAGGAAGGATATGTGGTTGTGTTGCAACCTAAAGAAGAAGACAAGGCTGAAAAGACAGTCTTACCAGAAGCAGTCCAAAGGTTGCGTGATAAGTACAAGAGCATAGTTAGTGATGGTACACCTGAAACTTTACCACCAAAGAGAGCAACAAGTCATCAAATTGACTTCATACCTGGAGCCTCATTTCCTAACAAAGTAGCATACAAACTTACACCTGAGCAGAACCTAGAGGTAGCTAGGCAAGTGCAAGAATTGTTGGATCAAGGATTGATTCAAAAGAGCATCAGCCCTTGTGCAGTGCCAGTGGTTTTAGCAACCAAGAAGGGAGGTAAGTGGAGACTTTGTACTGATTCTAGGGCAATAAATAGGATCACCATTAGGTATAGGTTTCCTATTCCTAGAATTGAAGACTTAATGGATTGCCTTGGAGGAGCACAGTATTTCACCAAGTTGGACCTCAAGAGTGGATACCATCATATCAGAATTAAGGATGGTGATGAGTGGAAGATAGGTTTTAAGACAAATGATGGGTTATATGAGTGGAAAGTGATGCCATTTAGCCGCTCAAATTCCCTCAGCACATTCATGAGAGTCATGAATGAAGTGTTTAAGGATTTCATAGGGATATTTGTAGTAGTGTATCTTGATGATATACTCATTTTTAGCATGACAACAGAAGAACACTTGAAGCATGTGGAGATGGTTCTTAAAAGGTTGCAAGAGGAGAAGTTGGCAATCAATCTTGAGAAATGTGAGTTCTTCAAGCAAGAGATTGTCTACCTGGGTTTTGTAGTGTCCAAAGGCTCATTAAAGATGGATCCAAGCAAGGTGGAAGCCATCCTAAACTGGCCTACACCAACCACAACAACAAAGGTAAGGAGTTTTCATGGATTGGCCCAATTTTATAGAAAATTCATAAGGAACTTTAGTGGTATCTGTGCACCGGTTCTAGACACAATCAAGGGTGGTTTGAAAACTAAGTTTGTGTGGACACAAGAAGCTGAGAAAGGGTTTGAGAAACTGAAACAAGAAGTGGAAACTCAACCAATTCTCTTATTACCTAGCTTTGATAAGTTGTTCACTGTTGAGTGTGATGCAAGTGGAGTGGCAGTAGGAGGAGTGCTAAGTCAAGAGGGTAGGTCTATAGCCTTCTTTAGTGAAAACCTAAATGAAGCAAAGAAGAAATATTCAACCTATGACTTGGAACTTTATGCTTTGGTTCAGTCACTTAGGAAATGGAGGCATTACCTTCTACCCAAGGAGTTTGTGGTTTTCACTGACAATCAGGCACTTAGCTTTATCAACACTCAAGAGAAGTTGAGTAATAGGAATTTGAAATGGATGAAATACATCCAAGCTTTTACTTTTACCATCAAGCACAAGAAAGGACAAATGAACATGGTGGCAGATGCATTAAGTAGAAGGTTGTTGACAGTGTAAGAGATACAACTCAAGAGCATTGGCAAAGAGAGTTTCAAGGATCTATATGGGGAAGATGAAGATTTTTTAGAGGCCTATAACGTATGTTCTAACTTTGAGAACCATTTCCATAGCCAATATTATGAGTGTACCTTGCAAAGTGGGTTTTTGTTTAAGGGAAATCAGTTATGTGTTCCAAAAAGGTCAATGAGGGAAAATATGATTCAGGAAAAGTATAATGGCAGTCTTAGTGGGAATTTTGGCATCAATAAGACCTTAGAGCTAGTACAAATATTATATTATTGGCCTATGTTGGCAAGAGATGTTAGAAGGTATGTGGAACAGTGTGTTGTGTGTATGAAAGCTAAGGGAGGAGCTAGTAATGCTGGTTTATATCAACCCCTACCCATTCCTAACAGACCATGGGAGTGTGTGAGCATGGATTTTGTGGTAGGTCTTCCTAAGACCAAGATTGGTTTTGACAGTGTTTATGTTGTGGTAGACAGATTTAGCAAGATGAGTCATTTTATTCCCTGTAAAGCTACTCATGATGCAAGCTACATAGCTCATCTTTTCTTCAAGAAGGTTGTAAGGATCCATGGGCTACCTTTGAGCATTGTTTCTGACAGAGATGTGAAGTTCATGAGTCATTTTTGGAAGACTATATGGAGCAGATTGGGTACCAACTTGTCTTTTGGATTAGCTTACCATCCTCAGACCAATGGTCAAATAGAGGTGGTTAACAGGGTGCTTGGAAATCTTTTAAGGTGCTTAACTAAAGAATATGGACAGACATGGGATATGGTTATCTCCCAAGCTGAGTATGCTTACAATGATACCGTGAATAGGACAACAGGGAATAGTCCATTTGAGGTTGTGTATGGGATGCACCCAAGAGGCATTTGTGAGCTTAGAGACCTTCGATCTATGGAGAATAGGAGTGGACATGCAGAAGATTTCAGTCAGACCATGAAGGAGATTTAGGAGCAGGTCAAGAGGACAGTCATTGAGGCTACACACAAAGTGAAGGAGAAGGCAGATATGTTAAGGAAAGATGTGCAATTTCAAGTAGGGGACTATGTTATGGTCCACCTTAACAAATCAAGGTTGCAAAAGGGAATGCCAACCAAGTTGCAGATGAAGAGAGCTGGTCCCTGTAAGATATTAGCGAAGTATGGGCAAAATGCATACAAGGTGGAGTTACCTATTGATCTAGGAATCTCACCG
This sequence comes from Sequoia sempervirens, assembly GCA_007258455.2. Classification (NCBI taxonomy): domain Eukaryota; kingdom Viridiplantae; phylum Streptophyta; class Pinopsida; order Cupressales; family Cupressaceae; genus Sequoia; species Sequoia sempervirens. Next base: position 102,866,913 of record VDFB02000007.1, on the reverse strand, counting down.
GTGTTCAATGTTGCTGATTTGATCAAGTATAAAGGGACAGTCAAGAATTTGGATTAGGAAAGTAAAGAAATCTTCAAGGACATTAGCAACATGTTCATACCTACTTAGGACAAGCCTCAAGCAGAGAATATTTTGGAGTCAAGGGTGAAGAAGGCCACAAGACACAAGGTGTACATGGAACACCTCATCAAGTGGAAGACCAACCCTGAATCTAAGGCTTCTTGGGTGGATGAAGCTAAATTTAAAAAGTAGGGCATTGACCTGTCCTTGCTCTCTCCTTCCAATCCTTCATGTTTGAGCAGAGAGGGGGAGAATGGTGCAGGAGCACCTGGGAAAATACTAGGTTCCCATGAAGTTTTGTTTGAAGTTATATTTTAGTTGTGTTGTTTTTAGGTCATGTTGACCATTTTCTTATCATTTGGTGGATTAGGAATAAAAATTTATCTATTATGATAAATGGATTGGGAGGTGGAAATCATGGATGGGTTTTGAAGCTCTAACTTGTCTAGGTTGCCAACCTTGTCAAAGGTTAGAAAACACAGTGTGTTTTATAACACTTACCATTAGGTCATCCAAAGGCTCGACCCAAGTAGCTCAATTGTTTTGAAGGCCTATTTAAGGCAAGCCTCGACCATGGAATAGGGTTGGAGGTATTATTGCTGAAGTGCCATTTGAGAAGCTGAAGGAAACAACGTTCTAAAAGACAGTTTTCTGAGTTTTGTTATCATATTGGGCTTTAATGGAGTAAATTTACTGTTACTTTGTTGGTAGAATGTAGTGTGAACGTTTTGAAAGCTTAGTGTGCCAATATTTTTGTTTTTTTAAATCTTTTTCATCTTGTATTTGTAAATAGTTTGTTTCCTATCTTTTTTCTGGCCTGAATCAGGCAGTTTTGAAAGAATGGAGCTCTAGAGCACTTTCCCATTGTACAAATTGTACGGCCCTTTGGGAATAGTGTCTAGGATCCCTTAGTGTAAATATTTTAGCTTGTATGGTTTGTGGGAGTTCTGGAGGTGCTAGCAAAGCTTTACCCTAGGTGAGCCAGGCAGGGTCTCGCTAGGGAAGGTAGTGAGAAAAAGACTCATATCTTGCAGGGGAATTGAGATCTTGGAGAAATTATTTTTGGAGAATTTTTTTGGAGGTATTAGTAGTGCATGGTGATTAGGAGGAGACTCTACCAATTTATTTGGAGTGAGAACTTTTTAACAGTCTGAAACTAGCATTGAAAAGCTTAGAAACCCTAGGATTTTGACCATTTTTGTGTGTGGACTATGTACGGACTGTGCAGGCTTAAAACCCTAAAAATCCTTGAGGTGTAGGCATGATAAATACAAACTCTAAACAAATAACCTAGGTCCTTTGGTGGGTTTAGAATAAAATTGCATTTTAGCTCTGTTTAGAGGCCTAATTGGGGCTCTAGGCTTGTAGCCTTTTCAAACCCTAGAAGGGACTTTTGTGAAAGCGATGGTTAGTTGGAGTCTTGTGATGGAACAAGAACCCTAGTTTGATCATCTTGAAGCTCTTACAACGTCTACACATCCTTGCAAGAATCAAATTGAATATTGAGAGGATTTGGCCTTTAGGGAAGAGTAAGGGTGAAGGGTGAGATTGAGATAAAGCACCAAGGTTGGCTTGGTAGAAGGAAAGCATGATGATAGTGGGGTTGGTCAATAGAAGAAGTGGCATCTAAACTTGAGGTAGGACCACTAGGACAAGGTGGAAGAGACACCTAGGAGTTCTTGGGAGCAAGGATTCAGAGCATGGGGTAGTTAGTGCTTCATCCAACCCCATCCTATCACATAATACATTGTTGCTGCTAATAATTGTACTCAAGTATTATGGATGAAGTAGATATTTAAAGATATCTGAGTTGTGTATGATGAACCCATTTCTATATTCTATGATAATTCAAATGCAATTAACATTTCTAAGAATTCGGTGTTGCATTCGAAGACCAAGCATATATCTATCAAGTTTCAGTTTTTAAGAGAGAAGGTGAGTGAAAAGGAAGTCTGACTGGAGTATGTGCCTACTAAGGAAAAAATTGCAAATATCTTTACAAAGTCATTGCCTAAGGATACTTTTAAGTATCTTAGAGGGAAGCTAGGGGTGATTACCCCTCCTAATCAAAACTAAGATGTATTAACTTGCATCAATATGTGCATTTCATGGTCATACTTTGATCTAGATTGATGTTGTGGTAGTTTCTACTCAAGGGGATTAGTCAGATGTTCATATATGTGGTTTAGAGCTTGTGTGGTGAAAAGATATCTTTTTCATTGATGTCAAAGGGGGAGAAGATTCATGTGAAAAACTATGAATTATTTGACGAAGAAGAGTCATGTGGGAGAAGAGTTGTTGAGGAGATAAGAGTCATAACCTAAGGGGGAGTAAGTATTGAAGATAGTTGTGTTGATCGAGTTTTTCACATCATGTGATGCCATCAATGCCAAAGGGGGAGATTGTTGGTTGTTGTGGTTGTCATTGATGTCAACACTATTGGCATTAATGTCTTAGATGTTGTATATGTCAAGGATATTGAGAAAATTGTAATGAAATAAGTTATAGGTTGTCAATGGTAAAGTGAAGTTTAGTCGGTTGGTTAGTTCAGTACACTGATGATCAGAGGTTGTGGATTAAAGGGTTTTTTTTCAAGTATATCTAGTTTATCCACATTATGTTTCAAATATGCGCATGAGGATTTGTTCATGTTATGAATATTTGTATTTTGATAGTTTTTTTGTTGCTTTAGTTGGTGTTTCTGAATGAAGATGATATGATTTTAGTAAGTTTAGTTGTTGTGGATGCTTCTTTGGTGATTCATGATGTTTGTGGATGTTTCTAGATCTTGCTCTATCTGTGTTGCACATGCACATTGATTGTTGTGCTCGCAATTCAATATTTTCTCTTGCGTGTTCATGTTTTTCATGTTCTAGACCAACAAGGTGTTGTAGCATGTTATTGATCTTCAAA
>VDFB02000007.1:102659252-102863840 GCA_007258455.2 Sequoia sempervirens | reverse complement strand
TCAAGGATTGATTCAAAAGAGCATCAACCCTTGTGCAGTGCTAGTGGTTTTAGCAACCAAGAAGGGAGGTAAGTGGAGACTTTGTACTGATTCTAGGGCAATAAATAGGATCACCATTAGGTATAGGTTTCTATTCCTGGGGTGAAGACTTAATGGTTGCTTGGGAGGCAGGTATTTTGCAGTTGGGACTTCCTCAAGGTACAGGATTACCGCCAGGGGTCAAAGTGGGGATGGTGATGAGTGGAAGACAAATTTTAAGACAAATGATGGGTTATATGAGTGGAAAGTGATGCCATTTGGCCTCTCAAATGCCCCTAGCACATTCATGAGACTCATGAATTAAGTGCTTAAGGATTTCACAGGGATATTTGTAGTAGTGTATCTTGATGATATACTCATTTTTAGCAAGACAACAGAAGAACACTTGAAGCATGTTGAGATGGTTCTTAAAAGGTTACAAGAGGAGAAGTTGGCAATCAATCTTGAGAAGTGTGAGTTCTTCAAGCAAGAGCTTGTCTATTTGGGTTTTGTAGTGTCCAAAGGCTCATTAAAGATGGATCCAAGCAAGGTGGAAGCCATCCTAAACTGGCCTACACCAACCATAGGGACAAAGGTAAGGAGTTTTCATGGATTGGCTCAATTCTATAGAAAATTCATAAGGAACTTTAGTGGTATATGTGCACCAGTTCTAGACACAATCAAGGGTGGTTTGAAAACTAAGTTTGTGTGGACACAAGAAGCTGAGAAGGGTTTGAGAAACTGAAACAAGAAGTGGCAACTCAACCAATTCTCTTATTACCTAGCTTTGATAAGTTGTTCACTGTTGAGTGTGATGCAAGTGGAGTGGCAATAGGAGGAGTGCTTAGTCAAGAGGGCAGGCCTATAGCCTTCTTTAGTGAGAAGCTAAATTAAGCAAAGAAGAAATATTCAACCTATGAATTGGAACCTTATGCTTTGGTTCAGTCACTTAGGAAATGGAGGCATTACCTTCTACCCAAGGAGTTTGTGGTTTTTACTGATAATCAGGCACTTAGTTTTATCAATACTCAAGAGAAGTTGAGTAATAGGCATTTTAAATGGATGGAATACATCCAAGCTTTTACTTTTACCATCAAGCACAAGAAAGGACAAATGAACAAGGTGGTAGATGCATTAAGCAAAAGGTTGTTGACAGTGCAAGAGATATAGCTCAAGAGCATTGTCATAGAGAGTTTCAAAGATCTATATGGGGAAGATGAAGATTTTTCAGAGAGGCCTATAGGCTATGTTTAACACAGGAATATTTCCATAGCCAATATTATGAGTGTACCTTGCAAAGTGGGTTTTGTTTAAGGGAAATCAGTTATGTTTCCAAAGGTCAATGAGGGAAAATTGATTCCGGGAAAAGCATAATGGCAGTCTTAGTGGGAATTTTGGCATCAATAAGACCTTAGAGCTAGTACAAATATTCTATTATTGGCCTAAGTTGGCAAGAGATGTTAGAAAGGTATGTGGAACAGTGTGTTGTGTGTATGAAAGCTAAGGGAGGAGCTAGTAATGTTGGTTTATATCAACCCCTACCCATTCCTAATAGACCATGGGAGTGTGTGAGCATGGATTTTGTGGTAGGTCTTCCTAAGACCAAGACTGGTTTTGACAGTGTTTATGTGTTGTGGTAGACAGATTTAGCAAGATGAGTCATTTTATTCCCTGTAAACTACACATGATGCAAGCTACATAGCTCATCTTTTCTTCAAGGAGGTTGTAAGGATCCATGGGCTACCTTTGAGAATTGTTTCTGACAGAGATGTGAAGTTCATGAGTCATTTTTGGGAGACTCTATGGAGCAGATTGGGTACCAACCTGTCTTTTGGATCAGCTTACCATCTTCAGACCAATGGTCAAATAGAGGTGGTTAACAGGGTGATTGGCAATCTTTTAAGGTGCTTAACTAAAGAATATGGACAGACATGGGATATGGTTATCTCCCAAGCTGAGTATGCTTACAATGATACCGTGAATAGGACAACAGGGAAGAGTCCATTTGAGGTTGTGTATGGGATGCACCCAAGAGGCATTTGTGAGCTTAGAGACCTTCGATCTATGGAGAATAGGAGTGGACATGCAGAAGATTTCAGTCAGACCATGAAGGAGATTCAGGAGCAGGTCAAGAGGACAGTCATTGAGGCTACACACAAAGTGAAGGAGAAGGCAGATATGTTAAGGAAAGATGTGCAATTTCAAGTAGGGGACTATGTTATGGTCCACCTTAACAAATCAAGGTTGCAAAAGGGAATGCCAACCAAGTTGCAGATGAAGAGAGCTGGTCCCTGTAAGATATTAGCGAAGTATGGGCAAAATGCATACAAGGTGGAGTTACCTATTGATCTAGGAATCTCACCGGTGTTCAATGTTGCTGATTTGATCAAGTATAAAGGGACAGTCAAGAATTTGGATTAGGAAAGTAAAGAAATCTTCAAGGACATTAGCAACATGTTCATACCTACTTAGGACAAGCCTCAAGCAGAGAATATTTTGGAGTCAAGGGTGAAGAAGGCCACAAGACACAAGGTGTACATGGAACACCTCATCAAGTGGAAGACCAACCCTGAATCTAAGGCTTCTTGGGTGGATGAAGCTAAATTTAAAAAGTAGGGCATTGACCTGTCCTTGCTCTCTCCTTCCAATCCTTCATGTTTGAGCAGAGAGGGGGAGAATGGTGCAGGAGCACCTGGGAAAATACTAGGTTCCCATGAAGTTTTGTTTGAAGTTATATTTTAGTTGTGTTGTTTTTAGGTCATGTTGACCATTTTCTTATCATTTGGTGGATTAGGAATAAAAATTTATCTATTATGATAAATGGATTGGGAGGTGGAAATCATGGATGGGTTTTGAAGCTCTAACTTGTCTAGGTTGCCAACCTTGTCAAAGGTTAGAAAACACAGTGTGTTTTATAACACTTACCATTAGGTCATCCAAAGGCTCGACCCAAGTAGCTCAATTGTTTTGAAGGCCTATTTAAGGCAAGCCTCGACCATGGAATAGGGTTGGAGGTATTATTGCTGAAGTGCCATTTGAGAAGCTGAAGGAAACAACGTTCTAAAAGACAGTTTTCTGAGTTTTGTTATCATATTGGGCTTTAATGGAGTAAATTTACTGTTACTTTGTTGGTAGAATGTAGTGTGAACGTTTTGAAAGCTTAGTGTGCCAATATTTTTGTTTTTTTAAATCTTTTTCATCTTGTATTTGTAAATAGTTTGTTTCCTATCTTTTTTCTGGCCTGAATCAGGCAGTTTTGAAAGAATGGAGCTCTAGAGCACTTTCCCATTGTACAAATTGTACGGCCCTTTGGGAATAGTGTCTAGGATCCCTTAGTGTAAATATTTTAGCTTGTATGGTTTGTGGGAGTTCTGGAGGTGCTAGCAAAGCTTTACCCTAGGTGAGCCAGGCAGGGTCTCGCTAGGGAAGGTAGTGAGAAAAAGACTCATATCTTGCAGGGGAATTGAGATCTTGGAGAAATTATTTTTGGAGAATTTTTTTGGAGGTATTAGTAGTGCATGGTGATTAGGAGGAGACTCTACCAATTTATTTGGAGTGAGAACTTTTTAACAGTCTGAAACTAGCATTGAAAAGCTTAGAAACCCTAGGATTTTGACCATTTTTGTGTGTGGACTATGTACGGACTGTGCAGGCTTAAAACCCTAAAAATCCTTGAGGTGTAGGCATGATAAATACAAACTCTAAACAAATAACCTAGGTCCTTTGGTGGGTTTAGAATAAAATTGCATTTTAGCTCTGTTTAGAGGCCTAATTGGGGCTCTAGGCTTGTAGCCTTTTCAAACCCTAGAAGGGACTTTTGTGAAAGCGATGGTTAGTTGGAGTCTTGTGATGGAACAAGAACCCTAGTTTGATCATCTTGAAGCTCTTACAACGTCTACACATCCTTGCAAGAATCAAATTGAATATTGAGAGGATTTGGCCTTTAGGGAAGAGTAAGGGTGAAGGGTGAGATTGAGATAAAGCACCAAGGTTGGCTTGGTAGAAGGAAAGCATGATGATAGTGGGGTTGGTCAATAGAAGAAGTGGCATCTAAACTTGAGGTAGGACCACTAGGACAAGGTGGAAGAGACACCTAGGAGTTCTTGGGAGCAAGGATTCAGAGCATGGGGTAGTTAGTGCTTCATCCAACCCCATCCTATCACATAATACATTGTTGCTGCTAATAATTGTACTCAAGTATTATGGATGAAGTAGATATTTAAAGATATCTGAGTTGTGTATGATGAACCCATTTCTATATTCTATGATAATTCAAATGCAATTAACATTTCTAAGAATTCGGTGTTGCATTCGAAGACCAAGCATATATCTATCAAGTTTCAGTTTTTAAGAGAGAAGGTGAGTGAAAAGGAAGTCTGACTGGAGTATGTGCCTACTAAGGAAAAAATTGCAAATATCTTTACAAAGTCATTGCCTAAGGATACTTTTAAGTATCTTAGAGGGAAGCTAGGGGTGATTACCCCTCCTAATCAAAACTAAGATGTATTAACTTGCATCAATATGTGCATTTCATGGTCATACTTTGATCTAGATTGATGTTGTGGTAGTTTCTACTCAAGGGGATTAGTCAGATGTTCATATATGTGGTTTAGAGCTTGTGTGGTGAAAAGATATCTTTTTCATTGATGTCAAAGGGGGAGAAGATTCATGTGAAAAACTATGAATTATTTGACGAAGAAGAGTCATGTGGGAGAAGAGTTGTTGAGGAGATAAGAGTCATAACCTAAGGGGGAGTAAGTATTGAAGATAGTTGTGTTGATCGAGTTTTTCACATCATGTGATGCCATCAATGCCAAAGGGGGAGATTGTTGGTTGTTGTGGTTGTCATTGATGTCAACACTATTGGCATTAATGTCTTAGATGTTGTATATGTCAAGGATATTGAGAAAATTGTAATGAAATAAGTTATAGGTTGTCAATGGTAAAGTGAAGTTTAGTCGGTTGGTTAGTTCAGTACACTGATGATCAGAGGTTGTGGATTAAAGGGTTTTTTTTCAAGTATATCTAGTTTATCCACATTATGTTTCAAATATGCGCATGAGGATTTGTTCATGTTATGAATATTTGTATTTTGATAGTTTTTTTGTTGCTTTAGTTGGTGTTTCTGAATGAAGATGATATGATTTTAGTAAGTTTAGTTGTTGTGGATGCTTCTTTGGTGATTCATGATGTTTGTGGATGTTTCTAGATCTTGCTCTATCTGTGTTGCACATGCACATTGATTGTTGTGCTCGCAATTCAATATTTTCTCTTGCGTGTTCATGTTTTTCATGTTCTAGACCAACAAGGTGTTGTAGCATGTTATTGATCTTCAAAGAATAATTTTTAAAGGTGTTTCATGTTCAAAGATTTTGTTTTGGGTGTTCACTATGTTATGGCCAACCTTGGTTGATTTGCATTAATAATCTTTAATTTTTTGGGCTGACAGTTTGTATTTATTTTATTATTTTATTAAGGCCGACATGTAGCAATGTAATTTCTTCTTGCAGATATATATAAGAAATTGTTTATACCATTTGAGGGTATGGTGTGCACGAATAATGTTCTAAATATTTTGAGGGCAGAGAAAAGTGTGAAGAAGAGTGAAGAAATGTTCATGTGCTTAACTGAAACTGTAATTAGGCATTAGCAGGTGCTACTTTCTCAGTTCAAATTCTTGTGAATGTAATCCAAATATTTTGTAAGATAGTGCGTCTTCCTTTTGTAATTGAGTAGTGAGCTCTAGGAAGTGCACCTAAATGCATGTGCATTCCCCATTCATATTTCTTTATACTTTTAACAGTGTATAATCTTGTGGACTAACCTCCACCATGTTTTTTCCCCTAACAGGGTTTCCACAAAAAATCTTGGTGTTATGTGTGTTTCTGATGTGTTGTTGATTTATGCTTTCATGGTTATTGATCAGATATGAGAATAAGATTAATAAGTTAAATAAGTTTTAAATTATATGATAACTGATTCACCCCCCCTCTCAGTTGTCTACCCTTGTATTGCCATAGATATATGATTTTTGGTGCTATTTTAATGATTTTAAATCCATGATTCTATGTTAGCTTGCGATATTTGAATTTTGGAAATTAATGGTAAGATATGTATAAATACAAGGTTTTTTTTTAGTTTCACCTAGGAAATTGTAGTTATCTCAAGAGTATTTTCACAAGAGCATTTATAGAGCATTCAAGAGCATTTCCAAGTAATTCAAGGGAAAATTATTGAATATTCTCGCAACATTAAATATTCCAATTGTCATGTCAGAGATGGATTGCATCATGCATGTTTTTGGAGCTAATGTATTGATGTAGCATTCAATATCTATCAAGCATATTCAAGGAATTGTTTCTAATAAAATTTCATGATCAAGATTTACAATCATTGAGGCCACTTCATGCTAAGTTGTAGATTTGTTATCCAAGTTTTCAACTAAGGTGTGGTGAGTTGTGAAATTATTTGTTCATTCATCATTCCTTTCATGCATTGTTTCATTTCAAGGTTTAAATACCAAAATGGGGTTTGAAAAAGGAAAACCCTTGTTCCCTAAAAAATAACATTTTCTCTCCTTTGATGTGTGATTACAAGTTTTAGGTGAAAGATCCATTGGAGAGAAAAATTGTAAAAGTTGTCGAAGTTGCTAAGAAAGTTTTCAAATCACAGAAATTGAACTACAAGATTTATTTCCAGCTTTCCAACAGTGCTTGTCTAGAATATGGGAGTGCAAACAGAGAGGAATAGAACCCATAAATTAATTTTCCAAAGCCCTAGGAAAATCCCATTCACCATAGGTCTAATGAGTCCTTAGTGAGGTTTGAAAAAGAACATTTTGCAATAGGTACACAACATTTGATGGTCTTAAACCTTGCCTTTTTATTTCTATATCAGTTAGGTTTGATTTATATTATTCATTCACGTCATAACACACATATTGAATGAAATATAGAAGAATAAGAAGTTCATCATTTGGTTTCATTTTGGTGAACACCCCCCATTTTTCTATGTTTCACCACTAATATTATAAATAAATAATATGACCCTCAAATAATTAATCTACTATGATTTCTAGTAGTCTTTATCTTGCTGAAGGTTTTGGCTAGAGTCCATATGGCTTCATGATGCCAATACGATTGGGTGGTGAGCAAGTATTACTTAATGTTACATCACTATAATGTTTGGTTAAATATGATTAGAATGCAACTTTACTCTTGTAGTAATGAGAGAATTTTTGGAATGTAGTTTTACCATAATAAATTTCTTATTTATAATGGTAAAATAGTTCCTATATAATTTTTTTTAGGAGGAAAAAATTAGTATAACTTTTTTAATTATCTAACCTTGTTATTACACAAAGTGCATAACAAAATTATCCCTTAGTAATATATCTCTACCCATGATTGAGCCTCTTATCATTGATGAAATGTTGATTGAACCAAAATCCCTTCTAAGTAACCAATACCAATCCATGACAAATGCTTTGCCTATTTCTTATAAAAGACCAAGAGATAACAATATGAGTCATATTGTCCCTCCTAAGATCAAACAAGTTTATAAAGCTAAAGAGAAATTTGTTGAAAAAACTCCCATGGTTCCTTCCATTCCTCCCTTATGTGAAGCAAACAAACCTATGGTTAATAAACCCACTCCTACACAGTCACAACTTGAAAATCATACAAAAAGAAATAAAAATACTAAAGAACGTAGGCATAGATGTTGTGTCATTGCTCATAGATTAAAAAAAGAGAATAGAAAAAAAATATATATCAAACACCAATCAAAACAAAGAATTATGATCCTCCACCTTCGCCACAACAAAAAATACAAGAAAATTCTATGGAAATTATCATTAGGCCTCTTGTTATTATTAACTTGGATGATGATGATGAGATTGCTAAGATTGATGAGGAAGTGCATAATAAACTAAATTTAATTTTTTACTCTTCCATGAGCTTAGATGATAACAACCATAATGGTCCTACTATATAGGGTGACTCACCACATGTTTAATATGGTGATGACCTAGTACAACACTTGTCATTTTCCCTTTAGATAGTTATCCACCTTCCATATATGATGAACAAGATTGGGATGTGGATGACCTGCTATAGATTGACTCACATGTGCCATACTCTAGTCTTTGTTTTATTTTCATATTCTTTTTGATTGAATGTATGTAATGTGATCTATTATATTGTGTCGCTTGGCATGTATTTATATGCTTGTGAGCCTACTTTGGATGACCCTTGTCTCTCTATTGGTGAAAGGATATAAAGTAAGTGAATCCATTGTGACACTCTTCTATTTGTATCTACATTCTTCTATCTATCATAACCATTTACCTTTATTTTTTGTCTTGCGTTTTTCCTTTTATGGATGACACAAGGCATTGAGACATTCAAGTCTCTTCCATTTTGACCCAAAAGCATTTTTTTTTCTCTCTCTATGTTTCATTCTTCATTTTTTCTCACTATTCCATGATTCATTTGGGAAATGATGAAGATTCCAAGATTGATTATAACACTATCTATTTTCTTATGATTGCATATGGGAGAAACTATCCTTTATATGACATATCTCTACCTTGGAAACATATGCTTTACATAGGTATTTCTTAATAAAGCTCTCATGTATTGGCATTTATTGTGTTCTACTTTACATTAATTGCTCACAACATGGTGTTTAGCGATTTCTTTAATGTGGGGGCATGCATGTCCCTACTCATTGTTTTCTTCAAAGTGTGGTATTCTTACTTTGTGATGTGTCTTCTTGCCGGTGTCACTAGGTTTGATGTTCCTTTAAGAGTGCGACATTTCTTGGAATATGACATTCCTCATAGTGGTGATGCTATGGTTTGTATTCGCTAAGTTACGAATCTTTTATCCTTGACTAGTCCTCTATTGGTGACATTAGGAATGATTTTCCCTAAGGTGATACCTTTCATGAACTAAGAAAATCCCATTTGAATATCCTATTACATGTATCAAAGACACCAAGCATAACATAACTTTCCAGTGGAGCCTTTATGTTTTTCATGAGTGTCTAGCATAACACAACTTGCTAGTCTTGTAAATTCTTTTGTGTGGTGCCTTATCAAAGTTATCAAGAGGTAAGAATTTGGTATGGTTAGTACAATGGGAGCCTATAGACCTAGCACGACTTCCCATTAGCCACTATTTTTTGGCTCACCTAGTGGACAACACATTTTCACTAGCCCATGTGAGAACATTTTATTTGTATAGTGGATAGTAGGTTTCCACTTGTGAACATTTTTTGGAGAAAAAGAAAAGGCTTGATCCATACCAATTGGAAAAATACCAATTATAAAAATAGTTGAGGCTTGATCCACCCCTCTTTCTATTCTCATTAGTTTTGACATTGTATGCTTTTGTATCTTGTCTTGGTATTGCATATTTAACATAGGCATGTTTCTCTTTGTACCTTTGTTGGTTTGTCATGAGATCATAGATCTTGGGGCCTTGATCATCCTCCTTGACCTTTGTTGTCTTATCATTCCAATAGTTCTACAATTAGACCTCTCTTGACACTTTTTTTACTACTTTAGTGTGAGTTTAAGCATAGGGCTCATCCTCTCACTAAAGTGGGGACTAAATTTAGTGTTAAAAAATGTACTTTTTTATTTTCTCACTATGTTTTTGTCCCTTAATAAACTATACTTAATTAAGCCTCTAGTTGTCCCAATTATGTATTTAATATCCTAATTAATCCTATTTTCCAAAAGGGAAACCTGTATTGAACAATTGTAATAATTAATTAAATTTCCTTCAAATTGGTGTGTCTTAGGACCCATTGACCCAAGGGAAAATGGGCCCCCCTTAACTTTAGGACCCAAATTTTTAATATTTTTTTGGTAGAATTTTTATGATTCAAATTCAATTTGCAATTTTCATCCTTTGATGTTTAATTTTCAAGAAATTAGAAAATTACCTATAAATATAAGATCTTTTTATCAATTCAAATCCTAGAAGCAAGCTAGAAAGATTATCCAAATTTTACAAGAGAAAATATTATTGTGAAAGGTGTTTAAGAGAATATTTCTTAGTCATTTGTCGCAACATTCAATATCTCAAGCATCATGTTGAAGTTATCTTCATTCATGCATATTTTTGGAGCTGAAATTGTGATGTAGGTTTTAATCTTTCAAGTCAAGATTCAAGCTATTGGATCAACATCAAATCAAGCCATTCATGCAAGATGTGATCCTTCAAGAGATTTTTTATACTTTAGTCCTCCAAGGGTAGCCATTAAAGCGTTTGGTGAGTTGCAAAAATCTAGTGTTCATTCATCATTCCTTCCATTCATGTTTCATTTCATTTCAAAGATTAATTACCAAAACAAGGTTTGACCAAGGCAAACCCCCATTCACCAAAAAATAAATAAAAAAATCTCCCTTTTTGTTTATAGATCTTAGATTGAAGAAAGATTGAAGATTTATCAAAAGTGCAATTTTACAAAGTTTTCAAAGTTGTCAATATTGTCCTCAAGCAATAGAAACTCATAAAATTTAATTCCAACATTTTGACTATGAAATTTGGAGGAATCGAGAATGTAGACCTAGCAGTAGAGGATTGTAAAAGAATATTTTGGATCCTTGTAGTAAGATCCATTCGACCTAGGTCGAACCTACCCTAGAAGGACACTCAAGAGGAGCCTTTTATGGTAGGTGCATAAATTTATAACCTTCTTAGATCTATTGGAACTTTGTGGTTTTTTTTAGATTAAGGTTTTAAATTGATGTTTTAAGTGTTACATTGCACAATTGGGTATGTGCAAGATCATGATGGGACAAAAAGTGGTGATATGATGGGTATGTGGCTGACGACATTTTTTTACCCAAAATTGATGAAATGAAAAGGGTTTTAAAGGAGATTCTCAGCTTTCCACCAATATAAAACTATTCTTTACTTTGAATTTAATAAATAATTATTACTTATTTTCTATTTGAATTATGACAAAATTCTGATTGATAGGTGATTAAAAATATCTATATCTTTCAAACGGTGTCACATTTTTGAATCTAAAACATGTGTCACATTCTATGTTTCACATACTATTGGATTAAAAAATAAAAATGAATTTCATGAAGTTTTGACCAAGTTAAGGTGGTAGACATACAAGTTTTTATATTTTTAAATTTGTAATAAAAAATCATAATTAATTATTTACTTGGAAAAAATTACAAAAAAATATGCATCACATTGGGAACATGAGTCCTCTACTTATATCTAAAATCTTGTAAAAAAATATTATTATTTTATTGTCATTAGGGTGGTCACATAGACACCTACTTCTTATTTTTTTCCTGAAATTTAAGTACTACTGCATTGAAATTTCAAATTTTCACCAAATAGATTTTTTTTTGTTTAAATGAACTTAGTAGTTTAGAAACTACATTCAATTTTCTACGGATTCTATTGTTACATATTTTTTAAATAATATAGATAACTTATTCAAATTTTTATGTCAAGTTGCCTAACTCTGATTTTTCTGATTTTTTTGCCACTTAAGGGCTTGTTTTTTCCATGATGATCTTCCACATACCCAATTGGGTTTGTTTACTATTTTTTAAATTCTCCCAAAAGTGCATTTTAGGTTGATTTACCTTATCCTCAGTCATAAGGAAAACAACAAGATCTCCATCAAGGTTGACTCACCTAAGTGTTGAAAGGCAATCTTGCTTGAAAGGATCTCTTTTTATTAATGAACTAAGGAAGATAGGTGAATCATACCCCCTTTTCATCATTTCATATTGGTGAACCTATGTACCTATGTTTCACACTCATCAACACATTTATTCATGTTTATTGTTCTTTATTTTGTGAATACTAATATTTTGCAGGACTTTTAATCAACCAACCAAGTCTCCTTGTATGAGATGAGTATAATGACTTTTGTTCATCAAGGAAATCAAATCTAAGTGGTAAGTTTCACCACTTCTCAATTTATCACTTGTCTAATCCATTTTTCCACTATCCAAATGGGGGTAAACACTCTTTACATCATCATAGCCATTGTTGAGGTGGAAACATGAAAATAAATTTTCACTTAGGCAAGCCCCTATATGGAACAACCCTTTCTCCCCTCTCTTATGTACAAGTAGAAAATTGGAAGTAGATTTGAGAGAAGATTGAAGACATAATTGCAAGATCAAACAGGGTATGTGCAGGATCATCATGGAAAAAGAAAGTCCTTAAGTGGCAAAAAATTCAGAAAAATCAGAGTTAGACAACTTGACGTAAAAATTTGAATAAGTTATCTATATTATTTTAAAAATATTTAAGAAAAGAATCTGTAGAAAATTATACATAGTTTGTAAACTACTAGCTTTATTTTAAAAAAAATCTATTTGGTGAAAATTTGAAATTTCAATGTAGTAGTACTTAAATTTCAAGGAAAAAATAAGGTGTCTATCTGACCACCCTAACCACAATAAAATGATAATATTTTTTTATAATATTTTAGATATAAGTAGAGGACTCATGTCCCCATGTGATGCATATTTTTTTGTATTTTTTTTCCAAGTAAATAATTAATTATGAATTTATTACAACTTTTAAAAAATAAAAAAACTCATATGTCTAACCACCTTAACTTATTCAAAACATCATTAAATTCATTTTTTTTAATCTTATAGTATGCAAAGCATAGAATGTGACACATGTTTTAGATTAAAAAAATGTGATACTATTTGAAAGCTATAGATGTTTTTCAATCATCCTATCAATCAAGGCTTTAATCATAATTCAAATAGAAAATGAATAATAATTATTTATTAAATTAAAAGTAAAACATAATTTATATTGGTGGAAAGCTGAGAATCTCCTTTAAAAACCCTTTTTGTTTAATCAATTTTGGGTAAAAAATATTTTGTTAGGCACATTCCCTACACATACCCATCATATCACCACTTTTGGCCCATCATGATCCTACACATACACAACATTTAAGCTTCCTACTTCAAAAATTTAGGGTATGTGGAATTAATCATTACTAGACAAAGTTTTGAACCTAAGTCTAGGAGGGAAGAACCTATAGATTGAGACCTTTGAGATCTGTTCACTAATTCCTGAGATCTAAATTCTTAGGACTATAGTGGTAGCATCCCTATCCAAGAAATTTGAACCCTAATTTACATGCCAAGTTCCTTTGTCTCTACTCTCTATTGTTTTTTTTATCCATTTTCATCTTTCATTTATGTAATTTTATGTATTTACATTGGTTTTTTATAGCTTCATCATTGACCTAGTATATATTTAGCTATCAAATGAAGTTAATCCTTAATCAATCAACATCAATCCACTCCCCTGTGGATATGGAAAAGGTATCCCTTTGTCCTTGCTTGATGTGGGAATAATTGATGATAATTTGGACTTAATGAGGCTTTGATTTGGTGTCGTGAGGTGTTTTTCACATCCACACTAGGTCTTGGACCCTTGCAAACTAAATAAAATGTATTTATCGATGTCTTGTGAAGGTGTTATAAGGTGTTGTAAAAAATTTCACACCTCTCCAGACTTAATGGACCCATATTTCCATAATTCAATGTTGAAAAATGTATTTAAATGCATTATCACATCAATCTAGAAGCCTTTTCAATTAAACTTGACTTTAATATAGTGTTGTAATGTGTCTTACACATCGGATGTTGTGCTTTTCTAGGCTATGTGGACCTCATTTTAGTGTTGTAAAGTGTATTTAATCACACTTTCACATTGAATTTTGTGTCCCAAGCCATAATTACCCTTAACATCATCATCAATAGGCCCCTATTTCCCATATTGTGCATCCCAATGCTTGAACTGATCAAATACATAGTGAAATCAACATAAGAACTAAAATTTGTCACTCCCCATCATTACAGCTATCAAAACGGATCCTCTGGGACTACGTCACCCATCTAGCTGAATTAGTCCCTGCAAGATCGGACTAAGTTGCCCAACATGGCAACTTAGTCCAATTTGGCCTATTTTTTAGGTTTAAGTGGGAAATTTTGGAATTTAAGTTTAGTCTTTCTTCATGTCAACATTAGGGATCCAATTTGTAGGTAAATAAGGTGAATTTACTATAAAATAAAGTCTCTAAGCCCTAATTCACATCTCTTATGATTCATTCATCACTCATCATGTTCTCAAGTCAAGCAAGCTAGGGTTTTGTCATTGCAAGTCATCAACATAGCTTTCTAAGACATTCAAGGATAGATTCTTCATGTTTTGCTGCAAAAATTCAAGGTCAAACATCATGGAAAGGTATTAACTCCATTGCTTCATTAAATTTTTTCTTCATTTGGTTTAATTACCTAAAAAGTAGTTCAAACAAGGCAAACCCCCATGCCCTAACAATCAATATTTTCTCCTTCTCTATTTGTGTGTTTGCAGATTTAGGCACTTTGAGGGTTTGAAGATCATTGAAGATAAGGTTGAAGAATTTTTGAAGACATCTCCTTGTTGACAAAAAAAAATATCAAGAAAAAATCACTTTTAGGCTTGAAAATCATAGTTTCAGAAGTGGACACCTGTTAGAAACTAGAGTGCAAACCGAGGGCTTATGTTTCCACTTTCAAATTTTTAGAAATTTAGAAGTGGAATAAGTCACCAACAGTGGAAAAATAGTCTCACTAAACCTATTTTTTAGAGGTTTTTGTATCTATTTGGATATGCATTTGGCTGAAATAGGCTCTAGAGCAAGTTTTCCAGAATTGGGACTAAGTCACCGAAGTTGGCACAAGTGTCCCAGTCAGATACTGCATCAATTTTATCAAGATTCTAGACCTTCATGCCATCCTTTTTCAACCTTCAGGTGCAAAAATTATGTTTCATAGCTTTATGTTCAATTTTGATTTCATTTCTAGGTCATTTATCACATGTTTGCATACAACACTATGTTTTCCAGCACTTTACATTTCTTAGATTTTGCATTAATAATCCATCTCTTTTATCAATTCATTGAATTAGGAAATCACATTTAGGAATATTGCATCCATCCATACATTAATATTGAGTGTACACACTAGCATTTTGGACCCAATTCCTCTTCTTTTAGGTGAAAAACCTAGAAGCGTTAGAGGCAACCTTGGGTAATCCAAAATCATTGTTTACACCCCCTTTCTAAAGAACCAAAAATTTAATCCACCATTATGACTCTTCCATTGAGGTTAGTAGCCAAGTAGGTGTATCTAATCAATTTTGGTCCTTCTCTCGAGCAATTTGCTACCCAAATGGCCAACTCTCATGTTGCTCCTTCACCCCACACTACAATAGCTTTCTTAGCCATTACTCCATCTAATGGCCATTCTGATGGTTCATGAAGCGGAAGGAAGGAATTTGTAGAAACAAAGGCATGAGATTTTTTCCATGTTTTGATGGGTACAAAAAAGGAATTTGAAATAAAATAGTGGTACTCTGACGAGGGTTTAGGGCACAATTGTCATCATCTATGAGCCTTCACTACTACTAAGAATGCTAATGGAAAATTAAGTTCTCTCTTCTTAGGCTGCTCTCATATGAAAAATGTGCATGTAAGCAATGGACCACAAAGGCTAGGGAATCATTCACTTGTTGTGCCCAATGATAAGGGGTCCCTATTCAGATCCACCATTTGCCTCTGCCACTACAAATGGCACCCCTACCAAGATTAATCTACACTTCCCTATTTGTCTCTCATCAACAACACCAAAAGTATGTTTGGACAGTTTGGCTTTGGATAGGGAGGTATTTTGTTTGATCATGCTCTGATATGCTGATTCATGAAGACTTGGGTAAAACTATGTGATCTGCATGCATGGGTCTTAGACAAATGGAAGGCATTCATGGAAGATGAAATCAATATTTCTCCCTATGCGTAGGGGTTTTTCATTTTAGAATTCAAATCAAAAGAAGACAAGGAGTTGGTGGTAGAAAATGGCCCCTGTTTCTACAAAGGTGATTTTCTGTGTAGGAAACCATTTTTTCTTAAATTTGATTCATGTAGAAAAAATTTGACTTCTACTTTTATATGGGTAATACTTCCATATCTCCCTATGTAGTTCTAGGAATTATATTGCTTGAGGGATATCAGAAATAGCTTAGGAAGGTACGACTACTCTTCTAAGGAAACCATCAACTATCAAAATTTAACATGTGCTCGAATTTGCGTCGAAATGGACTTTTCTAATGGTCTTCTTCTCAAGATTTTGTTGAAGGTGGGAAATAGATGCAGGAGGCAACCAATTGATTATGAAAAAATAGCTTTCAAATGCGGGAAATATTTCTCAATGGAAGACTTCTCATGTCAGAAGGATTGTGTTGTGGGGAACTTCAAACCATCTTGGTGGATTGGGGTTGAATTTCAACACTACATAATTCTCCCCAATCCACCCAAGGACTACATACCTCCTTCAGTTTCTCTGAAGAGAATTTCTCCTTCCTCGCCTCCCCCTTGTGGGGAGACCATTTTGGATTCACCTACAAAGGCTCTAGACTCTACAATTCTCTCTAAAGGTAGTGAAGGATCAGTTATAGTGGCTTCAAGTGCTTGTGGCAATGCTCTATCTAGTCAAAATAATATTGTTACCCTTGAAATTGAACAAGAATAGACAGAGGTGAAAAAGAAGAAAACTTCTTTAGTGAAACGTAAGTATCCAATGACATTAAGATCCTTTAAGAAAGATAATTTATTGTAATCTAGGGTTGAAATAAGAGTTTGAAACATGTAATTTGGTGCTTCCAATTAATATAAAGAGTTATATCCTCTCTAATAATGATTTTCTTAAAAAAATAAAAAAATTGGTCCTTCTCTCTAATGTGATGTAGAAGAAAGTGTGATTTAGAGCTTAGATCCATTTTTTCCATATCACACACATATATATCTACATATAGATAGATATACTTCTTAAAAATCTATTTCTTTAATTTATATTGTTTTAAATACATATAGTTCTTTATGTATACCATCACACACATATAACAAAATCTATGTATTAAAAGACGTCAAGAAATATTCTTCTTGAGATACCTATTCTATTTATATCACATTTAAAAAAAAAATAGACATCTCTCAATATATCTTTATATAATTATTTTAATGATAGATGTACTAATATATAATATATTTATTTACTTGTTAAATCTCTCCTTTGCTTTGATACAATAAAAAATACATTAAAAAATATATTTTACATTTTACTTAACCTCTTCTTTGCTTTTCCTTATTATATACATAAAGTAAATAAATAAATATCTTTACCCTTAAATTAGACACCAAAAAATGTGAGCCTTCAAATTACTTGTACTAATAAAGGCACTTAAGGTTAAAAGAATGTTTCAAAGAAATATTGCATACAAGAGGAAAAAATCATCTGATCATGGACAATTGAATCTTATTTACTATTTAAAGATATATTCTCTTTTATATATAACTACATATTTATATGAAAAATCTACGTAAAAGAAGCCAAGAAATATTCTTCTTACTATACCTATTCTATCTATATCACAACATTTCTTAAAAATAGTCATGAGCATCACCTCTGCATCATCTCTAGGAAGGCCCAAAATGTGTGGTAAGTGGACCATTCATTATCATGAGAGATGGGTTCTTGTGAACTGCTACTCATGAAACATGGGTCAATAAGTTGACTAATAAAATTACATGGTTGAATCCTGATAGCAATATCACAAAAGTAGACATCTTAAAAAAATATCTCTCAACATCTTTATATTTTTTTTGTAAAAATAAATATGCTAATATAAATACATAAATTTACTTGTTAAATCTCTCCACTCCTTTTATATTATTATAAATTCTTGAAAATATATGTTTTAGATCTGAGCTAAGGAAATAAATAAACACCTTTATGCTCAAATTAGACACCTAAAAATGTGAGAATTTGTATTACTTGTACCAATAAGGACACTTTTGTAAAATATGGTGATGCCTTTGCACTAGGTGTTGCTACTCTATATCCGTGGGAGATTGAAAATTCATCGACACTTTTTCTTTTCACTGATGCATTTGCATAAAATATAGTGGCATGTTTGCATGATTTCAGAGTCTCACGTTTGCATAGTGATACTAAGATAGTGATGATTTCACAAGATAGCAATGCATTTGTAGGACAATGACGCTATTCTAAAATATGAATAAATTTACCAAGCCAATAATATGATGCCTTTGTAATAAAGGCTCACTTTTTCATTCTATGGATTCTTCCTTATATTTTTTTAAATTTATTTTAACAAATTGAAGTTGTGTGTGTTATATGTCTAGAGGTCTTCCATCCTCTACTTTCACGAGAGAGGAGACTACAGATTCTAGAGTGGCTAACTAGATTAGGGGAGCTCAATGTACTATTCCTAATAGTAGTTGGACTATACCATGTTGCATTTATGTCAGAGATTAGGACCCATTTAGCTAGATGATGATAGCCTTGGTGGAGCGGTGGCACTTAGAGACTTCTTCTTTCCACCTTTTGATAGGTGAGGTGATAGTGACCCTGGAGGATGTTTGGAGGATCCTACGAGTACCAATCCATAGAAGTAGGTGATTTATGATAGGGATCTCAACCTTGAGGCCATGTTCCATGTGTTGAGAGGAAAGTACCATTTTCTAGAGGGAGAATAGATTGACCTATGATGCTTCATTGGCACTGTTAATGGTCTCACATTGGTTATTATGAGGCTCATCATGGGAGTCCTATCTCTTGACAAGTGATCTCAATTATTTAGCGTAGGATGGGGTATTTTCCTATAGTGAATCATGGATGATGTTTGCACCTGTAGATACAGAAAATGTCCTAAGTTTGCGAGCATCATTTTTCTTGGTCATCATCCTCTGATAATTGAATAATTTTAATTATTTGATTACCCTCAATCATATTCCTCTATTAATTAAATAATTTTAATTATTTAATTAATTCACTTTCTAATCTTTATTCTATCTAGATTGATTAAATAAATTAACACTTAACATTTTCATCAATAATTAAATAAATCATTATTTATTTAATTATTTATCTTTTATCATTCGCCTATAGCCAGATAATTTAATAATTATTATTTGTCTATGAAATTGACCTTTTCATTCTTCTATAATTAAATAATTGTCAAGATTATTTAATTATGTGTCATTCCTCTCCCCATTAAATAATTAATTCAAATTAATTATTTAGTGTCTAATTTCCATCTCTTCCCATTTAAGTAAATTGATTTTATAAATTGATTTATTTATATCCCCGTGTTCCATTTTCCTCAAATAAATAATTCAATTGAATTATTTATTTTCCACTTGGCCAAATATTCATGTCTTATGAATTAATCATTTTCTAATTTTTTATTCATTCATTTTCCTCCACTTGCTCATTAATTTTTGTCATAGTCGTTGTTGTCATAGCTGTCAGTGTCATAACCCTCCCATGAATAGCATATTCTTGATGCATCAATCCTCCACAGTTGATCTTGGCATCTTTCTAGAAGTTTAATATTGTATGTGTGTTCAAATGGTTGTCTATAAAAGTGGCCTTCATCCTCCATTTTAGCCTTAATAGCCATTTTGTCTCCAAATTTCTACTTACTATTTGTAGGTATTTGCACAAGTAAAACAACAAATCTAAAAGAAAATTTTACAAAAGGAGAAATAGGAGAGACAAGAGAAGGAATCAAATTCAATGGGGAGTGTTCTATTTCATTTTCTTGCATTTTTATTTCTCTCCTTGTTTGTATTCTCTTGTTTGGATGAGGTTTATAGTTTATAAGTGTTTGGTTGTCACTTTTATCTAGGCTTGAACTTCTTTACCCCATCTTACATTGGTGAACACGATGTGAATGGTAGTTTTTACAATATTTCATATGGATTTTGTTTGTTTTTTGTAGATTTTAGGTACAAAATGATGCATTTGATCGAAACAGTGATGCAACTACTGACACATTTGATGAGAATGACACATTTGCTAAAGGCGTGATAAGAAAGAAATTGTGAATTTGAAATCATGATGAAATCACTTTCGTGTGATGTGACACAATGATACATTTGCTAAAAAGAACGACGCATTTGTCTATCTGGTATAAACTTTCAGTTTTTAGTTTGTCTTTGATTTTTCATTTGGGTTTTCAAGTAGAGTAGGGTCTTTTGGTTCCTAACTTTCTATTTTAGCGTGTGGCTATGGATTGGAGCTTTGAAAAAAATTGTTTCTTTTGAAACAAAAAAAAATAGCTTTACTCAACTGGTTTAGTTTTAAGCAAATTTCCATTTTATCTATTTTCCACAACTTGCATCAAGATCATAAGGGTTAAAAAGAATCTTCATTTTTCACTCATAAGGTTTAAAAAGAACAACAATTTTCATATTTCACTCATGTGCCTTAAAAAGAACTTACATATAATGTCATTGATCTAAAAATTTACAAAATGTCTTCAAATAATAAGCAAGGCTTAAAATCAACTAGTGTTCTTCGTGTTTGGTGATTTGCAATTGTCTTAGAAAGTGCGTATGTTCTCCTCTCATTCCATCTAGCAATATTGATTGACCAAAAGAACCTCTTTGGAATTTTTATAATCACACCACATATTTAGATTTGGTGCTTAAAATTAACCACATACGAGTGTGAGGAAAATACACAAAAATATGCTCTCATCCTTCCCTTTGTGTGATCTGGGATGATCAAAAAATAAGTGTACTTCCTCACTATTGTCTACCTTTTTAGAGGACCTACCACACCACTTCGAAAGGTGGGAACAACCCGAATGTTAATAAGCTAAGGTGAAGCTCTTCTAAGCCACTCTAAATAAATATGCTTCTTGATGAAAGTTAGTTAGAAATGGGTGTGGATGTGTCACGCCAACAAGTGCCACCCTCAGTAGCCTCATGAGCTACATAAAAAATCTTTCCTTAGGGAAAGGATTGGGAGGCCTCTTGAATCACCATATCCTTGAGCTAATCTTGCCACATGTGTGGTCACTTTGAACGGATTCCATTACTAAGAACTAATCTGTGTTAGTTGCAAAAAACTCTTTTATGCGCTTGTTGATAATAGGAGGTCAAACCTCTAAAGGCACCCCACATCTTCACTGAGCTTGTGTAGAGAAAATAATTCCTCCTTGTGGGGAATGAGACTTGGTAAGCTTGATAAGTGATTTTCGTGGAGGGGAATGAGTGTCACAAAGTCTCTAGCTATCCACCTTGTTCAAGTGGCTAGAGAAATCCAAGTGGGGATATCAACTAGTGGTTTCCTTGCTAATGATAGGGCTTGTGTATTATTGTCTATGTGTGTTTTATTTTTTCAAACATTGTCACATCCAAAAACTAGACCAAAAACAAGTTCTTGATACTATATTATGTGTTTTCCAATAAGATTTCATAAAAAAAAAAAAAATCACTCAAAAACTAGATCAAAAACCTTCAAACTATCAAAAGAAACTTTATGTGAACTGCAATCATGGAAAAAAAAGCTGCAACTAATATTGTGCACCACATTTGATAACTAGAAAACCATAATTAATATATTAAATCAGACTTGAAGAAAATAAACCTACAACTGATGTCCTAAGCCGAATCTAATAACTAGAAAATTGCATTTGTTTTCCTGAAATGCATTTTTAGAAAAAAACCACATCTGTCTACTTGAACCACATTTATAGAAAATAGAGCCACAATTGTCTGATAAAATAGAAACTTTTAAAATCTTTGTCCAAAATCTGATCCACTCATTTCATAGTGACCTTTGAATAGTAAAATAGAGACTTGCAAGCTTCATTAGGTCATTCTAGCATTGAAATTTAGGGAAACATCACATTATAGGTTACTCTTCCTCTATCCTTTGCATTGCATAGATTAAACTTTGATCTTCAGGTTGCATTTAGACCTTCAGATTTTGAACATAGGAAGACCTTTCAGATTTTGTAAATTCCTTGGTTTTGTATTCTATTTGTCATTGACCATTATCCCTTATTTTATCAATCCTTATCATTGTCACCTTTATCACATTTGAGTCTTAATCTTGTATCCTAGCCTTGACTCAACCTTGTCAAAATTATCCTCTTGATTACCACAAATGGTCAATTTGACACTCAGAATTATTACTGTATATTCACATTAGCTTGATTTCCATCCTTTCTTTAAAATTTTAGGATTCCTTTGGATTTAAATTGACCTCATTTAGACTCATGGTACATCCATTTCATCATAGCTTTTATCATCATCTTTTCAAACTTTGATCTTTAATCTAGATTGTACTTTGCACCTATATCCCAAAACACAAAAAAATAGTCCATTTTACCTTAGTCTTAACATCATACCATTTTCTCTTAAATTTTTCAATTAGTTAACCTTCCATATCCTTTTGCATCCATTAGTTGCATTATTACCTTGATCTTCAATTTAACATCATCTAGTCATTTTATCATTATCCTTGAACATCAATCAACATTTAGTATCCTTTAAAGCATTCATTAGCTTCATCCTTTGGTCATTATCATTCTTGCATAATCACCTTCCATCCTCATATTTAAAAATTAAAAAATATCCAAAAACATAGCATAGTTTCATCATCATCTTGCATTATCCCTCAACTTGCAAAAGTCTCACATGGTTGAAACAAGGTCACAAGCCAAGAGAAAGCAAATGGATTTTTCAAGTAACACTTTTCATGACACTACCCTTGGAATAGATTCAAATCATTCTACACCTCTAAGAGACACACCACCAAGAGACCAAACCAACACATGGAAAAACTTGAATACCCAAGATACTGAGAGGGGGGTTGAAACAGTATTTTCTTAGACTTATTGAACAAACACCATCCAATTAATCCAATGCATATAATAGTAAAGGCAAGCAAGAACATTAATAGAACATAAAAACACACAACACATGAACAGTAGGATTTTTAAGTGGAAAACCCAAAATGGGATAAACTGTGGTGAGGGTTGACTCACAATATAGTATAACCAATTATAAGATATTACAAAGGGTGGCTCACTGCCATGACTCACTATCCAAAATTGGAGGCTCACTTCCTACAAAAATTACAATAAATAATAGCTTACAACTAGAAAATGAATTGATAAAGTTACACCTAACAAGTGTTGATTTAGTTCCTTTGATGCTCAATAAATTGACTTAACACACTTCATCATCTTCGCATACTTGTCTATCTTCTCACACTTTTCTTCACACTTCACACCAACAATCTCAAAACTATCCAATATATATATATATATGATTCATCTGCAAGCATCAATTAGGTTGGCCTAATTAGATGCAACCCTTATTCACCAAAAATATTGACTGTCAGCTTCAGGTATGTAAAAAAACTTTCCAAAAAAATTCCAAGCATGTAGCATGCTACAAAATGTTGTCATGGACCTAAGATAGGTCACAAATACATTTTCAACTCAAAATTAATCCATTACAACATCAATTATACATTAGGTCAGTCGGAGATAGACCTAATGACAAAATGTAACAACAAAATGATGTCAACTCGCCATATAAGCACCTGAACATGTGAGATTCTAAACTTACAAGTTTCCAGCATCCATAAAAAATTTTGAAAAAAGAAAGAAATGATAATCATCAGTGAAGGATTTCATACCAAAATACTAGAGGATAATAACTGTATATCGATTTAGATACCGGTTTAGAATACCGAATCAAGCTAGAACTTAAACTTGTAGTTGCAACTCATATAACATGGTGACATCAATGAAAACAAAAAAACAAAAAAATAAGATGTTCTTCATTTTTTCAACAATCTCCCCCTTTGTGGGTATGTGTAGGATCATCATCGAAAAAATAGGCCCTTCAGTGGCGAAAAATTCAGAAAAATTAGAGTTAGGCAACTTGACATAAAAATTTGAATCAATTATGTATATTATTTCAAAAATATATAAGAATAGAATATGTAGCAAATTGAATGTAGTTTCTAAACTACTAGGTTTATTTTTAAAAAAATCTATTTCGTGAAAATTTGAAATTTCAATGTAGTAGTACTTAAATTTCATGGAAAAAATAAGTAGTTGTCTGTCTGACCACCCTAACCACAATAAAATGATAATATTTTTTTTATAATATTTTATATATAAGTAGAGGACTCATGTCCTGATGTGATGCATATTTTTTTTGTAATTTTTTTCCAAGCAAAGAATTATTTATGAATTTTTTATTACAACTTTTAAAAATATAAAAAATTATATGTTTGAGCACCTTAACTTGGTCAAAACTTCATGAAATTCATTTTTTTTAATGTTATAGGATGAATAGCATAGAATGTGACACATGTTTTAGATTAAAAAAATGTGATATCATTTGAAAGCTATAAATGTTTCTCAATCAGCCTATCAATCAAGACTTTAGTCGTAATTCAAATAGAAAATGAATAATAATAATATATTAAATTCAAAGTAAAGCATAATTTATATTGGTGGAAAGCTAAGAATATCCTTTATAAATCCTTTTCGTTTCATCAATTTTGGGTAAAAATAGTCATCAGTGACATACCCTATACATACCCATTATATCGCGACTTTTTGGCCCATATTGGTCCTGCACATATGCTTGTCATTGATGGAAACATGTGACAAAATAATTTGAAAAACCTCTTATGTACAATACACTCTCCCCTTTCCTCATCACAACATTCTCTCCCCCTTTGAGATCAAGGACAAAGTGTAGTCCAAAAATATGAAAATCTAAAAATATTTACTCAGAGAATGGCGAGCCTTGAAACTCCTTATGAATACCTTGCAAATTTGTCTTACCATTATCCTAACTCTTCTTAGAAGTTTTCACCATTCAGTTTAGAGATCCCAATTCCACTAAACATTCTTCTGCATCATCTAGAAAACCTAGAGTTAGATTGATCTTATCTCATTTCTATGCATTTTCCAAGGCATTGGCAACCTGATTATAATCCATTCTCACAAGGACACCTGGCTAGCTAAATCTTCTGATGATATCTTCCTTCTGCTTCTGAAGAATAAAGAATTTGTCTCTATGAGCAGCGATAGCATTTCAGGTTGTCTTGTCTCTATATTTGGATGCAACGTAGGTATTGGAGACAACATTCAACTAGGACTCAATGGAGTCCATTAGATCTTTAATGTTCTGAGTGGCATCTAACCACTTTATGCAATAAGCAAATATAGTATTTGCTTTAGAATCACAAGCCTAAAAAACTTCTAGATTCTTTTCAACATTGGTGTGTGTTAGAGTACACTTATCATGAAGCACCAAAATCCTTGTCTCTATTATTTTCTCATGAACCTCTTGCTTTGTCTTCTCGCCAAGTTTGGAGGCATACTCCTTAAAGGATTCCAATAGAAGTTTAAAATTCTCTATGCGAGTGAGAGATGTATCAATTAATATATTAAGGGTGGCCTCCTGCAAGGCTTTGATAGCATCATCAATAAGCTCTATCCCCTTCTGATGTGTTTCCAAAATTTATCTTCTTCCAGATGCATGTAATGCATCCGCTAACACCAACTTATGAATAGGAGAAATCTTATCCAAGTCCGCACTGCCTTGAATCATGGGGAGTTGTAGAAGTTCCCAAGGAATAATTGGCTGAAACCTAATTTGCTTGGATAGCAAGCGTTTCAAAAAATCATCACCGGAGGGGGATTATCTAGAGGTCCTTTGGGATTCTATAACCTATCTTTGATCTTCTTCATTATTCCTGAAAGATTCCACATTTTTCTCTTCTTCCTTTCTTTTCTCTTTTTCCTATATCGTCTCTTCTTCTACTTTATCTTCTTCTTCTTTTCCATCTTATTTTTCTATGTTTCCTTCTTCTTCATTTCCTTCATCTTCATCTTTATCTTTTTGTCCTTTAGCTTTATCTTTTTCACCTTCATCATGCTCCAGAGGGACAACATCATGCTTCTCTAGTTAAGCTTCTCGCTCATTCTCTTTCTCCATATTTGGAGGATCATTTGTAACACCTATATCTGGAGGGGTATCTGCATCATTTTTTTCTAGATTGAACCATCAATTTTGTGGATTCTATGTGCTACTCTTGCACTCTTAGGATCTTTCACCTAAAAGGAGAGATATAGAACCCCAAAATTAAGGTGGTTCACTCAAATAATGGATTGTGTGATGTGATTAAGACTAAACACAATGTTATAAATGAAACTAAATGATGTAATTGACTAATTATTAATGCCAAACTAATGTAATATGCAATGTTTGAAAACACAACATGATATGCAAAAAAGGCAATAGAGATGAAAACTAATGCAAATAGAACTAAACAAGGTCAAATAGAGTGCACCTGGGAATTGGATGATGAATCTACAATGTTCTAAAATCTAGTATAAATCAACGTAAATCACTAGTGGGACTCATTTGCCACTGATGGTGAATTACTCCTACCACTGACAAAAACACCTTAAACTGGTTTCTAACTATTGGAAACTGGAATCTGAAAAAATCAACTATTTTAGCCTTTAGGTGGGACTCATTCACCACTCATGGAAAATCAATCCTCCAAAATTATGTAAAAGCAAAGGTCAATCATGTAGCTTCAGATCTGCATTTGTCTTCTTGTTAAGTTGACAGAGTCAAATCTGCAGAAAATGGATTGCAGGTTGTCTCCAAGCTTGAAATAGGGTTTAGTTGACTTGAAATATTTTTTTGACTTCTTGGCCACCTTTCAACACCTATTTGCTTGATAAATCTACACGCAAAAGTCTTGTTGAAGAAGTCTGAAGATATGTCAATGGCTGCTCCAAGATGCTTCAATGCTTGAATGAATGGGGGTTAGAATGGATGTAAAAACACTTATTTATACACATTTATGCCCTAATTTCCCAATAATACAACATCAAAGGTCAACATAAGGTCTTTCTGAATAAAAAATTGAAAGGAAACTTGAATTATTTTGAATTTGGAGCCAAGAGGGACTCATTCGCCAGCCATGGTGAATGGGTCCCACCTTGGGCTTGTAAGTGGGTGTCAGGAATTATCTTGCATTTAATGTTGTTTGTCGGGTTTATATTAAAAAATATACTTAATTAAGTCTTATGAGTGCATAAAGGGATAAAATAAATCATAAGAAAGGTGTAACTAGTGAAATCAAGCCTAGAAAAGCATGAAATCTTGTTACAAGACTTTACAAAACTTTAGAATAGGACTTGGTAAGTGATAAAAAGGTCATTTTTAGGTGAATTCTAATGAGAAGAGTCTAGAAAATTGTAGAAATGTGTTACAAAACTTCACAACACCTTCACAAGACATCATAATTTGAATTTTTAGGACCTAATGTGAATGCAGAAGTTACATTGCAACATTAAATCAAAGAAAAAAAATAGGCCAAGCATCATGAGAGAAAGACCTAAAAGACCTTGAAAATATGGGGTCATAGGACCCTATTAGTGACTATGTAAAGGTCAATTAGGGCTTGGGACACAAAATTCAATGTGAAAATGTGATTAAATATACTTTACATCATTAAAATGAGGTTCACATAGCCCAGAAAGGCACAAAATCCAATGTGAATGTGTAAAACACATTACAACAGTAGATTAAAGTCAGGTTTAATTTACAAGTCTTCTAGATTAATGTGAGAATGTGATTAAATGCATTTTATATCATTTAATTAGGGGAAAGATAGGTCCATTAGTCTAGAAAAGTGTGAAAGTCTTTTACAACACTTTACAACACCTTTACAAGACATTGTTAGATGCATTTTGTTTAGTTTACAAGGGTCCAAGAACTAGTGTGGATGTGTAAAACACCTCACAACACCAAATCAAGGCATCATTAAGTCCAATTTATCATCAATTATTCCCAAATCAAGCAAGAAAAAATGGATACTTTTTCCATGTCCACACTCTCATATCTCCCTATTCAGTTCTAGGAATTAAATTGCTTGAGGGCTATTGGAAATAGCCTAGGAAGGTACCACTACTCTTCTGAGGAAACCATCAACTATAAAAATTCTAAATATTTTTGTATCTACATTGAAATGGACTTTTCTAATGGACTTCCTGTCAATATTTTACTAAAGGTGGGAAATAGATATAGGAGACAACCGATTGATTATGAAAAAATATCTTTTAGATGTAAGAATTTTTTTTCAATGAAACACTTCTCATGTCACAAGGATTGTGTTGTGGGGAACTTCAAACCATTTTTGTGGATTGGGGCTGAATCTCAACACTATATCATTCCCCCCAATCCACCCAAGGTCTTTGTACCTCCTTCAGTCTCTTTGAAGAAAACTTCTCTTTCCTTCCCTCCCCCTTGTAGGGAGAGCATTGTGGATTCACCTACAAAGGCTACAAATTCTACAATTCTCTCTAAAGGAAGTGAAGGATCAGTTATAGTGGTTGCAAGCACTTGTTGTGATGCTCTAACTAGTCAAAATGGTATTGTTCCCCTTGAAATTGAACAAGAATAAAAAAAGGGAAAAAGAAGAAAAATTCTTCAACAAAACTTAAGTATCCAATGATGTTAGGATTCTCTAACAAAGAGGAGTTATTGTAATTTGGGGTTAAAATAAGAGTTTGAAACATGTAATTTAGTGGTTTAAATTAATAGAAAGATTGTTATCCTCTTTGATAGCGATTTTCCTAAAAAAGAAAAAAAAAATGGTCCTTCTTTCTAATGTGATGTAGAAGAAAGTGTGATTTAGAGATTAGATCCTTTTTTCCATATCACACACACATATATATATATATATATCTATGTATAGATAGATATATTTATTATTTTTTTATTTTTTATTTATTTATATTGTTTTAAGTGTATATATTTGTTTATGTATACCATCACATGTATATAACAAGATCTATGTAAAAGATATGAAGAAATATTCTTATTGAGACACCTATTCTATTTATATCACAATTTTTTTTGAAAAATAGACATCTTAAATAAACATCTCTCAATATATCTTTATTTATGTATTTTTACTTGTTAAATCTCTTCTTTCCTTCAATACAATAAAAAATACATTAAAAAAAATATTTTACATTTTAATTAACCTATTCTTTGCTTTTCTTTATTATATAGATAAAGTAAATAAATAAATATGTTTACCCTTAAATTAGACACCTAAAAATGCGAGCCTTCAAATTACTTGTACTAATAAAGGCACTCACTTAAGGTTAAATGAATGTTTCAAAGAAATATTGCATACAAGATCTTATCATGGACATTTGAATCTTATTTACTATTTAAAGATATATTCTCTTTTATATATACCAATACATTTATATGAAAAATCTACGTAAAAGAAGCCAAGAAATATTTTTCTTACTATACCTATTCAATTTATATCACAATATTTTTGAAAAATAATCATGAGCATCACCTCTGAGGAAAGGCTCAATGCTTCACGTACGTGAGCATCACTTGGATGCAATGAGTGCTAAGTGGACCATTCCTTATCATGAGAGATGGGTTCTTATAAACAGCTACTCATGAAACATGGGTCAATAAGTTTGACTCATAAAACTACATGGTTGAACCCTAATAGCAATATAAAAAAACTAGACATCTTAAAAAAAATCTCTCAACATCTTTATATTTTTTTTTCTAAAAATAAATATGCTAATATAAATACATAAATTTACTTGTTAAATCTTTCCACTCCTTTTAGATTATTATAAATTCTTGCAAATATATGTTTTAGATTTGACCTAAGGAAATAAATAAACACATTTATCCTCAAATTAGACGCCTAAAAGTGTGAGCATTCATGTTACTTGTACACATAAGGACACTCGCGTAAGGTTAAATGAATCTTCCAAATAAGTAATCCATAGAAGCGAAAACAACATTATGCCATGGGCATATTTAAATTATTTCACGGTGGAATTTATAGTTCGAAGTACATAATTAAAAAAGATGGTATGAATGTGGTGATCAAGCAGATAGTTCAACAGCAGTTTCCTGTTCCTCATTCTCGCCGGAAAGTTCTTCCAGAGATTTACCTTTCGTTTCAGGCACCAGAAACGTGAAGAGAAAGCCCAGAGCATTTATTACTCCTAAAACTATCAAGGAATTCTTGATGCCGATACCCTTGCTGTACCCTGTCTGCACTTCTGCCTGATGAGTGCTCTGGGCGGCGTACAGAAAACCGAAGGCTCCAACTATGGCTCCGGCTTTCCCCGCCGCAGCCGATATGCCATGACAGGTCGATCGAAGCCTGGCCGGGAACACCTCCGCCGGGACGATAAAAGTGGTGCTGTTGGGCCCAAAATTAGCGAAGAAAAAGGTGAAGGAGTATAGAACGACGAACGCAATGTGGTTGCCGTCGCAGAATTTGTCGCCGCACTTGGTACCTCGCCAGTGGTTGTACGGAATGGCTAACGCGAACATGAAGACGGTCATGAAGAAGAATCCCATCAGCTGAATGGCAAATCTCCCCATGTGGTCGATTAAAGCGACTGTAAACCAGTAGCCGGGGACTGTAGAACACAAGGCAATGATCGACTGCGCTCTCGCGATGCGATACACTTCTTCAATGCCGTTCATTTTTTTCGCCGCCGGGAGCCATCCGACGGCGGTGAAGATATCCTTTTGAAACAGGTTTTGGCTGTAGAAGGCGATGTCGAGAAGAAACCAGGTGGTGGTGGTGCCCAGCAGATGGACCCCATGACGCTTTGCGAATTTTGCTGAGAATAAGCCGTAGCCCTTTTCCTTGTTTTCAAACTCCTCCACCTTCGATTTCTCCTCGATGATTTCTACGTTCAGAACTTTGGACATGTCGGCCGCAGCCTGCTTGGCGTTGTTGGCAACAAGAGCCGTGTAGCGGGCGGTCTCGGGCATTTTTGAGCGCGAATAGAATGTCATTGCTGCGGGAATGGCTCCGAACATGAGAATTAACCTCCACACGAAATCCGCTTCGCCGATCTCGGGTACATGTGCATCGACATAGGGTGGAGCATTAAAGTGACTCTTGAACGCAGCTGACACAATTATGGCAACTGCGCCGCCGGTCAGAATGCCGAAGCCTTGCATGGCGAACACGGCAGCGATGAACGCTCCTCTGGTTTTCTTGTTTGCGTACTCGGACATGATTGTGGCCGACAGAGGATAATCTCCGCCGATGCCGAAGCCCAGCCAGAATCTGAAGAAGCACAGAGATGTCATCACAGATTTCGCCGTTTTGCCGAAGGAGAGACCCGATGCTATAGAGCAGAGCACCATGAGCATGAGTGTCATGCCGTACACTCGTTTCCGCCCCATCTTGTCGCCCAACCACCCGAAAAAGAGTTGTCCCGCAAAAGTCCCGCACAAGGCCACTCCATTGACGGCGGCCGAGACGTTGGGTGGCAGAACTCCGGGATTCTGGCTCCCTTCCTGGAAGTAATAGATTCTTCCCAAAAGCTTGGTGACTGTGGAAATGCAGAAGAGGTCATAGGCGTCTGTGAAGAACCCCATGCCTGCTATAACAATGGCGGTGAAGTGGTACCATTGCGTTTTTGCAACGTCCAGCGCATTCAGCACTTGCAGATTGTTCTCCCCCATTCTTTCTCAAATCTCTATATTTCAAATAACTATTTTCTGTATACCAACAATCACACCGCAAGAAAATCACCCACAACAGAGAAAATGCAATAAAACTACTGAAAATCGTATAATCTTGGACAAACAGAGAAACTCCCAATAGCCTAACGAGGATAACGAAAGTCCAAATAATATTTTAAAGAATCATGA
The DNA here is from genome assembly GCA_007258455.2 of Sequoia sempervirens. Taxonomy (NCBI): domain Eukaryota; kingdom Viridiplantae; phylum Streptophyta; class Pinopsida; order Cupressales; family Cupressaceae; genus Sequoia; species Sequoia sempervirens. Next base: position 102,832,157 of record VDFB02000007.1, on the reverse strand, counting down.
AGAACGAAAGCAAAAATACAGCAGAAATAGGAAAAAAGGGTTTCAATTCTTAGATCTTGAAAGGTCACCTGATAAATCTCCACCTCTGTTTGGAGGAGGACTCTCCACTGGTAATCTCGCTCTGGAGAAGTTAGGTTCACCTCCATTGTATTTAAGGACCGGAGTAGCATTAATTTTGCAGATCTTGGTATATTCGCCGATCTATTTCCTGGAAATACCAAATATAAAACAAGTCGCTTTCTAATCTACCTCATTTTCACACGACCTTTGTGGATTTGCAGTAGTTTTTCCCTAGACACAAAATCAGAAAGAAAATACGTAACGATTTCGGAAGAAGCATATCCTTTATCTCGGTCAAGACATCCAAAAGAATTTAATTGTTTACACAGTATTTTCTATGGATAACTTTGTCCGTCTCGCTTTGTTTTATTATAATCCTCATAGCACCAAAAAAAAATATTTCAATTGTTTCGACCGGTCTAAACGTAAGCGTGTGGGACGCATCTTTGAGTTAGGCGTAGAAGAAGAGTTAATAGGCCTATCAGACATTATTATTTTGCTAAAAAGAACGGGCGAGAAAGAAAGAAATTGTAAACAAACACTCTGATTTTCATCACCATATCTCTATGAAACCTAAAAAAATTAACGAGAAAGCATCGAAAGGTACAACAAAACTTGTGAACGTATCTTGCAAGCTTTCTAGATATTAAATTAATATGGTCAAAAAAATGGCATACAAATATATACATTAATAAATTTGTAATAGACAAATTATCAAAAGATTCGATATTATGCTAAGTATATTCTTTTTCTTCTATATTTTTAAATTTAATTTTGTTCTTTCACATAAAAAATTATGTATTGAAAGAAAATGGTTACGAATCATTTCACACAACATAATCAACCAAGAAAGTGTACAATAATATTTATTATTAATTTTTAGAAGATTTAGTCACAAAACATTTGTAGTTCATTTGCATCTTTTCCTTTTTTATAAATGTCAAGCACTAATATCAATAGATTTCAACATTTAGCACATTCTACCAATTATATCCACCAAACTATCAAGAATTATAAAACAATACATTTTAATAATTTATAGCATTTTTTGTATAGATTCAATAAAAATATTATAGATTGTAATAAATTAGATGAAATAAAAATATTATAGCAATAGTGTGAAACAAAAATAGCATAATAGAGTTAACTCCCACTAAAGAAAACACAAATACTTAAGCGACAAAATAATCTGGGAAGTCTCTTGGATTTGATGGTATACCTATTGAGTTCTATAAGAAGAATATTGATTAGGTTGTTGATGAAGCTTTTGATGAAAGAATGCTTAGGCATAGTATAAACTTAGGGATAATTAAGTTATTGCTTAAGGAGGGGGAGGCGGGAGGGTAAGACCTTGATAAAAAAATTGGAGGCCAATTACTTTGTTGAACTCATCATACAAAATTCTCACCAAGCTTCTTGCTTAAAGGTTAATAGATATCCTAGTGAAAATTATTTCAATCAATCAAACGTGATTTATAAAGGGCAAGCATATTTTAGAAAACTAAATTACCAACTAGGAAGTATTAATTAGGCTAAGCATTCTAAGAAATGGTTGGTATGGTGTTATTTGTTAGAAAATTGAAATAGATTGAATAAGTTCCCAAAGAAATTTTTAAGTAAAAATAAAAGATACATAAATTGGAAAAACATAAAGAATACAAACTATGACTCTGAGAGATTACGCAATGCAAATATGAAAAAATTGCATTAAAAGCTTCAAAGTTGAAAACATCAATGAAAATACAAGCTAGGTAGTGAGTTTACATAGATTTAAGGAGAGGATGAAGGTGGAAAATCCAATCAATAGGAATCAGCCACAAAAAGTGGAGGATATCACCAAAAGTGGAAAGTGTTCCACCCTTTAAAGAAGGTAACACTAGATAACTTATCTCATAGTTATTAAATAATAAACTCACTTTATTATCCTAAAAATTCTTAATAAAAGTGTAGGAAAAACCTAAGACTAAGGGAAAATAAATTAACCCACTAGGAAATCAAAACCTACATCGACACCCCCCCTTAAGCACAACTTAGGAGAATGTAAAAGATGATTTGTGGCCATGCTAGGTACCATATAAATATCAAATTTCCACCAAAGAAGAATAAGCCCCACATAAATAGAGAGAGAACAACCCCGAAGAATAGAGAGAGGAGAAGAAGAGGACTAAGTAGCTCCCCTAGAGAAATCTAATGGTAGATGCTTGAAACTTGATGGAGAAGATGGTCCATGATCATAAAAAAATGTTCCTCCCATTAGGAAGAAACAAACCAAAGGTGAATGGAAGCTATCTCCAAAAAGTAACACTAAAAAAATATTTCAATTGTTTCAACTAGTCTAAACGTAAGCATGTTGGATGCATATTTAAATTATGCATAGAAAACAAGTTAATATCACACAAATTATTATTATGGTTAAAGATTAAAAGAGAGAAAGAAATAATTGTAAACAAACACTCTAATTTGCATCATCATATCTTTAATAAATAAAAAATATTTAATGAGAAAGCATCTAAAGAGACAACAAAAATTGCAAATGTACATTGAAAGCATTCTAGATCATAAATTTATATAGTTAAAACTAGATCGCAACTATATATATTAATAAACTTGTAATAGACAAATTATCAATAATAATATTACAAAGATTCAATTTTGTGCTAAGTATATTCTTTTTCTTTTCTTTTTTGAAATTTAATTTTCTTCTTTCTTATGGAAAATTACGTTTTGGAAAATAGGTTACAAACATTATCGACCAAGAAAATTTATAATATGTTTATTATTATTTATTACAATATTCTAGTTATAAAACATTTTCAATCCATTTGCATCTCTTCTTTTGTATAAATGTCATACTTAAGTAAAGTCAACCACTAATATCAATAATTTTCAATTTTTACCATATTATACCAATTATATCCACCATCTATCAAGAATTTAGAAAAAAATACATTTTAATAATTTATAGAATTTTCTATATAGATTCAATTTATGATTTTTTAATAAAAATTTAATTAAGGTATTTTTATATTTGGAAACAAAATGAAGCTACTAAAAAATTATCATAATATATTAGTGTACAGTAGAAAAATGGATCTTTGGACATTTTCATGGTCATTTAGGTCTTTTCCTTGTGATGCTTGGCCTATTTTGCTTAGATTTAATGTTGTAATGTGACTTATACATTCACATTAGGCCTTGAATATTCAAATTATTAAGATTTTATAATGTCTTTTAAAGGTTTTGTGGAGTATTGTAACACATTTCTACATTTTTCTAGACTTTTCTTATTATAATTCATCTAAATATTCCTTTTTTATCCCTTACCTTGTCTTATTTTAAAGTGTTGTAAAGTCTTGTAACAAAATTCCATGCTTTTTCTAGACATGTCACCACCAAATACACCTTTCTTATGCTTTATTTGGCCCCTTTATACACTTACAGGACTTAATTAAGTGTGAATTTGAATATAAACCAAGTAAATATCATTAAATGTAACTTAATCCCTGACACCCACTTGCATTCCTTAAGTCAGATCTATTCACCATGGGTGGTGAATGACTTGCTCTTGGCACAAAATTCAAAATAAATTAAAATTTCTTTCAGGATTTTATTCATTAAGACCTTAGGTCAGCCTGTGATGTTGTATTTTTGGGAAATTAGGGAATAAGTGTGTATAAATATATGTTTTTCCCTCATTTTACCATCTCATCAACTCATTCAAACATTCACTCATCAAAAGCATCATAGCATTCAAGAATTTTTCCATCATTTAATCAAGCAATTATCAAGCATCTTGGAGTAGCCATTAGCATATCTTCAAACTTCAACAATAAGGGTTTGGTGAGTTCATGACACTTGCATGTTATTTGTTCATCATTCCTTTATTATTCCATTTCATTTCATAGGGTTTGATTACCAAAGTGGGGTTTGACCAAGGAAAACCCTTATACTCTAACCTTTAACCATTTTTCTCATCTTTGCATGTGTGTTTTTAGGTCTTGTAGGTAGATTTGTCAAAAAGATAGGTGATGGGTCTCAAAAATGCAGGTTACAAATCCTAAGAGGATGCCAAGATCTATGATCGGACTTGCAACATTCTTGAATTAATCAATGGAGTTAACCTATATGGTTGATGAATCCTTGCACTTTAGGCTCTACTAGACCTAGGCAGGTGGATCTTGATAGCTGAAGCAGATAAAGAATTATGTGATTTAATTGGATTTAAGGATCTATGCACAGTGACATAAGTTCTAGAATAGATGAAATCTTACTAACTACTCCTACTGAAATTTAAAATCTGAATGTATGGATACGATTTTATAAAATTATAAAATGGAATTGGTATGACCAATGCATACTTCTATTGGACTAATGGAGTCAAGAGGTGAATGATATGTGCCTTACTTACTGGCTATAGTTCTAATTTTTTGGCACTTCTGATTGTTTATACCTTGTATAAACATACAAGAATGTGGTTGATAGACTCTACTTATTGATCCAATTGATCCTATCAAGTTACTATGATTTATTAAAAAGAATTTAATCCTTCCTTGAAGGAACCAATTAAATGAATCACACAATGATAGTAAATATGTATTAACAAATGGAGTGTATCCTCGATTTGAATAACAAGACAACATCAATGTGGAGATAGCTTGACAATCTTATCAACTACCTAACTCTTCTTATTGATCCAAATGTTACCTACAAGTTACTGTAATCAATCAAAAGGATTTTAATTCTTTAATAGAAACCAATTAACTTGATTACATGAAAACAACAAAGGTGTCTTGATGAAACTGAAATATCAACTTGGATACATAGGTTCAAATAATAGAGAAATAACAATGTAGAGACAACCAAATAATTGTTCAACTCAAAAAACAATAGACACCAGATTTTAGCCGCCAGATTAAAACTTCTTCTCCATTTACATTATTTCAAATGATTTTGCAATACACATCATAATGTTTTGTTTCAACAACTAATTAACCTATCCAACTACTGATGATTTCCTAACCTACTGCTTATATTTTATGATTTTATTTCATGTTACATATATACATTGTATTTTTAGGGTTATGACCCTTTGCACACCTATCCGCTACAGCTCTTCATTTAATTTTAATTAATTTCCTTCGGCAAATTAAAATATTTTAATCTTCATTACTGTATCTCCATGAAAATAATTTTATTGCTTATCAAGTCTTTGCTAGCAATCTTCACTCTTCACCCATTAAAAATAATCACCCAGTTTATAACTCCTTGGGTGAAAATATTTTTCATTCTCGTGAAAGAAAAATAAAGTATTTAGAAATACAAATTAATTTTAATTTTCTTGCTAACAATTTTTATTTCCACCCAATTAATGCTCTCTAGATAAAAATAATCATCCATTAAATGATTTAATGTATTCCTTTTAACCTCCTTGGTAAAAATATTTCATATTTCGATGAAAATATTTTATTTTATGAAGAAAAAGGTCTATCCCTCCATCTTCACCTTTATTCAATAAATCTTCACTTTATTACTCCCGTAATTTCATATTTGAATCTCTTCTTTTTTTATCAACAACAATTATTTTAATATTTTTATCAGCCTTTAATCCTTCGTTGTGACTTTCCCTATCGCGGTGACTTATATCTTCTCTCCCAATAGTAATGTGTCTCCTCGATGAAGTAATCATTGTTTGTGCTATCGCTGAGACTCTCCCCAAAAACCACATCGGTGTAACCTTCATAATCAGAAAGACCCGAGGAATTTGCTCTGATAGTACATGTCATTCTGATGCATATTTTAGGATTTTTGCTCTAGTGTGTTGGTTTTAGGGTTTTTCCTTGATGTTTTGTAGGACACGAGAGAACTATCCATGGCGCTGTATACTCTTCTTTGCCCACTAAGGATTCAGATATCAGTCTGGATGCTCATCATGTTGTAATTAACTAAGGCAGACTTGTACCTTTTAAGATTTGCTTGGGAGGACCTCTCATAGCGCGGCATGTGGACTCAGATCTACAATCACTTTGAATGAACTCGAAGTCCACAATAAGAATCACATCCCCAAATGACTCGTGTGAAGATGCCTTCAACAAATGTATAATCACGATTGGTTTTCTTCAGCTGACTCTCCATTTGAATATCTATTTTAGGCATTTCTCTGTGTTGTAATTTTTATCATGTTTACAATTTGTGGATCTGATCAATGTTTTTAGTTCACAAACTCCCACCGTGATGATCTCATAAGGATTTTTCTTGCGCCTGTTTCCTCCTTCACTTGTGAATGTCATGGTTGGTGAGGGACCTATAGAATGCCCATGACGACAAGAACACTCAACACCCAATCCTCCAGTGTTGTGTTACAGAATACTCACATTTTAGAATTGTGCTTTTACTCCTAGAATCCCTTTCTCAGCGAAGAGAAACTTAAAAATTTCACCTGCTAGAGACTTTGATTTTGACGAAATAGTTATGATAAGTAATCCTATTGCCCAATATCATTATCACCATAAGAGAATTGAGTGTGACACTTCATTGAATTTCAATGATACATGTTCTTTATATGCCTTACATTAAGAAAGGGAGATGCTGCATAAATCACCACAATCTTGAATCTGATCTTGGACATAGCCTTGACCTCCTTTTCATTCCTTCATTCCTTCTACTCCTGGATTTTTTTGTGGGATTGGAAACTTGTGGTGAGAGCACTACAAGTGCAGCAAAATGAATCTTCCCACACTCTTTTTTATAATTGAAGCCCATTATTTCCTTGCTTTATACATTATGTAGGTTTATCTAAGTACCTCAAATAGAATAATTCATATAGCTTCCACTTGGATGATGTTTCTTCTCTAAGAAGATAGGTGATGTAACTAAATAAATGAACCTCTTCTCTTAATCATGTTCTCCAAAAGATCTTATCTGAAAAAGATCTTGTTATTCATCCTCCATTTTTCTTGAAATTTATGGAAGCTTTAAATACTGAACCCACAGAGATATTCCAATAAGTTGACCACATAAGTTAACTTAGATTGATATTTGTTTTTAATGTAATCTAGACAAATGAAGAGGAAAATCTTCATTTTTATGTGGAAACAAATATCTTTCCAATGCCTTCAAATTGTGTCGGAAGCCACCATGTTTCATGCTCACTTCCTCCTCCAATCAATTTATGCACTTTTATAGGTTCTCTTTGTTTCTCGAGACCTCTTGTTCCATGTAGCACTTCACACTTTTGCCTCTAATGGATCTATAATGCCCTTAATCATAATCTGATTTTCAAATGCTTTATTATGAGTGTGAAATTCCTTTGGATCATTACCACGCACAATGATATCATGTCCTAATTTTTCTCTAAATGGAGGAATGGGTTCAATTCATTAATGCCAATAGTACTGCTATTTCTTGAAGATTGTGCATTATAACCAAAATAGGTCAAGTGGCCTCTAAAATCATCGTGGAAAACTGATCAAACTCTTTCCCAGGATCATGAAAGTGCATCAATATGTTGAGTTATGCTAAGGGAGTATAGCTATAAGACAGATGGGCATAAAGTTATCTAGATTGAAAACTATCAATGCTTAAAGTTGTACCTTTAGAATTTTCTAAAAATTGCACTTGTCAAACTCAACTGAAACCCACCAATTTTCCCTTTTGAAAAAATATCAAACCTTCTCCAGGGAAGTTTTAACTTTGATGATTAGCTCATTTAGGCATGGTGAACATATGTGAAAGAGGGTTTTTCACCAAGCATCTTCATTCATGAAATAACAAACATCAAAGTTGACCGTTTTGCAGCTATTTTGGAAATGGTAGTCTTCAAACTAAGTGAAATCCATTTGGATTTTATTTTGAAAAAATATCAAATGATATCTTGAAGCTCTGAAAATTGACATGGATGCACATTGAGATGGGGAGAATCAAGAGCACCAATTGGTTTTTCATGAAACCATTTCAGTTGCTTAATATTGTTCTCCAAAGTTCACCTAGTTGGTCGATTTTACTATGTAGACAACAAACCTTCGTAGAACCCTTCAACTTGGCCTTTTGAAATCTTGTCAAAAATTATCATAGGAAGGTGAAATCTGGCTTTCACATTCCCACATGTCAGATAAACATGTTTATAAGGTGATTTTACATGGAACTGAATTGGATTCATTTTGTGAATTTTCAAAGTGGATCATTTGAGTAGATTTTTCATTTGTACTTCGGAGTGCTAAAATCAATTTTCCATCATGGGAACCTAAAATTTTGAAAAAAATTGCATGAAATTTTAGGCTCCAAAAATAGGTATTGAAAAGTGGTCAACAAGTCATCAAAGCTATTCAAGTCAACTAAGACCTATTTCAAGCTCGGAGACATCATTCAGTCCATTTTCTATAGATTTGGATTTGTCAACTCGACAAGTAGACAAGTATAGATCTAGACCCACATAGTTGACTTTGGAATTTGCATATTTCTGTAGGTGGAATAATTCTCCATCATTCGAAAATGAGTCCCACTTCTAGGCTAGATAGAAAAAAATTTGAGGTTTTTAGTTCCCGACATCCTTAAACCTGTTTTAGCAAAATTTACCAAAAGCGGGACTAATTCGCCATCTGTGGAAAATGAGTCCTAGTGGTCATCAATAGTGATTTTTGAAACATTCCAAAACCTTCCAGCATCAACATTCTACATCAAGGTGCACTCCATTCAGTTTCATTAAGTTTTGTTTCTATTTGTTTATGTTTCTAGTTCATTTATGTATATCACACTATGTTTTCAAACACTTCATATTTCTTAGGTTTTGCATAAATAATCAATCCATTTTATCAATTTGTTGCATTTAGATCATTGCATTTAGGTATATTTTCTTTGTACTTGCATTAATTTGAGAGAAACCACCTATATTTTGTGTGGGGTCTATCTCTCTCATTTGCGTGAACAAATCTAATAGAGCAAGAGAGTCATAGCACCTTATACCGAAAAATCGATGGTTCATTTTGGTGAACTTGCATATTGAACATTATATTTTTGGTTCACATCTGCATTTACATCCTAGGACTCATTACATTAGCTTTTGCATTGATTTGCATCCTAGGGTTTACAAAATTGCATTAGTGAATATCTCATATAGATTTCATTTTTGCACTTCAAAATACTAAAAATACTAAAATTCTTCATTTTCATCCTAGTTTTGCATTAGAAAGCATCAAAATCATTTTTATTTTTTTGAAAAACCACAAAAAAATTCACCCCTGGATTCATTTGCCACCCTGGATGAATCAGTTTAGTTGTACTTTCTACATTAATTTTTGTCATTTTCACAGTTTTTTCTACATTTTTGTTTTTTGTTACTGCATTCATGTTTCAGTTTATAGAATTTATGTTATTTTCATTTTATTATTCCTAGTTTTCATTGCATTTTCATCCACCCTGCCTTTTGTGGTATTTTTATGAGTGTTTGGTGCCCTATTGATAACACTTTCATGGGAAGTTCCCGACTCATGGCTTCCCATGATAGCACATTCATTGTGGACCTTGTGTTATCCAAAGCTCCTACTCCTAGTATTGAAAATGGTCCACTAGGCATGGATACTACCACTAGTACAACTTTTCCTTCCCATACAATGCAAGTTGATACATCGAATGATCACATTATGCAAGACACAGTCATTAACATTCATGAGGATTTAGCATATTTGCAACAAAGCTTGTGTCTTGAAAAAATTTCAACCACTATGATTCTTTTTTATAAACAACATCCATTGAATGCTCAAAAGTGGCGAGGGCTTAGATGTTATGAAACAAATTGTTGAGATATATCAAAAACATGCTTCTTCCACCTCTAGCACATCTCCACTAGAAAACATTGTGGTTAGCCAAGGAGGACCTCATATTCCTCTCCTTCAACCATAGCATCTATACCCACCTATATTGCTCCTCAAGTTACAAGAGCCATGCAACAGGTTAATCATGTGACTCCTTTCGCTATTCCAACTAGCATTCCTAGTTCTTTTGTGGCATCGAATGTTCCATCTTCCACTACATTCACCCCTATTAGTGTCCCCTTCACTTATCCTAACACTACATACACTCCATCACCACTCTCTCTTCCACCCCATACCACTTATACTGATCCCTCCATCACGCAACTCTTTCACACTATTTCTTCCATGCAGCAACAAATATCTACCATAAACCAAAGCCAAATGCACCACCCACCTATTATGTTTGTAGCAGTCCATTATCTTTGGAAATATTAAGAACACTGATGCCACAAGGAATTGAGATGCCTAGGTTTGAGAAGTATGAAGGAAAAGGAGACCCTACTAATCATGTCAATTCCTATACTACCATATGCAATGATTTTTTCCTTGATGATAAAAATGTTAGCTAAACTATTTCCTAGGACTTTAAATGATACTTCCTTGTAGTGGTTTTCCTCTTTACCCAATCATTCAATTCATTCATTTAATGAAATTTTTGATGCCTTTATAAGTCATTTCCAAATCCATATGACTCCCAAAAAGATAATGGTTGATATAATGAGGTGTAAGCAAAGTGTGGATGAAAAAGTAACTGATTTTATTTCATGATATTAGTCATTGTACACTCAAATAGATGTCAAGGTTCCTGATTCACATCTCCAAAAGATGTTTATTGAAAACTTGCAAACTCACATTTGGGATAAATTGACCATGATGAAATTTCCTTCTTTTATGCATTTATGCACAACCCTTTGTGACTATCACAACTTAGTTACTAGTCGAGATGCAAAATCAACTTCTAGCTGAGCAAACAAGTCTGAACAAAGAAGCCAAACCAACTCACAAAACTTTAGAAAGACACCATACCTTTTACTTATGGAGACCCAAAGAGATAGTTTAACCCTTTACCTGATACTCTCCGTAACACAATGAATCAACTACTACAACAACAAATGATCACTTTTCCTATAATCAAACCACTTGATCATACCAAACCTTTACCCCCCACTATTAAACCTAATACATTTTATCATTTTCGTCACCAAAATGGACATGACACATAATAATGAAATTGTCTCAAACACCTCATGCAAGACCTCATTGATTATGATCATCTATCTATTGTGGGTGCTAATGAATAGGGTAATAAGTTTGTCACCCCTCCCAATTAGAATTTGTAAATTTTTACCAAACCAATGCTTAAACATAATGTTTCATTTGTCAAAGCCAGTGAACCTTCCAACACTGATGTAATGAATGTCGATGAACAAGATGATCTTACTCCAAATGTTACCCATGTTAATCCTGATGGCACTTTCAAATATTGCAAAATTCTAGTGTGCTCATTTTAAAACCCTAAGAAATTTAGCCTAAAAATATTTTGTAGGTCTCTTATATGAGGATTAGGGTTTTGTCCATGTTTAATTGTTTGGTGTTCTATTATGTCGTTTACTGGTATTGTCTATTTTTGGTCACAAAGAATCTTCTCATGCATGTAAAATATCATCATGTGACTTACCTTTCTCATGTCTAGGTTTGAATCACCTAATTTATACATCCATTGTATTGCATGATTCATAGGTATTCAACCTATTATTCTCATGTCATCCTAGAGAAGTCCTCTCTTTTAGAACAACTAATGAGCACATGCATAAAATTTCTCACTTATGTCCCGATGGCCTTCATATATGTATCACTCATCACTAATTTATTAATGGATCACACTTTGTAATAGCGATGAGTGATGCGATCGCTAGATCACTGTCAAGTTTTGAATGAAAAATCTCACATCAATGATATGCAATAGACCTTACAATGGTTGTAAAATCTTTTCATCGCTAATTGCTTGCAAAATATATGAGAATTAGTGATGAAAAAATGCCACATGTTATAACTTCATCACTCATCACTAATTTATTTTAGAAGTAAAGTTCTAAATTGGCAATAAGTGATGGAGGAATTTTTAAGTATTTTATCTCTCGCTAATGTGATATGATCATACGAACGATATTTTTGATGTTTGTTCTATGCAGATTGTACATGTCCAAAACTGGTACTCACACAACATCTCTCGTCGTGGATAGAGTCTTAAGAGGAGAGTGTGAATTAGTGATGTGCGATGAAAGGATAAATGTGACCAGAGGTCAGGCCATAGAACCAAAAGCTAGAGATCATCGCTAGGATGTTTACATCGTTGATGGAGTTAGGTGAAGATAAAGTAGATCGGTGACAAATGATGAACATAAATGAAAAAGAAAACGTGGCATGATCTTGGGGATTTCACATATGATCAGAAAGGAAATTAGTGGGGAAACTGGAGAACCATTGATAAAGTCTTATAATAGGATGATCTGATGAACTAAAAATCATTGCATAAATAGTTTCATTGCTAAAGTATACCCTAAATCTTGGGAAGAATCATCCATGAAGCGTATAAAGAAATTTTCTCTCCAATAAATTGGTCCTATCTACTTTGTCAATGTTAATGAGAAGCATGAATTAGGTTGGTGATACATGCTAATTGTCAGATCAACTATGATTAATCAAAGTTAGAGGGGAATGTGGCAACATTTGAAATAGCCTCATTGTTTTCAAGGGGCAAGTTGATAATGGTAAAAAAAATGCTCATGGCCACCTTAGATGAAGTTTTAATTGCTCTAAGATGAACAGTCTAGATGCAGAGCCAAGCTGATAAGTTACCAATTCACTCACGTAGGAATTTTTAATCATTAATTCTACATGCTCGAATTTTCTATTTAAATGCAGGTTGATCCTTGTTTATTCACACTATCTTTTCAGTCTATAGAAGAAGTAAGGTGTGTATAACAGAGGTGGTTGAGGTTTCCTAAGCAGAGTTTCATTTTCTTCATCTTGAGAATTGGTATGAGATTAGGTTCTCTAGTCTATTTGTGATTTTTTTTGCTTGAGTTGTCTGTAATTGTTGGGATTGGGTTGCTTCTTTTGTGGGTCTTAAGTCTAGAGCCTTTTTAATTATCTCTTTCCTAACTCTAGAGAAACTGGGAAAAGTTGGTGCATCATTTCCACTTGTTAGGAGGTCTAGCCGGCTAAGTATGTTTGAATGTCGTGAAGACACACCTGAGCATGAAGCCATGGCTTCTCCTAAGATTTCAAAGGGTAAAAGGAGGGCTAGGGGCCATAAGAAGAAGTCAATTATGCAGAGTACATATTGTTTAAGGAATAGGACCCTTCCTAGTGAAGTGGTCAAATGCAAATGCAAGGAATTGGCACTACCAGAGAAAAAGGCTAGGAAGAAGGAAAAGAGCCACAAAGTCCTCTTGGGTAAGCATAACTCTCATATTGTCCTTTTAGACTCACCTTCGAATGTTGAAGTTGATATTGACTCAGACTATGGAGTGTACCTATAGTCCCTGGTGCCATATGGGAGCTCTGATGATGACATACTAGTGATACTGCCAATTGCATTGAGGACAAGGAACAGTTAGACATTTTTGGATGCCGAAAAATCTGAATAGGGTCACTTCCTATTTTAGTTTTTGGTGAGACCATGGTTATTGCATAGGAGGTATCTATTATTGTATGTTTGGTATGTGTCTTTTATTTTTTTATGTTGATGTGATGGTCTTCCAGATGATATGAACCTAATTTTTTTGTTCCAAACAATGAATGTTGTGACAATGATGGCTAATATCCTACACATGTTTTTTGCCTCCCCTGTTCTGAAATGATTATGTATGAAATCGCCTACGGAGTCCTTTGAGGAGTTAGTTAGAATTAGGTTTTTTGAAATGAACTCAAATGAAATTAAAATTGTAATTTAGATGGGAGCTTGTTTCTCCCCTATTTATATAAAGGGGATTTCATGGCTAAAAAAAAGAGAGTTCAGAATTTTGAGTCTAGACATGGTCACAGTAGATACTAAGCTCAAATAGAAGAATAGAATGTAAATAGATACTATAATGGATATATCAGAAGCAAGTCTAAGATGAAGGTTATACTTTGTATGAATCTTAAATATGTTCTACAAACAAATACCATAAATTGAAGAAGAGTTTTAGTTTTAGAATATTGTTCTCCTATGTATTTTCTTTCACTGTTATGAATGCAAATTGTTAATGAAAACTTCATTTGTCTTTTGTCATTTGCACAGAATGTATGAATTTTTTTTATGGTTTAGTTCAAAGAATTGATTAAATGCTAAAATGAGCTCATTATTTTGTGAGAAAAGAATATAGGATTTAGTAAGTAAGTAATATTTTATATACACAGTGAATTAGTTGTAACAAAGTGACACTCTAATGGTCCACTAATTTATGAGTTTCAATCAAAATTGTATTACTGATTGATTGCTAGTCATAAATTTTTTTCTACCTTAGATAAAGCAATGATCATCTTGTTAGTTTATCTTATGGTCAGTTGAGCCAGTATTGAATTGGGCCTAAGGTTCAAGATGAAGAATGATTCAAAATACTTCAACTTATAATGTCCCAACTCTATGTATGAAGGAAAACTTCTTGAAAATAAGTGACACTTCCATCTTAGGTTTGCCAAGCTTTTGATAAGGTGATTTTCATGGAATAGTGAATCTGTGTGAAAAAATACTCTTGACTGAGTGTGAAATATTATGAGTATATATGGGGTTACCCTCCCCAGGCCTCACAGAGCCTGAAGAGAAGAAGTAAAGTAATAATTACTCTACTTAAGTGTTGCTAATCCTCAACCTAGTTGATAATTGGGTCGTGGCAAGCCCATAGGTTAGGACTAAGATTAAATTTGGTTATAAAAAGATAACCAACATAAATGGTGACTCCACTAGGGACACCTTTGTATCATTGATAAAAAAAATGTTGAAGGCCATTTAAAAAGAGTCAAAGCAAAATGAACATCTGGTTCAAATATTGAAAGAGGTTCTAAATATGCAAATGGATTTGTTATAGCCCTAAAGTGACTCTAATGGAACAACTCAGATAAATATATCCTTTCTTACAAGGGTTTCCTCTTGTTGAAGAGGTGGCGACTCTGCTCTACAATTTCTACACATGAAGGGTTATTGTTTGTTATTGTCAAAATCTCTATTCAAAGTTGCAGTAACTAGAGGTGTGAAGGTACATAGTTCTCTGCCTACTTTTGCTTGTTGAACCTGTCATATTGAATGCTATTGTAAGTTCCATTCAAAGTGTTTGTTATAATATTCCCAAATTTTCTAATATGGATGGTTAGGATGAAGTAGTATATCTGAAGGATTACTATCTATTTGCAGTTATTATTCATATTGTCATGGTTATCACTATGCATAATTAGTTAAACCCTAATTTGCATACATCTTTGGATTGCCAAAGAGAAATAACCATGCTTGATTATAACCTTGGATGCATATTGTCAAAAGGCTTCATAAGTGTGATAACCCTCAAACAGTTGAAACCCCAAAACACATGAACTTAAGTGTGAATAGGCCTAGGATAAGGCCAGAATTGAAATTTGTATTCAAAGGGGAGTTAAAGAGTTGAACAGAAGGCACCTAATGGCTATACAAGCCTAGTTAAGAGATGATCATACTAGATATGTTAGCCAAATTTTTGCACCTTTTGTCAATTCCTTTGATTCATTATATGACCAAATAGACTTGTCATGGATTGATTATAAGGTTAAAAGTATGCCATCTCAAGTCTGTAAGCAAATGCCTAGGTTTAATGGATGTAATATATGTGAAGGAGATACACATATCCAGAGTTTCTATAATTTCATGGTGAAACATTCATTTAGAGATCAAGATATGTGGATGATATTTTTTGTTAGATCCCTTGAAGCTAAAGCTAAGGATTGGTACTTAGGTTTTCCTGAGAAGTTTTTTCCTTGCTGGGATAAACTAGTGGATGCCTATAGAGAAGAATTTTCAAAAGAACATTCTGATCTTTTCACAAAGTTAAAGCAGCTCAAGAAACAAGATGAAGAGTCAAGTGTTGCTTTTAGTCACAAATTTTCTATTGTTCTTGCACTAATCCTTGAAAGTTTCAGACCTAGTACACTAGATTACATTCATATGTATTTTGAAGCTTTTGAGGAAGGATCTAGTGCACTGATTAAAGACTTTGAAATTTTGAATATGCAAATGGATTACACATGCTTAGAAAATATGGAAAAAATAAGGTATGAATATATTCAAAGTTTATTGTCTTCAATTGTGGGTAAGCATGTTGATGAAACCAGTAGTTGAATAGATGCAAATGATCAAATGTCTTCAGTTTTAAATACAGACAAGTGCATCCTTGAAAAGGAAGAGGTTAAGAGTGTTACCATGTTAACCACTGATGCTCCTAGTATTGAAAATGTTTCTCTTTATTTTCAAGAAGATATAAATGGTCAAATAAATGATGAAACCCATTCTATGAAGTTTCTAAATTTTGATAGTGGTAAGGTCTTGGTATGTCGTGAGTTACAACCTAGTAAGGCATTTTTTTCTAGTGGAGGACAAGAGGAAGAAATGGTTGACATAATGGATCGGGATTGTGGTTTATTAAGTAGTGAACATATTTCAATTTTTCTAACCATTGAATATTAGAAGTATGGACATATGAGTAACCCTTAGATATTGTGTAATGCTCATATTGATTTTGACAGTGATAATGATCTTTATTATAAAATATATGAAAGATGGGTATTTGATATTCCTTCCAGTTATGGATAGGCTAGTCACCATGGTGATAATTTGGGTAATGAAAAATAACCCTTTGATTTTGATGATGCATTGTATGATGAACATGAAAATATGTAACGTGATGCAAATTCAAAAACTTATGTTGATGAGTTAAGAACAACAAATAACCATGAAGTTTGTGTAACTGGTAAGCAAGACTTGGAAATTCTTAATGTAGATTTGGATAAATATTTGTTTCCTAATTTAGATGAGCCTAGTTATGAGTTTTTTCATGTGGATATAGAGGATGATTTAAAAGATAAATCAGATTATCTTTTGGAACTTGAATTATTCACTTTTGAACAAGCTATGAATGTTGAAAATGTTGACATGTTGTGTTCAGAAGATACCAAAGTGACCAAGAATAAGGATAGGTTAGAGATTATTGATGATTCTCTGCACCAAACTAATAAAATTTGACTCAAAATCCAACAAAAATTCGTCAGAATTTTAACGACTGGGTCAAAATTTTGATGTTTCAAATGTCATCAAAAAATCGACGAAAAAATACCGATGAAAGGGCGTCAAAATTCCAATGAACTTTTATCAGATTTTGAGTCAAAATGTATCAGTCCCAACATGTCGAGGCACAAAAAAATTGTGTGCCAATATATGAGTGTATATCTTTACATACACTCATAGGTAGTTTGCATGATGTGCATAATCTTTTGATTAGTTCCTATGAATATTTCACCTTTGGCATGCAAACTACTAATTAGATTGAGCTTGATAGTACCAGCCATTTGAAAAATATGAGTGCCATTTTTTCAGCTCATGCAAAGCATTGAAGAATGTAGTTTTCAGCTTGACAATGATTTACAAAATAAACATCATGAGTCATTACCACATAATAATCAGTACTCTAAGGGTATGCCTAATTTGCAGATGCATAGTAATTATAAATTTGTTGATAACATTGTATATGATGGGTTGTTGGTAAATGCCAACATATTGAATCAGGAGTATGGCAGTGATGTTTTCATATTGGTATTAGTGAAATGTGATGAGAACTTTGTCTATGACAGAGGTAAGAGAAGGCCTATAGTTTTTGGTGGCCTTGGGCCATTAAATATGGTTTGACTTGTCAAACCAAAGCAATTGGGAGTAGAGGTGATTCTTGACTTTGTTTCCCAATGGATAAGGCACTTGGTCAAATCTCCCAGAGGATCTGAATTCTCGCTCTATTCACTGAGGAACATACGTCCCCAGAAAGAGCCACTGATGGCACTTTCAAATTTTGCAAAATTATAGTGTGCTTATGTTAAAAAACTAAGAAATTTAACCTAAAAATCTTTTGTAGGGTTCTTATATGAGGATTAGGGTTTTTTTCTTGTTTAATTGATTGGTGTTCTATTTTGTCATTTACTGGTATTGCCTTTTGTTGGTCACAAAGAATCTTCTCATGCACGTAAAATATCATCATGTGACTAGTTCCTTTCTCGTGTCTAGGTTTGAATCACCTAATTTCTACATCCATTGTATCGCATGATTCATAAGTCTTCAACCTATTATTCTCATGTCATCCTAGAGAATTCCCCTCTTTTAGAACAACTAATGAACACATGCATAAAAGTTACCACTTACGTCCCGATGGCCTTCATATTTGTATCACTCATCGCTGATTTATTCATGGATTCACACTTTGTAATAGTGATTAGTGATGTGATCGCTAGATCGTTGATATGTTTTGAATGAAAAATCTCACATTAGTGATACACGATAGACCTTACAACAGTTGTAAAATATTTTCATTGCTAATTTATTGCAAAATATATGAGGAGAATTAGCAATGAACAAATGCCACATGTTATAACTTCATCACTCATCTTTGATTTATTTTAGAACTTAAGTTCTAAATTGGCGATAAGCGATGGAGGACTTTTTTAAGGATTTTATCTCCCACTAATGTGATATGATCATACGAGGGATATTGTCCAAAACTAGTACTGGCACCACATCTCCCATTGCAGATAGAGTCTTAAGAGTAGAGTGTGAATTAGCAATGCATGATGAAAGGATAAATGTGACCAAAGGTCAGGCCATAGAACCATAAGCTAGAGATCATCGCTGGGACGTTTACATTGCTGATGGAGTCGCATGAAGATAAAGTAGATCGATGACAAGAAATGAACATAAATGAAAAGGCAACATGGCATGATCTTGGGGATTTCACATAAGATCAAAAAGGAAATTAGCGAGGAAACTGGAGAACTGTTGATAAAGTCTTATAGTAGGATGATCTTATGAACTAAGAATCATCGCATGAATAGCTTCATTGATAAATGATACCCTAAATCTTGGGGAGAATCAACGATGAAGCATATAAAGAAATTTTATCTCCAATAAATTGGTCCTATTTATTGAACCCCAATATTAATGAGCAGCATGAATTAGGTTGGTGATACATGCTAATTGTCATATCATCGATGATTAATCAAAGTTAGAGGTGAATGTGTTAACATTTGAAATAGCCTTGCTATTTTCAAGGGGCAAGTTGATAATGGTTGAAAAACAATGCTCATGGCCACCTTAGATGAATTTTTAATTTCTCTAAGATGAATGGTCCAGATGCAAATCCAAGCTGATATGTTACCAATTCGCTCATGTAGGAATTTTGAATCATTAATTCTGCATGATCAAATTTTCTATTTAAATGTAGGTTGATCGCTAGTTATTCACACTATCTTTTCAGTCTATAGAAGAAGTAAGGTGTGTATAACAGAGGTGGTTGAGGTTTCCTAAGCAAAGTTTCATTGTCGTCATCTTGAGAATTGGTATAAGATTAGGTTCTCTGGTCTATTTGGGATTTTTGTTCGTTGATTTGTCTACAATTGTTGGAATTGGGTTGCTTCTTTTGTGGGTCTTAAGTCTAGAGCCTTTTTAATTATCTCTTTGCTAACTCTAGAGAAAATGGGAAAAGTTGGTGCATCATTTCCACCTGTTAGGTGGCTAAGTATGTTTGAATGCCATGAAGACATAACTGAGTAGGAAGCCATGGCTTCTCCTAAGATTTCAAAGGGTAAAAGGAGGGCTAGGGGCCATAAGAAGAATTCAGTTGTGCAAAGTACATACTATTTAAGGAATAGGACCCTTCCTCGTGAAGTGGTCAAATACAGAGGCCAGGAATTGACACTACTAGTGAAAAAGGCCAGGAAGAAGGAAAAGAGCCACAAAGCCCTCTTCAGTAAGCATAACTTTCCTATTGTGCTTTCAGACTCATCTTCAGATGCTGAAGCTAATACCGACTTAGACTATGGCCAGTACTTGTGTTCCCTGGTGCCATATGGGAGCTTTGATGATGACGTACTAGTGATACTGCTAATTGCATCGAGGACAAGGAGCGGTTAGACATTTGTGGATACCAAAATTTTTTAATAGGGTCACTTCCTATTTTAATTTTTGGTGACACCATGGTTATTGCATAGGAGGTATCTATTCTCATATGCCCATGGTGTGTCTTTTTTTTATGCTAATGTGGATGGTCTTCCAAATGATATGAACCTAATCTTTTTGTTCCAAACAACGAATGTTGTTACAATGACATCTAATATCCTACACATGGATTTTTCCTCCCATGTTCTTAAATGATTACGTATGAAACCTCCTAAGGAGTTCTTAGAGGAGTTAGTTAGAATTAATTTTTTTGAAATGAACTCAAATGAAATTAAAATTGTAATTCAGTTGGGTGCTTGTTGCTCACCTGTTTATATAAAGGGGATTTCATGGTTGAAAATAAGAGAGTTCAGAATTTTGAGTCTAGACCCGATCATAGTAGATACTAAGATCAAATAGAAGAATATATTGTAAATAGATACTATAATGGATATATTAGAGGCAATTATAAGATGAATGTTATACTATGTATGAATCTTAAATATGTTCCACAAAGAACTACCATAAATTGAAGAAGAGTTTTAGTTTCAAAGTATTGTTCTCCTATGTATTTTGTTTCAAGTAATGAATGAAAATTGTTAATGAAAACTTCATTTGTCTTTTTTCATTTGCATAGAATGTATGAATTCATTTTATGCTTCAGTTCAAAGAATTGATTAAATGCCAAAATGAGCTCATTAGTTTGTGAGAAAACAATATAGGATTTAGTAAGGAAGTAATATTATGTAGACACAGTGAACTAGATTTAACAAAGTGACACTCTAATGGTCCATTAATTTCTAAGTTTCAATCAAAATTTTATTACTACTTGATTACTAGTCATAACTTGTTTTTTACCTTAGATAAAGCAACGATCATCTTGTTAGTTTCTCTAATGGTCAGTTGAGCTAATATTGAATTGGGCCTAAGGTTTAAGATGAATGATTCAAAATAATTCAAATTACAATGTCCCAACTCTATGTATGAAGGAGAACTTCTTGAAAATAAGTAACACTTCTATTTAAGGTTTGCTAAGCTTTTGAAAAGGTGATTTTCATGGAATGGTACATCTGTGTAAAGAAATACTCTTGACCGAGTGTGAAATATTATGAGTATATATTGGATTACCCTCCCTGGGCATCACAGAGCCTGAAGAGAAGAAGTAAAGTAATAATTAATCTACTTAAGTCTTGGCCAATCCTCAACCTAGCTAATAATTGGGTCATGGAAAGCCCATAGGTTAGGATTGAGATTAAGTTTGGTTCTAAAAATATAACCAACAAATCCTATGGATGAACTTGTGGGTACGATAAACGTTATCCCTCGTAAGGGCCCGACTAACAAATCTCTTAATATTAATTTTTCTTCTCATGATACACTTAGAAAACTTACCAATGGTCCTCTTTACATAGTTGGCCACATCTATGATAAGCCCACCAATGGGATATTAATAGATCCTACCTGCAGCGAGAACATGACCATAGAGGAATTTTTAGTATTACATGATCTTTATCAAGATGATTATGACAAACCAACAACATGGATTAAAACACATACCGGTTATGTGTTCCCTATGATCAGATTGATCGTACTCCCATTATAGATAGGACCTAAAAAATTGGATGTAACATTCTCTACCATTCCATAGTCATATCAGTTTTGTTTGTGGCTAGGTCATCCTTGGCTTTGCTTAATGAAAGTTGTCCCTTTAGTCATTCAAATTTTTTTGAAGTTTTCGATTGACAATGAGATATTTACTGTACACCATAGTGGCTTTAATCCATTGTCTTCTAAAGGTAATTTTTCCTTGGAATCCTTCTAGCCTGAACCTATGGAACCCATCCCCCCTTGGAAAGAATTCTTTTTCATTTCCTATCAAAATTTCAAAGCCAAACAAATAGTCAAATTGTCTCTTCGCCACATGTCCCCGTCCATTTCTGACACTCCTATCCTAGATGATACAATGCTTCGACCTAAATCCAAACCTAAAGAAAAATTACAACCTTTAGAGAAACCAACAATAAACACTTCACCTTCCTCCTCTAAATACCCAAGAGATAATGAACCCCATCCTATCATGCCTCCTCCCATTAAACAAGTTTATAACTTGAAAAAGAGAAAGTGATTGACCCATCTCCTTTAGTTCCTTCCATTCCTCCCCCTTGGGAAGAAAAGGATCCTATAGTGGATCAACCCGCTCTTACCCCTAAACAACTTTAAAAAAAATTAAAAGAAACCAAGGTGCTAGGGAGCATAGGCATCGTTGTCATCTCCTTGCTCATCAGTTACATGTAGAAGAAAACAAAGAAAATCAAATAGAAGCAATACATCATGAACCTCCTCCTCCTAACCCACCACAAGATAGTACAATACAATCATCACAACAAAATGATTTGATACAACAACTACAACTCTTGATATACCATTCATTGGAAATTACCATTCATCCTCTTGTTGTGATCAACTTAGATGATGATGAGGAAATAACAAAAGTTGATGATGAGATACATTATGAATTAAATACATTGTTTTCCTCATCTATGAGCTTCACTAAGATACCTCCTATCTAGAGTGATGAACCTGGTACTTCCCCTAGTTTGGCTCTTGCACTTGTCCCTTTGGACAGTCAACCACCCTCACAATACATTGAACATGATTGGGAGGCGAATGACTTGTTAGATGGTTGACTTGCATTTTTCTTACTAGCCTTTTCACATTTTCCTTTTCTTTTCTTCTTTCCCCTTCCATGTGCATAATGTGATCCCTTATAATGTTTGTTTTTAAATGTTCCCTCTCTTTGTGCACTTCCTCTATTTGTAGCTCCATTATTCTATATGTCATACTTTACCTTTTCTTTTTCACTTTTTGTTTTGTGTTTTCCTTTTGGGGATGGCACAAAGTGTTGAGATACCCTATGTCTCTTCCATGTTGACCCAAATGGTCCCTTTTCCTTTTACTTTGTCTTTTCTTGTATTTTCCTTTTGGGGATGACACAAGGCATCAATACCGCAATGTCTCCTTCATGTTGACCCAAAAAATTTCCTTTTCATTTTATTTTTGCTTGTGTTTTCTTTTTGGAGACGACGCAAAGTGTTCAAACTGCAATGTCTCTTCCATGTTGACCCAAAATGGACTTTCTTTTTTCTTTTGTTTTCACTCTCTTTGTGTCATTCTTCCAATTCTATGTATTCGGGGAATGATGATAGTTTCAGGCTCTTTACAAAACATTGTAGCAACGAGCATACTAACCCCAAATCATAGATCCCTTATGTGTTTGGTGTGTTCCATTTTGGGGGAAATCCCTCTTTCTTCTGTTCCTTTTCCTTTGCATGAAGCAGCCTTACTTGAAAACATATGATTGGGCATAGGGGCTTTTCAAATTGGCTCGCATGTCTTCTATCTTCTTGTATATTTCCTTCTCTACTTTAAAGAAATTTCCCACATAATAGTGTGTAGCAATTCCTTTAAAGTGGGGGCATAAATTGGCATAATTCATTTTGCATTTTTCGTTCTTGGTTCTGAGTGCAACCTTGTTACTTCATATGATGTGTTTGTCACTTTGTGGATGACATTGGGTGTGATTTCCTTCATGAGAATGATCTATCTTAGCATATTACATTCCTCTTAGTGTCTTGATGCGATGCACTGCATCCCCTAAGTTGTGAATATTTTATTCTTTGATTCGTCATGTCTTGGAGACACTAGACACCATATTCCCTAAGTTAAAGACCTCACATGAACTAATAAAGACTCATTTGAACATTTCCTTTTCATGTTACATTTTTCATTTACACGGACACGTTACATAACACAACTTGCATGCCTATGGTGTCATGTTGCTTGTTCATGAGTTCAAAGCATACGAAACATTACTTGTCTCATGAAGCACAAATTGAATTTTTTCCTTTGAGGAACTTCATTAAAGTTATCAAGAGGTATAACTTTGATATGGATGAGCGGGAAACCCATTCTAAGGCACGACTTTCCCCATAGCCACCTATGTGTTAGTGAGTACATACTGTATAACTAAAAATATGTTATACTTCTGTGAATCCTTGCATGCAAGGATACTCAATAATGAGTCCTTGCAAATCAATTCACAGCTCTCTATCCGAGAAGAGCAGGGATTGATATTGTGGCCCTCAGATTGACCCAATTACCCCTGCAAATATAGTCTCAGAATGAGAGATTCAAAGAGGAGAAGCAAGAATGCCAATCTCCATGAATTTTGTTCTTGCAATGCAACAATGAAAACTAATCTAAATGACTGTAAAATGCAATAAACAAAACTAATTTATTGAAATGAAAATTGATCTACATGCAATGCCATAAATGAATTACTTTGAAAATTAATCTACTATGAAGAAGCTAAAATGTAATATTAAACTATATGCTCTAAAACTAAGATGCTTATAAAATCAAACTAATGTGTAATCTCAAATGATAAAATTCAAGAAAATTTGTAGCATAAGTCTGATGTAAAAATTTGTGATCCTTTTTTGAAATGAGAATGAGAGGGCTCATTTTATAGGCAAAAGTGGAATTGAAGGAAAATTCAAAAGCAATGTGGGATAAATAGAAAAATAGAAACAAATCTTGATTGGAATTCTTTCTTTAGTTTATTTCCCTTTTAACTGATTTGTTTCCTTTTTTTCATCAGGATATTCTTGAGAGGATATTTCATTTATTTTATTTAATTTAAGATGATAATATCT
This sequence comes from Sequoia sempervirens, assembly GCA_007258455.2. Taxonomy (NCBI): domain Eukaryota; kingdom Viridiplantae; phylum Streptophyta; class Pinopsida; order Cupressales; family Cupressaceae; genus Sequoia; species Sequoia sempervirens. The sequence goes on along the minus strand of VDFB02000007.1, from coordinate 102,807,372 downwards.
CTTTTAATAAAATAAAATAAGATTATGTAATTTAGAAATGAATATTAATAAAATAAAAATAAAATTATTTAATTAAAAATAGATTTAATTAAATAGCATCATTTTATTTAAGTAATATTAACTTCAATTAAATAACATTATTTTATTTATTAAAAGGGATTTATTTCTTTTGATTAAATAAAATTAATGAAGCATTCAAACCTTAGGGAAAATTGAAACATTTGAAATAGTTATGAATTGATTAAGAAATTTGATTTGAAAATGCAACAATCATTGATTCAGAAAGTTGATGTTGACAAATTAAATAAATGGGGCCCAAAGTCTAGGTGACCATTTTAGGTTGCATACATTTGCCCCTCTTTGACTAATGTGAGGTCGACTCGGGATCACATGCAGTCAAAGAATGAAGTTGCAATGTGAGATCGATTTGGGATCACAAAACAACTCAGATGTGAGGTCGACTCGGGATCACATCTGGACAAACATAAACAAAAGGCCCTTTGAACATGAGGTCGATTCGGGATCACATCCAAAGTGAGAGATAAGAATCTCAAGCAAGGTTGCCCCAAGAGAAGCAATTGATAAATTGATAAAGTTGAATCAAGGATTGAAGTTTGATAGGTACTGCCCCCTCGTGATCGAAATCGAAATGAGATAGAGGAGAAATAATAAATTGAAAAATTTGATCAAATCAAACGAAAGATAAGGTTCTTGATGTAAGATGAAAAATATAAGAATCATAGAACCCAGGTAGATCAGCAAGAAAATTATGCCCTAAGGTTGAATTAGAAGAAAAGAAGTGGGGTGAAATCGAATGGAAGATATAAGTTTGGAGGAAATGGAAAGAAATGGAGAGAAGGAAGAGAATCTACCTTAATAAAGAGGATGCATCAAAATCAATCAACTGTTTAAGATAGGGAATTTTGATTGAGATCACGAAAGAAGATAAGGAAATGAAGAACATGATCACAATTGATGAAAAATCCACAAGAAAGATGAAGGAAACCCTCTCAAACCCCTAATACAGCCTAAAAGTGCAAATTAACATGAAGTCTAAATAATGCAAGCTACATGAAAATGCAAAGGTGTACTTGCAATAGGGTAACATAGGTTTTTGTGTGTTCATCATTCATTAGAGAATGTAAGAGAACTTATTTTCAACATTGGGCCATTATTACCGGACATCAGACAATTACACAATCATCACTAGTCACAAACACAACTATGAAGATATGAATGTGATTTATATCAGCTTGGAATGTGGAAAGATTCTAACATGAGCATCAAAGACATGAAGGTCAAGATGACTACAATGTTAGCTTACCCAATTTAATGTAGCAAAACCACGCTCGCATCAAGACATAAACGCCAGGATTACCATGAGAATGGTTGTGCAAAAACATTCAAGGATGATGCCATAAATCTCTTAAGTGTGTCAAGTAGACAACAAGAGACACTGAAGAGGTTCAAGACAACACCCACAAGCAGAAAGCAAATAAAACATGCCCCATGCCCCAAGTCCTCTAGCTATGCATCCACGAGAGACTTATTAGACAAGGACACTCAACGAAATCAATGTAGTCAACACACAAAGAAAAGATCATGGCATATCTCAAGCATTAAGTGTTGCAATTAAAAATTTTAAGTGTGTAAACTGATACTGAGTTCCGAGGATAAGGATCGAATGCTTGCAAGTAGGTAAGATCACATGACCGAACTGGATAAGACCAAACTGATAAGTGTTGAAAAACACACGATGTCAGGGGTTGTGTTGAAAAACACAGTTGGGTTAGTGTTGAAAAACACCGTTTGCGAGGTGTCCTAAAGACAAGCATATCCAAGAGACCAAAGCTAACACAATGATGCCCCTAGACAAAGACAAAGACCAATTCCAAACCAAGGCAATAAGGACAAGGCATGATGGAGAAAGGCTAAGTGTCGAGGATGCATGCTAAGAAATAGGGATGCAAAGGCCTCAAGTAGCGCCTGTTTCCAGGTTTTCACCACTTGGAAGAATTTTTTTTAGGACTTTTTATATATTTTTTTATTTTTTGTATTTTTGCTACCAAGGCGCCTGTTTCCAGGTTTTCACCAAGGCACTTTTTTCTTTTTCTTTTTTTTTAATTTTTTGAATTTTTGTATTTTTTTTTTTTTGTATTTTTTCAGCATCATATTTGAATTTTTTTGGATTTTTTGACAATATATCAAATTTTTTTTTGTAATTTTTTCAGTATCATATATCAATTTTTTTGGAACTTTTTTCAGGGTCATAATTATATACAAAGGATGCCCCCAGACAGAACGAGCATCAAGGATAGAACTTCTTCAGGTGCAAAACATTGATAGGCTCAGGGAGCTGCTCCCCCTCTTCAGTAGATAGTAGATAGGCACCTATGCCAAAAGCTGCTGTGATGATGTAGGGTCCAAGCCAATTAGGTTCGAATTTTCCCTTCTGTTCTCGGTTCTGTTGGTTCTTAGGATTCTCTCGCAGGACAAGATCTCCTACTTGGAATTCTCTAGGGTGAACCTTTTTGTTGAAGGCTTTGGACATCCACTTTTGATAGACCCTCATATGGTCAAATGATGCTTTACGCTTCTCATCAAGAAGTTCCAATTCTTGCAATCTCATGGCGCGATAGTCTTCATCTGTAACTAGACCTTTGAGAGAGACCTGAAGTGATGGAATCTCAACCTCTAAAGGTAACACTGCTTCAGCGCCGTATGTGAGGGCAAAAGGAGTAGCCCCAGTTGGAGTATGAATACTCGTTCTATAGGCCCACAGGGCCGGATTTATCTGTAGGTGCCAGTCTCTACCATTCTTATGAACTGTTCTATGCAAAATCTTGAGAATGGTTTTGTTTGAAGCCTCTGCCTGACCATTTCCTTGTGGGAAGTAAATGGAGGACCAATGTTGCTTTATCTTGAATCTTTGGTAGAGTTCTTTAAGGTCCTTGTTTTTGAACTGACCTCCATTGTCAGTGATGATCTCAGATGGCACTCCATATCAACAGATGATATGGTTTAAAATAAATAAAGACACTGTCTTGCCTGAGGCAATAGAAAGTGGAACATCCTCTACCCATTTTGTGAAGTAGTCAGTAGCAGTGATAATGAACTTATGCCCACCTGATGAGTTGGGATGAATCTTCCCAACAAGGTCAAAGGCCCATCGCTGAAATGGCCAGTGAGATATAGAAGGAATTAGCTCCCTACCTGGAGCATGTATCAGGTGTCCATGTTTCTGACATTTTTCACAAGACTTAGCAAATGCTACTGCATCTATCTGCATCGTAGGCCAATAGTACCCTACCCTAAGCAACCTTCTAGCCATGGAAAGACCATTAGAATGTCCTCCACATATGCCCTTGTGGATGTCAACTAGCGCTTGATCGGATTCCTCCTTTTCTAAGCACCTAAGAAGTGTTCCATCTAGACCCCTCCTATACAAATCACCAGAGATGAGGGAATGGCGAGAGGCGTTGCGGATAAGGTTTCTTCTTTCAGATCGGTTAAATGTATCGGGGATGATGCCATCACGAAGATATGAGTAAATAGCACCATAGCGGGAGGATTCATGATTGACAAGGGTACAAATGACATGGCTTTCGGGTGAGTCAAATATGGGATATCGTAGCTCTTCCACCAGGAATTCATATCTGGACTCATGTTCCTCTAACTAAAGAAGTGAAGCAAGGGTGGCCATAGCATCAACTGCTTTGTTCTCAGCCCTAGGGATTTGCTGAAAGGTGACAAAAGTAAAATACCGTCTTAATGAATCAACCATTTTTTTGTAAGGTACCAACTTGTCATCTTTTGTTTGGTATTGTTCATTGACTTGGTTGATGATCAGCTGAGAATCCCCATAGATATGTAGTTCTGTGATATTCCACTCTATGGCCATTTTTAGTCCATTTGTCAAAGCCTCATACTCAGCTATGTTGTTTGTGCATGGAAAGAGTAACTTGTAAGATTTAGGAATAGTATACCCATGAGGAGAAACAAACAACACACCAGCTCTAGAACCATTTTGCATGCAGGAACCATCAAAGAATAGTTTCCAGGATCTTTCAGTCATGTACATAAGATGCTCATCTGGAAAGTTGACTTGAATGGGCATATTATCTTGAATAGGGAAATTAGCCAGTTGATCTGCAATAGCTTGGCCTTTGATTGCTTTGTGCTCAATATACTCTATGTCAAATTTAGAAAGAATCATCATCCATTTAGCAAGTCTACCCGTAAGAGCAGCTTTACCGAGCAAGTATTTGAGAGGATCAATTTTTGCTATGAGGTGTATGGTGTGCGCGAGCATATAGTGTCGCAATTTTTGAGAAGCAAACACTACTACGAGGCAAGCTTTTTCAATACTAGTATAATTAACCTCATAAGAAACAAGAGTGTGACTAATATAATATATGGCCCTTTCTTTCCCTTGTTCATCTAATTGAGCCAACACTGCCCCCAGTGAAGATTCAGTAGCTGAGACATATAAAATGAGAGGTTTTCCTGGAATGGGAGGATTTACCAAGTATTCTTTAATTTGATCCATGCTCTTTTGGCAATCCTCATTCTAGACACATTGAACACCTTTATGCAATTTTTTGTTGAAAGGTTGTGCTCTATCTGCCAATTGTGAAATAAACCTCCTTATGGATTGAAGGCACCCTTGAAGACTCCTCATTTGGCTGACATTTTTGGGAGGTGGAATTTTTATAATGGCTTAAACCTTTTCAGGGTCCTCTGTGCCCAAATTAACAGCTTCTGTAGGTTCAACCAATACTGATGATCTGTCCTAGAAATAGCTTGGGAGACTATCAAGTACCTCATCCGTAGGTGCCTCTGGGAGGTTTTCACCTTTGGATACGTCTTTTATTTTTACTTTTTTTGGTTCTGACACTGCCACATAGTGTTTTTCGCCATCAGAACTCTTATTCTTTTTTTCTTTTCTTTTTATCTTGTGACTAAGGTACTTGATGTCAGGTTCTATCATCTTGGTAGCGGTTCGGTGGAAGAGACTCTGGAGTTCAATGGCATTTAGATAGCAGGTGATCTCATAGTCATTGTGAAATGTCAAGAGTTGAGGCTCTTGGTATCGTTGAGACCAATCAATAAGGTTGGGGTGAACAAGGGGTAGGTTAATGACCGGTTCAAGATTAAGGATATAGGTGGTGTCATCTCTGGTGACTGTAGAATTGGAATCTGTCAAGTTTCCCTCTAAAGTGTCTAAATCAGAATTTATCCTAGCAAGCGAAGAATCGTCTACTAATGTGACATGTGGGTTCCAATCTTCTAATCTAACACATGACTCGTCAGTTACATCAGGTTGAGAACTATAAGCATGGACAACATCCATATCCAAGTCAACTGTTGCATCTGAGAGTGAATCCCATTCAAACTCATGAGAGTCTATTTTGAATTATTGTTGGAGCCTCGTGATGTAGAAGCCTCAAGATTTGGAAGAGGCTCCTCTCCTCTAGCAATTTGCTCAATCACAAAATTATCTGAATTATCACCATCCGTTGCAGCTGGGATGGAGACACTATCCATAGTCAATCTTGCATTCATATAGTCACTATCTATTGCAAATGAGATAGGAGGACTATCAATTATTAAATCTCTTGAATCTTCCCAAAGGAGATTTGTTGAAGGTACCCAATCATCTGTTATGTCTTGTTGATTGGTCAAATCTGGTACATATTCTATGTCATCTTTACTATCCCGCCTATCAGAAATGGGGACAGTGCATTTATTGTTGTTCATAAAGCCTAGGCCAACCGGTTTCTTAGACTTACGTGCAAAAAGATCATGATTGAGTGGTTCGGCTCTAGCATCTAACCTGTGACTAAGAGGGCCATATCCTGGATAACCCATCTTCTTGACAAAAGTATATCCTCTCCCATAGGACTTAGGAGAGGGGGAGAAATTTTCATTGTGCTGGTATTTCTCCTCTTTGTATATCCAATCTCGAACAGCTACTTCCTCTTTTTCATCTTGTATTGGTACTAAGGATTCAACAAACTTGTCAAATAGTGTCATTGCTGAAGATGATGGTTTCATCTCCTGTGAAGGCTTTCCATATGTCCTAGGGGAAACAGGCATCTTTGCAAAAGAGTCAAGTTGATACCCCCCCATGCCAAGGTCTACTGACTTAAATTTGTTTTGACAGTCTACTAAAGTTGTTTCATAATCCTCTGCTGCTCGGTTAAGAGGGACATGAACATTAGCTGAGATTGAGTTAATTGATAAGGTGTTATCCCCTGGTATGCAAATTTATGTTCCATTGTAGGGGAACTTAACACACTGGTGGTAGGTAGACGACACTACCTGCATATCATGAATCCATGGTCTACCCAGTAAAATGTTGTATGCAAGGGGTCCAGTATCAACAATTTGAAACAAGATATCTTTTTCAACTAGGCCAATCCTGATAGGAAGGACAGCCAACCCCTTAGAACTTCGTTCTGCCTCATCATAGGCCTTTATGGTGATCTTCTTTCTAGTGTCGATCACTTGCTCTGAATAGCCCAAAGTTTTTAACAAATTCAAAGTACAGATATTTAACCCAGCACCCCCATCAATCAACACGCGCCTGACATGGGTTTTATGAATCATGACTTCAATGTGAAGGGCAAGATTGTGTGGATGGCTTAGGGATTTGTCATCATCTTCAGAGAAAGAGAGGTAATGTGGGCTAGTAATGTGATTCACCATGCCTTGGAATTGGTCTATATCAATGTTGTTGGGGACATTTGTTGTGCGCAAAGCATCCTCAAGGATCTGCTTATGTCTAGGGGACAACTCTAGAAGCTCTAAGATTGAGATCTATGTTGGAGTTTTCTATAACTGATCTACAAGATTGTAGTTTGGTTTGAGAGCAGTGGCGGACTTTATAGTGACATTCTTGGATGCCACTTGCTTGGATTTGTTGGATGGACCTGAACTAGGCCCTCTGAGAATAATAGGGGCTTGACTCCTGGTAACAACATTAAGGGCTTGGGAAGATAACCTAGAATGAGGACCTCTCAGCACCACAACAGGTTGGTTGTCAAAAATAGGGGGAGAGTCATAACCATGCGGGTCCTTACTCCTTATCATATTAACACTTGGCTCCACAACTTCAAGCATGTTTATCACATTTTCTGCCGCTGTATAGGTGTAGTTGATTGTAGCTTTGCCATTATGTGATTTAGAGGTTTCCCCCTTGTCGTAATTAGGCAAAGGTTCCTTAAAAGCCTTATGATCAGCATTGGTATTTAGGCCATCAACTTGAAGCTTTCCACTTTCTATAAAATCTTGGACGATATGTTTTAATCTCCAACAGTTTTCAACAGTATGGCCAGGGCCATTATGAAATTTACAGAATGCCTTGTCATCCCACCAATGTGGCTTAGGATCCGGAATGTGAAATTTTGTAGGATCCTGAGGATGTGCCAAGTTGTTAGCAATGAGAGTTTTGAGAATATCCTCATATGAGTCACCCAATTTGGTAAATTTCCGCTTCTGGTTTTTGGGCCTCTCCTGATATCTTGATTTACTTTCTTGTTGTGGAGGTGCATTAAGCTTCATTGCTTGCACAGCCTTAGTCAAATTAAGAACACTTTGATCTCTTGATTGGGAAGAATCCACAACTCCATCATTGACAACTTGTTTGTTTTTGTTCCAATTGTTGTTCTTCCCTTTATCCTTATTGTTGTGTTGACCATTGTTGGTATTATTGTTATGTCTGGTCAAAATGCCTTGTTCTTTTAGAACATCCTCAATGCGGCATGCAGTTTCAATCATGGTATCAAAGGAAGTGAAGACTATCTTTTTGATCTCATATCTCATTTCAGGCACCAAATTACTAACAAGTATGTCAATATTTTCATCCTCATGGATCGTCCTAGGATACCGAGAGCATTGTCTCCTCCACCTTTGCAAGAAGGTAACAAAGGGTTCCCCCTGATTTTGTTTCAAGTTGCATAGGTCCAACATAGTAACAGATCTTGACAGATTATATGCGAAGTGTTGAACGAATCTATGAACAAGTTCTCTAAAAGTCTTGACAGGAGGAGTGATATTGGTAAACCATTCCATTGCTTGTCCTTTAAGACTCCTAGGGAACAACCTCATCAAATAGGAGTCATCCTGATGGAATTCAAAGCTCATAGTATAGAACTGACGCACATGGTCGTGTGGATCACCACTGCCATCATATTTATCGTATTGTGGGAATTCCATCATCTTTGGAAAATCTTTCATACTCACACTCTTGTCGAATGGATTAGGACAAATTGAGTCTAGTGAGAATGAGCTCTTAGGTTGCATCATTTTCTCCATCATTTGCTTCAATTGGCGGATTTCTTCCTCTTGAGAGGGATTTTTCTTTTGTATTTTGTTGTCCACATCAAAATTATAAGGGACTCTAGCACCCTTGTTGATTAGACTTTCCAAGAACGTATCTTTGTTTTGTTCCAAATACCTCTCCACATACTATTGGAAGATAGGCTCTTGTTGTATTCGCATGAAGTCTTGAGTATCAAAGTCATAATGTGAGCTACCACCTCCATGTTGGGAACTAGGATGTACATGTTGGGAGTGTGGTCTTGAATTTCTGGGAGGAGTTTGCCTCCTATAGTGAGCATACTAAGAGGCCCTTCTTCCTCTAGGACTAGGAGATCTAGAAGGGGTCCTTGACCGCCTTCTACTTCTTGGTGTTCTAGAAGGGGTGGAGGGAGGAGAATTATGTCCACTGTTAGCACCCCTTGTATTGTATTGTTTGTTTAATTGGTGGGCTAACTACCTATCTTGCTCCTCTTGAGCGAGTTTCCTTTGTACTTCCAATAAAGCTTGGCTCTCTTCCTCAAGTTGTCTAAACTTTTCTTGCTTTGCAGCTTGTTCATCTAGAAAGGATTTCTTTTCGCGTTCAATTCTTTTGAGCCTATCACTTGTGAACCTTGAGGTATGTTGAAGTGGTGAGCTTGGTCTAGACTGTTTGAACAAGTCATTGGTATACATTGTATTGACATGAGCATCATGAGGTTCATTGTCTTGGTCTTTGTGTTGTGACCATTGTTCTTGGTGAGCTCGTCTCTTATACCTTTCATCCCGTTGATGAGCATCCAAATATCTTGCATTAATGAGGGGTGAACCATGTTGATCATCATGAGAAGAATTTCCAAATATCATGTTGTTTCTATGTTGTTTATAGATATCATCAATATTGGGATCCATGGCTTCCCTCTCCCGCCGAGTGACAGTATAACTCATATCCATACCTGAGTGGGAAGGTGCTGAGGGGGTACTCAAGTCACTAAAATGGCTCTTTGGCTCAAAATAGGTTTCAGACTGACTCCTAGGTGACTGGTCAAATATTGGTTCCTTTTCCTTTCTCTTTTGACAAGTCTGAACTGGGGGTAGTTGGTTAAAGACTATCTGAGGTCGCTTTCCTTGGCTCACTTGATATCTTGTTGTGACTGACATGAAAGGGAGAGTTCAGGTAAACAGACAATTCTAAGAAACGTCAATACCAAACTAGGATAGTAAAAGTTTTCTCTTGTCCGAGAGAGATGGTGAAATAGAATTGTTGCAAATAGGTGCAAAACCACTTCCATTGCAGGTGCTCAATTCTTGGGTGAATACCCTAGCACATATGGATCAAGAGGATGACTTACACAAAGTGTACTGAGTTTGAATTGTATGAAAATGGGTGGACAAGGAGACTACTAGCACTCTCCAAGTGTGTTATCAAAGAGTCTAAAAATTTATCTATTTGATAGGAACAATTCCTAATTTTCCAATCTCAAGCAAAATCGCTTATGAGATCAAGGATCACTAATTCAAAAGGTCAAGGACACATAAACCCTAAATACAGAAAAAGTCTCTAAAACTGGGACAAGTTACCTAATCGAAGAACTCAGTATTTCAGTTTGTTGTTTGTTTTCAAAGATCAAGCAAGTATATCAACAGATTTTGATCAAGCACATAGGTTTCAATCAGACAAGTTGTGATACAAAAAGTAGTTGATAACAGATCTATCAAGGACAAAGCAACTTGATAGTATCGGGGAGTCTTGTTTGAAGATGTTTGGACAATGTTTAAGACTCAAAAACAAACACATAGCTATCCCTACCAAAGAAAATGGTGAGAAGCCAAAACCTTTGCCCCATTGCTTATGTGCATACGTGCACCTCACACAGCCGTGTCACCCCCTAGAGGGCGCCCGTGTTTTTGGTGTTTCCAAGGACTCAACAGTGTACGTTCAAAGGTTACCCTTGTAGCAGGGGCCAGTGTCGCAACCGCCTCCAAACGCCCAGGTGTATGCCTATGATGGGAATCTGTGTATGATCAACATACGGAGAGATTCTTCCCCCTCCTTGCGCAAAGATTATGACTCCTTTCGGAGGTGAACCGGGTAGGCAACTAACTAAGAGGTTTTTACCGGCTCTCTATTCACACAACCTTCGGTGCCTCGACACAGTAGCCTGGCCTCGAGCCACACCAACACCTAAAATCACATACACCCCGCAAGGGTGGCTCAGAGCAGTCACCGCCACAATAATGTAGCTTTTCCATGATGACTGCCCGTCATGGAAAAGAAGTTACTATGGTCTTGGAGTCTTTAGACTACCAGACGCTCTTTTTATTATAAGGAGGTGGAATCACCGTGATAGTGTACTACCTGGGTTGTTCCCGGTTCAACTTCCGCGTGCCCCAAAGGGTGAAAATCTATGGCCTGCATTCTGTGTTTCGATTTTCCTCGACTTCCTGTGCTGATACATCAGCCCGCCCTACCCAAACACGCTAAACAACCTTAATCACCGAGCTAGTTTCACTTCACCAAATCCACATGCTTTTGGGTTTCTGATTCTCTCAATGAGAGAAGAGCATAATCCCCTGACGAGTGAAAGTGCTAAAGATTCACTACCTTGCTCCGCTCCCTAAGAGTTCGTCATATTAGTAAGATCATAGGAGCCTAGATTTGTCCATGGTCATCACCTCCATGTAACAAAGAGCCAAATTCCCTACTCACTATCGAAACTCCTAAGAATTTTAACGAAGCCCTAATTAGACTATGTGAATTGAAAAGCAGGAAAACAAACACAATGTTTTTTTTTAAATAAGATCTTTGACAAGCGTAAGTGTTTGTTTTCAAGTCTTTGTCACGTGTCCTGCAATCAAATCGTTAGTGTGTTTCAAGTTCTCTGACTGGCGTCCTGTAGAAACTGTTATGCTGTGAAAAAAAAAATTCAGAAGAACCAGAAGAACAAAAGTTGGAATCTATCCAAAAAAAGAGATTAATTAAAAATCTAATTTAATCTAGTCAAAATTTAATCTAAAAAGAATTAGTTAACAAAACTAAAATTAAACTAAATTAATCTAATACTAAACTAAAAATTTAAAACAAAACTAATCTAAATTAATAAAATTAAAAATCTAATCTAAATTTAAAAAAAAAAATTCCTCTTGGATCTAAAAAAAAAACTCCTGATTGCACGCTTCCCAGGAAAATAACTCAAAAGACAAATGCTGAGTTCTGAAAAATAAATCAGATACCTGGTAAAAATTTTGCAAAAAATAGGTCTAATATCTGAGAAGAGGGCAGAAGCAGCTTTCCAACGCCTATTTGTTTTCGAAAAACAGAGCCAGGATGCAAAAGTTACGCCTTCCGGAGTGAAAACAACAACTTCTAGCTTTGACAGGCGAAAAAGGTATTAAAATGGAAAAATCAGAAAAAAAAATACTAGTACCACTGGAACGGCGTCGGAAGCAGCTTTCCGATGATATCTCGTTTTCAAAAAACGGAGACCATATACTATAGATATGACCATTTTACTAAATATGCTCATTTAGGCTTTAAACCAAAATTTTTATTAATTTAAAGATGAAAAAAATTAATAAAATATTTCGCTGAACCTTCATGCACGAAAATTGAGGTAGCACAGAAATCGATGTGTCCGTACGGATCCGTACGGATTTTTATTAGCAATTGTTTTAAAAAATTTCAAAACACTAAAAATTAATTTTCAGCAAACCCTATCATATTTTATATGAAAATAGGGATTTTTGGGCCTTTTGAGCACATCTATGGAGTCCGTTTTGCACCATCATGCACTGTTTGAGAGATCAAAGTCGAAATTTCTTAAAAAATGATGAAAAACCACAGTGGGCGCCAAAATGTATAACTGAAAATATGTTATACTTCTGTGAGTCCTTGCATGCAAGGATACTCAATAATGAGTCCTTGCAAATCAATTCACAGCTCTCTATCCGAGAAGAGCAGGGATTGATATTGTGGCCCTCATATTGACCCAGTTACCCCTGCAAGTACAGTCTCGGAACGAGAGATTCAAAGAGGAAAAGCAAGAATGCCAATCTCCATGAATCCTGTTCTTGCAATGCAACAATGAAAACTAATCTAAATGACTATAAAATGCAATAAACAAAACTAATTTATTGAAATGAAAATTGATCTACATGCAATGACATAAATGAATTACTTTGCAAATTAATCTACTATGAAGATTAAGCTAAAATGTAATATTAAACTATATGCTCTAAAACTAAGATGCTTATAAAATCAAACTAATGTGTAATCTCAAATGATAAAATTCAAGAAAAAATTTGTAGCATAAGTTTGATGTAAAAATTCGTGATCTTTTGAAATGAGAATGAGAGGGCTCATTTTATAGGCAAGTGGAATTGAAGGCAAATTCAGAAGCAATGTGGGATAAATAGAAAAATAGAAACAAATCTTGATTGGAATTTTTTTTTAGTTTATTTCCCTTTTAACTGATTTGTTTCCTTTTTTTCATCACAGTGTATTCTTGAGAGGATATTTCATTTATTTTATTTTATTTAAGATGATAATATCTCTTTTAATAAAATAAAATAAGATTATGTAATTTAGAAATGAATATTAATAAAATAAAATAAAATAATTTAATTAAAAATAGATTTAATTAAATAGCATCATTTTATTTAAGTAATATTAACTTCAATTAAATAATATTATTTTATTTATTAAAAGGGATTTATTTCTTTTGATTAAATAAAATTAATGAAGCATTCAAACCTTAGGGAAAATTGAAACATTTGAAATAGTTATGAATTGATTAAGAAATTTGATTTGAAAATGCAACAATCATTGATTTAGAAAGTTAATGTTGAAAAAATTAAATAAATGGGGCCCAAAGTCTAGGTGACCATTTTAGGTTGCATACACATACCAGCCAAGCATATGTTTCTCACCTTTTGGGCCCTCTCACCCAGTGGAAAACCATGAGTTCCATCACCCCAGAGTGAGTATGAATTTTCTTTTTCAAACAAACATCCTAGATCTGATCCACAACTAGTTGGATAAATGATTGAAGCTTGATCTGACTTTTCCTCTTTCTCTTCCTCTTCTTTTTCTCTTTCATATGTATGTTCCTTTGTTCGTATGCTTAGTTTTCCATGGGATCTTCATCCTGGGGGCTTGATCATCCCTCTTGATTGTTGTTATCTCATCTTGTGAGCATAAGTACCCCTCTCGATATGCATGGCTACTTTAGTGTGAGTTTGAAGCGAGTTCATCCTCTCACTAAAGTGGGGAATAAATGTACCATAGAAAAATGGATCTTTGAACATTGTCATGGTCATTTAAGTCTTTTTCCTATGATGCATGTCCTATTTTGCTTAGATTTAATGTCTTAATGTTACTTATGCATTCACATTAAGCCTTGAATATTCAAATTATTAATATTTTATGGGTCCTAGCAAGAAGCTGAGTCCACTTTTTGGCCAAAAAGTGGAAATGTTTTCCCTAATTTTCAGAATTTGACACATCTGACCTTAAAATTTGAAGCACTTAGAGATGTAATCTTCAAAAAAGTCATTACCCATAAAATGTATTAATTAGAGTCTAGTTTCCAAATATATAATTTATTTCAATACCCAGAATGTACAAATTGAGTTTCAATAGGAGTTTCTAAAAACCACTATTTAAAAGTCACTTTTTTATACCATACTATTGTGCAGTTTTCGCACACGCCCCATTGAATGTAGGGACCCTTTTCGATTTGGTTTTTGGCATCCTAACCCTTTCATTTTGAGGTTTTATCCTACTTTGGCATGTGTTTAAATGTTCATTTTGATTTCCTAAGTGATTTCCCTAAGGTGCACATTAAATATCTTCAGTTTTAGGTGAATTTCGGGTTTTCACCTTGGTTCGAGACTTTCCACCCCTACCGGATTTTCCTGGATCCTACTTGGACTCTGGCTGAGCAGTCTAGATTGGAGATTTTCATTCTTTGTGGAATTCTGTGTGGGCCAGATTTTTCTAAATTTCATCCTGTCATCGGGTTCCCAGATTTTCTTGGCTGTCTTGTCAGCAGCATTAATGTTCTCCATACGAGCTTTGAACGATGTATTTAACCGATATCTAAGGAATTTTTATGCCATTATGCTTTATTATTTGTCATTGATTGAGTTGAGGAGTGCATTCGTGGAAGTATTTGATTGGATTTGAAGTGTTGAGTTTGAATTGTTCGATTTAAGTGGCGATTTCCAGTGCATTTCTGCTGCTACTCTTTGTGGACACCATTAGATTCATATTTTCTATTTTTTAGATCAATTTTTGCTTCACACTGGTATGTATTTTATTTCCTTGCTTTTGATGGATGAAAGTTTACATTGCTTTGGCATTTCAGGTTTATTCATAGTTCAAATCTCTACATGTTTGAAATTTTGATGCTAGGGTTGCATGATATGGTTTAATTTTTGGCTTCCCAAGTAGTTTATGTGATTGTTTGTTTCTTTGCATTGTGAGAAAACTTGCTTGAGAGCCATGATTTCCCCCTAATAAAGAATTAGTAGTTCAAATGATTGAATCTTGAGCTTGCCTATGTGTTAATGGTGGATTTGTAGGGTTTGACTTAGGGCATCACCATTTAACTTTAGTCTACTTCCCAATTGGCTTAGAATTCTAAGAAAATCTATGGAAGGCCCATACCAAACTTGTCTCAGGCCTAGATTCTCCAATTTTATGATCGAAACATTAATTTGGGTGAAATCGCCATTTAGTGTCAGAGTTCGGGTTTCGTCCTCAGTTTGGGATTTTCTAGCTCTGGTGGATTTTCCAGCTTTGACAGATTTTCCCAATCTCCCTCGATTTCCTGGAGTTTGCATACTTTTGGAGTTTTACCTTATCTGTAGATTTCTGTCGGCTCCAGAATTTCCCAAAATCCTTGATTCCCTATTTTTTTTTAATATCGCCAGGTGTCTTCCCCTTTGCAGAAATTCATCTCTCACAAATTTTTCTGGATTTTGATGAAACATGATGGAATATCGAATAGCATGATTTTTTAATGAATGACAATGCATTTTATGGTTATTTTATGCTATTTAGAGATCTCACATGTTGTTTATTGATTAATAATGACCAGATTGAATCACTAATTGGTGTTTTCTTATTCATTCCGCTAGAATCCGTCTGGCCTAGAATTCTCCAAAATTTCTCCCTGGCTTGGATCTCGTGGATGGTCCTAAAACCCAAAGTTTAACATGATCACTCTATATGAGGTTTAATTTGATTTAATGATAATTTTGATTAATTAACCTTTGTTGGTGTGATCTTTATTATGTTTCCTTTGTTAAGTGCAGGTTGAATCTAGCAAAGTAATAGTTGCGAAGGCTAAGAGTGACATGGAAGGATCTTCAATGTCTGAAGTAGAAAGAATTAAGATGGACAACAAGAGAAAAATCCCAAAGATTAAAATCACCTCCATCTGGTCAAAGGTGACAGACACGAATGTTGGACTATGGGATTATGAGGAGTTAAATTGTAGAATGGTAGAGCAAGATCTTCCTCTAGTGGCTAAGAGAATGTTAGAATGAGGATTGGCACATGTGGCTGGTTTCCCTTTCATAGTGCAGTGTTATGAGTTGGTCCTTGAGTGTGCTAGGCACTCTGACAGTAATACACAGAGAATAATTTGTCCTCAGGGGAGGGTTGTGGTGAATTTCAATCATGTCTCCATAGCTTAGACTTTTGATATGCCAGATAGATCTCATGTGGTGGCTTTAAACATGGAAGTAGCCAAGGAGTACTATGAAGAATAGACTGTTAAGTCTAAGAAGCTCATCAATTCTTGGCTAGAGAATCCTAAGTCTCATTATTCCAAACTACCTAAGTAGTTATTCAAGGAAAAATTTAAGGAGTATTATGATGCCATCACTCTTCTCAGTAGGGTGGTTAGATTGAAGAATGCTAGTATGTTTGGATGTGCCATGTTATTGTGAGTATGGAACAAGAAAATACTGACTATCATTGGTCATGTATCATAAGTAGAGTAATTCATGAGAAACTGTCCAATGTGCTACAAACAAAGACCTTCACAATGACCTCATACTTAATCTATGCACTTGGAAGATTCCATCCATACAAGGGATTAAGTACTAGGGGTGTTTTTGGGCAGGATATTATTTATGAGGTGTACCCTCAACTACATTTAGGAAGCTCAAGATATAGGAGGGTGAATGATGCATTCGCCATACATATTACTAGATTACTTCAGGGAGCAGAGCATGTGAGGATTTCAGACCAAATTAAGGAGCTAATCAAGAAATATGGTGCTTGGTTTATTCAGTTCCCAACCTTCTCATACATCTGGGTTGATGGCTATCAAAGGGCTCCATATAGACTTCCAAGGTATCCCACTAATCATATCATACTTCTAGAGGTCACTCGACAGATTTGTGACTTTGATGCCATTGTCAAAAGAGACAAACATAAGACTGGTTTTGGTGGAGACTTCCCTTTGAGGATAGGCATGTGGAAGGCATTCCCTTCTATTACATCTACCCAGGCTTTAGAAGAGGAGATGAGTACTCTTGGCTTATCTTTCGATTCCAAGAGGTCTAGATTTGATATAATAGGTGAATCCCAAAAGAGGGCCAGTAGAGAGTATAGCCATAAGGTTGATTTGGAAGACTACTGGGCCAATTATAGTGATGAATTTTTGGTAAGAAAGAAGAATTTTTCTTGGCTTGCAGTTGAATCAGTCTGACTATATAATGTGAAGGAAATTCCTGATCAACTGGAAGATGATGGGGACCAGATTAAAGCTCATGCTTACGAGGTAGTGAAGAATAGGCCACTTTGTGATGTGGATTGGTTAGAAGAAGAGAAGACAGAGCTAGGACAGATAATGAGTCTAGTCACTAAGTTTACCAGAATGTGGCTAAGGCATAAATTGTGGGAGTCAGAAAATGAAGGTGTACAGTGCACCTATGAGTTGATGGGAGATTTAGATCCTCACTCCACTTCTGAGGAATCAACTAAGAATGATCCTAAGGGAAAAGGTAAGGTGGATTCCTCATTTAAAATCAAGATTAAAGGTGTCCAAGGGGAGGAATCTCAAGAAACAGAAAAGCAGAGGAAGCCAATTGCTAAGAAAAGGTCAAGGACTAAAAGGTTCAGTAAGGAAGAAACTGAAAAGAAGATTCCTGAGGTGGATGTTCCTATGCCTAAAAGGAGAAGATTTGTAAGATTATCATAGAAGGTGGGTTCCAAGGATAGAGAAGAAATTGCTCCACCTATGGTAGATGTAGAAAGTTGAGGAGAAAAGACACAAGTATATATAAGGAGGTCAAGGACTCCTAAAGATAGTGTGCCCAAAGCAGATCCTCCTCCAGTCACTTCTCATAAAGAGCAACATGATGATGTTGCTTCTTCCCATGAAGTTAAAAATGAACCAGGTGAGTAAGAAAGCTGAAGATCATCCAAAGACTAAAGGAGAGGAGTTTCATGAGGGTGAGCTTTATAATATAGAAGCAGAAGTTGAAAAGGTAATGAAGTCTCCCTTGGTTGCATATGTAGAGTCACCTATTGGAACTGAAGAGGTTAAATCTCCCCAAAGAGAAGAAGCTAAAAAGATTCCATCACCTGAGCACAAGAAGAAACATGCTGAAGAGAAGGAGAGAAAGACAGGTGAAACTCTTGAGAAGCAGGGTTTGAGTGAAGAAGCACCTAAGGGCTAGTAAGAGGAAGTGAAACAGAGTGAAGTCTAGTTAGAGTTGACTATCCCAGATTGGTTGGACAAGGAAATAAAGAGAAAGCAGGTTGTTGTGGAGGATACTCCACCTAACTGGGATGAGTTACTGGCCAAGATTGGATAGGATAAAGGTAAGAAGAGGGCCAAGGTTATTTCCAGGATCGAAAGGGATGAGGAAAGCAATAGATGTGTCCACATTGCAACTCCTGCACTAGATAAGAATAAAGATGAGGTAACTGAAAAAGATTATAATGTCTAGACTTTCAATTTAGGGCCCCCTTCTATTGAGCAGGATATTGAAGATTATTAGGGTTCTAGTACAGTTATCTTGGGGAGATTGAGGAAGGAGGTTCAAAGTAAATAGGAGCTAAATAAGGAGAATGAAAAGATCATGAAATTCTTGGAGGATTTGATGAAGCCCTTGCAATCTATTAATTCCTCGACTTCTACTGCAAATCCCTTACCCCAGGAAACTATCACTATGCTTGAAATAATGAAGGCCTCCACACTTGCTACTGAAAATTGGCTACAAGGGGTGTGAACAAAAGGAAATGAAGCTATTAAGGACATTCTATAATCTAGGAAAGATGCTATGAGGGAAATTGATTGATTGAAGGAGGTGTTAGCTCAGGACAAAGAAGATATAGATCTCCTACTGCAAAAAAACCAAAACCATCATGGAATATACTAAGGATAGGTTAGTGAATGATAAAATTCTCCCTTCCTTGACAACTATTGAACCTTGGGAGTGGTTTGAAGTGTTGCAGATTAGGCAAAAGGTTTTGAAGAATATTTACAAGTAAAGGAGGAAAATTGATGATACCCTAGCTAGTTTCTATAATGGTTGCATTGCTTTCTTTGAGATTATGGCAGCGAGAAGGAATATTTCCATTAAATATTTGAGTCTAGAATAGTTGAGAAAGTGGTGGCAGGATGTTTATGCCCTAGTCAGTGATGATTCTGTCACTAAACACCAGTTAGATGATGCAGCCACCTACATTGCTATCATTAATAAATACCTAACATATAAGGTTGATTGGGATAAGTCTGTTAAATAGTCAAGGGAAGATATTACATCAATTGAGAGTCGACTTAAGGTTTTTCCTTTCCCTCCTGTGGCTGACTTGGATAGGGTGCTTTTGAAGGTGCATAAAATGTTGGATCAGAATAAAGACAAAGGGGAAGGTAGTTAATGATGGGCTACATCGAGATTTGTGCTTCCCTATTATTTTGGCATGCATTCATCTGAGTTGTATTGGAGATCCCAGGCTGACCTGGATGAAGTTCATGCATTTAATGCATATTTATCTTATTTTTGAATTTCTCTTGGACGACTTGTTTTGTGGCCAAATATTATTGTAAAAACTGGCTAGGCTGACATTTTTTTAGGATTCTCTATAAGTATGGCATTTTTCCTCATTTGTAAGGGCTAGAGATTAGATATAAGCGAATAGAGAGATAGTTGGATCGACTTAAGTAGACCAAGAGTTAGCAAGCAGTTGTTCTCAAGAAAATATTGTAACAGAAGCTGGAATTGTTGCTACAGTGGATAATTTGATGCAAGTAATGACATTGTGATTTGCTGCCATACTTGTGTTTCTTCTTATCTTGCATGATTCTTGTTATTCTATCTTTAGAAATGATTTGAGGAAAATTAATATTTAGAGTTATATTTGATTCAATGATGTTTATGGTTTGATATTTGAAGTGTTGTAGCAATCCCTAGTCCATACTTTTCACAACCAATTGATTTTTAGTTACTTTGCAAAGATAGCCTGAACTTTATATTTGTTGTGCTTAGTTCAATTGTGAAGGTTTATTCATTTCAATTGCAATAGGGTTGTTTTGAATGAATTTTCATGATCTAAAAATCCTAACATCTTATAAGATTGCACTGTTTCTATAAGATTACAGATTCATCTAGGTCAAGTAGAAATCAATTTAAGAGGGATTGGTCTATTTCGAATGTTTTGTCATTTGCATTGTTACTCTTAGGAATAGTATTAGTCTTCAAAATCTCTTTGAAACCCTTGTATTTTGTTATTTCTTTTATCATTGGGTTAGATTTGGGATTGAAATATCATTACATTGCTAGATTTGATAGATTGAGATTTAGTATTTTTCTTGTAGTAAGGTCCTATTGTGATTACCAGCATTTTCAGATTTATCACTGAGTTGTTTATGCATTTTCAAGACTTAACATTAGAGACCTTGGGGTTATCTCTTGAGGCATGCTGACAGAGATTTACCTTTCAAGAGATATATGATATTATATTATGTTTGAGTTGTTGCTGTGTAGAAAACATCATCAACATATTGGCGCTAGAAGGAGGGCTCGAATAAGCAAGTTGGATCAATTTCTGATGCCATCTCTCCTAAAAGATTCAGAAGAAGGACAAGATCTACTCCAGGAGAGGATGAATTTCAAGAATTATCAGTCCCTACTAGGTCAAGAAGGACCAATAGAAGGGGAGAATCATCATCTTATCATCCACCTTCATCATCTCCATCATCTCCATCTTCATCAGGTTCATCTGAGTCTATGTTTGAGGACATTCCCATTCCACAACCTCAGCCAATCATAAATTAGTTTTTACCACCCCCACCCCCACCAATGGCTTTCCTAGCAAACAACCCATCTCCATTGAGTTTTTCCAATTATAATGTAATGCCAAAGAACCCTAAACACTTTTGTTCAAAGTTCCATGTCAATGATCCCAATAGAACTATTGAGGAACACATCAGGATTTTTCAAACTAGTCTTAAGGATAGAAGGATAAACCATGAGGATGTAGCATGTAGACTTTTTCCTTAGTCATTAGGAGAGGATGCATTCTATTGGTACAATCATTTTCCTGTAGGGTCTATCCAACATTGGACTGAGTTAGAGACTGCCTTATTGTAGAAGTTTTAGATTCCCATTAGCCCCAATGAGCTCTATCTCTAGTTCACGAATGTTAAGAGAGAGGTAAATGAACCTATAGCATCCTTTAACAATATATTTCACCGTGCTTATACCAGACTACAGGCCCCTTATGCTATTGATGAGCCTACTGCTTTAGAAGTCTATTATGAGGGACTTGACAGTCTGACAGCTACCTTTATGAAGTGGAGGAATAACCCTCCTAACAATCTACTTGATGCATATGCAGAGGCTATGAAAGTGAGCACTGATTTAAGTAAACATATGTCTGGGACTTTACCCTCATTAGGACCCGTTGCTCACCCTAGACAAGTTCCAGCTCTCAACCAGGCTCTTTCTAACCATACTCCAATCATGAATCCAATACCTCAGTTGCCTCTGGTCGCTCACCCAAGACCTCCTATGAGACAAGTTGCACCCACAATTAGCTACCCTCAGCAAAGTGTGAATCAACCTATGCATCCATATCCTCAGGCTAGCTATCCCCCATATCTGCAGAACTTTGAAGTTTTGAACCAATCCCTGAATGCCAATGCCGTAATAGAATACCCTCAGAATAACGAGAACCAACTTCCATATAGTAATCTTGACAAGGAGAGACTGGATAAATTGTCTGAACAAGTAAAGAAGCTGAATATGGAGGTGACTTACTTGAGGAACCAAAACAGTCAGTTGCAAGCTACTCAGAGAAATATGTAATCCAATCAGAATAGAAAAAATCCACAAGGAAAACACTTTGATAGAGGGCAATGTAACGAAAGAGGATATAACAACGAAAGAGGATACAACAATGAAAGAGGATACAATAATGACAGAAGACAGAACTTTGATAGAGGGCAAGGTGGTAGACAAGGGTTCATAGGAGGTAGCCACCAGGACAGAGTAGGACTTGGAACATAGGGCCTAACAATGGAGGATTCCTTACCCCATTGGATCAACTAGTTAATCAAGAGAAGCATCCTAATGGTGTATATCTAGCTGAGGTTGCTTTATTAGGATGGTGTAGGCTCCATAAAAAGAGTCAACATTCTGAGTTAGATTGTCAAGAGTTCTAAACAACAACCTTACTTTTTTAGTATGAAGTGGAGAATAATGTAGGTAGTCAGGAAATGGTGCCATCTGTTCCCTATGATTCATCAATGTTGGTACTGAATCATTCTCTTTTTCCACAAAGTAAGGAGAATGTACTTGAAGAAGAATTTGACCAATTGGAGGAAGAGGCAGACCAGGTATACAATGGGGATGAAATTATATAGTTATTTGATGAGAATCCAGTGAATGACAATGGCCCGAGAGATGAAGAAGAGGCTTATGTTGAAGAAGTAAAGACCTTCTAAAAACTTGTCAAGAAGTATGACTTGAGGGAATTGCCACACACACGTCCACAAGTTGGAGGCCCCTTCACTACTTCCATCCCACCGAACAATTTCAACACACCTCCAGATCCTAATGCTAGCAATAATCCATCATTGCTTCAGGTGTCTAGGAAATATTTATCTCAAGATCAAGGGCACACTGATGTGCCAAAAGAGAGAAGTGTTAATGCAAACAAGGATAAGGTGATAGAATACCCAGAGGAAACCCCTGCTGATCTAAGTGAGGAACAATTGGCCCTGTATGTTGCTGAAGAACTTATTAACCTAAAGGTAAGCCTCTTTGTGTTTGAGTTATTAAGATTTCCAACCATTAGGAATGCATTTCTAGGAGCTTATATTGCAAATTCCATGTCACAAGATAAATTAGCTAGCAAAAGTGTCAATAGGGCATCTAGTTCTCAATCAGTAGGAAGGAAAAATCAGATTCATAATCAAGTCCATATGCCTCCTAGAGATAAGGGAAAAGAGAAGGACAAAACCCAAGTTGCTCAAGTGGATACTCCCTTAACTCTATTTCAAGGTAAGACATATACTCTTTCATTCTTGATTTTTGTTCACATTTTTTATAAGAATTTGCATAATTGTTTGTTGGATTCTAGTGCTTCCACCAATGTTATGCCCTTCAGTGTTTGTAGAGCTATGGGTATTACTCCTGTTGACTCGTAAAAGAAACTTACACAATTGGATAGGACTGAAGTCAATGTTGTAGGGGAGTTAAATATGATTCATATGCAGATTGCTTCTGATCCTAGAATTCAGCAGGTCATTAACATATAGGTAGCTGACATACTTGATGCTTATGGCTTAATCTTGGGAAGATACTTCACCAGGGCCTTGAATGGATATGTATCGACTGATCATTCTCACATGTGGCTTCCCTAGAAGGGAGTGCCAAACCATATTAGAATTGAAAGAGAACCCAAAATGAAATACATGATTACAAAATATCAGAAGTAAGCATGGGTAAATATGTTCTCGTAGCCCCTCTTAAGGAGTTAGATGTAGAGGTCCTCATGTTACATATAGTGTCTGCTGGTCTCATAGTAGAATCCAGTGGTATTGAAGCCTTAGTGGAACTAGTTGAAAATGATGATGATCTGAAGGATATTCAGCTAGGTCTACTAGATAATTTTCAAGAATTCATTTAGAAGTGCATTGAAGATCAAGTCAACTTAAATAGAGGAATGAATTTTGGGGAACTACTCCTGCCTTATTGGTGTATGGTGCATAATGCCTCTCATTCAGAATTGGATGGTTTCCTTGTCAAGCTACAGTGGAACAAATACAAAAGTGTATCAACCCCACTTTAGCAGTCAAGATAGATATCTAGAAAGTCCAAGAAGACCCCAAAGGAAAAAGATGGATGTTTTTTGAAGAACCATCCAATAGCAACAGTGCAAGTGAAAAAGCAAGGAATTCTGCAGTTGCTAGTTGCTGAACTCTAAGATTCAATGGGTCTAAATAAAAGCAAGGAGCTAGGGCAGGTTTTGAGCTAATTATTCAAAGAGGTAAGACATTCTTTTCTGCTCACAGACTTCAATTCCATTGTATGAATAATGTAGCAGAATATGGGGCTTTGGTTCATGGACTGTTAATGGCATTAAGGAAAAAGGTTAAGATCTTGCAAGTTTTTGGGGATTCTGAGTTGGTAGTCAAGCAAGTTAGAAGACAATACTCTTGTCATGAAAAAAGAATGACCAACTATACACACAGAGTATGGGATCTCATTGAAGGATTTGATGCCTTTAATATTCAATTGATTCCACAATGTAAAAATCAAATAGCTGACTCTCTTGCTTAAGCAACTAGTACATTACAACCTCTGTCTCTTTTTGGACTAAATAAGTTTACTCTAGAATTGACCCCGGTACCCTCAGTACCTGACAATGTCACCAATTTCTAGGTATTTGAGGATGACAAGTATATCTTAGATTTTATCACAAGTACTGATGTCTTTGCTTCTCAAATCATTGATGAATCTGAACATTAAGAAGAAAAGATGGATTTGGAAGGGGTAATTAATCTGAAGACCAATACAATTCCCAGAGGGATGGTGCAATTAGAGAGGATTTTTTATCTGGACAAAGTCAAGGTTCAAGAACAGGATGCCAGGAAAGAGTCCATCAGTGGACAGTGTGATAGATATAATATGGGAACTCAGGATGATGTCAAAAATGTTTTTATTGGAAAAGTGTGGACTCCAAAAGAAATGAAAGGAATAATCGACACACTACATAGGTATCTAGACGTGATAGCCTAGAGTTATAAAGACTTAAAGACTTATGAAACACCAATCAAAACCCATACTATTCCTCTCAATCTAGGAGTAAAACCTTTTAGATAGAGGAAAAGGCCAATGAATGCCTTACTAGAACCTATAATACAAAAATAAGTGCATAAATTATTGTCTACAAGAATCATATTTCTAGTCAGATGCTCCACCTGGGTTGTGAATATGGTTCTTGTTAGGAAGAAAAATAGTGAAATCAGGCTATGTGTAGATTTCATAAACCTAAACAGGGCATCAGAAAAAGATAATTATCTAGTACCCTCATTGGATGAAGTTCTCCATATTGTCAATGGATCTTAGATGATGTCTTTCTTGGATGGTTATTCAGGATACAACCAGGTCATGATGTAGTATGAGGACAGGCACAAGATTGCTTTCACCACCAATTGGGTCACTTTTTCCTATACGAGGATGTGCTTTGGTTTGATTAATGTTGAAGCCACATTTTTAAGAGCCATGGACATTTCCTTTAAAGACATAATTGGTAAGTGCATAATCATTTATATGAATGACTTGACAGTCTTCTCCAAGAAGATAGGTGATCATGTCCCAAATTTGTTCAAAGTGTTCCAAAAATGTAGAGAGTTTGGTATATCTCTCAATCCAAAGAAATACATCTTTGGAGTTACAGAGGGTAAATTGTTTGGGGAATGATATCTCTGAGAAAGGAATTGCAATTGATCCAGAATGAATAAAAGCTATACTCAAGATTCCACCGCCTGCTAGCAATAAAGAAATGAAATAATTCTTTGGTAAGATTAACTTTGTGAGGAAGTTCATCACTAGATTTGCAGAAATAGTCAAGCCACTGAATGCAATGTTGAAGTAGAATGCCAAAGTTGAATGGAATGCTGAAGCAAAGGAAGCATTTGCAGAGATAAAAAGGGCTATTGCTAAAGCTCCTATTTTGGTGAGTCCATATTATGCTAAACCATTTTATATATATTCGTTTGCTTCTGATCACTCCTATGCTGCTATGTTAACTCAAAAATAAGACCAAGGAGATGAACATCCCATCGCATTCATGAGTGCACCATTGAAGGATGTAGAGTTGAGATACCCAAGTGTGGAAAAGCAGGCCTATGCCTTAGTCAGGGCTGTAAAGAAGTTTATACACTATATCCTTAGAAACAAGGTCTTTGCTATAGTTCTTGATCCTGCAGTTAAGCTATTGTTGATGCAGAATGAGCTAGGAGAGCACGGGGCTAAGTGGATAACTATGTTACAAGAGTATGACATTGAGATTCAGCCCACGAAGTTGGTAAGAGGGCAGGGACTTACAAAGACAATGGCAGAATTAGGCCCTTATCTTACAGCTCAGAATTACATTTTAGAGGATGTCTCCCCTGGCGAGTGGTATGATGACATTGTTCACTATCTCCTGACTCAAAGATGCCCTGATCATTTGAATGCAGTACAAAGAAGGGCATTGCGCTTAAAGAGTGATATTTTCATGTTGAAGGGAGCTATTCTATATAAGAAAAATCATGAGGGCATTTACTTAAGAAGCCTAGGAAAGGTAGAGTCTGAAAGAGTGATGTTGGAATTTCATGAAAAATATGGTACAGGCCATGGGTCAGCACCTTCTACAACAAACTAGATTCTAAGAGCTTCTTACTATTGGCCTACACTATTCAAGGACACACACAACCATGTCCGAACTTGTCATGTGTGTCAAACTGCAGCGACTAGAGAGAAGTATGCAACACTCTCACTCCAACCAGTCTTTGAGGTAAAACCTTTTGCACGGTGGGGGATGGACTTCATAGGTCCAATCAATCCGCCTTCCTCTACAGGTCATAGGTATATCCTTATTGTCACTAATTATTTTACAAGATGGACTGAGGCCCTTGCTTGCAAGCAATGCACCTCTAAGGTAGTAATTAATTTTGTCGAATCAAGTATTATCAACCATTTTGGATGTCCTATGTCTTTAGTTTGTGATAATGGTCCTACATTTTCATCGCTGAAGTTTTCTAATTGGGCTTTTGATCATGGGATTATAATTAAGTTTGCATCCAATTGTTACCCTCAAGGTAATGGTTTGGCTAAGTCATCCAACAAAAATCTCTTAACCATTATCTGCAAATTGTTAGAAAGAAATCCTAAGGATTGGAACACCCAACTCATATTTTCTCTTTAGGTAGATCGCACAAGACATAAGACTTCCATAGGAATATCCCCTTACCACCTGGTTTATGGATTAGAGCCTGTGTTTCCTATTTAGTTGAAAATCCCTACCTTACAGTTCATTAATGACTATTATGATGAGGGAGATAAATGTGAGGCCAAACTTGCTGAATTGTTACACCTTGAGGAAAAAAAGAGATGAAGCCCTAGAAAAATTTGCTAAACATCAAGGGGTAGTCAAGAGATGGTTTGATAAAAGAGCCAAGGTAAAATATTTTAGGATTTCTGACTTGGTTCTTTACTGGGATAAAGCACGTGACCATAAGGGGGAGCATGGAAAATTTGATAAACTTTGGCTTGACCCTTACTAGATTTCATAAATCCTAGGAGAATGATTTTGATTTGAAAACTCTCACTAGAGAGGATATCCCACGGCCTATCAATGGCCAGTATTTGATGCATTATTTCTAGTCTTGAGTTTTTTTCAACTCTTTTCCTGTACATAATTAGATTAGCTTTCCTTTCTGTTTTGTTTTCTTTGCTTTTCTTTGGTTAGAGTAGGTTTCCCTTTCTACTTTTCTTTTTGTTTGTTTTTGGTTAGTGTAGGTTTGCTTTTGGTTCGGTTTGTTTTCACTCTACTCTTGCTTTGGAGGTTTTCCTGTTTTCTTCTAGATGTGTTGCACCTGCATGACAAATATATCTTTATATGAGACTATTCTAAGTATTTTTTTGGTGGACTTTAGTCTTATGTCTCGAAAGGATGGTTGAAGTCTTTTTTCTCGTTAAGTAGTCTAAATGTTTGATTTATAGAAGGGGTATGTCTAGGATCATGATGGGAAAAAAATTAATGAAACAAAAAGGGTTTTTAAAGGAGATTCTTAGCTTTCCACAAATATCAATTATGCTTTACTTTGAATTTAATAAATAATTATTATTCATTTTCTATTTGAATTATGATTAAAGTCCTGATTGATAGACTAATTGAAAAACATCTATAGCTTTCAAACGGTATCACATTGTTTGAATTCGAAACATGTGTCACATTCTATGCTTCGTATACTAGAGGATTAAAAAAAATTGAATTTCATAAAGTTTTGACCAAGTTAAGGTGGTTAGATGTACGAGTTTTTATATTGTTTAAAAGTTGTAATAAAAAAATCATAATTAATTATTTACTTGGAAAAAAATTACAAAAAAATATGCATCACATCGGGACATGAGTCCATTATTTATATCTAAAATATTATAAAAAAATATTATCATTTTATTGTGGTTAGGGTGGTCAAGCAGACACCTACTTCTTATTTTTTCCCTAAAATTTAAGTAATACTGCATTGAAATTTCAAATTTTCACCAAATAGATTTTGTTTTTAAAAAAATAAACTTAGTATTTTAGAAACTACATTCAATTTGCTACAAATTCTATTCTTACATATTTTTGAAATAATATAGATAACTTATTCAAATTTTAATGTCAAGTTGCCTAACTCTGACTTTTCTCAATTTTTTGCCACTTAAGGGCCTCTTTTTTCCATGATGATGCTGCACATACACAAAGATGGGTCATTGGTTTTGATTTGAAACTGAAATATTTTGAAATCTTATATCTTTCATATATCTTAAGAATCCTGATGATTACAGTGGGATCATTGTGAATTCTTGTTAGGTGAAAAATCTTATTTCTGCTTCAGCGCCACTGTGGTTCTCAACCCTGAGTGTGAACTTCATTGTTCATAGTTTGAAATGAAAAAGTAACATAGAAAGAATATCAAAAGAAAGGAAAGTGAAATATTGAAAATCAAATGAATTCAATCTATCAGGAGTATCTAAATATCTCTATCAGGGCTATGGATGCCTAACTGGAAATAGAGCTATGTTTGGGAGAGTCACAACAATAACCTCGTCAAGGCTATAGATGCCTGACTTGCAGCGAGGCTCTATCCAGGTTGCTTTTGAAGTTAGAATCTTTACATAGCCTATCTTGACTACACTTGGTTTCTATAGTAGCCTAAGGAAGGAAATGAACTCATATGCACACACTTGGATTTTTAGTTTATGGAAGGATCAATCTACCCTTTGGTTTTGATTATTTAATAGTTGCATTCTAATTTGTTTGACTAATAATGTGACTGAAACTAGAGATTTTGGGTTCTCGATTCTTGTTCGTCATCAAATGCTCTAGAGCATTCCCTAGTAGAGTCGCCATTTGTTGTGCAGCTTTTTGCACACACGCCCCACTGAAAGCAAGGACCCTCTTCACTTTGGTTTTTTGTGTCTTGAACCTTTCATTTTGAGGTTTTATCCTACTTTGGAACGTGTTTAAATGTTCATTTTGATTGCCTAAGTGATTTCCCTAAGGTGCACATTGAATATCTTCAATTTTGGGTGAATTTTGGGTTTTTACCCTGGTTCGGGACTTTCCACTCTGGCCGGATTTTCGTGGATCCTGCTCAGACTCCGGTTGAGCACTCTGGATTGGAGATTTTTAGTCTTCACAAAATTCCATCTTGTCGTCGGGTTCCCGAATTTTCTTGGCTGTCTTGTCAGCGGCATTAATTTTCTTTGTACGAGCTTTGAAGGATTTATTTAACCGATCTCTAATGACTTTTATGCCATTATGCTTTATTGTTTGTCACTGATTGAGCTGAGGAGTGCATTCTTGGAAGTATTTGATTGGATTTGAAGCATTGGGTTTTTGGACACCATTAGATTCACATTTTTTGTTTCTGAGATTGATTTCCACTTCGCAATGGTATGTATTTGATTTCCTTGCTTTTGATGGATGAAATTTTATGTTGCTTTGGTGTTTCGGGTTTATTCATAGTTCAAATGATCTCTGCATGTTTGAAATTTTGATGCTAGGGTTGCATGATATGGTTTAATTTCTGGCTTTCCAAGTAGTTTCTGTGATTGTTTGTTTCTTTGCATTGTGAGAAAACTTGCTTGAGAGCCATGATTTCCCCCTAGTAAAGAATTAGTAGTTCAAATGATTGAATCCTGAGCTTTCCTGTGTGTTAATGGTGGATTTGTAGGGTTTGACTTAGGGCATCACCATTTAACTTTAGTTTGCTTCCCAATTGGCCTAGAATTCTAAGAAAATATATGGAAGGCCCATACCAAACTTGTCTCAGGCTTAGATTCTCCAATTTTATGATCAGAACATTAATTTGGGCAAAATCGCCATTCAGTTTCGGAGTTCAGGTTTCGTCCTTAGTTTGGGATTTTCTAGCTCTGATTGATTTTTTGGCTCTGACGGATTTTCCCAATCTCCCTCAATTTCTCAGAATTTGTATACTTTTAGAGTTTTACCTTATTTGTGGATTTTCGTCGGCTCCAGACTTTCCAAAAATCCTTGATTCCCTATTTTTTTCGAATTTTTCCAGGTGTCTTCCCCTTCACGGAAATCCGTCTCTAGTAGATTTTTCTATATTTTGATGAAACATGATGGAATATCGAAGAGCATGATTTGTTAATGAATGACTATGAATTTTATGGTTAGTTTATGCTATTTTGAGATCTCACATGTTGTTTATTGATTGATAATGATCGGATTGAATCACTAATTGGTGTTTTCTTATTCATTCCACTGGAATCCATCTGGCCCGAAATTCTCTGAAATTCCTCCTTGGGTTGGATCTCATGGATGGTCCTGAAACCCGAAGATTAACATGATCATTCTATATGAGGTTTAATTTTATTTAATGATAATTTTGATTAATTAACCTTTTTTGGTGTGATATTTATTATGTTTCCTTTGTTAAGTGTAGGATAAATCTAGCAAAGTAACAGTTGGGAAGGCTAAGAGTGATGTGGAAGGATCTTTAGTGTCTAAAGCAGAAAGAATTAAGATGGACATCAAGAGAAAAATCCCAGAGAGTAAAATCACCTCCATTTGGTCAAAGGTGGCAGACATGAATGTTGGACTATGGGATTATGAGCAGTTCAAAGGTAGAATGGCAGAGCAAGATTTTCCTCTAGTGGCTAAGAGAATGTTAGAATTAGGATTGGCACATGTGGCTGGTTTCCCTTTCATAGTGTAGTGTTATGAGCTGGTCCTTGAGTGTGCTAGGCACTATGACAGTAATACACAGAGAATAATTGGTCATCAAGGGAGGGTTGTGGTGACTTTGAATCTTGTCTCCATAGCTCAGACTTTTGATATGCCTGGTAGATCTCATGTGGTGGCATTCAACATGGAAGCAACCAAGGAGTACTATGGAGAAAAGACTATTAAGTCTAAGAAACTCATCAATTCTTGACTGGAGAAGCCTAAGTCTCATTATTCCAAATTGCCTAAGCAGTTATTCAAGGAAAAATTTAAGGAGTATTATGATGCCATCACTCTTCTTAGCAGGGTGGTTGGATTGAAGAATGATAGTGTGTTTGAGAATTGGATGTGCCATGTTATTGTGAGGATGGAATAAGAAAAGACTGACTATCATTGATCATGTATCATAAGTAGAGTAATTCATGAGCAACTGTCCAATGTGCTGCAAACAAAGACCTTTACAATGACTTGTACTTAATATATGCACTTGCAAGATTCCATCCATACAAGGGATTAATTACCAAGGGTGTTTTTGGGCAGGATATTATTTATGAGGTGTACTCTCAACTGCATTTAGGAAGCTTCAGCTACATGAGGTTGAATGATGCATTCACCATGCATATTACCAAATTACTTCAGGGAGCAAAGCATGTGAGGATTTCATACCAAGCTAACGAGTTAATCAAGAAATATGGTGCTTAGTTTATTCAGTTACCAACCTTCTCATACATCTAGGTTGATGGCTGTCAAAGGGCTCCATATAGGCTTCCAAGGTATCCCACTGATCATATCATACTTCTGCACGTCACTCAATAGATTTGTGACTTTGATACCATTATCAAAAGAAACAAACATAAGACTGGTTTTGGTGGAGACTTCCCTTTGAGGATAGGCACAGGGGAGGCATGCCATTCTATTATTTTTGCCCAGGCTTCAAAAGAGGAGATGAGTACTCTTGGCTTATCTTTCCATTCCAAGAGGTCTATATTTGATATAACAGGTGAAGCCCGAAAAAGGGCCAGTAGAGAGTATAGCTATAAGGTTGATTTGGAAGACTACTAGGCCAATTGCAGCGATGAATTTGAGGTTAGAAAGAAGAAGTTTTCTCAGCTTCCAGTTGAATCAGTCCGACTATATAATGTGAAGGCAATTCTTGTTCAACTAGAAGATGATGGGGACCTGATTCAAGGTCATGCTTATAAGGCATTGAAGGATAGGCTGATTGGTGATGTGGATTGGTTAGAAGAAGAAAAGATAGAGCTCCGACAGATAATGAGTCTAGTCACTAAGTTTACCAAAATGTGGCCAAGGCATAAACTATGGGAGTTAGAAAATGAAGGTGTATAGTGCACCTATGAGCTAATGGGAGATTTAGATCCTCGCTCCACTTCCGAGGAATCAACCAAAGAGGATCCTAAGGTAAAAGGTAAGGTGGATTCCCCATTTAAAATCAAGATTAAAGGTTTCTAGGGGGAGGAATCTCAAGAAACAGTAAAGTAGAGGAAGCCAATTGCTAAGAAAAGGTCAAGGACTAAAAGGTTCGGTAAAGAAGAAACTAAAAAGAAGATTCCTGAGGTCGATTTTCCTATGCCTAAAAGGAGAAGAGTTGTAAGACTATCATAGAAGGCAGGTTCCAAGGATAGAGAAGAAGTTGCTCCACCTGTGGTAGATGTAGAAAGTTGAGGAGAAAAGACACAAGTATATACAAGGAGGTCAAGGACTCCTTCTCCTAAGGATAGTGTGCCCAAAGCAGATCCTCCTGAAGTCGCTTCTCATGAGGAGCAACATGATGATGTTCCTTCTTCCCATGAAGTTCAAAATGAACCAGGTGAGTCTAAGAAAGCTGAAGATCATCCAAAGACTAAAGGAGAGGAGTTTCATGAGGGTGAGCTTTATAATACAGAAGAAAAATTTGAAAAGGTAATGCAGTCTCCCTTGGTTGCATATGTAGAGTCACCTGTTGGAACTGAAGAGGTTAAATCTCCCCAAAGAGAAGAAGCTAAAAATATTCCATCACCTAAGCACAAGAAGAAACATGCTGAAGAGAAGGAGAGCAAGATAGGTGAGACTCCTAAGAAGCAGGTTTTGAGTGAAGAAGCACCTAAGGGTCAGCAAGAGGAAGTGAGACAGAGTGAAGTGCAGTTAGAGTTCACTATCCCAAATTGGTTGGACAAGGAAATAAAGAGAAAGCAGGTTGGAGGGTACTCCACCTAACTAGGATGAGTTACTAGCCAAGATTGGAAAGGATAAAGGTAAGAAGAGGGCCAAGGTTATTTCCAGGATCGAAATTGATGAGGCAAGTAATAGAGTTGTCCACATTGCAACTCCTGCTTCGGATAAAAATAGAGATGAGGTAACTGCAAAAGATTATAATGTGTAGACTTTCAATTTAGGGCCCACTTCCATTGAGTAGGATATTGAAGATTATTAGGGTTCTAGCACAATTATCCTAGGGATTTTGAAAGAGGTTCAAACTAAACAGGATCTAAAGAAGGAGAATGAAAAGCTCGGGAAATGCTTGGAGGATCTGATGAAGCGCTTGCAATTTATTAATCCCTCGGCTTTTGCTGCAAATCCCTTACCCTAGGAAACTATTACTGAGCTTGAAAGAATGAAGGCCTCCACTCTTGCTACTAAAAATTGGCTACAAGGGGTGCAGACAAAATGAAATGAGGCTATTAAGAACATTCTATCATCTAGGAAGGATGCTATCAGGGAAATTGATTGGTTGAAGGAGGGGTTAGCTCAAGACAAAGAAGATATAGATCTCCTATTGCAGAAAACCAAAACCATCATGGAGTATACTAAGGATAGGTTAGTGAATGATTAAATTCTCCCTTCCTCCAGAGTTGTTGAACCTTGGGAGTGTTTTGAAGCATTGCATACTAGGCAAAAGGTTTTGAAGAAGATTTACAAGAAAAGGAGG
Source organism: Sequoia sempervirens (assembly GCA_007258455.2). Classification (NCBI taxonomy): domain Eukaryota; kingdom Viridiplantae; phylum Streptophyta; class Pinopsida; order Cupressales; family Cupressaceae; genus Sequoia; species Sequoia sempervirens. Next base: position 102,773,665 of record VDFB02000007.1, on the reverse strand, counting down.
AAAATTGAGGATACCCTAACCAGTGTCTATAATGGTTGCATTGCTTTCTTTGAGATTATGACAGGGAGAAGGAAGATTGCCCCTAAATATTTGAGTCTAGAACAACTGAGAAAGTGGTGGTAGGATTTTTATGCTCTAGTCAGTGATGATTCTATCAATGAACACCAATTAGATGATGCGGCCACCTACATTGTTGTCATTGACAAATACCTAGCATATAAGGTTGATTAGGATAAGTCGGTTAAACAGTCAAGGGAAGATATTACATCAATTAAGAGCTGACTTAAGGTTTTTCCTTTACCTCTTGTGGCTGACTTGGATAGGGTGCTTTTGAAGGTGCATGAAATATTGGATTGAAATAAAGACAAAGTGGAAGGTAGTTAATGATGGGCTACATTGAGATTTGTGCTTCCCTATTATTTTGGCATGCATTGGTCCAAGCTACATTGGAGATCCCAAGCTGACCTAGATGAAGTTCATGCATTTAATGCATATTTATCTTATTTTTGAATTTCTCTTGGCCAGCTAGTTTTGTGGCCAAATATTATTGTAAAAAATGGCTAGGCCGACATGTTTTGGGGATTCTCTATAAGTATGGAATTTTGCCTCATTTGTAAGGGCTAGAGATTAGATATAGGCAAATAGCAAGATAGTTAGAGCGAATTAAGTAGAGAAAGAGTTAGCAAGTAGTTGTTCTCAACAAAATATTGTAACAAAAGTTGGAATTGTTGCTACAGTGGATAATTTGATGCAACTAATGACATTGTGATTTGGTGCCATACTTGTAAACTTCTTCTTATCTTGCATGATTCTTGTTATTCTATCTTTAGAATTGCTTTGAGGAAAATTGATATTTAGAGTTAGATTTGATTCAATGATGTTTATGGTTTGATATTTTAAGTGTTGTAGCAATCCCTAGTCCATAATTTTTGCAACCAATTGATTGTTAGTTTCTTTGCAAAGTCAGCCTGGACTTTATATTCGTTGTGCTTAGTTCAATTGTGAGGGTTTATTAATTTCAATTGCAATAGGGTTGTTTTCAATGAATGTTCATGATCTGAAAATCCTAACACCTTAGAAGATTGCACTATTTCTATAAGATTTCAGATTCATCTGGGTCAAGTTGAAATCAATTTAAGAGGGATTGGTCCATTTCGAATGTTTTGTCATTTGCATTGTTAATCTTAGGAATAGTATTATTCTTAGAAATCTATTTGAAACCCTTGTCTTTTGTTATTCATTTTATCATTGGGTTAGATTTGGGATTGAAATATCATTACATTGCTAGATCTGGTAGATTGAGATTTAGTATTTTGCTTTTAGTAAGGTCCTATTGTGATTACCAACATTTTCACATTTATCACTGAGTTTTTTATGCATTGTCAAGACCTGACATTAGATACCTTGGGGTTATCTCTTAAGGCTTGCTGATAGATATTTACCTTTCAAGAGAGATAGGATATTATATTATGTCTGAGTTGTTGTGCAAAAAATATCAACACATACCATGCATGTGTACGACATCCATATTTTGACCTAAATTATCATATTTTTCTAAATCCTTTTGGGAAAATATTTGTGACTCATTTAAGCTTGTTTTTGATATTTTTTGTTAAATTTTTATTAGGCATATTTTTTCGTTTTGAAAAATCATTGTGTACGACACACATAAGATGAGCTAAACTTATCATTTTTTGATTTTATTTTTTTAAATTGAAAATAATTCTTTGAAGTTTGTTCTCATGCAATCCATTCATCAAAATGTTATGTTGATCAAAAGTTATTAAAATACTAAATAAACTTGATAATTCAAGTTTATGGACTAGTTTCATTAGAAATTAATTAAAAAATAGAAAAATTAATCAAATTATAAAAAAAATTACATATTTGGAATCTGTACTATCTCATCTATAATGGATTTTAATTTCATAAAAGAATTTTGGAAAATAGGTCTTCAGACATATGTCCAAAGTCACTATTTTCCTATGACATTAACAGGACCTTCAAGTTGCAAGTCAAATCAGGTCCAAAGCTTAGGGTCCGGTCCCTAAGCCATTTCTTGAACCAAAAAACAAGCCAAAAACCTACCCAAAAATTCATAATTTAAAAAATGGGATCTCATTTCATAAATTTTTTTTTATGGTTCTATGAAATGGGATCCTGTTTTGAAAATTACCAAAAACGGAAAGTTTTCAAAACGGGATCCCATTTTGAAAACTTTCTGAAAATGGAAATTTTCAAAATTGAAATTTAAAAATAGAAAGTTTTAAACGAGTCAAATTTTGAAAACTTTCCATTTTGAAAAATTCAAACGAGATCCCATTTTGAAAATTTTCCAAAAATGGAAATTTTAAAAAATAGGATCCCGTTTTTTAAATTTAGGCTCGGAATCTCGAAGCTAAATGGGATCCCACTTTTTAAAAACAGGATTTCGTTTATTAAAAAACAGGATCCCATTTTTTGCAAGCCGATTTCATTTTTTTCCTAAGGAAAAAACTTTCGCATTTCATGGACTCATCTTCTTGAATTTACCCTTATGATGTCTTGTAAAGGTGTTGTGGAGTGTCGTAACACATTTCTACACTTTTATAGACTCTTCTTATTATAATTCATCTAAATATTCCATGTTATCCCTTACCAATTCTTATTTTAAAGTTTTATAAAGTCTTGTAACAAACTTTCATGCTTTTCTAGACTTTTCACCACCAAATACACCTTTCTTGTGCTTTATTTGGCCCCTTTATGCACTTACAAGACTTAATTAAGTTTTCTTTTTAATATAAACCTAACAAATATCATTAAATGCAAATTAATCCCTGACACCCACTTGCATTCCTTGAGTGGGACCCATTCGCCATGAGTGGCAAATGACTCCCTCTTGGCACAAAGTTCAAAATAAATTACAATTTCTTTTGGGTTTTTATTCATTAAGACCTTAGGTCAGCCTGTGATGTATTTTTGGGAAAATAGGACATAAGTGTGTATAAATATATGTTTTTCCCTCATTTTTCCATCTCATCAACTCACTCAAACATTCACTCATCAAAAGCATAATAGCATTCAAGCATTTTTCCAACATTTAATCAAGCAATTATCAAGCATCTTGGAGTAGCCATTGACATATCTTCAGACTTAAACAATAATGGATTGGTGAGTTCATGATACTTGCATGTTATTTTTTCATCATTCCCTTCTTATTCCATTTCATTTCATAGGGATTGATTACCAAAGTGGGGTTTTACCAAGGAAAACCCCTATACTCTAACCCTTAACCATTTTCCCCCTCTTTGCATGTGTGTTTACAGGTCTTGTAGGTAGATTTTTCAAAGAGATAGGTATTGAAAAGTGGTCAACAAGTCATCAAAGCTATTCAATTTGACTAAGACCTAATTCAAGCTCAGAGACATCATTCAATCCATTTTGTGCATATTTGGATCTATCAACCTGACAAGAAAACAAGTGCAGATCTGGACCCACAGAGTTGACTTCAAAATTTGTATATTTTTGTAGGTGGACTAATTCCCCATTAGTGGTGAATGAGTCCCACTACTAGGCTAGTGAAATTGTTTTCTAAGGTTTTCAGTTCTCGGCATCTCTTAACCTGTTTCAACAGAATTTACGAAAAGTAGGACTAATTCACAATCTGTGGTCAATGATTCCTAGTGGTCAATAATAGTTATTTCTGAAACATTCCAGAAGCTTCCAGCATCAACATTCTACCTCTAGGTGCACTCCATTCAATTTCATTAAGTTCTATTTTCATTTGTTTATGTTTCTAGTTCATTTCTGCATATCACACTATATTTTCAAACACTCCATATTTCTTAGGTTTTGCATAAATAATCAATCCATTTTATTAGTTTGTTGCATTTAGATAATTGAATTTAGGCATATTTTCATTGTACTTGCATTAATTTGAGTGAACCACCTAGATTTTGTGTGGGGTCTATCTCTCTCCTTTAGGTGAAAACCCCTAATAGAGCAAAAGAGTCATAACACCTTACACCCAAAAATATAAGGTTGAATTAGATGAAATAAAACTATCATAGAAATAATGTGAAATCAAAATAGTAGAAAAAAGTTAAATTCCACAAAAGAAAAGAAAAATACTAAAGATAAAATAATTTGGGAGGTCCTCTAGACCTGGTGGTATCCCTGGGTGCTGCCACAATAATGGGTTACACTTTTTGGGACATCTTGATTTTTGCTTGAAATCACATATTTTTAGAAAATACAATGATTTATGACTTTAAAGGTTCCATTTAAATTATTTTAATTAAAGAGGGATTGATCAAACCCCCTTGGATAGAACCTTGTTAGATTTAAACCATACCTATAATCGAGTCTCCTTTACACCTATCAAAATGCTAATAAAAAACCACTTTTTATTTACCCTTTGGGTGATCAAATGAATTCATTTAAAATTTATGCCTTGTAAGCCTGTAGCCCTTATTATAAGCTTCTTAAAAAGTATAATTTTAAATATGTTTAATTTTATTATTATATTTATTTTTTATTTCTTGTGAATGTAGGATTTTCAATGAACATCAAGTTCTTTATTTCACACATACGAAAAAATAGAAAAATAGAGAAAAAAATTCTAAAAAATACATGTGCGCTAGGTATTGATGTCCTTATTCCAACAAAAAGAGAATAAGTTAATTCAAATGAATACAAAAAATATTATGCGTGCCGAAGTACAACTCTGTCCAAATTATAATTATGCTGATTTGGAAAATTAATTAAAAAAAAAAATATGCAACAAAAAATTATGAAAAAATATCCATCCCCTAGATATTTGTGTGAAAATTTTGTATTTTAAAAATCAGAATTGTATCCTATCTATAAAAAAAGTTGTGGGCCGAAGTAAACATCACTTTTTATAAATGTTGATTAGTAGAAAAAATAAGTTATTAAAAATTACATAAAATGGTTCACAATTTATTTTTTAAATTTTTTTTAAAAATATAATTAGAATCTACACAAAATATCTAACAAATAACTAGTTTGATTCATCTTCAAAACCTTAATGGTTTAGCTGTTATAGGTGTAAGAAAGTGAATGTTTGGTGAAAAATTCTGATTTTAATGTCAAGTTTGGCCAAAAATTGTAACCCATTATTGTGGGATCACCCCCCTACTAAGTTATATAAGAAGAATAGTGATTGGATTGTTGATGACCTTCTACATGTGTATGAAGAAGGTTCTTATAAAATATTATTAGGCTTAGTATAAAAAAAGGGTTAATTAATTTAACACTTAAGGAGGGTGATAAGACTTTGATAACAAAATTGGAGGTTCATTACTTTGTTGACCTCATTATAAGAACCTAGAAATCACAAAGATAAAATAACAAGCACAAATGAACAATTGTAAATCATGTATTAAGTTGACCCCAAATACAATGCGAGGAAGCCTTGTATATGTAGGAAAGGAAGAGGCAATCCACCTATCATGTAGATGGAAAATTACCTCATGTTGTGGCACAAATAAGTAGACAAGTGTCCTATATCTATGTGAACCTTTGGATCACTTGATATGTGAAAACCAACAACCTATTTTACCAATTCATCTATAAGATCTCATCGCTTGTGGCCTTGTTCATCATATTAGTCGTTGATGGTTTATGTCCTATATTTTATGTTGTTTTGTGTTGGATAATACACATTAGTGATGATTGTTCCAATACATCAAAGATTCTCATATTTTAATTGTTAACTAACTAATCTTATCTAACTAATGGTTGTTATGATTTTGTGTGATAGCCAGATGATTTTATTCCTTGTCTACATAGGTATCCAAGGATCAAGATGTTTAGTTATTGGTAATATTACTTTGTATATTATGTGAATTCAAAATTTTCTACCCCTTTGTGCTTTGGTCTCTTAAGATAATTCGTCAGTATAATGTGTTGAACAAGAAAACTAAGAGGGGGGTGAACCAATTATCACATATTTAAACTTTAATGCATTCACCAGAGTTAAACCTTAACACTGCTTAACATATCAAACAATGAATACTAGTGCAAAAACTGAAAACAATCACATAAACACAATAACACTAGATTTATGTGGAAAAACCAAGAAGGGAAAAACCATGTGGTGAGGATTTACTCACATATAGATAATATCAAAACTGATTACAAGAGGCACACTACTCGAGAAAAAAATTTCACTTTCAAAACAAGGACTCGTTGTCCAACAAGGCTGACAACGGGTAGAGGGATCGCTGCCGTAGAGATAGAAAGAAGATAAAGAAGACTTGTTATAGAGAAGAAAATCTCAATGCAAAAAAGGATTCTACCACTTGCAAACATGCATGAATGATAGAGTTCACCTTAAGCTCATTGCTTCCAAAAACTTGACATTTAGGCTTCACATTGATTCACCATACTTGCATCATACACACACACACACACACTGATTCACACTTATCTCTATTCTCTTGTGCTCTTTCTATATTGTCTTTGTCCTCTCTTTCTTCACTTCTTCCCTAACTCATTCTGCATTTATACCATCTTACAATTTGAAAAATATTCAAAGTCAGCCATCCAAATTAAAATTCAAATTAGGTCAGCACCAAAACATTCTAGGGTGGAATTAGAATGAGGGTGAACCAAACACATGCTTCATTAGGACCTGAATAGATCCAACATACTTCACTAACTCTTAAAGTAGTATTTCACACAAGGTCAGACATACCAGTGTAAAACACATAGAAGAATAAAGCACAAACCTTACAGATACCAAAATTATCTTCAATACAATAAAAAAAACTCAACTCTAGAATTGTAAGTCATAAGACTTCATCAAAGAGAAATCTAGACCAACAATATTTCTCCCTGACCTCAACCAAATACATAGAAAACCACAATTCACAACTAGTGAACACAACTCGCACTGTGCAATGAATCAACATCCAAAATTTGGGATATAGCAGCTTCCAACAACCAATATCAACATATCTAAACCATACAAATGTAGAAGAAAATTCAAAGCAAAACCCGGAGTACCCATTGAGCACTTGCAACCTATCTTCATTACAATTTTCTCAATATCCTCAATATATACAACCAATTTAACCTATATCCATGTCACTAATGACAACATCTTTAATCTTTCCATTCTTGTAATAATCTCCCTAGTTTTCATTGATGGAAACACATGATGTGAAAAACCATCAAAGACACCATGCAACTTTGAATACACTTCTCAAGAATTTTCTTTCTATTCCTTTTTGTTTCTCCCTCTTAGTAGATAGTTTTTTATATTCTTCCTCTTTCCTTTGCATGCTTCCTCTTCCCTTTCCTTCACATGTTTCCTTTCCTTTTTCACATGCTTTCTCTCCACTTTTGACATCAATTGGAAAGGAAATATATATTTTACATTTATTTCTCCTTTGACATAGAAAATAGAATAATCACAATGACAACACCTGATACTACATGCTCCCCCTTAGAGGTAGCCACCAAAAAAATTAGTCAAAATGAAAGATAAATCCATAGATCCACCGAACTGATACATCTCCATATGCATCTAGTTCAAGAAAGGAGGGGTAATGACCCCTAACTTCTCCTGAAGATACACAAAACTATCTTTAGAAAGAGCCTTTGTGAATATATCAGCTAGTTGATCCTTCGTCGGAACATACTCAAGCTTTACTTTATTCTCCATGATATTCTATCTCAAGAAATGATACTTGATCTACATAAGCTTTACTCAACCATGCCACCAATCTACAACCAAGAAAGAATGCACCACCACTTGTACTCTTTATGTCATCTACACATCCAACAATATTCATTTGTATAAGCACTTATGGGAAAGTAAATATCTCTAGGATACCATAATCCATAATCTGGAGTGCCATTCAAATATTTGAATATTATTTTAACAACATGTGTTTTCATAGGATCTTCTTGAAATCTAGCCACAAGACATACAACATGCATAATATCCAGTCTAGTAGTAGTCAAATACAATTGTACACCAATCATAGATATAGATACTGTTGATGGTGTTTTCTGCACAGCAACAACTTAGACAGAAAATGATATTCTATCTCTCTTGAAAGATAATCTTCAACGATGAATTGCTGAAAATCACCCCAAGGTCTCTCGGGTGTCAGGTCTTGACAATGCATAAACAACTCAGATAATATGTGAAAATGCTGGTAATCACAAGGGGCCTTACAAATGAACAATGCTAGAAGTGAATTTTCATCAGATGCGACAATATAGTGATGCTTTCAATTCTAAAACTAACCCAGATTCAAAATAAACAGCAAAAGAGATAAGGGTTTAGAGAAATCCTATTCTATTCTAACTCTTAAGGTCAATCACAGTAATGATGAAAGCTGCAAATGGACAGATCCCCAATAAAACCGATCTCTGCTTGATCAAGGACAGACCTGCAACTACACAGAAATGGTGCAATCTTCTGGGGAAATCCAAAGATTTTCAGACTTTGAACATTCATTCACATACCCAACTGCTGGCACAATGTAAACAAGCATTCACAGTTGAACTTAGCACAGAAGTGAGGCCCAGACTAACTTTACACAGCAATCTACAATCAGCAAATTGCTAAAAGTATGGACCGGAAATCGATCAACATCATTAACATTTCACCACCATTGTAAAAGAGCTGGAATCTAACATCTAACATCTAACATCCAACATCTGAGAATCAAGAACAATAAACCATAAAAACTGTCGAAAATAAATACAAAGTTTGCCAAATCAACAATCCAATTGCATTACTTTTCCAGCATTACATAACAATTTCAAGTCTCTCATCTCTTACAACTAATTCTGAAAACTACTTGCCAATTATGGCCTAGCCAAACTCCTAAAATCTCTCCTTACAAATTAGGCAAAAATGCCATTTATAGAAGACCCCAAACATGTCGGCCTAATTAGATTTTACAATAATGACTGGCCCCAAAACAGGTCGGCCTAAGGAGAATTTCAAAATAGGACAAGATTTGCATTAAATGCATGAATATTATCCATGTCGGCCTACGATCTCCAGCAAGATCAGATTGACGTGTCCTCCAAAAAGTCCTCCAGCTGTAGACAGTTTTGGCACGGATTCTTAGGCAGGTCCCACTTTGAAAATTTAAATTGAACGCTTCCAGATTTCTTTCTTTTGGCACGAATCCATATGCAAGTCCCCCTTTTAATATTTGTTTAGTCCTGAAAAACAGATATCATCATTAATCGCCCACATGCTCAAGTTAAATTTGAATAAAATTTTGACCTTTCTAAAAAAACTTACATTTTTATAAGGAAACTTTTCATTTTCAGAATTTTTTCCGTTTTTGGAAATTTTTATTTTCAATTTTTTTATCTCAAGAAAATTTTTTTTCAGGATCATTTTTGAAAAATTTCCATTTTTGGAAGAAAAAAACAGTTTCGGAAAAATTTCCGTTTCGGGAAACCAGACCAAGGGGAAAATCCGGGAAAATCCAGGTCAGGCGGATTCTAGACAGGAATCCGGAAAAATCCAGGTGGACAGGAATCCGGAAAAATCCAGGCGGACAGGAATCCGGAAAATTCCAGCCGGACAGGAATCCGGAAAATTCCAGCCGGACTGGAAAATCCCGGATTTTGTTCAAAACCTAGTTTTTCCGAAGCACAACTCGGGGGAAGGACTTGGACAAGCAAGATAAACATCTAAGGACCCCCAAAGGCAATGAAAGCAATAAAATTAAGGGGCCAAAAGACACCAAAAGCCAATCTGGGAAATTCCAGGCAGACAGGATTATGAGAAATTCCAGCTGGACAAGATTATGAGAAATTCCAGCCGGACTGGAAAATTCCAGATTTTGTTCAAAACCTAGTTTTTTCAAAGTGCAACTTGAGAAAATCACTTGGGCAAGCAAGATGAACATCTAAGGACCTCCAAAGACAATGAAATCAATAAAATTAAGAGGCCAAAAGCTAGAGCAAAAAGAGGGTCCCTGCTTTCAGTGGGGCGTGTGTGCAAAACTGCACAACAAATGGTGACTTCGCTGGGAAAATGCTCCAGAGCATTTTGATGATAAACAAGAATCATGAACCCAGAATCTCTGGTTTCAATCTCCCTATCAGGCAAACAAATCAAAATGCAAGATTAAAGAGTCAGAACCTAGGATAGACTGGACCTTCCATAAACTGAAAATCCAAGTGTGTGCAAGTGAATTCATTTCCCTCCTTAAGCTACTGCAGAAACCGAGCTCAGTCAAGTTGGGGTACCTAAAGATTCTAGCTCCAAAAGCAACCTAGATAGAGCCTCGCTGCCAGTCAGACATCCATAGCCCCGACGAGGTTATCGCTGTACTTCTCCTGAACATAGCTCTACTACCAGCCAGGCGTCTATAGCCCCGGTAGAGATGTTCAGATACCCCTGATAAGTTGAATTCTTTCCTCTGACTCTCAATATTTTCTCTTCTTTTTTCTTTTTTTTTTTAAAAAAATTTTTTTTTTACTCTTTTCATTTCAACTCCGTGAAACGCTGAAGTCCACACTCGTATCGAACCACAGCTATAATCAAGGTAAATATGATTTTCACCCAACAAGACCTTGCAGGGACCCTACTGCAACCTTCAGATTCTTAAGATGTATGAAGGATATAAGATTTCAGAATACTTCAGATTCAAGTCAGACCAATGACCCATTCTCTTTAAATCAGACATTCAGATTGCTTGACACCAACAAAAGATCTTTGACCATTAATTCAAAACACATGACTAAAGTCCATCAATAAAACACTTAGAGCAATCCCAGATAATAAAGAATTATTGCACAGGAAGGACACCTCCCCAACCAGAAAATAGAAAACCCAAGCTAGAGAAGCAAAACAATCAAACCGAAATCCAAAGCAAACTAAACTAGCCAAAACAGAAGCAAGGAAAAGCCATCTAAACTAAAGCAATCTATCCTAAAGAAAATAAAATAGAAAGAAGTAAAAGAAAAGTAGACCAAGCTGCATTTATTCAGATCAACACTATGTACAGAGAGACTCAAAGTGGCTCATGATCAGACAGGATGAACTGAGACTCATCCCCACATGATTAATCAATGCATGGACAAGCAATAAGGTGAAGGTAACAGTCCTCATAAATGCAAACTTGTCTTTATATTCAGAAAAATGAATCTCCATATTGCAGCATGCAAACTCAACCCCATAGCTAGGAATAATTAATAGTTGAGGCAACTCATCAGGACCATGCTTGACCCATAAGCAAGTTGTCTTTCCTAAATCTCCATAATCAAATTGACAAGATTCAAAATTTCCAGCAAAGAAAGAAACAACCTGATTTTGCATTTCTGCAGACTGAATGTTGTGTTCATCATCCTGCACTTGTGAAGAGTTGATCATAGTGTCATCAGGGGGTCTCCATTGATGGTGCAATATTCCACTTGCATTTGAAACAGGCAAGATAGAATTAGAGGAATCATTACATGATGCAGAGTGAAATTCATATCGAAGACTTTCAGACCTAAAAACATGGAACTTTTCACCTGTTTGAGTATTTCCATGAGGGATCAACACTGAAAACGCAGGGGCATTATCTTGTACAACAATTTCCTCAGCAAGATGCTCATCCGAGGGTATCACAGATTGATCTTCCAGCACATTCTCACCTCGAGAAGTTGGAGCATGTTCACCAATACTGACTGCAACATTTCTATTTTCAACATCATTCATATTTTCCTGCACATTAGCATGAACCACATTAGCTACCCCATCAATAGTGCACAGAATCTGTGAGTTTTCATTGTGCAGTTCATCAATAAGCTGAGGAAAAATAGAATTTGATAAATGAGAAGACTCCCTGAATTCATCTTCTGTTGGCACTAGCTCGGATTCTTGATCACAATCATCAGGAACGTTGATCACTTCACTGAGTGTCTCCTCATGTTCTTCAAGACGTTCATCAGCAACTGGTTGGCATTCCTCAGTTAGAGACTTGTCTGATGCATCTGTCTGTGTATCATTTGCATGTAAGAGTAGCTGTACTTGTTCCCTCACCTCCTTTATGACTGTCTGACATTGGAAACAGGTGAATTCTGAATGCTCTTCCTCATGTATCCTGCACCAAGCTGGTAACAACAGTTCCTCTAGGTAGACTCCAAAACCTAGGCTTGACCAATCTCTTATAATTCTGACAACAAACTCTTTGTATCTGGTCTGTATCACACCTTCGTCTTGGAAAGGAAGAGCCTGTAGGGGAACTTCTTGTTCAGCCTCCACTATGCTTTTCGGAACTTGACTAGCCTCAACAAGAACATCCTCATTGATCTCCATAGGTGATTCTTCACTTGAATGTTCCTCTATTATCTCTGATGCCTCAGATTCATCTTCATGACACCCAGTTCCTTCCAAAGTCACGTCAACATCAGTTGCAATGCCATCCCTGGATCCACAACTAGTTAGCCCTTCTGCAGTGCATTCTTTGCTTAACTCACCTTTCCACTCCAGGTATTCTCCAACTTTAAAGATAATGTCCCCACACGAACGACAGATGAACTCTGAATGGGCTGCATCATGGAATCTGCACCATTTTGATGAAAGGAAATCCTGCAAGCACTTACCACTAGCAAATTGACCTTCAACTATCTGTGTAAATGCCTCAACTGCAACATCAATAAACCCTAGATCTGAGGTGGCTAATGGTTCAGACAGATTTTGCATGAAAAGGCCTTTGCAAGACCATCTCAATATTGTCTAGAAAGGCCAAGCATTCAAACTCATTGTGTCTACAGGTATTATGAAGCCTACACTTGTCTGAAAATGCACAATGATGTAAACCCTTGCCATTCCATTGATTTGTCCTCCTATTCAATGACTTACAAATTTGAAAAAGGTCGATCTGAAGACTGTTTCCATTATGGAAAACATAACGCTGCTTTTCCATCTTGACTCAGAACTTGAATTTTTAGATTTTGAGATCTGCCGTATCTCAGATTTTCAACATAGAGGCTCATTCAATCTTCCAGCAATGTCACCTTGTTCGCCCTCCTTCTAGCGCCAATCTGTTGATGGTGTTTTCTGCACAGCAACAACTCAGACAGAAAATGATATTCTATCTCTCTTGAAAGATAATCTTCAATGATGAATTGCTGAAAATCACCCCAAGGTCTCTCGGGTGTCAGGTCTTGACAATGCATAAACAACTCAGATAATATGTGAAAATGCTGGTAATCACAAGGGGCCTTACAAATGAACAATGCTAGAAGTGAATTTTCATCAGATGCGACAATATAGTGATGCTTTCAATTCTAAAACTAACCCAGATTCAAAATAAACAGCAGAGATAAGGGTTTAGAGAAATCCGTTCCACATTCTCAGTCCCATGCTTCAATCACGTCTATGAAAGTCCATAAAACCACAAAACCCGTCTGCTTTGACTGCCAATTTTCCGTTGTTCCACTTTGAACATTCATTCACATACCCAATCGGCCGACAATGTAAACAAGCATTCACAGTTGAACTTAGCACAGAAGTGAGGCCCAGACTAACTTTACACAGCAATCTACAATCAGCAAATTGCTAAAAGTATGGACCGGAAATCGATCAACATCATTAACATTTCACCACCATTGTAAAAGAGCTGGAATCTAACATCCAACATCTGAGAATCAAGAACAATAAACCATAAAAACTGTCGAAAATAAATACAAAGTTTGCCAAATCAACAATCCAATTGCATTACTTTTCTAGCATTACATAACAATTTCAAGTCTCTCATCTCTTACAACTAATTCTGAAAACTACTTGCCAATTATGGCCTAGCCAAACTCCTAAAATCTCTCCTTACAAATTAGGCAAAAATGCCATTTATAGAAGACCCCAAACATGTCGGCCTAATTAGATTTTACAATAATGACTGGCCCCAAAACAGGTCGGCCTAAGGAGAATTTCAAAATAGGACAAGATTTGCATTAAATGGATGAATATTATCCATGTCTACCACGATTCAAAGAAGATCGTATCGACGCGGTCCCTCCAAAAGTCCTCCAAATCAGACAGCTTTGGCACGATTTTAGCGTGTCCCACTTTGAAAATTCTAGAATTGAACGCCCGTGATTTCTTTCTTTGGCACCTAATCCATATGCAAGTCCCCCTTTTAATATTTTATTTAGTCCTTAAAACGATATCATCATTAATAGCCCACATGTTCAAATTAAATTTGAATAAAATTTTGACCTTCTCTAAAAACTTACATTTTTATAAGGAAACTTTCCACTTTCAGAATTTTTTCCATTTTTGGAAATTTTTATTTTCAATTTTTTATCTCAAGAAATTTTCATTTTCAGCATCATTTTTAAAAATTTCCACTTTTGGAAAAAATAATTATTTTCGGAAAAATTTCCATTTCGGGAAACCAGACCAAGGGGAAAATCCGGGAAATCGAGGTCATGGATCAGACTTAATCCGAAAACCAGTGGAGGAAACTTAAAACTGTATGACAGACTCGAAAATTCCAGCCGGACAGGATTATGGGAAATTCCAGCCGGACTGGAAAATCCCGGATTTTGTTCAAAACCTAGTTTTTCCGAAGCACAACTCGGGGGAAGGACCTGGACAAGCAAGATAAACATCTAAGGACCTCCAAAGACAATGAAATCAATAAAATTAAGAGGCCAAAAGCTACCAAAATCCAATCCGGGAAATTCCAGGCAGGCAGGATTATGGGAAATTCCAGCCGGACGGGATTATGGGAAATTCCAGCCGAACTGGAAAATCCCGGATTTTGTTCAAAACCTAGTTTTTTCAAAGTGCAACCTGGGGAAATCACTTGGGCAAGCAAGATGAACATCTAAGGACCTCCAAAGACAATGAAATCAATAAAATTAAGAGGCCAAAAGCTAGAGCAAAAAGAGGGTCCCCGCTTTCAGTGGGGCGTGTGTGCAAAACTGCACAACAAATGGCGACTCCGCTGGGAAAATGCTCCAGAGCATTTTGATGATAAACAAGAATCATGAACCCAGAATCTCTGGTTTCAATCTCCCTATCAGGCAAACAAATCAAAATGCAAGATTAAAGAGTCAGAACCTAGGATAGACTGGACCTTCCATAAACTGAAAATCCAAGTGTGTGCAAGTGAATTCATTTCCCTCCTTAAGCTACTGCAGAAACCGAGCTCAGTCAAGTTGGGGTACCTAAAGATTCTAGCTCCAAAAGCAACCTAGATAGAGCCTCGCTGCCAGTCAGACATCCATAGCCCCGACGAGGTTATCGCTGTACTTCTCCTGAACATAGCTCTACTACCAGCCAGGCGTCTATAGCCCCGGTAGAGATGTTCAGATACCCCTGATAAGTTGAATTCTTTCCTCTGACTCTCAATATTTTCTCTTCTTTTTTCTTTTTCTTTTTTTTAAAATTTTTTTTTTACTCTTTTCATTTCAACCTGTGAACAGTGAAGTCCACACTCAGGGCTGAGAACCACAGTGGCACTGAAGCAGAAATATGATTTTTCACCCAACAAGACCTTGCAAGGACCCTACTGCAACCTTCAGATTCTTAAGATGTATGAAGGATATAAGATTTCAGAATACTTCAGATTCAAGTCAGACCAATGACCCATTTTCTTTAAATCAGACATTCAGATTGCTTGACACCAACAAAAGATCTTTGACCATTAATTCAAGACACATGACTAAAGTCCATCAATAAAACACTTAGAAAAATCCCAGATAATAAAGAATTATTGCACAGGAAGGACACCTCCCCAACCAGAAAATAGAAAACCCAAGCTAGAGAAGCAAAACAATCAAACCAAAATCCAAAGCAAACTAAACTAGCCAAAACAGAAGCAAGGAAAAGCCATCTAAACTAAAGCAATCTATCCTAAAGAAAACAAAACAGAAAAAAGTAAAAGAAAAGCAGACCAAGCTGCATTTATTCAGATCAACACTATGTACAGAGAGACTCAAAGTGGCTCATGATCAGACAGGATGAACTGAGACTCATCCCCACATGATTAATCAATGCATGGACAAGCAATAAGGTGAAGGTAACAGTCCTCAGAAATGCAAACTTGTCTTTATATTCAAAAAAATGAATCTCCATATTGCAGCATGCAAACTCAACCCCATAGCTAGGAATAATTAATAGTTGAGGCAACTCATCAGGACCATGCTTGACCCATAAGCAAGTTGTCTTTCCTAAATCTCCATAATAAAATTGACAAGATTCAGAATTTCCAGCAAAGAAAGAAACAACTTGATTTTGCATTTCTGTAGACTGAATGTTGTGTTCATCATCCTGCACTTGTGAAGAGTTGATCATAGTGTCATCAGGGGGTCTCCATTGATGGTGCAATATTCCACTTGCATTTGAAACAGGAAAGATAGAATTAGAGGAATCATTACATGATGCAGAGTGAAATTCATATCGAAGACTTTCAGACCTAAAAACATGGAACTTTTCACCTGTTTGAGTATTTCCATGAGGGATCAACAGTGAAAATGCAGGGGCATTATCTTGTACAACAATTTCCTCAGCAGGATGCTCATCCGAAGGTATCACAGATTGATCTTCCAGCACATTCTCACCTGGAGAAGTTGGAGCATGTTCACCAATACTGACTGCAACATTTTTGTTTTCAACATCATTCATATTTTCCTGCACATTAGCATGAACCACATTAGCTACCCCATCAATAGTGCACAAAATCTGTGAGTTTTCATTGTGCAGTTCATCAATAAGCTGAGGAAAAACAGAATTTGATAAATGAGAAGACTCCCTGAATTCATCTTCTGTTGGCACTAGCTCAGATTCTTGATCACAATCATCAGGAACGTTGATCACTTCACTGAGTGTCTCCTCATGTTCTTCAAGACGTTCATCAGCAACTAGTTGACATTCCTCAGTCAGAGACTTGTCCGATGCATCTGTCTGTGTATCATTTGCATGTAAGAGTAGTTGTACTTGTTCCCTCACCTTCTTTATGACTGTCTGACACTGGAAACAGGTGAATTCTGAATGCTCTTCCTCATGTATCCTGCACCAAGCTGGTAACAACAGTTCGTCTAGGTAGACTCCAAAACCTAGGCTTGACCAATCTCTTATAATTCTGGCAACAAACTCTTTGTATCTGGTCTGTATCACATCTTCGTCTTGGAAAGGAAGAGCCTGTAGGGGAACTTCTTGTTCAGCCTCCACTATGTTTTTCGGAACTTGACTAGCCTCAACAAGAACATCCTCCTTGATCTCCGTAGGTGATTCTTCACTTGAATGTTCCTCTATTATCTCTGATGCCTCAGATTCATCTTCATGACACCCAGTTCCTTCCAAAGTCACGTCAATATCAGTTGCAATGCCATCCCTGGATCCAGAACTAGTTAGCCCTTCTGCAGTGCATTCTTTGCTTAACTCACCTTTCCACTCCAGGTATTCTCCAACTTTAAAGATAATGTCCCCACACGAACGACAATGAACTCTGAATGGGCTGCATCATGGACTCTGCACCATTTTGATGAAAGGAAATCCTGCAAGCACTTACCACTAGCAAATTGACCTTCAACTATCTGTGTAAATGCCTCAACTGCAACATCAATAAACCCTAGATCTGAGGTGGCTAATGGTTCAGACAGATTTTGCATGAAAAGGCTCCTTTGCAAGACCATCTCAATATTGTCTAGAAAGGCCAAGCATTCAAACTCATTGTGTCTACAGGTATTATGAAGCCTACACTTGTCTGAAAATGCACAATGATGTAAACCCTTGCCATTCCATTGATTTATCCTCCTATTCAATGACTTACAAATTTGAAAAAAGTCGATCTGAAGACTGTTTCCATTATGGAAAACATAACGCTGCTTTTCCATCTTGACTCAGAACTTGAATTTTCAAGATTTTGAGATCTGCCATATCTCAGATTTTCAACATAGAGGCTCATTCAATCTTCCAGCAATGTCACCTTGTTCGCCCTCCTTCTAGCGCCAATCTGTTGATGGTGTTTTCTGCACAGCAACAACTCAGACAGAAAATGATATTCTATCTCTCTTGAAAGATAATCTTCAACGATGAATTGCTGAAAATCACCCCAAGGTCTCTCGGGTGTCAGGTCTTGACAATGCATAAACAACTCAGATAATATGTGAAAATGCTGGTAATCACAAGGGGCCTTACAAATGAACAATGCTAGAAGTGAATTTTCATCAGATGCGACAATATAGTGATGCTTTCAATTCTAAAACTAACCCAGATTCAAAATAAACAGCAAAAGAGATAAGGGTTTAGAGAAATCCTATTCTATTCTAACTCTTAAGGTCAATCACAGTAATGATGAAAGCTGCAAATGGACAGATCCCCAATAAAACTGATCTCTGCTTGATCAAGGACAGACCTGCAACTACACAGAAATGGTGCAATCTTCTGGGGAAATCCAAAGATTTTCAGACTTTGAACATTCATTCACATACCCAACTGCTGGCACAATGTAAACAAGCATTCACAGTTGAACTTAGCACAGAAGTGAGGCCCAGACTAACTTTACACAGCAATCTACAATCAGCAAATTGCTAAAAGTATGGACCGGAAATCGATCAACATCATTAACATTTCACCACCATTGTAAAAGAGCTGAAATCTAACATCTAACATCCAACATCTGAGAATCAAGAACAAGAAACCATAAAAACTGTCGAAAATAAATACAAAGTTTGCCAAATCAACAATCCAATTGCATTACTTTTCTAGCATTACATAACAATTTCAAGTCTCTCATCTCCTACAACTAATTCTGAAAACTACTTGCCAATTATGGCCTAGCCAAACTCCTAAAATCTCCTTACAAATTAGGCAAAAATGCCATTTATAGAAGACCCCAAACATGTCGGCCTAATTAGATTTTACAATAATGACTGGCCCCAAAATAGGTCGGCCTAAGGAGAATTTCAAAATAGGACAAGATTTGCATTAAATGCATGAATATTATCCATGTCGGCCTACGATCTCCAGCAAGATCAGATTGACGTGTCCTCCAAAAAGTCCTCCAGCTGTAGACAGTTTTGGCACAGATTCTTAGGCAGGTCCCACTTTGAAAATTTAAATTGAACGCTTCCAGATTTCTTTCTTTTGGCACGAATCCATATGCAAGTCCCCCTTTTAATATTTGTTTAGTCCTGAAAAACAGATATCATCATTAATAGCCCACATGTTCAAATTAAATTTGAATAAAATTTTGACCTTTCTAAAAAAACTTACATTTTTATAAGGAAACTTTTCATTTTCAGAATTTTTTCCGTTTTTGGAAATTTTTATTTTCAATTTTTTTATCTCAAGAAATTTTCATTTGTGGATCATTTTGAAAAATTTCCATTTTGGAAAAAACATTTTCAAAAAATTTGCCTCGGAAACCGACCAAGGGGAAAATCTGGGAAAATCCAGGTCAGGCGGATTCTAGACCAGAATCCGGAAAAATCCAGGTGGACAGGAATCCGGAAAAATCCAGGCGGACAGGAATCTGGAAAATTCCAGCCGGACAGGATTATGGGAAATTCTAGCCGGACTGGAAAATCCCGGATTTTGTTCAAAACCTAGTTTTTCCGAAGCACAACTCGGGGGAAGGACTTGGACAAGCAAGATAAACATCTAAGGACCCCCAAAGGCAATGAAAGCAATAAAATTAAGGGGCCAAAAGACACCAAAAGCCAATCCGGGAAATTTATGGGAAATTCCAGCCGGACAGGATTATGGGAAATTCCAGCCGGACTGGAAAATCCTGGATTTTGTTCAAAACCTAGTTTTTTCAAAGTGCAACCTGGGGAAATCACTTGGGCAAGCAAGATGAACATCTAAGGACCTCCAAAGACAATGAAATCAATAAAATTAAGAGGCCAAAAGCTAGAGCAAAAAGAGGGTCCCCGCTTTCAGTGGGGCGTGTGTGCAAAACTGCACAACAAATGGCGACTCCGCTGGGAAAATGCTCCAGAGCATTTTGATGATAAACAAGAATCATGAACCCAGAATCTCTGGTTTCAATCTCCCTATCAGGCAAACAAATCAAAATGCAAGATTAAAGAGTCAGAACCTAGGATAGACTGGACCTTCCATAAACTGAAAATCCAAGTGTGTGCAAGTGAATTCATTTCCCTCCTTAAGCTACTGCAGAAACCAAGCTCAGTCAAGTGGGGCTACGTAAAGATTCTAGCTCCAAAAGCAACCTAGATAGAGCCTCGCTGCCAGTCAGGCATCCATAGCCCCGACGAGGTTATCGCTGTAGTTCTCCTGAACATAGCTCTACTACCAGCCAGGCGTCTATAGCCCCGGTAGAGATGTTCAGATACTCCTGATAAGTTGAATTCTTTCCTCTGACTCTCAATATTTTCTCTTCTTTTTTCTTTTTCTTTTTTTTAAATTTTTTTTTTACTCTTTTCATTTCAACCTGTGAACAGTGAAGTCCACACTCAGGGCTGAGAACCACAGTGGCACTGAAGCAGAAATATGATTTTTCACCCAACAAGACCTTGCAAGGACCCTACTGCAACCTTCAGATTCTTAAGATGTATGAAGGACATAAGATTTCAGAATACTTCAGATTCAAGTCAGACCAATGACCCATTTTCTTTAAATCAGACATTCAGATTGCTTGACACCAACAAAAGATCTTTGACCATTAATTCAAGACACATGACTAAAGTCCATCAATAAAACACTTAGAAAAATCCCAGATAATAAAGAATTATTGCACAGGAAGGACAGCTCTCCAACCAGAAAATAGAAAACCCAAGCTAGAGAAGCAAAACAATCAAACCGAAATCCAAAGCAAACTAAACTAGCCAAAACAGAAGCAAGGAAAAGCCATCTAAACTAAAGCAATCTATCCTAAAGAAAACAAAACAGAAAAAAGTAAAAGAAAAGCAGACCAAGCTGCATTTATTCAGATCAACACTATGTACAGAGAGACTCAAAGTGGCTCATGATCAGACAGGATGAACTGAGACTCATCCCCACATGATTAATCAATGCATGGACAAGCAATAAGGTGAAGGTAACAGTCCTCATAAATGCAAACTTGTCTTTATATTCAAAAAATGAATCTCCATATTGCAGCATGCAAACTCAACCCCATAGCTAGGAATAATTAATAGTTGAGGCAACTCATCAGGACCATGCTTGACCCATAAGCAAGTTGTCTTTCCTAAATCTCCATAATCAAATTGACAAGATTCAGAATTTCCAGCAAAGAAAGAAACAACCTGATTTTGCATTTCTGCAGACTGAATGTTGTGTTCATCATCCTGCACTTGTGAAGAGTTGATCATAGTGTCATCAGGGGGTCTCCATTGATGGTGCAATATTCCACTTGCATTTGAAACAGGAAAGATAGAATTAGAGGAATCATTACATGATGCAGAGTGAAATTCATATCGAAGACTTTCAGACCTAAAAACATGGAACTTTTCACCTGTTTGAGTATTTCCATGAGGGATCAACAGTGAAAACGCAGGGGCATTATCTTGTACAACAATTTCCTCAGCAGGATGCTCATCCGAAGGTATCACAGATTGATCTTCCAGCACATTCTCACCTGGAGAAGTTGGAGCATGTTCACCAATACTGACTGCAACATTTCTGTTTTCAACATCATTCATATTTTCCTGCACATTAGCATGAACCACATTAGCTACCCCATCAATAGTGCATAGAATCTGTGAGTTTTCATTGTGCAGTTCATCAATAAGCTGAGGAAAAACAGAATTTGATAAATGAGAAGACTCCCTGAATTCATCTTCTGTTGGCACTAGCTCGGATTCTTGATCACAATCATCAGGAACGTTGATCACTTCACTGAGTGTCTCCTCATGTTCTTCAAGACGTTCATCAGCAACTGGTTGACATTCCTCAGTCAGAGACTTGTCCGATGCATCTGTCTGTGTATCATTTGCATGTAAGAGTAGTTGTACTTGTTCCCTCACCTTCTTTATGACTGTCTGACACTGGAAACAGGTGAATTCTGAATGCTCTTCCTCATGTATCCTGCACCAAGCTGGTAACAACAGTTCCTCTAGGTAGACTCCAAAACCTAGGCTTGACCAATCTCTTATAATTCTGGCAACAAACTCTTTGTATCTGGTCTGTATCACATCTTCGTCTTGGAAAGGAAGAGCCTGTAGGGGAACTTCTTGTTCAGCCTCCACTATGTTTTTCGGAACTTGACTAGCCTCAACAAGAACATCCTCCTTGATCTCCGTAGGTGATTCTTCACTTGAATGTTCCTCTATTATCTCTGATGCCTCAGATTCATCTTCATGACACCCAGTTCCTTCCAAAGTCACGTCAACATCAGTTGCAATGCCATCCCTGGATCCAGAACTAGTTAGCCCTTCTGCAGTGCATTCTTTGCTTAACTCACCTTTCCACTCCAGGTATTCTCCAACTTTAAAGATAATGTCCCCACACGAACGACAGATGAACTCTGAATGGGCTGCATCATGGACTCTGCACCATTTTGATGAAAGGAAATCCTGCAAGCACTTACCACTAGCAAATTGACCTTCAACTATCTGTGTAAATGCCTCAACTGCAACATCAATAAACCCTAGATCTGAGGTGGCTAATGGTTCAGACAGATTTTGCATGAAAAGGCTCCTTTGCAAGACCATCTCAATATTGTCTAGAAAGGCCAAGCATTCAAACTCATTGTGTCTACAGGTATTATGAAGCCTACACTTGTCTGAAAATGCACAATGATGTAAACCCTTGCCATTCCATTGATTTGTCCTCCTATTCAATGACTTACAAATTTGAAAAAAGTCGATCTGAAGACTGTTTCCATTATGGAAAACATAACGCTGCTTTTCCATCTTGACTCAGAACTTGAATTTTTAGATTTTGAGATCTGCCGTATCTCAGATTTTCAACATAGAGGCTCATTCAATCTTCCAGCAATGTCACCTTGTTTGCCCTCCTTCTAGCGCCAATCTGTTGATGGTGTTTTCTGCACAGCAACAACTCAGACAGAAAATGATATTCTATCTCTCTTGAAAGATAATCTTCAACGATGAATTGCTGAAAATCACCCCAAGGTCTCTCGGGTGTCAGGTCTTGACAATGCATAAACAACTCAGATAATATGTGAAAATGCTGGTAATCACAAGGGGCCTTACAAATGAACAATGCTAGAAGTGAATTTTCATCAGATGCGACAATATAGTGATGCTTTCAATTCTAAAACTAACCCAGATTCAAAATAAACAGCAAAAGAGATAAGGGTTTAGAGAAATCCTATTCTATTCTAACTCTTAAGGTCAATCACAGTAATGATGAAAGCTGCAAATGGACAGATCCCCAATAAAACCGATCTCTGCTTGATCAAGGACAGACCTGCAACTACACAGAAATGGTGCAATCTTCTGGGGAAATCCAAAGATTTTCAGACTTTGAACATTCATTCACATACCCAACTGCTGGCACAATGTAAACAAGCATTCACAGTTGAACTTAGCACAGAAGTGAGGCCCAGACTAACTTTACACAGCAATCTACAATCAGCAAATTGCTAAAAGTATGGACCGGAAATCGATCAACATCATTAACATTTCACCACCATTGTAAAAGAGCTGAAATCTAACATCTAACATCTAACATCCAACATCTGAGAATCAAGAACAAGAAACCATAAAAACTGTCGAAAATAAATACAAAGTTTGCCAAATCAACAATCCAATTGCATTACTTTTCCAGCATTACATAACAATTTCAAGTCTCTCATCTCCTACAACTAATTCTGAAAACTACTTGCCAATTATGGCCTAGCCAAACTCCTAAAATCTCTCCTTACAAATTAGGCAAAAATGCCATTTATAGAAGACCCCAAACATGTCGGCCTAATTAGATTTTACAATAATGACTGGCCCCAAAACAGGTCGGCCTAAGGAGAATTTCAAAATAGGACAAGATTTGCATTAAATGCATGAATATTATCCATGTCGGCCTACGATCTCCAGCAAGATCAGATTGACGTGTCCTCCAAAAAGTCCTCCAGCTGTAGACAGTTTTGGCACGGATTCTTAGGCAGGTCCCACTTTGAAATTTTAAATTAAACGCTTCCAGATTTCTTTCTTTTGGCACGAATCCATATGCAAGTCCCCCTTTTAATATTTGTTTAGTCCTGAAAAACAGATATCATCATTAATAGCCCACATGTTCAAATTAAATTTGAATAAAATTTTGACCTTTCTAAAAAAACTTACATTTTTATAAGGAAACTTTTCATTTTCAGAATTTTTTCCGTTTTTGGAAATTTTTATTTTCAATTTTTTTTATCTCAAGAAATTTTCATTTTAGGATCATTTTTGAAAAAAATTCCATTTTTGGAAAAAAAAAACATTTTCGGAAAAATTTCCGTTTCGGGAAACCAGACCAAGGGGAAAATCCGGGAAAATCCAGGTTAGGCGGATTCTAGACCAGAATCCGGAAAAATCCAGGTGGACAGGAATCCGGAAAAATCCAAGCGGACAGGAATCCGGAAAATTCCAGCCGGACAGGATTATGGGAAATTCCAGCCGGACTGGAAAATCCCGGATTTTGTTCAAAACCTAGTTTTTCCGAAGCACAACTCAGGGGAAGGACTTGGACAAGCAACATAAACATCTAAGGACCCCCAAAGGCAATGAAAGCAATAAAATTAAGGGGCCAAAAGACACCAAAAGCCAATCCGGGAAATTTCAGGCAGACAGGATTATGGAAAATTCCAGTCGGACTGGAAAATCCTGAATTTTGTTCAAAACCTAGTTTTTTCAAAGTGCAACCTGGGGAAATCACTTGGGCAAGCAAGATGAACATTGAAGGACCTCCAAAGACGATGAAATCAATAAAATTAAGAGGCCAAAAGCTAGAGCAAAAAGAGGGCCCCCGCTTTCAGTGGGGCGTGTGTGCAAAACTACACAACAGATACTTTTTCTGATTAGCCTTAGGTGAATCAATATCTTTACCCAATTTGCAACTAATCACCATAGCAGTACATACTAGTTTGGAACCATCCATCCCAAACTTCTTCAACATCTCTCTTACATAATTAGATTGTGAAATAAAAATTCTTTTCTCTGTTTGATTGATCTATAACCCAAGAAAGAAATACATCTCTCCAAACATAGAAATTTAAAATTCTTTATGCATCTCTTTCGCAAACATCTTGCACATATTTTCATTTCCTCCAAAGATAATATCATCAACATAT
This sequence comes from Sequoia sempervirens, assembly GCA_007258455.2. Classification (NCBI taxonomy): domain Eukaryota; kingdom Viridiplantae; phylum Streptophyta; class Pinopsida; order Cupressales; family Cupressaceae; genus Sequoia; species Sequoia sempervirens. The sequence goes on along the minus strand of VDFB02000007.1, from coordinate 102,748,487 downwards.
ACAACTACAATCAAGATTTTATCATTTCAATCTTAAAATACAAATTACTATCCACCGTACCTTTGTTGAAACCTTGCTGAATAAAATACCTAACCAACCTTGCATACCAAGCTCTAGGAGCTTGCTCCAATCCATATAAATATTTCCTCAATCTAAAAACCGTATCTGGCTGCTCTGACAATTGAAATACTTTTGGTTGTTCCATGTAGAACTCTTCTTCTAACTCACCATTCAAAAATTCTAACTTGGCATCCATTTGATAAAATTTGAAATATTTATAAGCAGCAAATGCTAAGAACATCCTTATAGCTTCCATTCTTTCTACCAGAGCAAACGTTTCTTGAAAATCTATGCCTTATACTTGTGAGTAACCTTTACACACAAGCATTGCTTTGTTTCCAACCACTTATGCATTTTCATTCAACTTATTTCTGAATACTTATTTTGATCCAATAATTTTTTTATCTACTAGTCTTGCGACCAATTCCCAAGTTTGATTCTTCTCAATTTTCATAAGTTCTTTCATAGCTTCCATACAATGTCCATAATTACATACTTCACTTACAGTCTTTGGTTCAATTTCAAAAAGTAAACACAGATTAAATTCAACAACAACTCTTCTTCTAGTTAATACTCCTTTAGTCTTATCTCGAATAATATGAATTTTTGAATGATTCTTCTATCCATATCTAGGTTTCTTAGGTGAAATGAGTGCAGCATCTTCTTCTCTTGCTCATCCTTTTCTTGTTCTTCCACAATATCTTCAATTCTTATGCAATCAGGTTCATCAGGTTCATACCCATCAATGTCAATTGAATTCTTCACTTTCTCATCAACCTTGACATTGCACTTTTTACAATCTTTCTTATCCTTTTATTGAAACATTTGTATGCTTTTCTTTTAGTAGAATATCCAAGAAAAATTCCTTCATCACTTCTTGCATCAAACTTACCTAAAGTTTCTTCGTCTCTTTTGATATATAGCATTTTCTTTTGAATACCTTGAAATAATTAATAGTAGTAACTCTTCCAAACCATATCTCATAGGGAGTCCTTGTACTATTTTCTCATGCTTGTATTTGATTGAATACATAAAAAACAATATGAATAGCTTCTTTCGAGTAAACTTCTAGTAAACTAGCCTCAATAATCATTGATCTAGTAGCCTCTTGAACTGTTTTTCTCCCTTTCAGCAACTCCATTCTATTGAGGAGTTCTCAATTGTTTAAAATTTGTAGGTTTTGACTGATCAGAGAGAAATAATTCATAATCATCAAATTTAGTTGGGTGCTTCTTCTCACGGGTAGACTTCCTCAATTGAAGATCTTGTTGTTGGAAATTTGTGCCTTCCAAATTCATTCTTTGTAACTAATATTGAATATTTTCTATATCAGATTGTAAATTTCCTTTTTGCACACTCCCAAATGCCTGTACATTGTCTCCAATGCTTTTTTCTTTATTATTATGCATATCAAAAGTCCCATGTCCACAAATAGTACAGTGTTGTGAAAAACCTCATTGTCTCTGTAAATTCCCACATGACAAATGTAAATTTAAATGGTCAAGGGTTTGTGATGGACCTTCATTAATTTTTTGTTCTCTGATTTGAGAAGTTTGTTGCCAAAAAATATATACTCTTGAAGAAAGAGGCAATTTTTCACTTAATTTTGTCCTATTTTAGACACCCTTGCATTAATCACCATTTAAAACAACATTTATAGGCCCCTAAGACTCATTATTTTAGACTTTAAGGCCTATTCCACTCACAAATCATACAAATCCTGACAAAATACATCCAAATTATTCAAATTATAGAAAACCCACCTCAAAAACCCTTGGTGGGACTAAGTCGCCCAAGGTGGCAACTTAGTCCCTTTTGGGGTTTTTTTCAATTTTGAATAGGATAATCACCAACTTAATTTAAATTTTTGATGGATGTCAGCATGTAAAGTCAAAATAATGAATGATTAGGTATTGATTCCTATAAATATATGTTTTTAGGTCATTTTTCACAAGATTAAGTTATTTTAACAAACAAATTCAAAAGTAAAGTGTTGAATATCTTCCAAAAAAAGATTCATTACTCTATCTACAACAAAGTTGAATCTTTAGAGTAGCAAGCTAGGGTTTTTACAGGTCTTCAAGCTCACTTTTTTTCCAAGATATTGCATTTTCAAGGCTTGATCATGGATGCCTATGGAGAATCATGGAGAACTATAGGTTGAGGAGATGCAACTAGCCATGAAATCAAGCTTAAGGACTTGTTTTCAAAGTGATTCCATCTTCCATTTTCTCTCTATTTTCAGCCTAAGGAAGGTTTACATGTTATTAAGGTTCATTTATAATGTGATTAAGGGTCTCTTGGAATGATTCTTGCATCTTTCTAGTTTCATTTATGCATCTTATTCTTGCATGTTAGAATAGGTTTGCATCTTGTTTTAGGTTTCCTAGTCTTAGACACACTTAGGGCTAAGGTTTTAGGTAGATTTTATTATCTCTTTCAGGATTGAAATTCTAACTAGGGGTTTGAACAAGGAAAATCCCCCCATTAGAAACCAAATTATACTTTGATTTGTAGGTGTTTTTTGTAGATTTGGATCTAGATTTCCATCATAAAATGAAGTGCAAACTATGGGCTTCTGTTTCCACTTTCTAATTTTCAAAAAAGCCAAAAGTGGACTAAGTTGCCAATAGTGGAAAATTAGTCCCATTGCACTTGTCTGTCAAAATTTTTTGTAGATCTGGATACCCATTTGGCATAAACGAGCTCTAGAGCTATTTCCCAAATCTGGGACTAAGTCGCCCAGCTTGGTGTAATTGTCCCAATCAATGAGAAAATTAGATTTTCTAAAATTTCAGAGACATCTATAGTCTTCTCTCTATCCTTCATTAATTTCCAAGTGCATAATTTATGTTTAGCATCTTTATCTTTTTCTTTATTGCATTTAATCTACCATTTTTCATATCACAATGTGTTTTCAAACAACTTGCATTCCTTAGATTTTGCATTAATAATTCATTTCCTTTATCAATTTATTACATTTAGACATTGCATTTAGGCATATTTCATTCATATTTGCATTATTTTTGAGTGGGGACATTGCGCATTCTGGCCTACCTCTCTCCTTTTAGGTGGAAAACCCTAGAAGTGCTAGAGAACCGTGGGTACCAAAATTGGTGTCCACATTTTAGTGAACCTGACTTTAGAAAATTTTACTTATGATTTCAAGTGCATTCACATCCTAGGAATAGCCTGCATCAGTCTTGCATTAGGTTTTGCATTGCATCCTAGAGTTTTCAAAATTTTATTAGTGAAAAGCTCATTTAAGATTGCATTATTGCTTCTTATTTCCTTAACCAATAATGAAATTTTACATGTACACTTTAGATTTTCATTGTACTATATAAAACACATCAAAATCCATTAAAAATTTAGAAAAACTTCAAAAATACCCCTACTAGGACTAATTCACCACATTGGGTGACTTAGTCCCAATACACATTTTGCATCAGTGTTTTTGGAATTCTATTTCTAGTTTCTTAAGTTACTATTTTTTTTAGTTACTTTTCTAATTTTTTTTAGTCATTTTATGTTACATTCAAATCATTAGCATTAGCATCATTTACTTTCATGGCCTTTATAGATAGCATTATATTTTTACAATTTTCATTTTTAGCATTAGTTCCTAGTTTATTTAGATCAAATCCATTAGAAAATGCAAACAAAAACCTTAAACAATCAAATGAAACAATAAAAACAATGATTCACTTTAGAAAACTATATCATCCAAACCTTTTAGTAGTGATGAATTGGATAAGTTAGATGAAGCTCTATAGGGATTCCTCTCACTAAGTTCATCCACTAAGGTTTGTTATGATAAATCTGCACCAACCAACGATAACTTACCTCCCAAACCTTTTAGTCATGATGACTTTGACGTGTTAGATGAAGCTCTTTATGAATTTATCACACCAAATCCATCCACTAAGATTTGTTGTGGGAAACCTAAAACAAAATATGTAAATGTAATTCAACCTCAACTTGTCCTTTACCCACCTTCACATAAAACCCAATCTCTACCTAAAATTGATTTTACCCTTTACCCACCTAAGCATGATGTTGTTGCTCACAAACATTACAATAGAAATAATCTACAACCACAACAACCCAACCCAACACCCTTACCTATACCCAATCCCATCTTTCCTAGTGCTTGTCACTTCAATTCACACTTTAGGGAGTATGATATCGTTGAATAACTTAAGAATACTCCTGCAAAAATATCCCTGTGGGACCTTCTTCAAAATTCACAAAACTATCACTCTATGCTCCAAACATCATTGCAACAAATAGTGGTTCCTCTTGGTACAAACACAAATGATGTGGTAGCTCTTATACAAGGAATGAATGTAGTTAATGTGGAAATTACCTTCCATCAAAATGAGCTCCCTCCATTAGAATTAAGGAAACAAAATGATTCCTTTATGATAATTGCTCAATTCAATAGAATAGGCATCAAAAGGACCCTTGTTGACAATGACTTTTCCCTTAATGTGTGCAATGTAAAGCTCCTAGATCAATTACATGTGGATAAATCACAAATCAAACCTAATTCCTTATCTATTAGAGGATTTGACAATATCACAAAGCAACCGCTTAGTGTAATTACTTTACCTATTATGGTTAGAATTGCTACTTTGCAAACTCCTATTCATTTCATGCCCTATGATCTTTCATACATTCTTCTTTTGGGTATACCGTGGATTAATGAAATGCATGCGGTGCCTTTGACCCTTCATCGAATAATGAAATATGTCTATAACAACAAATTTTATCAAGTTGAAATAGACCCCAAGCCTGAAAGTTTCTAACAACTTGAAAAATGAGCAAGTCCTCTAAACACATTAATTCCAACATCTCACATAGAACCCCTTGAGACCAACAAACAATGTGAAGAACCGATGTCTAAATTGCTAGGCGATGATTGGGGTACATTAGAGTTCACACCTTCATTTATGGGTAAATATTACATAATCACACAAAAAGAGGATTAAAAACAAGAACAACCAATGGTTATGTCAAATTAGAATTCAAAAAAATCTTCCAAAGCATCTACCTCATCTACTTTGGAAGAAAATACAAATTACACAACAAATTTTGATGAGATAGATTATCAACATCCACCTAACCCAAAGGAAATGGAAAGAATTCATGGGAAAGGTTATGAGCTTGTGAAACAATTGGGATACAATGGTAAAGGATGTGGAAAGAAACTTGTAACAAGGCATTCAAGTTCCTATAGAACCTAATACACAAGAAATAAAGACTAGTTTGGGATATTCTTTTTATAAGGCAACAAAAGAAACTCAACAACCATCGTAAAACATCAATACTATCACATGTAAACCAAGTATCAATCTTACACTAAAGTATTCTAAATTCCTCGATATGGATTTACCACCATCTTGGGAATAGTTTGACAATGATGACACTTTGAAAAAAAATTGGGTGCTTCTAATAAGACATTTTATTCCAAGAGAAAAGTTACTTTTGCTTTGATAAGTACCAAGCAAAAAGATATCAATACCAATGAGATAGACACAAGCATAAAACCATATGATCCCAAATTTCTCAAGAAAAATGGACTCCCCTTAGGAGATACAATTGATATACCAATGGAGATAGATGATAAAGAAAGGGTCACTAAGGTAGGGAAGTGCCTTGATGATGATGAACAAGAGGCTAATGTAACCTTGCTCCATGACTTTCCTAAAATATTTTCTTGGAAATATTTCGATATGACAAGAATCGATCTAAAGATAGTAATACACAACATTGTCCTTATTGAAAATGCTAAGCCCGTTCAAAAAAAAGATATGAAAAATGAATCCTAAAATAGCCTTGCTTGTTAAAGGAGAGCTTGAAAATCTCCTTGATTCTAGTTTCATTCGACCTATTGATTATTCTCTTTGGATCTCAAACATTTTCGTAGTTGCTAAACCTGATAATCATATTAGAATGTGTATGGATTTTTGTGACTTGAATAAAGCATCCTTAAAGGATTACTTTCCCTTCCTAACATTGACATGATAGTGGATTCAACTACGGGACATACTTTGTTGTCATTCATGGACATATTTTCTATCTATAATCAAATCTTCATCAACCCACAAGATCAATATAATAATGTTGGATACTGTGGTTGTGTTGCTGATATATGGTTGTCATTGATTTCAACACTATTAGAATTGTTGCATTAGAAGCTTTATATGTCGAGGATATTGAGAAAATTTTAAAAAATTGTCATTGTTTTCTAGTGAAGAAATGAAGTTTAGTCTATTGGTATGATCAGTATGTTGCTAATCTGAGGTTGTGGTTTAAAGAGTTTCTTGTTGAGTGTGTCTAGTTTATCCATGTCAAGTTTCATAGATTTGCATGAAGATCTATTTTCTGACAGTTTTTATGTTACTTCAATTTGTGTTCCTTAGTGAAGATCATGTGATTTCTATAAGTTCAGTGGCTATGGATTTTTGTTTGGTATTTCATGGAATTTGTGGATGTTTCTAATTTGTGCTCTATCTATGTTGCACATCCACATTGATCTTTGTGCTCGTGATCTAAGATTTTCTCTTGCATGTTCATGTTTTTCATGTTCATGGTTCACTAGGTGTTGAAGCGTGTTGTGGATCTTCAAGGAGAAATTAATTGGAGTATTTTTGTATTGGAGTTGTTGATTTGGGTCCTCACTATGTTGTGACCAACCTCAGTTCATTCGCATTTAAAATTTAATTGTAAGTTTGGGCCGACATTGTGTATATGTTTTATATTTTTTTTGGCCGACAAGTTGTTGATTTAATTCCATGTTGTGGATATATAAGAGTGATTTTTTATTCGAATTGAAGTGTGAATTAGGAAGAGGATGCAAAGTGTATAAGTCTTGTGTGTGAATATTGTTTAGATCATTCAAAGGTGGAGCAGAGTGTGAAGAAGAGCGAAGAAGAGTAAAGAAGTGTTCATGTGCTTAACTGGAATTATAAATAGGCATTAGTAGATGCTATTTTCTCAATTTAAAATTGTATGGTCTTAATCAAAATATTTCTTTGGATAGTGAATCCTCTTTGTAATTGAGCAGTGATCTCTAGGTAGTGTGCCTGAATGCATGTACATTCCCATTCATTCTTCTTATACTTTTAACAGGGTATAATCTTGTGGACTAACCTCCACCATGGTTTTTCCCCTAACAGGGTTTCCACATAAAACAATATTGGTGTTCTCCATGTTTCTGATGTGTTGATTATTTATGGTTTATTGTTCATTCATCAAATATGAGATTAAGTTAAGGTTGAAAATTTTAAATATTTTGTGACAACTGATTCACCCCCCCCCCTTAGTTGTCTATCCTTGTTTTTCCAACAATTGGTATTAGAGCAGGTTCCTCTGAAGAAGTTTAAAAGCTTGAGGTGATCCGAGATGGTATCATACAAGAAGGATAGTCCTAGATGTGATGGAAAAAAATACTCTATGTGGAAAGCTAGAATGGAATGTCATTTGAGGTGTATTGGTGAACCCTTTTGGAAGATTACAAATAACATATATGTTATTCCTTAGAATGGTCCTTCTAGTCCTAATGAGGTTAAATAGGTTGAGACTAACATCAGGGCTATTGAAGCTTTGTTGAGTGCTCTAATAGATTTAGAAAAGAAAAATGTGATGGATCTAAAGATAGCTCATGAGATCTTGAAGAAGTTGGAGACTTTGTATGAAGGAGATGCACTTGTGAAGGTTGCTAAGCTAACAAGTTTGAAAGGAAAGTATGAAACTTTGAAGATGCGTGAAGATGAAAATATTTCTTCTTTTATGCAAAAGGTAAATGAACTTGTGATGGGAATTAGATGTGTCAGTGGTACCCTAGATGAACAAGAAATTCTAGCTAAATTGCTCATCTCATTACCTCCCTATTACAAATCAAAGGCTCGTGCTATTGAATGTCTCATAATAGTAAAAAATGTGATAAGAGATATGTTGATTGGAAAATTTGTTGCTTTTGAGTTGAGTGAATTTGGTGATTCTACCTATAAGATTGAATCTTCATTTAAGGGTTATGTATTTAGAAGAAACAAGAAAATATATGATTTGGGAAAAATTTCTAAAAAGACATTCAAGTATGAGGAAGAGATGAAACAACTTGAAGATGAAGAAATAGTGGTAGAAGAGTTGGAAGCACTGATTGTGAAGAAAGAAGGCAGAGGACAAGGTAAGTGTAAAGGAAATTTTCCTATTAAATGTCCTCAACCCTATACCATTAATTCTCTCTCTCTCTCACTCGCTCATTCCTATCTCTCTCCCCTCTACCATTAACCCTCTACCATCTACCCTTAACACTTAAACCCTCTCCCTCTCTCAACTCTCTCTCTCTCTCTCACTCAGTCACTCACTCACTCCTATCTCTCTCTCCCACCCCCCTCTCTCTAGCTTTGTCCCTCTATCCCTCCCACGCTACCTAGTTAAGTCCCTCTAACTCCAACCCCTTCTCTCTGACTCCATCTCTCTTAAGCTCTCACTTCCACTGCCTCTCCCTCTCTCTAGAATCTCTCTCTCTCCCTCTCTCTTAGGTCTTTCCCTCCCACCCCCTCTCAGGTCTAAGCCTTACAAACCTAGATTTAAAAAGAAATGCTATTATGCTAAAGAAGGTGTGACTGGTGAAGAATTTGATAAAGAAAATGGAAATGAAGATGAATGGGATTTCATTGCTATCAAGGAAAATGGTTCGGTGGCTACTGAGTTTTCTAAAGTTGAGAAAGCTCTTGCAGCCCAAATTGAAGAAAAGGATGAGTGGGTTATTTACAATGGATGCTCACATCATATGACCGGTGACAAAAGAAAATTTTTAAGTCTAAAGAAATATAATGGTGGGGTTGTAAGATTCAGAGATAACAATGTTGGTGTGATTTGTGGTAGAGGGTCTATTTGTCTTGGTGATAAACATAACACTCATGATGTTATTTATGTTGAAGGCTTGAAGCATAACCTGTTGAGTGTTGGATAGATGGTGGAAAAGGGTTATAATCTTCAGTTCAAATATGGAAGATGTAGGATACTTGGAAGTTTTGGAAATGAAATTGCTTCAGGTACATAGAGAAAAGGTAATATTTTTCACCTAAGTGTTGATGTAAGTTTTTTAATTGCTCAAATGGATGAAAGCCAGTTATGTCATAGGAGGTTGTGTCATGTGAATTTTGATAACATTATCAAGGTAAGCTCTACTCAAGAAGTAAAAGATCTACCTAAGCTAGTGAAGCCTACTAACACAATATGCAAGGAATGTCAGATGGGAAAATAGACTAGAGTTTCTTTTCGAAGCAAATAACATCATTCTAATGGAGTATTGGAGTTGGTGCATACTGATCTGTGTGATCCCTCCAGAATCAGAAGTCTACAAGGAGAAAGGTACTTTATGTTACTTATTGATGATTATTCTAGGATGATATGGGTTGCTTTCTTAAGAAAAAAATGTGAGGCATTAGAGAAGTTCAAAATTTTCATAGCTATGGTAGAGAATGAGACAGGTTTGAAGATCAAATGCCCAAGGTTAGACAAAGGTGGTGAGTTCACTTCCCGAGAGTTTGATTCTTTCTGTGAAGAACATGAATCAGAAGATAGTTATCTGCTCCTTGAACCCCTCAACAAAATGGATTTGTAGAGGGGAAGAACATAACAATTTTGGATGTTGCTAGAACAATGATGTTAGAAGGAAATTCTCCTCACATCTATTGGAGAGAAGTTGTAAGCACTTTCATGTACACTCTAAACTGGGTAAATGTCAATCGTATTTTTGGTAAGACTCCTTTTGAGTTATGGTTTGGTTATAAGCCTACTATTAAATATTTCAAGATATTTGGAAGCAAGTGTTATATTAAGAGAGATGAGGACATAGGAAAGTTTGATGCAAGGAGTGATGAAATAATCTTTTTAGGTTACTCTATTGAAAGCAAGGCTTACCGGTGCTATAATAGAAGACTAAGAAAAATGGTTGAAAGTGAAAATGTTAGGGTTGATGAGGACTCTACTAGATCATCTAGATACTATGGATATGATTCATATGACCAAAAAGATAGTACATACAAAGGGAAGAATTCTTAGACACAGAATCAAGTTCATGTTGTTTCGGTAAATCAAGAAAGTCAGGAAGAAGAAACAAGTTGAAGTGCAAAAGAAAAACCAAAAGAATGTGAAATGAGAGAGAACCCTAAAATCTAAGGTATGTAAATCTAAATCATTCTGAAGATCAAATTATAGGAGATACGAATAAAGGTGTGCAAACTAGAAGAAGGATTGCATAGGAGTATTGTCTAATTTCTAAGACTAAGCCTAACAATGTTAATGAGGCTTCTAATGATGAAAAATATATGGAATCTATGAAGGAAGAACTAATGTAGATAGAAAATAATGATACATGGATTCTTGTTCCCATACCTAAAGATAAAAAAATGATTGGCGGATTGCTCTACTTAACTCAAACTAGACCAAACATCATGAATGTTGTGTGTATGGTTGCCAAATATCAAGTTGATCCAAAAGAATCTCATGTAACTAATATAAAGAGAATTTTTAGATATCTGAAAAGAACGGTTTATTTTGGGCTTTGGTATCCTAAAGATGATGATCTTACCTTCAATTCCTATATTGATGTTGATTGGCAAGGAGATGTAGATGGCAGGAAATGTACAAGTGGTAGTGCCTTCTTTCTAGGTTAGAAGCTGGTGTCTTGGTTGAGTAAAAAGCATAATTCCATTTCCCTATCTATTGTTGAGGTAGAGTATATTGTTACTACAAATAATTTTACTCAAGTGTTGTGGATGAAATAGATGTTGAAAGATATCAGAGATGTATATGATGAGCCTATTGGCATACATTGTAAAAACTCAAGTGCAATAAACATATAGAAGAATCTAGTACTACACTCTAAGACCAAGCATATATCAATAAAGTTCCACTTTCTAAGGGAGAAGAGTGAGTGAGAAAGAAGTCAAAATAGATTATGTGCCTACCAAAGAACAGACTCCAGACATTTTCACCAAGCCATTTCCAAAGGATAGTTTTGAGTATTTCAGAGGGATGTTAGGGGTGATTACCTCACCTAACCAGAACTAAGGATGCATTAGTTTGCATCAATCTATGCACTTCATGATCATATTTTTATCTAGATTGACGTTGGTGGCTGCTACTTAGGAGGAGTAGTTAGATGTTTAGGTGTCGAGATATGTGGTTCAGAGCTTGCATAGAAGAGATCTTTGACATTGATTTCAAACAGGGAGAAGTGTAATGTCAAAAATATTTGTGGGAGAAGAGTTGAGGAGAGAAGAGTCAGAACCTAAGGAGGTGTAAGTGTTGTTGGGTTGATGGTATTTTCACATCATGTGTTGCCATCAATTCCAAAGGGGGAGATTGTTCTATATTATGGTTGTGTTGCTAATATGTGGTTTTCATTGATGTCAACACTATTAGCATTGTTGCATTAGAAGCTATATATGTTGCAGATATTGAGAAAATTATAATAAGAAGTGCTATAGGTTGCCAGTGGAGAAGTGAAGATCAATTTTTTGGTGTGATAAATAAGTTGCTAATCTGAGGTTGTGGTTTAAATGGTTTCTTACTGAGTGTGTCTAGTTTATCCACATCAAGTTTCAAAGATCCGTGTGAAAAAAATTTCAAGTTATGAAGATTTGTTTTGTGACATTTTTTGTTACTTCAGTTTGTGTTCCTGAGTGAAGATCATGTGATTTCTATAAGTTCAGTTGTTGCAAATGTTTCTCTGATATTTCATGGTGTTTTTGGATGTTTCTAGTTCATTCTTTATTTGTGATGCACATTCATGTTGATTTTGTGCTCGTGATATGAGATTTTCTCTTGCATGTTCATGTTTTTCATGTTCATGGTTGACTAGGTGTTGAAGCATTTTGTGGATCTTCAAGGATAATTTAATTGGAGTATTTTTGTGTTGAAGTTGCTGATTTGGATCCTCACTATGTTGTGACTGAACTTGGTTGATTTGCATTGAAAATTTAATTGTACATTTGAGCCGACATTGTGTATATACATATATTTTTTTTGGCCAACAAGTTGTTGATTTAATTCCATGTTATGGATATATAAGAGTGATTGTTTATTCAAATTAAATTATGAATAAGGAAGAGGATGTGAAGTGTATAAGTCCTGTGTGAGAATATTGTTCAGATCATTTGAAGGTAGAGCAGAGTCTAATGAAGAGGGAAGAAGAGTGAAGAAGTGTTCATGTGCTTGACTAGAACTATAATCAAGCATTAGCAGATGTTATTTTCCCAGTTCAAATCTAGATGGTTTTACTCCAAATATTTCTTTGGATAGTGAGTCCTCTTTGTAATTAAGCGGTGAGCTCTAGGAAGTGTTCCTAAATGCATGTGCATTCCCATTGATTCTTCTTATACTTTTAACAAGGTATAATCTTGTGGACTGACCTCCACCATGGGTTTTCCCCTAATAGGGTTTCCACGTAAAAAATATTGGTGTTCTTCATGTTTCTGATGTGTTGATTTTTTATGGTTTATTGTTCATTCATTAGATCTAAGATTAAGTTAAGTTAAGGCTGAAAAGTTTAAATATTTAGTGGCAATTGATTCACCGCCCCTCTCAGTTTCCTATCCCTTTTTTTTTCAACAAAGACAACATTCACTACTATTTGGAGAAAATTTTATTGGGTTATGATTCCTTTTGGATTAAATAATGCAAACACAACTTATCAATGAGCAATGACATTGATATTTCATGATTACATACACAAAATCTTGGAAGATTATGTTGATGGAAGACAATGTGAATGTCCTTCAAAAAATCTCTGAGCGGATGCATAAAATATAACATGCACCTTTGGAGTAGATAGTGGAAAAATCTTAGGGTTTCTCATATCTCAAAGAGGCATTGAGGTTGAAAAAAAGAAAATTGATGCTATAATCAACATGCCACCTAGAAATATTTCACAATTGTGCACATTACAAGGAATAATTCAATCCATTTGTTGTTTTCTTGCCTCCTTAGTTGATCAAATGTTACCTTTCACACATCTTCTCAAAAAGGATGTGCATTTTTATTGGAATGAGGATTGTAAATAGGCCTTTGAGAGTTTTAAGAAATACCTTGCAACTCCACCCATTTTACAATCTGCTATGCCAAACAAACCATTCATCCTTTATATAGCCACATCCACCCATGCTCTTGCAACATTGTTGGATTAACAAGATAATAATGGAAAAGAACATCATGTTTATTACATTAGTAGAAATCTAATAGATTTTGAACAATGATATACGTGCGAATTGAAAAAAAAAAAAAAATCTCTTGTATTCACTACTAGTAAATTACGACATTATTTACCAAATGCTAAAATACAAGTCATGACAAAATTTGATCCTCTCAAACATATTTTTAATAAAAAAGACTTATCAGGTCCATCTAGTTAAAAGGGTAATGTTGTTGACTAAGTTTTACCTTAAGTTTGTTTCACAAAAGGAAATAAAAGGCCAAGCCTTGAGTGACCATTTAGCTAATGCTCCTTCTCCTTTAGCACTACCCAGCCATGCCTCTTTTCCCAATGATAGTGTGCTAACAATAGAGGTTCCTACATGGGAATTATACTTTGATGGATCCAAGTGTAGAACATGCTCTGGTGTTGGAGTGATATTAGTTCCACCCATAGGAAAGCCCATTCCCTTGTCGTATCGATTAAATTTCCTATGTACAACTAACACAACTAAATATGAGGCATTAATTGTTGGATTACATGCTACTTTAATAATGGGCATCAAAGATATTAAGATCTTTGGCGATTCACAATTAGTGATCAAACAAATAAATGACATCTATCAAGCTAATCATGACAAATTATCAAAATATAAGAATCTCACAATGACCTTATTGGCACAATTTGAATCATTCACCATTGATAACATCCCATGGAAAGATAATCAACATGCCGATGCAATGGCAAGTGTTGCTTCTCTTATATCACCCCAAGATCCTTCATAGGACGCCACATTCATTATTCATCCAATCATGAAACCCTCAATCAATAATAACATTGTAGACACTTTAACAACACTCAAGGTTGATTCAAGTGAATGGTATGGTGCCATATATAATTATTTAAAAGATGGTACCATTCATGTGCCTACAACAAACAACAACTTAGCTCATTTAAAACAGTTAGCAACCAAGTACATAATCCTTGTTGATGTGTTATATAGATGATCCTTTGATGGCATTTTAATTAGATGTATTAAGGATTTTTTAATCAATATGGCACTCAAATTGGCTCATGCAAGCAACTATGGAGGTCATTTTGGAGTGAAGACCTTAGTACAAAAACTCATTCATACAGGATACTACTGGAAAAATATGGAAAATGATTGATATATGTATGTTAAGCAATGTCACAAATGTCAAGAACATAGCCATTTGCTTCATGCTCCTACTTCTGAGCTTCATGCCCAAATCCCTATTTGGTTGTTCTCCATATGGGGCCTGTATATAATTGAAAAAATCTCACCACCATCTTATGTTGGACATACGTTTATCATCACTACAACTAATAATTTCAAAAAATGGGTAGAGGCCATTCCTCTTCGATTTACAATAGCTAAGGTAATATTTCGTTTCATCCTAGAACACATTATTGCTCGCTTTGGACTCCCTTCCACACTAGTCTTTGATAACAGTAGACCATTAAAGAATAATGATGTGAAGAAATTCTTGGAGACCTTGAATATCCAACATAATTTTTTGACACCTTATTACCCACAATCTAATGGTCAAACTGAATCAACTAATAAATTCCTTGAACAAATTTTGAAGAAAATTATTAATAAATATCATAGGGATTGGCACACACAATTACACTATGCGATTGAGCTTATTGCACAAGTGTTTGATCCTCCATAGGAACCGCACCTTATAACCTTGTTTATGGTATTGAGACAATCATGCGCTTGGATTTATAAATCCTAACATTATGGATTTCTCTGTAGGGTCTTTTCAATAATGACACTTATAAGGCACAAAGATTACACCAGCTAGAAATGCTCGATGAACAATGCATTAGCGCTCTTGAACATCTTCAAGCTTATTGCAAAAGGAAACAATGCTATTACAATCTCCATGTTATCCCTTGCACATTCCACAAGGGTGACTTAGTTCTATCTGAAAATCAATGCAATGTTAGTGTTAACCCCAATTAAAGAGGAAAATTTAGTCCTAATTGGTTAGGACCATAATTAGTCGACAAAAAAATTGGGTCTAGGGAACATGTCTTAATAGAACTCGATGGAAAACCTCTTAAGGAACCTATTAATGCCATGCATCTTTGTCAACATTATGTCTAATTCCTTTGAATAGTATGAATGATAAAGCAATGTTGTTAAAGCTATTGGGTCGTATCCTATATGCTTCTGCATTGCTTCATTCTTGACAAACAATTACACGTATGTCTTGAGCACTAAAGTGATTATTTAATTTATTTTTATAATTACTTTAGGTTTCATACTATTCAAATTCATCTTGTGTGTTATGATAAGTTAGATCATTAATACATTTAATTTAGCATAACATACTTAATCATAATGTCGTATCTAAAAGAAACTATAATAATTTTTAATTAGATCACATAATTTTTGTTAAATCATGAAGACATTAATTAAATAATTTCAGAAAGGTTCTTTAATTAATCACATTGTCATTTAACCTTTAACACATTAAGACAAGTAATAAAACATAAAATGGTTATATATATATATATATCCAAAGTTTTATGTACATGTGGACACGGAAAAAATAACCCTTTTACTTTTTCTCATGTTCATACCCTCCTAGTGGACTTTGGTTTGATTTTTCGTAGATTTAATGTTGTAATGTAGCCAACACATTCACATTAGGTCCTGGACCCTTGTGAATCATTAAGAATTCTAGGATGTCTTGTAAAAGTGAACTGTGAAGTGTTGTAAACTACTTTCACACTTTTCTAGGACCCTTTCATCATAATTCACTTAAATAACTTATTTTTATTACTTACCAAGTCTTATTTTAAAGTGTTGTAAAGAGTTGTAACAAACTCATGCTTTTCTAGACTTTTCATCACTAATTCAACCCTTTCTTATGTTTAAATGACCCCATAATGCACTTTTTGACCATTCTTAAGTGTTTTTTTTAGGATATTCCCATTAGAAATCATTTAATGCACTTTAAACTCAAAAACCCAGTGGAATTTCCCTGGTGGGACCAAGTTTCCACCTAGGGCGACTTAGTCTCACTGGGCACAAAAATGAAAATAATTAATTTCTTGGCGGGATTTTATTCTCTTACCCTTGAGGTCGGCCTATGATGTGTTATTTTCGAGAAAATTAGAAAAATGAAGTATAAATAAGGGTTTTTCCTCTCAATTTAACACCCAATTCATTCAAGCAATTATCAAGCATTCAAGCACACTAAGCATAATCAAGGCATCCATTGGAGCACTTCATTGCATATATTTAAATTTCAATATCAAGGGTTTGTTAATTTTATGACATTGTATGTTATCTATTTATCATTCTCTTCACATTTCATTTCATAGGGTTTGATTACCAAAGTGGTGTTTGACCAAGGAAAACACTTATACTCTAAACCTTAACCCTTTTCCCCCTCTTTGCATGTGTGTTTGCAGAATTTGTATGCATATTTTTCAAGGAGTTTGGTGTCAAAAAGTGGTCAACAATCCATCAAAGTCAACATAACCCTAGTTGGAGCTTGGAGACACTTTTCAGCCCATTTTCTCTAGAATCAAGATTGGATACCTGTCAGAAAAGCAAGTGCAGACTAGAATCTACAGAATCCTGTCCCAAAATTCTAGAAATCCTCAGGTGGAATAAGTCACCATCTATGGTGAATTAGTCCCACTGCCAAGACTGAAAAGTGGTTTTTACATTTTTTGATACCCATTTGGTAGATTATTTTTCTAGCAGATTTTCCCCAAAACTGGACTAAGTCGCCCAACTTTGTGTAAGTGTCCCACTTGGCTCAAAAATCAAATTTTCAGAATTTTAGAATTCTTGATAATTCTAGTTAGCTCTTCTTTAGTTTCAAGGTGCATAGTTTATGTTTAACATCTTTATTTTGTTCTTAATTGCATTGTTTCATCTTTCTGCATATCAAAGTGTGTTTTCTAGCACTTTGCATTTCTTAGATTTAGAATCATTAAATATTTCTTTTTCATTTTATTGCATTAGTACATTATAATTAGATACATTGCATCCCATTTACATTAATCTTGAGTGTAGAAATTATCACTTTGGCCCCAATTCCTCTCCTTTTAGGTGAAAAACCTATAAGAGTTAGAGGAGCCCTTGGGTAAACCAAAATCATTGTTTACATTTTGGTGAACTTGAATTTTGATCATTTTTACTTCTAATTTCAAGAGCATCCTAGGTTTCATTTACATTAGCATTGCATTAGGTGTTGCATTGTTTAAATTGCATCCTAGGGTTTTACAAATTTTGCATTAGCAAAAATCTCATATAGCTTGCATTTTTGCATCATCTTTCATTGCAAACAACAAAAATTCTGCATTTTCATACTGTATTTACATCTATGCATTTGAAAGACATAAAATTACATTCAAAATTTAAAAAAAATCATAAATAAATCCTTACTGGGACTAATTCGCCACACTAGGTGACTTAGTCCTTATGCATGTTGGTATGTGGCGACTGATCATGCTATACTGTATAGCCCATGGTATACTGTACACCCTGGCCCCCATTCTTGCCATGGAAAAAGGAAAATATCAACAAAAAAGAAAAATTGGATTTTGTAGAACCTAAAATCTGGAAGCTTCTTAGCTTGTTAAAAAGGGGTTCGGATGGGTATTACAGTATGATAAAAAATGTGATTATTCGCAAGATTGTAATAGGTTTTGCACTAGATAATAAAAGTATTGGATGACTGTAGTTTGGTGGATGTACCCTAGATTGGGTGAACCATGTTAAATTCTTTGTGTTAAGATTTATTCTGTGTGTGTGTTTTAGTTTCTCTGTTTTATTAATTAAATCTGCATTTAATTATTAGATATCTGCCATCTCTAACCCTAACAAGTGGTATCAGAGCAGGTTGTATTTTTATTATCGTTTGTAGGAAGATCTCACAATTGAGTGGGAGCAATGGCAGACGAGGGTAAAAAGGTTGAGAAGTTTAACGGGCAGAACTATTAGTTATGGAAGATGCAAATGGAGGACTATCTCTATTAGAAGGATTTATGGCGGCCATTGGAAGGGAAAACCAAAAAACCCACAACAATTCCAAATAAGGATTGGGAGATCTTAGATAGAAAGGCTCTTGGCAGTATTCTTTTGTGCCTAGCGCAATCAGTGGCATTCAATATTGCAACAGCAAAGACAACTCAAGAGTTGATGGAAACCCTGGAAAAGTTATATGAAAAGCCTTCCACTTTGAATAAGGTATTTCTTATGAAACATTTATTTAATATGAAAATGGTAGAAGGTGGGTCAGTTACTGATCATTTAAATGAGTTTAATACGGTCACCAGTCAATTAACTTCTGTAAAAGTAAACTTTGATGAAGAAGTTAAGGCTCTTTTGATTCTTGTTTCTTTGCTCGAAAGCTGGAATAGCTTGGTAATGGTTGTTAGCAATTTTGTTTCTGGTTCGAATACATTGAAGTTTGATGATGTTGTTGGTGTTATTTTGAGCGAGGAAATCTGTACGAAAAGCTTAGGTGGAACATCCACATCAGGTAGTGTTTTGAATGCAGAAAGCAGGGGCAGAGCAAAGGAGAGAGGAAACAATTCTGGAAATCGTGGGAAGTCACAAGGAAAATCAAAGGATAGAAAGTCCCAATCTAGAGACAAGAGGGATTGATGGTACTATGGTAAGCCAGGTCATTTAATGAAAGATTGATGGTCTCAGAAAAATAAAGGAGACAAAAATGAAGGAAGTAAAGAGGCAAATGTGGTAAGTAATAAATTTGATGAGGATGCTTTGATTTTTCCCTTGATAATGCTGATGATTCTTGGGTGTTAGATTCAGGGGCTTCATTTCATGCTACCCCCCATAGACGTTATTTTCTTGATTATGTCCAAGGGGATTTTGGGCTGGTTTATTTAGGAGATAACAAACCCTGTCAAATTGTTGGAAAGGGAAGAATCAAGATTAAGTTGTAGAATGGGAATCATTGGCTACTACGTGAGGTAAGGCATGTTCCAAAGTTAAGCAAAAATTTAATTTCAACAAGGCAACTAGATGATGAAAATTGTGTTGTTACATTTAGTGATAAAAATTGGAAGGTCACAAAGGGTGTCTTAGTGGTAGCAAAAGGTGTGAAAGTAGGTACCTTATATCTTTGTATAGGTCATACTATTCCTTCTACTTTAATTGTTACAGAAAAAGGTCAACGTTCAGGAATAGTTGCTGCAGTTTAGCAGGTAGAATAACATACAATTGTTGTGGACTCTGAATCAACACTGTGGCATAATAGACTTGGGCATATAAGTGCAAAAGGTATGAAATTACTTCATTCAAATAATGTTTTACCAGGTCTAAAATGTGTTAATATGGATTTCTGTGAAAGTTGTGTGTATGGAAAACAAAAGAGAGTAAGTATTCTCAAGGATGGGAAGCAAAAGAAAGATGAGAAATTGGAGCTTGTGCATATGGATGTATGGGGACCAGCTCAGGTATCTTCTCTCGGTGGCTCTCTGTATTATGTTGCATTCATTGATGATGCAACTAGGAAGGTATGGTTTTATTTCCTTAGGCAAAAATCTGATGTTTTTGAAATTTTTTAAAAATGAAGAAGCTTGGTTGAGAATGAGATGGGTAAAAGGTTAAAATATCTTAGATCTGATAATGGTGGTGAGTATTGCAGTAAAGAGTTTGAAGATTATTGTTCCTCTAATGGTATTCATAGGCAGAAAATAGTTTCAAGGACTCCACAAGAAAATGGAGTGGCTGAGCGCATGAATAGAACAATAATGGAGCATGCACAGACTATGAGATTACATGTTGGGCTGCCTTTAAAAATGTGGGCAGAGACTGTAAACATGGTTGTTTATTTAATTAATAGAGGTCCTTCTAATCCTTTGGGTTGTGGTATTCCAGAGGAAGCATGGAAAGGTAAGAAGGTGAGTTATTCTTTTCTCAAAACCTTTGGTTGTGAAGCATTTGCACATATAGATTCTGAAAATAGAACCAAGCTTTATGCAAAATCAAAGAAATGTGTATTTGTTGGATATGGCATTGATGAATTTGGTTATAGGCTTTGGGATTTTAAAAATTAGAAAATTGTGAGAAGCAAGGATGTCATATTTAATGAGAAAATGTTGTACAAAGATCTGTTGCTACAACATGAGAAGAAAGAAAATGATTATGCCATGTTGGATGATATTCCAAACTATGATGTTTCAGTGATTCCTCATGCTGGGCAACAACAACAGCAACAAATACCACAAACTCTTGTGAGACGATCTTCAAGGATAAGTAGACCTCTAGAAAGATTTTCTCCCTCTTTGTATACTATTTTGTGAATTGATGCTAGTGAACTAGAATATTATGATGAAGCTATGTAGGTGGATACCAAGGTTTAGTGGGAGCATGGAATGGAAGAAGAAATGGAATCCTTCCTGAAAAACCAGACTTGGGAATTATGCAAGTTGCCTGCAGGTAAAAAGGTTTTACCAAACAAATGGGTTTATAGGTTGAAAAAGGAGGATGGAGGTAAGAAAAGATTTAAAGCCAGATTAGTTGTAAAGGGATTTGCACAGAAAAGGGGTATTGATTTTGATGATATTTTTTCTCCAGTTGTTAAAATGACTTCTATTTGTATTTTTTGAAGTATTGTGGCTGTTGAAAATTTGCATTTAGAATAGCTTGATGTTAAAACAACCTTTCTCCATGGTGATTTGGAAGAGGAAATATATATGGACCAGCCACAAGGATTTGAGGTCAAAGTTAAGGAGAAACTAGTGTGCAGATTGAAGAAAAGTTTATATGGCTTGAAGCAAGCACCTCGACAATGGTATTTGAAATTTGATAGTTTTATGACTGAGCAAGGCTATAGTCGGTGTAATTCTGACCATTGTGTTTATTTTAAGAGGTTGGATAATGAGAGCTAGATTATTTTATGTTTATATGTCAATGACATGCCTGTAGTAGGGTCTAACATGGATCACATAAGTGAGCTAAAACAACAGTTACCAAAATATTTTTCTATGAAGGATTTGGGGGTAGCAAAACAAATCCTTGGTATGAAAATTTGTAGAGATAGGAAAAATAGAAAATTGTTTTTATCTCAAGCTAATTATGTTGAAAAGGTGTTGTAGAGATTTCATATGGAGAATGCAAAAGCTATCAACGCACCTTTGCCTAGTCATGTTAAATTGACTAAGGATATGTGTCTGAAGACACAAGAGGAGGAAAAAAAATGTCCAAGGTACCATATGCTTCAGCTGTAGGCAATTTAATGTACACCATGGTATGCACAAGACTGGATATTGCACATGTTGTAGGAGTTGTTACTAAGTATTTGAGTCATCCCGGAGTTGAGCATTGGAATGCGGTAAAATGGATTCTTAGGTATTTGAGAGGTACATCTAATAATTGTTTATGTTTTGGGGGCTCTAATACTGATTTAAAAGGCTATGTTGACTCAGATTTAGCAGGGGATATAGATACCAGGTGGAGTACCATAGGTTATGTATTTACAGTTGGTGGGATAGCAGTGAGTTGGATTTCTCAATTGCAGAAGGTGGTTGCTTTATCCACCATAGAGGTAGAGTATGTTGCTACAACAAAGGCAGCCAAGGAGATGATATGGCTGCAACTTTTCATGGAGGAGTTGGGAAAACAACAAGATGGAAATTACTTGTTTACAAACAGCTAGAGTGCTATACATCTTGCAAAGAATTCTTCCTTGCATTCTAAAACAAAACACATACAGTTGAGATATCATTTCATTCGATCGGTGTTGGAGGATGGACAAGTCATGCTGGACAAGATACATACAGATGTCAATCCAGTGGATATGTTAATAAAGACGGTGACAAGGGAGAAGCTAAGCTCCTCTTCAGCTTCAGTTGGTCTTCAAGGTTGAATTCAAGTATAATAGAGCAGCAGGGTCTAAGGTACTTATTTCCAGTGGGAGTTGTAATTGCAGCAATGTCATCCATGATCAGTCTCCAAGTGGGAGATTGTGTTGGTGTAGAGCTTGATCAGTCTCCAAGTGGGAGATTGTGGGTATGTTGTGACTAATCATGCTATATTGTATAGCCCATGGTATATTGTACACCCTAGCCCCTATTTTCGCGTTGTCACGAAAAAAGGGAAAAATCAACAAAAAAGGAAAAACTCAAATTTGTAGAACCTAAAATTTGGAAGCTTCTAAGCTTGTTAAAAAGGGGTTCAGATGGGTATTACAGTATGATGAAAAATGCAATTATTCACAAGATTGTAGTAGGTTTTTCATTGGATAATAAAAGTATTGAATGGCTACAGTTTGGTCGATGTAGCCCGGATTGGGTGAACCACGTTAAATTCTCTGTGTTAAGATTTATTCTTTATGTGTTTTAGTTTCTCTGTTTTATTAATTAAATCTGCATTTAATTGTTAGATATTTGCCATCTCTAACCCCAACAATGCACACTTTGCATTGTAATTTTTGACATTTTCTGCATTTCTATATTTTTTTATTGGCTCCTATCATACTTTCCAATTTTGTTCTTTATTTCATTTAGTTTTCATTCATCATGGATTTTTTCTTTAATAAGTTTTGGATGTGATTAAAATCTTTAGTGCACATGTCAAATTGTGCCTTTGGAACTGATCCTAATGACCTTGAGCTTCCTCATGCTCCTTCAACTCCTCATGAATGTCCTCCTCGTGTTGTTGATATCGTTGGAGAAGATGATGAAAGCATGAATAAGTTCTCAAATGGATTCCTTTACAACTTTGAAGGTAATGAATCCTTTTATGCATCCATAAACCATCAAGACCTTCCCATAGTCTCACCTCTTGATACATTGGGATACTTACATCTTGAAAAAAATGAAGAACCTAAGTTCCCTCCAACAAGTGGACCTAGTTCCTCTACCCAAGCAACTCCTCAACCATTCTATGATAACAAAGTTAACAACACACCTGGATCAACCTTGAAGAAACCTATGGAAAAGGTTTTACTATCTTAAGTAAACAAGGATGTGACACAACAACTAAAAATGACATTCATCAACTTTTAGAACAAAGACCAACAAATGAGAAGACAATAGGGTTAGGCTATTGAGATCCTCCTATGATAGCAAGCCTCCTATAGAATATTGAAAACTTTGTGATGATGGCACAGTGATCTTTGATCTCCCCCCCCCTCGATTTAAATGTTCTCCTCACTCATTCAGAGCAAATATTTCCTAATAACAATGACCACAGTGAAGGAATTACCCTTGGTCCTACTTCACCACATTCAATCCCACCTATGGGTAAACCTTTTCAATTTCCTTGTCCTCCGTCTGATAATGAAGAAGCTTTACAAATACTCCTTCGTAATGGTCTCATCACTCTCCCACCCCATACTAGATCAAACTTGTTAAAGAAAACAAAAAGTATTGTGCCTATCACCGCACCCTTGGACATCATACTAATAATTGTAAAGCCTTACAACATATATTGGATCTATCTAAGGTTCCTAAACCTATTGAATTTATCAGATAGCCAGTACACATTACCCATTCCCCCTATCATGTAATAGTTGTAGAAAATTCTCTTCTCACTATTACATGACCCTTTCTCATTATCTATCTAGGCTCATTCTTACCTTGCACTTAGTGGAGGAAAGAAGTTGCTAGCCTTTTCCTAGTGATGCATTTGTCCTTATCCACTCGCTATGTTTTTCACCTTCCACTTATCCCAATTGAGATTGGGAGGTGGATGACTCACTTGATGGTCGACTTGCCTATGCATTACTAGTATGTTTCATTTCTTTTATATATGCATATTGTGTTCCCCTGTAACATGATGTTTGATGTCCCCCCTCTCTTTGTGACATTCTTCTATTTGTACCTTCATTCTTCTCTATGTCGTACATTTTTATTTTCTTTTTTCACTTTTGTTTTGTGTCTTCGTCTTTGGGATGACGCAATGCGTAGAGACTCCCTATGTCTCTTCCATGTTGACCCAAAAGGTCATTGTTATTTTCTTTTTCACTTTTGTTTTGGGTTTTCCTTTTGGGGCTGATGCAAAGCATAGAGACATCCCATGTCTCTTCCATGTTGACCCAAATGGTCTTCCTTTATTTTTCCTTCTTCAATTTTGTTTTGTGTTTTCCTTTTGGGGATAACATAAGGCATTGAGACCGCAATGTCTCTTCCATGTTGACCCAAAATGGACTTTATTTTTCTTTTGTTTTCACTCTCTTTGTGTCATTCTTCGAGTTCTATGTGTATTTGGGGAATGATGACAGTTCCAAGCTCTTTAATCAAAACATTGTAGAAAAGAACATACAGACCCCAAATCCATAGATCCCTTATGTATTTATTGTGTTCCTTTTGGTGAAAACCCCTCTTTATTTTGTTCCTTTTTCATTTCCATGACACAACCATACTTGAAAACATATGACTTGGCATAGGGGATCTCCCAATTGGCTCTCATGTCTTGTTTCTTTTTGCATTTTTCATTTGCTACTTGAAATTAATTCCTCACATAATGATGTGTAGCAATTACTTCAAAGTGGGGGCATACATTGGCATAATTCATTTTGCATTTTTATTTTCCTGGTTCTTAGTGTAGCCTTGTTACTTTATATGATGTGTTTTTCATTTTTTGGATGACATTGGGTGTGATGTCCATCATGATTGTGATATATCTTAGCATATTACATTCCTATTAGTATCCTGATGCGACACACTGCATCCCCTAAGTTGTGAATATTCTATTCTTTGATTTATCCTCTCCTAGAGACATTAGGCACAATGTTCCCTAAGTTATAGACCTTGCATGAACTTAGCAAGACTCATTTGAACATTCTTTGCATGTTGCATTTTGCATTTATATGGCCATCTTTCATAACACAACTTGCATGCTCGTGGTGCCATTGCATTTTTTCATGAGTTCTAAGCATAAAAAGCTTTTTCTTCTCTCATGAAGCATGAACCAACATTGTCTTTGTGGTGCCTTATTAAATTTATTAGGAGGTATAACTTTAATTTGGTTGAGTAGGAAGCCCATTCTAAGGCATGACTTTCCCCATAGCCACCTTTTGAGATTTCTCACCCAACGGACAACCAAAATTTTGGTGGCCCCACAGTGAGTATGTTATGGAATTCTCACCCCATGGACAACTAGAAGTTTTGTGATGCCAGAGTGATTATACTTGGGCCTTCTCACCCGATGGAAAACCAGAAAGTTTCGTCACCCCAGAACTTGAGTACACATTTCTTGTTCCAAACAAAGAGCCTAGATCTGATCCACAACAAGATAGAAAAATTATCAAACCTTTCATTCCTTTTCATCACTTTCATGTGTGTTCCTTTGCATTTATGTAACTTGATTTTCCATGGGATCGTGATCCTGTGGGCTTGATCATCCCTCTTAATTATTGTTATCTCATCTTACCAAGTACTAGTGCATTTGGATCCCTCTTGGTTGCTTGATCAGCTACTTTAGTGTGAGTTTGAAGCAAGTTCATCCTCTCACTAAAGTGGGGGCTAAATGTGGACATTGAAAAAGTAACCCTTTTACTTTTTCTCATGTCTAGGCCTTCCTAGCAGACTTTGCTTTGATTTTACCTAGATTTAATGTTGTAATGTGGCCAACACATTCACATTAGGTCTTGGACCCTTGTGAATCATTAAGACTTCTAGGATGTCTTGTAAAAGTGTTGTGAAGTGTTGTAACCAACTTTCATACTTTTCTAGGACACTTTCATCATAATTAACTTAAATAACTTCTTTTTATTACTTACCAAGTCTTATTTTAAAATTTTGTAAAGAGTTGTAACAAACTCTCGTGCTTTTCTAGACTTGTCATCACTAATTCAACCCTTTCTTATGTTTAAATGACCCTTAATGCAGTTTATGACCATTCTTAAGTGTATTTTTGAGGATATTCCCATAAGACATCATTTAATGCACTTTAAAATCCAAAACCTAGTGAAATTACCCTAGTGGGAACAAGTCGCCACCTGGGGCGACTTAGTCCCACTAGGCACAAAAATCAAAATAATTTTAATTTCTTGGCGAGATTTTATTCTCTTACCCTTGAGGTCAGCTTGTGAAGTGTTATTTTTGGGAAAATTAGGAAAATCAAATATAAATAAGGGTTTTTACTCTCATTTTGATACCTAATTCATTCGAGCATTCACTCATCCAATCATTCAAGTAATTATCAAGCATTCAAGCACTCTAAGCATAATCAAGTAAGCCATTGGAGCACTTCATTGCATATCTTTAGATTTCAACATCAAGGGTTTTGTAAGTTTATGACATTACATGTTATTTATCATTCTCTTTACATTTCATTTCATTTCATAGGGTGTGATTACCAAAGTGGGCTTTGACCAAGGAAAACCCCTATACTCTAACCCTTACCCTTTTTTCCCCTCTTTGCATGTGTCTTTGCAGACTTTGTACGTACATTTTTCAAGGAGTTTGGTGTCAAAAAGTTGTCAACAATCCATCAAAGCCAACATAACCCTAGTTGGATCTCAGAGACTCTTTTTAGCCCATTTTATCTAGAATCAAGATCAGACACCTATCAGAAAAGCAAGTACATACTAGAATCTTCAAAATCCTGTCCCAAAAATCAAGTAATCCTCAAGTCGACTAAGTCACCATCTGTGGTGAATTAGTTCCACTACCAAGCCTGAAAATTGGTTTCTCCATTTTTGGATACCCATTTGGTAGATACTTGTTCTAGTAGATTTTCCCCAACACTGGACTAAGTCACCCAGCTTGGCGTAAGTGTCCCCATTGGCTCAAAAATCAAATTTTCTAAAATTTCAGAAGTCTTAGTAATCTCCAATCAACTCTTCTTCAATTTCCAGGTCCATAGTTTCTTTTTAACATCTTTATTTTGTTCTTTATTGCATTCATTTCATCTTTCTGCATATCAGATTATGTTTTCTTGCACTTTGCATTTCTTAGATTTAGCATCATTAAATCATTTCTTTTTCATTTTATTGCATTAGTACATCCTAATTAGATACATTACATCCCATTTACATTAATCTTGAGTGTAGACATTAGCATTTTGGCCCCAATTCCTCTCCTTTTAGGTGGAAAACCTAGAAGAGTTGGAGGAACCCTTGGGTAAACCAAAATCACTATTTACAGTACATATCATCAAAATATATAATATCACTAAGGTATGTGGGTACTTGACCCCTCAAGATATGGTACTCTTGATCCGGTAGTAGGACATTGGGAGACTGTTGCATGTGGTCATGATCGCGATCCACCAAATCTAAGTGAAAAATATAAGCCCTATATTCCTCTTTGCATGTAGCCATGCTACCTCTACCTCTAGTCTCTCAACCTCTGTTAGAGTCTAGGATGACTATCATGTAGTTTCGACTCGGCGGAGTCATCTCCTTAGACTCTCATATGTTTCTCGTAATCTCGCAAATGGCATGAGTGACTCTGGATCCTACTCCACAATAGGTGGGGGAACATAATATGAGTCCATATCCTCCTCTTCAATGGATGTTGGCACTATCTCTATAGCTGTTTGATGGTAGAGCTCCCACTAATCTCTTGTAGCTCCAAGGTAGAAACAATACACAATCAATACACATCATGATATATATATACATATATAGATAAAACATAAGCACTAAAGTACATGCATAAAAATCAAATATCATCACCTATATCTCTAGTAGGACGAGAAATATCAACCTCATCCGATGCAAGGGGCATGGAAGATGTGCTAGCCTCTCCATGACTGTGGGTACTAATGCCTGCTATAGTCATTGCTCGTGGTCTAGTCATACGAATCGGTGAGGGCTCTCCCCACTCACGTCAATCCTCAGCTACTACCTCATCACTATCTCTCAAGGGTGGATCCTCCTCCTCATCCTCCTCTAATCTAGCTGGATCCAGAAAACCTAAAAATTTCACAATCTCATAATTCAATGAAATTATCATCATGAAAAAGAACTCACTGACATAATCCTGACGCAACTTGAATAGGCTCAAAAGGAGTCTATACATAGAAGTTATAAAAGGTCAAATGTTCACTCAAATAGGTGAATCAAGTGTCGATGCAAGGCTAAAAACTAGAACATCTCCAAATCAAGAAAAAGTATTCTCAGATCGAAGGGCTCGTCAATACAGTTCTGACACCTTTTGAATTGCATCAAACAGAGTCTGTATGAGCAAGATAGAGATGGTCAAAGTTTGCAAAAGAGGAAGGTTGACTTGATGATGTCAACAAGTATAGTCAGTAGATGATGATGATGTAGACTAACCAGAAGACAACACATGTCCTTCCGTACAGTGACAAAGTGGTAACAGGGTGTTGATGTGGCCCAATGATAGACTGACATGTGGAATTCTCTAGTGAATCATAGTTTGACACATGTCAAGGCATTATCATATGAAGAAGTGTCATGTGGCACCCTAAGTCAATCCCTCCTCCATTGGCCATAGGTCTTAGCAAAATATTTGGTTAGGGGATTCAAACCCTCAACCTCATAACACAGACTTTTCACTCCTACCATTGCACCACAATATCCATGCTTGATTTGATATGGAGAGGTTTATTTTGTTGTTTAAAATTCACAAATTGCATACTAAAAATGGATGGGACAAGGGGTCGACCACCCAAACTTCCCACTCCCAAAAGTCCTCCAAACCACTATGCCATTTTGTGGGCATGAGTAAAATATGGGCCCATTTATATTTAAGGATAGTGACAAATCCAAATCCTTTATATTTAAATATTTAACCTTTTGAATATTTAAAAGCCCAAATACATAATATAATTTAAGAGCTTAAATTATATTTAAAAGATAATTTAAGATTTTTAAGGGGTTTAAAATGGGGATTTTGGGAGATTTGAAGGATTTTAAAAATATTTTCATGTTATTAAAGGGGGGTTTTATAGTAATTAGTTAACTTCCTTAAGTTTTGTAAAGGTTAATGAACCTAGTTTACATTTTCAATAGTTAAAATGCATAGTCACAAATTTTTTTGTGGATTAGGAATAATTGTAATTAAGGTTAAACACATTTGGATTGTAAACCTTTAATTATAGATCAAGTTTGGTATCAGATCTTCTTAATAGGAAATTGCAAAAGTGAATGTTAACTAGGTTGAAATTGAAACAAGGAGACGGTGCACTAGAAGAATTCAATCTAGAGATTGGAAAATGAAGGAAATTTTCATGATCCGAGATGGTGGCTGAACAAAGTCCTATAGAGCTCGATGAGAAAACTTTTCAACAAGCTTTTCTCAAGATGAAGTCAATGGTGGAATTTCTTTTCCAAGAGAGGAAAGAACAAAATAAGAGAAAGGAAGGCAAGGCTAGAAAGAAGGAGGAAGTTAAATCCTCATTGAAAGAAGACAAAGGTAAAGGAGTAGGAGGTGGTCATGACCCTCCTAAACCTCCATCCCCTTCCTCTTCATCTTCTTCATCCTCTTCTTCTTCTTCATATAACTCTTCTAAAAGATGAAAAAACTTGTACAATATGAAGATAATACACCTTTGTTAAAGCTTGATGTTAAATTTGAACTACCAACTTATAATGGAGAACTAGATGCAGAAAAACTTGATAATTGGATTAAGAAAATTAAAGTTTATTGTAGAATTCAGAAGTTTAGTGATGATACTTCAAAAATCCAATTAGCTACTCTTCGCCTAGGAGGCACAACTTTAATTTGGTTTGAGAGTATAACACAGGAGGATCTAAGTCATTATGGAAAAATTATTTCCTCTTGGTTTGAGTTTATAGTTGCATTAAAGAAACAGTTCTACCCATTAGGGCATATGCAAAAAGCAATAATGAACTAGCAATCATTAAGACAAGAGAAAGGACAAAGTGTGCAAGTATATACACAAGAGTTTAGTAAGAGTGCTTTAATTTTGGGCATTCCATTGTACACACAAGAAACTTTGTTAAAGTACATAGGTGGATTACATGAAAGGTATAAGCATACCATACATATGTTTAATCCAACTAACATTGATGACGTTAGTGTGCAAGCTATCTATTTGGAAACAAGCTCAAGGAATAGCCATGACAATCTATTGATGAAATCAAGTAAGCACAAAGGAAGCAAGAAAGGGAAAGATAAATCACAATGAAAAACTACTATAAGGAAAGAGGATGAGAAGCCTTATTGGTCATATTGCAAGAATAAAGGGCACAAAGATGCAAGATGTTGGAAATTACGTCCTAATCAGAAGCCAAAGTGGTTCAAGGATCGAAAGGGCAAGAAGAAGACCACAACTATTGTGTAGGATTTTGGAACAGGTTCTGATGATGAAACAAAGATCTCAGTTGTGGGTATGAAAGGTAATATTCCTTTTTTCAGTACTAGTTTTTATGCTTCTTCATCAAAGTGTAATGAAGTACCTGTTGAAAGTAAGGAATTAATTGTTGAACATATAAGGGCTATTGCAAAACAAAGCAATATTGATACACTCATAGATAGTGGATCACAAGTGAATCTAATATCTGAACAAGTTGTTAAGAAATTGGGATTAAAAACAACTCATCATCCTAAGCTATATCTATTGGGTTGGGTGCATGATAATGCTCGACTACATGTGACAAGGCAATGTAAACTCTAATTTGCAATCACATCCAAGTTTGTAGATGAGGTAGAGTTAGATGTAATTCCACTTGACATCTGTGGGATGGTTCTAGGTAGTCCTTATTTGTATGATAGAAAGGCCATTTTCTATAGGGAACATAATAAGTATCATTTGTTTAAGGATGGAATTGAATACATTGTAAAAGCTCATCACATGAAGAATGATAGATCTCTTGTAAACAAAGGGCATATAAAGATGATTTTAAATGCAAGCAATGCTTTAACTCTCATGCCTATAACAACTAGTGATACTAAGCATGAAGATGATAGGGTGTCACAAACAACACAATGTGAGGATCAGTTGCAAGCACAATTAAACCTTCATCCAAAGGTGGTAAAAGAGGGTTTGAATGATTCATTTTCTAACAATGTTCTTGTTCCACAGATTCAGCAAGTTGATATATTTTCCTTCACATCAGCTTATTTAGTATTGTTTCTTTTTCTTCTACTAGTTAGTTCTATGTGGATGATGGATGTGACAGTGAATATTGATGAGAATATAGTTGATTGCATCAACGATGCTATTTCATTTTTCATTGTGTTTATGATGGGACAAATGGTTAGAATTCTAGCACGCTAGATAGATGGTACTGAGCAAGTGGGGCGACAATTCCCTAGCTCAAATTCTATCTAAAAATAAACTTTTGGTGGTCCAAAATCTTCTCAATGGGGAGGAATGATCTAGGTTGATCCAGAAAAACTAAAACTTTCATAGTCTCTGAATTCAATTGAATTAACATCATTAGAAAGAACTCATTGACATGATCCTATCACAGCTTGAACGAGCTCAAAAAGAGTTTGTACGCAGAAGTTATGAGTGCCCAAAGGTTCAGTCAAACAAGCTAATTAGGTGTCGATGCAAGGCTAAAAAATAGATCATTTCTAAATTAGGTAAAAGTAGTCTCAAATCGAAGGGCTCGTCAATATAGTTCTTATGCCTTTTGAATCGTGTCAAATGGAGTCTATATGAGCAAGATAGAGTCGATCAATGTTTGCAAAAAAGGAAGGTTGACTTGATGACATCAACAAGTACAGTTAGTAGCCGATGATGATGTGGACCAACCAAAAGATGAAACATGTCCTTTTGTATAGTGACAATGTGGTAGCAGGGCATTGATGTCATTCAATGACAAGCTGACATGTCACATTCTCCAGCGAATCATAGTTTGACATGTGTCAAGGCATTATCGTATGAAGAAGTTCCACGTGGCACCCTAAGTCAATCCCTCCTCCATCGACCATAGGTCTTAGAAAAATATTTGGTTGAGGGATTCAAACCCTCAACCTCATAATACCCACTTTTCACTCCTTATGTTGCGCCACAATATCTGTGCTTGATTTTATATGGAGAGTGGTTTATTATGTTGTTTAAAATTTGAAAATTGCATATTAAAAATAGATGGGGTAGGGGGTCGACCACTCGACCTTCCCGCTCCCAAAATTCCTCCTCATCACCCGCCATTGTGTAGGTATGAGTAAAATACAAGCCCATATATATTAAAGGAAAGTGACAAATCCAAGTCCATCATATTTAAATATCTAACCTTTCAAATATTTAAAAGCCCTTATACATAATATAATTTAAGAGCTTAAATTGTATTTAAAAGATAATTTAAGATTTTTAAGGTGTTTAAAAATGGATTTTTGGGAGATTTGAAGGATTTTAAAGATATTTTCATGTTATTAAAGGGGGATTTTAAAGTAATTATTTAACTTCATTAAGTTCTGTAAAGGTTAATGAACCTAGTTTACATTTTCAATGGTTAAAAAGCATAGTCATGCAATTTTGTCTGGATAAGGAATAATTGTAATTAAGGTTAAATACATTTGAATTGCAAACCTCTAATTACATATTATCCTCATCCTCATCCTCCTCCTCTCCCTCTTGGCCATCATAGTCAGGATCTACATCCTCATTGTACTCATCATCAATGACATCAGTGAATATGTTTGCAGCTTTGTATCATGTCTCCTCGGCCCTATCCTCTTTGTCATCTCCCTCATTTGGCAATGGTCCTGCATCTCATATAGACTCACCCATCAAATATACAAGATTTGGTCATGATACTATCCACCGATCCTCATAATCCCATGTGGCACTAACATTGTTTGTGTCAGAGACTGGAGGCTGATCGTGATATGATAAATTAGAGTCACTCTCAAGAACATGGTCTAGAGTGAGATGCACTATATCACTTGGTCTCTAGGCACTCCACATTTACCTCCTGAAAAAGGATTGTGCCTTGGGTGGTCTCTAAATCTGTCCAAACTATCTCATGACTCGATTGTAATAGAAGGGACCTACTACGTGATCATGCTGACCAACCAAAAATTTGTCTAACTATAGTCTTCTCAACTACCTCCTATGATCTAGCCATTGCAATTTCAGCTGATAAGGTATCTATAAGATCTCATCCTCCTCTAGTCGGTCAAATCTCACTCTCCAAAAATGTAAATCCCCATATTTCCATAATCGTCATGGAGGATAGCCAAAGGCTCGAGGATACCCCACTGTTGTAGCACACAGGAATCTGACAGGTCTAGTACACATAATATGCTCCATGCACCAAACTTGTAGAAGCGTGCAGTGAACCATGCTATCTACCTTCTAAAAGAAAAACCAACAAAGATCATAATATAAATGTGCCAGGATATAGTGCCCCTAGGCATATATTATCCAGTGCTCTGCCATACCACATATCAAGTGAACTAGTCCTCCCTAAAGGTGCATTCCTCACCCATCTAGGATGAGTACTACTATCACTGTATGTATCATGATCCATCTCACAACTAGGGCTTGTGAATACAACATCACCAAATCAATCCACCCTCTCACTCGCTCATCATGCACTAGACCATCCAGATAATATTGCATATCGGCCTTCTACTTGTAGAAGGTGTGATCTCTCTAGAAGTGTACTCGCTCTCCTTGAATAAAAACTTAGAGAATGTAATGTACATCTTTCAGGGTAATTGTCATCTCACCTATTGGAAGGTGGAATGCGCATGTGTTTACATCCCAACACTTGCATAGTGCCATCAACATAGCATCATGGTACCAAATTGGGGGCATGAGGTACACCCAGTAGATACCCATAGCTTGCAAGTGTTATGTGTCCTTTGTTGTGAGTGTTGGAGCTAAATCTCTCAGAAAAATTAGCTTCCTAACCCCTAGATGTTGCTCGTGAATAGGTGGGTACCTATTAAAAACATAAAAGTATGCTCTATAAACCATCTAATATCTTTAATTTTTACTTTACTCATCATGCAATTGTACTAAAGTTCATATGGTGTGCTTTCCTAAAGGCCATAGACACTTTAGAACCCTTTTGGGACACTTCACGTAGAAACAAGACACTTTACGAAAAAGTGGGTCACTTTGCAAACAAATGGAACACTTCACGAAAAAAGGGGACACTTTGCAAACTTTTTTTACAAGATCCTATATTAACCTAAAAATGCATAAAAATCACTAAATAACTGCATAATCACAAAGCATAGTTTTCAAAATCGACTCACCTCATGATGACACTTGCCACGTGCCACTTGGTTTCGTAGCACGTCCAGTCTCATAGGCATGTAGTCTCATCTAATTAGTATCTTTTTGTATTCTCTTGTCACTATCAGACTACAAGAAGGTAAAATGAAATAGTAAGTGACAAATTACTTCACTTTTACCTCTTTTAACTCTTTTTTATTCTTTTAGCTCTTTTCATTCTTATGTATGAAATTAGGGTTTTTACTATCTTAAGAGTTAATAAAGTACTTTTTATTCAAAACAACATAACAAGTGCTAGGGAACTCCATTTTTGATGTCGTTTGATGAGTTGGAATTGTGATTCCACACCTAACATCATAAATTGTCTATTGTTATGTGGCATGAAACTTAGATATTCCCTATGATATCATGTTCCTTATTTAACGTGGCTAGTTTGCTACCTTGATTCCACCTCTGTAAAGCAAGTAGAATCAAGGGGGTGCATACATCTACCCTCAAATTTGATTTCTAGAATATAGATTAAAGGATTTTTGTATAACTAATGAATTTTTGTTGCAGGATGTGGTTACTAATGTTGTGGTTTTGCAGCTAACTACAATGGGGGCTTCATTCTCCCATCTTTTGAATGAGTATCCTTTTATGAATTAAAGTGTACTATTTAGAGTTATTTATCTTTCATATGAACATAAAGTCATATGGGCACTAAAGTGGGGGCTGAATGTGTCACCAAAAATTATATACTCTTGAAGAAAGAGGCAATTCTGCACTTAATTTGGTCCTATTTTAGACACCCTTGAATTAATCACCCTTGAAAATAGTATTTATAGGCCCCTAAGAATCATTATTTTAGAATTTAAGGCCTATTCCTCTCACAAATCATCCAAATTATTCAAATTCTAGAAAACCCACCTCAAAAACCCTTGGTGGGACAAAGTCACCCAGGGTAGCGACTTAGTCCCTTTTGGGTGATTTTTCAATTTTGAGCAGGAAAATCACTGACTTAATTCAACAAGCTAGGGTAAGGGTTTTTGTAGGTCTCCAATCTCACTTTTTTTCCAAGATATTGCATTGTCAAGGCTTGATCATGGATGCCTATGGAGAATCATGGAGAAATCTAGGTTGAGAAGATGCAACTAGCCATCAAATCAAGCCTAAGGACTTGTTTTCAAAGTGATTCCATCTTCCATTTTCTCTCTATTTTCAGCCTAAGGAAGGTTTGCATGTTATTAAGATTCATTTATAATGTGATTGAGGGTCTCTTGGAGTGAGTCTTGCATCTTTCTAGTTTCATTTATGCATCTTATTCTTTCATGTTAGAATAGGGTTGCATCTTGTTTCAGATTTCCTAGTCTTAGACACACTTAAGGATTGGGTTTTATGCAAATTTTATTATCTCTTTCAAGGTTTAAATACCAAATAGGGGCTTTACCAAGGAAAACCCCCCATTATAAACCAAATTATACTCTATTTTGTAGGTGTTTTTGCATATTTGGATATGGATTTCCATCAGAAAATGAAGTGCAAACTTTGGGCTTCTATTTCCACTTTCAAATTTTCAGAAAAAGCCAAAAGTGGACTAAGTCACTAACAGTAGCAAATTAGTCCCACTTCACTTGTCTATCAGAAATTTCTGTAGATCTGGATACCCATTTGGCAGAAACGGGCTCTAGAGACATTTCCCAGATTTGGGACTAAGTTGCCCAACTTGGCATAAGTGTCCCAATTGACTAGAAAATTAGATTTTCAAGAATTTCAGAGACATCTACAGTCTTCTTTTTGTCCTTCATCAGTTTCCAAGTGCATAATTTTTTTTAGCATCTTTATCTTGTTCTTTATTACATTTAATCTACCATTTTTCATATCACAATGTGTTTTCAAACAACTTGCATTCCTTATATTTTGTATTAATAATTCATTTCCTTTATCAATATACTAAATTTAGGCATATTTCATTCATATTTGCATTAGTCTTGAGTGGGGACATTACGCATTTTGGCCTACCTCTATCCTTTTAGGTGGGAAACCCTAGAAGTGCTAGAGAACCATGGGTACCAAAATCGGTGTCCATAAGAAGACATCGAATCAATTCCAATAGGGTGCATTCTAATATATAAAGGCTACATTCCAAAAAATGACTACTGTGTATGAGCTAAAGGAGGTTGTCGTAGGAGTTTTTAAAGGTTGTGAGTCAAGGAAAGTTGATTGTTGCAAACCAAGAGAGCATGAGCCAGGAAGCGATGAAGTAATAATTTGAGGCTATGTACTAATAATTTAAGGCTGCACAAAACTATGTGGGGGAGCATTAACAGTAAAAGGCTGCTCAAAAAATGTTGAAGGAAGCAATGAAGTGAGAGGAGGCAGCAATGAAGTAAGAGAAGGAGGCTCCAAAAGAACACTCAGTGGTGCATTAACAGGTGGAGATTGCAAATTACCAAGAGGAGGAAAAAAAATAACACTTGGAGTAACACCCTTTGTATTTTGTATATTATTTCCATTAACAAACATATCGACCTTAATAAATTCATTCGAATAGGTTTTTTGTTTTTTCAAACCTAGGAAAAAAAAATCAATAAAAAAAATCATGATTGTGGGTAATTTTTCTTGCAATCGGATCCCAAAACCTGAATCCAAATTGATCCTCACCATAGCCAAGAAATATACATCTCTTTGATTTGAGCTCGAGTTTCATTCCCTACTCCTTTGGAATGTGCACAAAGGCTTCACAGCCAAACACATGCAAATGATGATAAGAAATTATTTTCTCGAGCCATCTCTTCTCTGGGATGTTGAAATCCAATCGAGATGAAGGAGCTTGATTGATCAAATACACTATAGTATTACAAGTCTTTTCCCAAAATTCTTTCCCCAATCTAACATTTGAGAGCATACACCGAGCTCTCTCAAGAATCATTCGATTCAACTGCTCAGCTACACCATTTTCCTGAGGGGTGGAAGGAACTATCTTAGTTTTGTGAATGCCATTATCTGCACAAAAATTTTCAAATTGCAAAGAGCTAAACTCTCCACCATTATGTATTAGGAGACATTTAATTTTGTGCCCAATTTTATTTTCAACCATAGCCTTAAAAGTTTTAAATTTTGAAAAAACCTATAATTTACTACTCAACATATAAATCCAAACTTTGCAAGTGCAATCATCAGGAAAGGTAACAAAATAGTTAGCACCTCCAAAGGAGGTTGCCTCTGTTGGACCAAAACCATTAGAGTGCATGAGATTCAAAGGTGTAGACTTTGTTTCATGACTAATCTTCAATAAGTTGGTCTGACTCTACTTTCCATAAAGACAATGCTCACATAATGCCAAATCGATTGATTTAAGGCCTTCAAGTTGATCCCTTTGAAGCATAACTTCAAGTCCCCTTTTGCTCATATGTCTAAGCCTTTTATGCCAAAGCTTCGAACCACTATCCACAACTGTGATTGAAAATCCCACTTCACCATTACACTCTAAAACATAAAGATTACTTGATTTTTTTCCCTTTGCAATCACTAAGTCACCATTGGTTACTTTCCAATTATCTAAGGAAAATTTCACATTGCACCCTTGAGCAATAAGCTAGCTCACTAATATTAAATTGCTTTTTAGTATATTAATATGTCTCACATCTTTCAAGATCCATTTATTTCCATTCTTCAAAGACAATATCACATCACCTTTTCCTATGATTTCACATTATTTATTATCTCCAAGAAAAACTCTATCGAACTTACCTTCTTGGTAGTTTGTGAAAACATCCCGGCATGGAGTAGCATGGAAAGAGGCACCAAAATCAAGCACCCATGAATCTGTAGTCATGTCACTTGCTTATAAAACCAAAACACTATCATCTTTATCATATGTAGATTTTACTTCATTATTTCTCACCTTGTCTTGTGCCTTTTTGTAATTCCAACAATTCTTTTTTGTGTGACTAAGTTTGCCACAAAACAAACAAGCACCATTTCTACCCCTGGACTTTGATCTAGGAGTAGATTTAGACGTCCTTCTATCATCATTTCTTCCTCTTTCTTGACTCCTCCCCCTATTGTTAGTGCTTACAGCAGTTAAGGCGTCACTGGATGTGGGCTCTTGATTTTTCCTCCTCATTTCTTCGCTGAGAAGAGTGGCTGCAACATCATCAAATTTTAATTTACTCTTAGTAGCCATGTAAGTACTAACTGCCATCACCACACCTTCCCAACTATTT
The DNA here is from genome assembly GCA_007258455.2 of Sequoia sempervirens. Lineage (NCBI taxonomy): Eukaryota > Viridiplantae > Streptophyta > Pinopsida > Cupressales > Cupressaceae > Sequoia > Sequoia sempervirens. Next base: position 102,709,903 of record VDFB02000007.1, on the reverse strand, counting down.
GGTAATGAATATAATAACAAATTTTCCTTAATTTCATCATCTAAATTGATACCCATCGAGATCAATTGAGTGACCAAGGTATTGAATTCATTGAGGTGATTCAACATGATCCCACCTTCTCTCATTTTTAGATTGTATAACTTGTTCATGATGAAAACCTTGTTTGATGTCAATGCCATCTCATATATTGAAGAAAGTTTATCCCACAGTGCTTTTGATGTATTCTCAGCTGAAACATTGAATAAAACATTGTTGGATAGTGAAAGAAAAATAGTTTCCCTTTCTTTCTTATCTGAATTCTTCCTCTTCATCTTTCATTGCACTTGATTTGCTAGCTTTCCTTGCCAATGCAAGTGAGAGATCCTGCTTGATCAGTAGTGATTCCATTTATACCTTCCACAATTCAAAGTTTTGGCCTGTGAACTTCTCAATCTTCCACTTATCTACGTCATCCATAGCTCTGGAAATTCTTCACCATTTTCCAAAAGAATCGCTTCAGCACTGAGCTTCTTTACCAAGCTCCGATACCAATTGTTGAAAGAATTTATAGCAACATAAATGAAAGAAGAATTGTAAAAAGTTAAGAATAGAATTTAAAAAACCAAAATGCAAACAAGAACACGAAATTTATAGTGGTTCATCATAAATGACTGCATCTACTTTAGAAGTAGGGGACACTCTTTCATTAGTTTTGTAACAATACAATTTACATAATAGCTCTGTGCATCATCGATATATCATCAACTATTCACTAACTCCAAAGAAAAAGAGTATACAAAAGATAATCCACAAAAGGAAGATGATAGGTCATCAAAAGAAGATTAAAGATCAAGAGGTAGCGGTTACAGCCAAAGAAATGGATATGTCAATTGGACTTCACATGCACAAACATGTCTTTAGTGTGGAAATGATTTTTTTTTAATTAACTTAATAAAATTCACTGCAAGATATCATTCATCTAAAAAATTGAAATTTCCACCAACTAATTTAATAATAATTTGAAAAAAAAAAAATCTCTATTTAATCATTTCTAATCTACCTATACAAATAAATAACGATCCATACCTATATAAATTTCCACATACCACTTGTGTTTTTTCTTAAACTTATCTACCACCCTAATGTTTTTCCTTAAACATATCTACCACCCTAAAATTTAGGGATTATTTGTGTTAAAATATTGTTTAATAAAAATCATTAAAAAATCTCTTTTGACACTCGCTTAAACATTTTAAATGAGACCACAGACTTATTCAATCGTAACGAAAAGCATATCACGGTCTAAACCAAACAAGTTCTAAACCTCTTGAAGCTCGACATTTTCGGAATCTTTCTCTTTTTCACCAGATATCTCCTCCAACGATCTACCCTTTGTTTCCGGTACCAGAAATGTGAAGACGAAGCCCAGAGCATTTGTGACTGCGAGTATAATGAGAGCCATCCTCACATGGGTAGGTTTTTTAGTTGAGAGTCTACCAATCCCGAATGCTCCAACAATGGCTCCCGCCTTTCCGCATGCGGCGGATATGCCGTGGCACGTCGAACGGAGCCTGGCTGGGAACACCTCCGCCGGGACGATGAAAGTGGTGCTGTTCGGACCGAAATTTGCGAAGAAGAAGGTGAATGCAAAGAGAACGACAAAGCCAATCTTGTTGTCCTCCTTCCAATGTTCGTACGGGAGGGCGAGGGCGAACATGAAGACTGTCATGAAAAAGAAGCCCATGAGCTGAATGGAAAATCTGCCTATGACGTCGATGAGGGCAACCGTGAACCAGTACCCGGGAACAGTTGCAAGCAATGCAATCTTTGCCTGCGCTACGGAGATCCTGTACACTTCTTCTATGGCGTTAACACTCTTGCCTGCTTTCAGCCACCCGACGGCCTTTAAGATGTCCTTCTGAAACAGATTTTGGCTATAGAAGGCGATGTCAAGAAGAAACCAGGTACTGGTGGTAGCCAGCAGATGCAGCCCATGGCGCTTCACGAATTGTGCCGACAGTAGGCCGTAGTCGGAATCAGTAGACCACACTTTTTCGGCCTTCTCTTCTTCGATGTCTACTTTGAGAACTTTGGACATGTCCGCCGCAGCTTGCTTTGCGTTCTTTGCGACCAGGGCGGTGAACCGCGCGGTCTCGGGCATTTTCGAGCGGGAGTAGAATGTGAGAGCGGCTGGCACGGCTCCGAACATAAGAATAATCCTCCAAACAAAGTCGGCCTCTGGAGCGGTCGACGGGTCCGGTTGACCAACCACGTGAATTGCATCGGCGTACGAAGGGGCCTTGAAATACGCCTTGAATGCCGCTGACACAATTATGCTCACTGTAGCGCCGCCAAGGATGCCGAAGCCCTGCATGGCGAACACTGCCGCAATGAAGGCCCCTCGGGTCTTCTGGTTCGCGTACTCCGACATGATGGTGGCAGACAAGGGATAGTCTCCGCCAATGCCGAAGCCCAGCCAGAATCTGAAGAAACACAGCGTGGTCATCACGGACTTGGGCGTGTGGCCCAAGGAGAGACCCGATGCTATGGAGCATATGACCATCACCATCAGTGTCAAGCCGTAAACTTTCTTACGCCCCATTTTGTCTCCCAGCCACCCGAAGAATAGCTGCCCGGCTAGCGTTCCGCATAAGGCAACCCCCAGGACGGCCGAGTCTACGCTGTAGGGCAAGACGCCAGGTTCCCCACTGCGTGGATCGTAATAATAAATACGCCCGAGAAGCTTTGTGACGGTCGTTATGCAGAAGAGGTCATAGGCGTCCGTGAAGAAGCCCATGCCTGCTACAACGATGGCGGTGAAGTGGTACCATTGGGTTTTGGCCGTGTCCAGTGCATTCAACACCTCTAAGTGATCGTTCGCCATCACTTTATAACCGTCCAAATCTGCAAAAGTTTTAATGTCAGGTCATTTCACGCAAATGCAACGAAATAGAAATATTAGCCAAGTGAGTTCAAGATGAAATTTGAGAAAGGCTAGGTAGGAGCATTCGAAGGGGTAGATTTGTCATAATTCTGATTTCTGCTCACACAATCTAATTTAGAAATCACAACTTCACTTGACGATAAACAATATGAATTGTAGAAACGTGATATCATTAATTATAATGTGTGTTTTTATCTTATGATTGCTGCAAACAAACAGACAGAAAGTCAACAGAAAGAAAAAAAAATTTTGGGCTGGTAAGAAAATTTTTGGCTGGTTTTCACTCCAAATGTGGAAAGCCAGTCGACTGCAAACCTGCATGATATTTGCATGGAGCCATTCCTTTCTATTCCTTAAGGGTCCAAAACTGAACAACAGGGCAATTAAAAACAGAACAGCAGACAACAGACATCAAAACAGACAAGAAAACAGGGTATATGGTCAAAAGAAATTTTTAATCCAGTACAATAAATCAGTATTTTATGTGATAAACAATCACATATTTCTATTTTTATTTTCGTTTGTTTTGGTAAAAAGTATATTAAAGAAAAAGTAACAGATTATATTATAATTTTTGAGATTTTAAATGGCCAGAGTCATTTTTAAAGCAAGTAGATGGAAAATCCAAATAAAGTTTACTCCTATTTTGAATCCTGTAGAAAATCAGAATAACTCAATTCATCACGATCATTGAAAGAATACAGTCCTTATTCTTATGTAATGTAGTCTTTATGGATAAGCTGAGAAAGCTTCGAGGATTTATCAGAACACTACAATTGTAACTCAGAAATATTCCAGTGAGGATACATATTTATAATCTTTTGTTTACAAAATCTCTGTAAACTTTGGTTTCCTAAAACATTTTACAATATTTTTTTGTTTAAACTAAAAAATTTAAATAGTTTTTTTTTTGTCATAATTCTGTTAGAAATTCTAAACATCCATATTTTTTCTAATATCTTTCGGACTTCAAGCAAATTCACCGTCAACAAATTCACCTCCAACAATTCATCTTCATGACAAATTCATTTCGTGAAAAATTCACCGCAAACAATATGATATGAATTGTTGGTGGTGAATTTTCCATGAGATGAATTTGTCATATCAATGACTTGTTGACAATGAATTGTTGGAGGTGAATTTGTTTGATGGTGAATTTTCCTAGAGCCCATCCGTTGACATACCCAAATTAGCTCCTAACAGAAAACTCAACATAAAACAATGATAACATTCCTTAAAGTTTGCACATTCCTGCTGTTGTACACAAACAGGAAGTCGACAGATTTTACGCTTATTTTCACTTAAACCATTGTAATTGCACATAAACAAATATTACCTTGGCCTTGGCTTGTAAAACTCGAGCACACAGAGATCACTCCCCTCAATCGAAGTCTGAGAAATAAGAATATGTTTAAATTACGCTCTTATATTCTGCAATCTTTTGCTTATTTTGGGTCTTGTTCTTGTTCTTGGTTTCGTCGCCCAGCAGAAGAATGACCATACATTTCTGTCTTTTGCATCCACTCTTCGTTCTTAACTATGGTTGTTTCCATAGATTTCTCAGCCACCTTCCTGTAAGAAATAAAACTTCATTAAGAAAGTATATCTTAAGATACCAGAGAATATTGTAGATGATGTATTATATGGCCTCTTTGTACAACAATTAAATTGCTTGCAACAGATATTCCGTGTTTTTGGAGTTATATCAGAATTGTCACATTTCGGAGCAGGTGATATTTCGTTATCTATTAAATATTTCAACCTTTTATTTCCAAAACACAAAAGAAATTATCTTTTCCGGCGAAGTTTTACCATCCAGGCCTGGAATTTGACTTGAGTTTGAATATTCCAACGAACTTTTGGGGAAGCTGTATTGTCTAGGTCAGGAATTTGAAGGTCAAGCTTCCATGTTATCTTAAAATTTCAGGAGAGCTTCCATATTTGATAAACTTTTAATTTAGGTTCTATATTTATAGGTTCTAATATAAGTTTAAAGTCTATTTTTAGTTATACAGAAAATTGCTATCGTTACAAGTTTAGATTTTATAATACAATATTAAAAAGAAAATAATGTGTAAATTTTATATTAATTTTCAAAAGTCTTCTTAAATATTTTATTTTATTTTATTTGTTTTTAATTTTTGTTTGGGTGATAAATGTTGGATAAATTAATTAATATAATGATAAAATTTTAAAACTTTAGAGTTCGGATTAGAATAAAAAACATCAAATTAATTTTATTGAAATAAAATAATTAAAATGTAATTATTAGTTAGATTTGAGATATTGAAATGCATAGTTTAAAATGTTAGGAATTAATTTCCTAATGCATTATAAAATATACTATTTTTAATGTAAATGCTAAATAATAAATAAATTGGTTGTACTTCACTATATTTTAACATATGTGGAATTAATCATCGTATACATGGAACTAATTTAGTATACAAACTGTACTTGAAAATATAGAAGTTAAATGATAAGGAATTGACAACTCTAGTAGATGCACCTTAGCTCATTGAACTTTTGTTTAATGTGGGTTGGTGTTAAGATACATTATTTCAAATATTTCAAGGCAATGATCAATTTCTTTTTCTATTGTCAAGATCCTAGGTGGATCAATTTAGGATATTTTCTAATGCTCTCATATGAATGCTTTTTCATCTAGATATTAAATGATAACAATGAATTATAGCATGTCCTTAAATACTTCTCTCTAGTTGTAATGTCCCCATTTTAAGAAAAATCAATTTATGGAAAATTAGCCTATTTTTGAGCTTTTCCATTGGCAATTTGACAAGTAAGGGAGAACCTCAGAGTTCTTAGAGAGAACATGCTCAATTTAGCAAAGTTGTTGATCATAACATTGAGTTCAGTTGGTGGTGTGGAGCTCATTGATATTAGTATTTTCATCCAAGATCATAACAACAAAAACCTTATGCTTCCACAAAAAAAACCTGGATATAATGAGCCTAATTCACATAATCAAAGAGATTGATAAAAGAGTTGATTAAAATGTACAATATGGATTTTCTTAAATAAGAAAGTTAGTGAAGGTAGTCATGTGAAAACTAACTAACCCCTCAAAGATAGAGCACTTGTCAACTCACATGAAAAGTGTTGTGCATCAAGGCACACACACATGGGGTGAGAATCACAACGATCCATTGTTGTGATGACAAATCAAGGCAACACGTGCATTAGCAAGAATCACGAAGATCCATTACTGTGATGAAAAATTAAGGCACTACACAACCCCCCATTATACTTTATAATTTAGTGTAAGTACAAAATTCCCTCCCTAAGGAACACACATTCAACATTTGTGACACTTTATATGAGTGCATTTACAAACTTAATTGTTGTTTTGAATCTTTACAAATTTATGTCATGAAGAGACAATGAAGATATAGATTAAGTATACCTTTCAAACCTTGAAAAAATGACAAAATCATAAAATGAAAGAACTCATTAAAAAAAAAAAACATTTACAAGTTATTGCAAAACAAAAACAAATCCCCTCGATTGTCAATTGTGACCAAAAACTAAAAATAAAAATAAAAAACAAAACTAGCCACTTCTTCAAATTTGTAACCAAACAATCAACTAATGACTAGTAAGTAATGGTTAAATAGTACGGTGAGCACACAAAAAGGTTACAAAAATTGTGCCAAACTATTTAAAAAGTAAATAAACCATAGCAAATAATGTCTGAATTAATAAGTAAGTAGGGGTTGACTGAGTCGACGGGCGTCAAGTATAGATTCGTTTTGCCAAGTGTTGAGGTAGACCGATTCAAATAAGGGTGTTGGAGGGCGCGGGTTGTGTGGATAAGACTTGCAGCTACGTGGGAGTGAATGATGTGTGCAGGATGGAGTGGCAAATTTTATGCTGCCACTTCAGGACCACTACGTTGAATGGAGAGGCGTCTGAGTTAAATCAGATTAAGAGCTGCAAAAGGACTTCAATTCCCTTACACTTTTGAGAAGCCTTGTCGGATTTCTCCTATACGTTGATGAACCAGCAACAATTGCAGGTCGTTACTAGTTTTTAGAGCCACCTATGTTGAGGATGACTGGTGCACTAAATGGCACATGACTAGAGCGCCAATGAGAGGATGACATAGATCAAAGATAAAATGTCTGCATTCTCTATAGTCCCCCACACAATAAATCTCTGACGTCGACTGATGAACAACATGCTGGTAAAATGTTTCCCAAAATAGATATCAAACCTGTATGATGAGCGCCTGGTGCAAATGTTGGCCACGCCCAAGTATGGCGTAGTGAGAAGAGCTTGAAAATGAACTCTAGACGGCTATGAGACTGGTTACACCTTGCACAATCAAGGCCTGCAATGAAACTCAGAATTGTCTGTAAATAATGACTCCAAAATGTCCATGAACGAGGCCAAAAGAAATTGCAAAACAATCATAGAAATAATCCCAACACAGATCCACAAATAATTACACCAAAACAAAGATAATTTTTACATGCAAATCAATCTGCATGGAATTATAAACTAGGCTTGATACAAGATTTTGGGAAGGGTTTTGTTGTATTGCTGTGATATCATGTTGGATTTTCATCCAAAATCATAACAGAAAAAATCTTGTGCTTCCACAAAAAACACTTGCACACAATGAGCCTAATTCACACTGTAGTATAGGAAATTGTATACCTTTATAATTTCACACCTTTTTTGGGTTCCTTAATTTATTGGACTTAATTAATCTTCTAATTTTCCAAATTATGCATTCCAAAGCATTATTATTCTCATTTTCTAAAAAGAAAACCAACACTTAATTAATGCAATCAATAATTAAATCGCATTGGAGCATGTGTCTTGGACTTATAGGTCAAGACCCATTTTCCCTTTCCCCTTTAAGTCCTACGACCCATTTTAAAATATGTTTTTGGCGATATTTTATTGATTCAAATTCAACTTGTAATTGTCGGTTTTTCAAATCTATTTTTGAAAAATTAGATAAACACCTAGAAATACATAGTCATTTTATCATTTGAAATCTAAGGGGGTATAATCAAGAGATCCTATTGAGAAAATATTATTGTCAAGAGGATTCAAGAGAAAATTTATTAGTCATTTGTTACAGCAATCAAGATCATAACATCATGACCAAGTTTATGTGGGTTCATGTCATCTTGTGAAGGCTAATATGCATTGTTGATCCTAAAGCATCAAAGCATTTAAATTGCCCAAATCCATCAAGCAAAGCAACATCAGATTGTTTGGAGAGATGGGTTTGTCTTCAATCCTCTAAGGGAATCCATTGAAGGGTTGGTGAGTTGTAGCAAGTGTTTTCCATTCATCATTTCCTTCTCCATTGTTATTATCTTTATATCAATGTTTAATTATCAGACTTGGGGTTCGACTAAGGCATACCCCCAAAGAAACGAAACAATTTTTCCCTCTTTATAGTTTATGTGTAGATTACAAATTAAAGAAAAATTGAAGAAATATCAAAAAAGTAATTTTGCATTGTTGCACAAGTTGTCATCATTGTTGTTAAGACATGAAAACTAGGTTGCAAAATTTTATTCTAACTTTTTGATAATCGTACCTGCACCAAAAAAAATTCAAAATCTAGCAACAAAGGATTGTCAAAAGTGTCTTCAAAATCCCTAAGACCCATTCACCTAGGGGTAAAAGTAGTCCTTCAATAGGTCTCAAAACCAAATTTTGTTGATAGGTACATGTGGACAGACCCTTCTCATATCTGCTTACAAGTTTTCATTTCAATTTTTGTACTTTCAAGAATTTGCATTTCTTGTACTAGGTCTTATTGTTCATTTAGTTTGAGCATTAAAAAATCAATTTGATTTGATTTTAGATCTTATTGTAGTGTTGAAATTTTTATCCCTATTACATTTTCACACTTATTCTAGAATTAATACTAAAATAGAATTAATTGTGCCTTATTTTGGTGTTGTAAAGTGTACCTCTTTACATTTTCACACTTATTTAGGGATCTTTTAATTAATTGAGCTTAATTTTCCTTAATTGTCCCCTTTAATTCAAATCCAAACCTATTTTATTACATTTTCCAAAGAAGAAACCCAACATTCATTAATGCCTAAACATAACACTTCTCATTGAGCAATTTTTGTGCTAAGGTTAGAGACCTAAGACCTATTCACCCATGGGAAAATTGGTCCTCCCTTAGACCTAGGACCTAAATTTAAATTATGGTTTTGGTGGTATTTTAACAATTTCAAATCTATATTTAGATGTTGACTTGTGATATTTGAATTTTGGGAAATTAAGGTTACATACTTATAAATATAAGATTATTTCATCATTTCAAATCCTAGAAAATCAAATCAATATCCTAGAAAGTTTATGAGCATTTCAAGAGCATATTTATTGAAAATTTACAACAGCAACTAAAATCCAATAGTCATATCAAAGTCTTCTTGCATCATGTATGTTATTGGAGCTAATATGATGATGTAGGTTTCATGATCCATTCAATAATTAAAAGCATTATATCAAGTCAAATTTCAAGATCACGATCCACATCCATTGAATCAATTTCATGCAAGTTGCAAATTTACATTCCAAGGTTTATTCAAGGGTTTGGTGAGTTGCGACATTGAGTTGTTCATTCACTATTCATTTCATGTTATTTTATTTCATTTCAAGGTTTGATTACCTAAGTGGGGTTTAACCAAGAAAAACCCCCATTCACCAAAAACTAAACAATTTTCCCTCTTGATTTATATTTGCAAATTTAGGTGGAAGAAAGCTTAAAGATCTCTTGAAGAGAAAAATTGGAGAACTTGATATAGTTGTAAAAGTTATCACAAAAGTCATCATCTCACGAAAACCCACTTGTAGAATTTTTTTTCAACTTTCCAAACCTAAAACTTGGAAAAATTGAAGGATTTAGATCTATAACAGAGGATAAAAAAAGTTGTAGACAAACCCTAACTCAAGACCCATTCACCCCTAGGTGAATGAGTCCCAGATCAGCTTCAAAAACTTACTTTTCACGACTGGTACACATCATTCTTCCCCTCTTTGATCTATGATCTAATTTTATTTTTTCTTATTTTGAGTTTCATCTAGCTATTCCAAGTTGTAGATTGAAGTTTTGGTTTGATTTGCTATTTTTAATCTTTCTCACCAAAGTGTTGTTTGACCTAGACCCCTATCCTTGCGAAAAAAAAAGAAATCTATGGGTTCACACTTTGAATCGATTCACCTAAGGGTTGATAGTCATTTCATTGTGTGGATTTACTAATGAATTGAGGATAAATAGGTCCTTAAGTGGTTTATTACCCCCCTTTCCCTATTTTTCTCTTTTTCATTTTGGCAAACCCGAGTTTGATCATTGCATTTTTCTAATTTTGGAGTCCATTTTCACCCTAGATCTAGATCTTTCATACATTTTCATTGCATTAAATTTAATGTCATTTAGGGTTGTTTAGCTTGCATTAGTTTGTGTTGGTGTCAACCATCTCCCAAGAGCACCACCTACAATAGAAAATCCTTCACAATGTACGAGAGAAGCACAACTATTTCACTAAGAAAGAGTGAATTGATTGAGATGAAATACATAATGTACAAAGTTCCTTATAAAGAAACGAAAAATAATGATGGGTAAGAAAACTACCCAGCACAGGAAAAAACTACCCGAAAGATTAACCTAAGTGAAAATTTTAAAACACTAACAACCCCCTTAAGTGCAAACTTAGGTAGAATGAAGATGCAAAAAAAATGAAAAAATGCAATATGGGTCTTGGCTACACAACCATGTTAGGTACCCATTTACAACTACAAAAAAAAATCTCTCACAATTGCACAAAAGGAGAAAAAGCCTATGGGACAAAACCCCTCTCTAAAAGGAGAAAAGAAAACAAAAAACGATGCATGGATGGAGGACTCAATCATACCCCAAGCACTGCATACATCATGTATATAAAATAAATAGCCCCCCATAAGAGGGAAAGAGAGAGAATATATAGCCCCCCATAGTGTGTAATTACCTCCAAAAATGGTAAGTGCCTGAAGAAAAACATGATCCAATATCAACAAACTTGTCTCCCTTTTTGGAAGAAACATAACCAAGTACAAATGTAGGTATGCTTCTCATTCTAGGTAGGAATTGAAAGAAGGAAGCATGAAGATGCATGATGATGTCTCTAAAATTTTCTTATGTGTCGCTAAGACCTTGGAAGATGATACCACAAACCAATCAGGAACGTGCCCAATCACAATAGAAGGTGACAAACAGGGTACCACTGGAAATTGATTCTAAACATTCTTTAAAGACAGAGATGGGTTGACAATAGTTGTGTAATAATTGTCATCAAAGAGGAGAGATAACCCCTCAAATATGTCCTCCAAATCTAAAATGTGAGACCATGCAAAAAATGAACCAATGTCCAACAAATAGGAATCCCAATTAGGAAGACAATCATAATCCTATTATTTAGGAATGATGGAAGTACTTAATGAAGGTGGATCAACTATCTCTAATAAAGAATTAGGAACCTCTGAATCAACCACAACCTCATCTAATGTCTCAATAACCTCCAAAGGATCAAAAGCATTGTTTATCTTCTCTAAAGAATAATGAGACACACTAGTATTAGAAGGAAGGTCATCGAGAGATAGTGGAGTATCAAGATCTTCATACGATTCTCGAAGGTAAGTCCAAATAGTATAAGGGCTCTCAAAATGACAAAGTGAATCCAAAAGGTCATCATCATTAATATGCTTAAAAATAACTCCATAGAATCTAACCATAAATCCTTTCCAAATCGTATACCTACTACATGTGTCTAGAACAGGAACATCATTATACAAATATGGCAATAGATTCTCCTCACTAAGATGGGTGAGAACAACATCACTCCATTTCCTAAAGTTCCCTTTCTCCAAAGAAACCATTATGACATAACAATTCTTCAAAATTTCAAAGATTGCTCTTTCACAAGTATAAAATATTCCAAAAAAAGAATTAAACCTGATTTTTAACAAAATTTGATGCATCCCATTGTCAAATCTCCATGCTAGCACATGAATAAATCCATCAAGAATACAAGCACCAATCATCACACACAAGATAGTGTCGTCATAGCCTATGAGACTTGCTCACATCAAACAAAGGGAGTAGGAGGCTATTTAAATAGAAAAAACATTCCCCATGCTGCTAATGTGCCCGATTATTTCAACAACTTCAAAACCAACTTGGGACCACTTCTTCTCAATTGCACAGAAGCACTAAAATTAAATATTTAGAGAAAAAACTTTATAAAATATAAAGTTTGATTAAAAATGCCTCCAATAGGTAATTGTCCTTCACATCCAATGACTCCTTTAATGAGCAGATTGAGAGAATATGTGCATGTGATGGGGAAGATCGTTGCTTGCCAAAGGGTTTTAGATGCCTCCAAATAGTTTGTCTAAATCTTTTCTTGAACAACTCGGGTCAACAAAACTAAGAGATGATCCCCCTATAAGCCTTGTTGATGTAGAACACACACTATTATCAATGAAAATGTTAATAACAACCTCTGAAGATTTCACAGATGTTTCCCCCTCTAGGTTTGGTTGAGGATAAGTAGAAGCATGGTGAGACCCATTTAGAATGTAGAAACCAACAATGAAACATGATAAACGATGTTGCCTGTGTAGAATAAGATCACGTAGCCGAACCAACACAAAATTGTAGTCACCAAAAAAAATTGTGGCTTGGTGCACTCTTTTTCAAGGGGCAAAACTTCTTTTTAGGGGAGCAGCTTGCAGACTGTTCCTAAGTCCATTCCGATACATCCAACTCTGAGAATGGGACAACTGAATAAGACACTCATGTAGAGAAAATCATCTTTGATGCATAGGGGTATGAAATTCATGCAACCTTGATAAGGGGCCTCAAAAAATCCAGTGTGCGCCCCTCACACCATGCCGGTCATGTCCTCCAAAACAATAGAATAAAAAAAAAGTGATCTCCAAGTGCCTCTAGTATGATTCTTCATCAATGGGAAAAATGCACGCCAACAACAGGAAAATGAAATAATCAGAAATAAGGCAAATAAGGCAATTTTGAAATTTGAAATTTTTTAAATGCTAAACAAATAAATGATCTCAAACATTCCAATGAAAACTCTCAAGAAGGAGAGAAAAGTGGTTGGCTCTAATACCATGTTGGTGTCAACCATCTCCTAGGAGCATCATCTACAATAGAAAATCCTCCACAATCTATGAGAGAAGCACAACTATTTCACCAAGAAAGAGTGAATTGATTGAGATGAAATACATAATGTACAAAGTTCCTTATAAAAGCGTGAAAAATAATGACGGGTAAGAAAACTACCCAGCACTGGAAAAAACTACTTGAAAGATTAACCTATGTGAAAAAATTAACACACTAATAGTTTGCATTTCATTTAGGGTTTTAAGATTTCATTTTTGTATCTCTTAAAATCTAAAAAATACAAAAAAAAATCATTTTGTAAATCATTTACATAGCATTGCATCATCATTCATTTATATTTGAAAATTGAATCAAAATTGCACATCAAATTAGGTCTCCTAGTTTGTCATTTTGTCATAAGTGGCCACCAACATTGAATCCACAATCCATTACCACAAACAAGATCACTCAATAGAATCATTAGAAGCATAAACATTAATTATCCCAAAGGAATTATTAGCAACTTTAATGAGGATCCATATCAAGTGATGAATTAGATCAAACACATACTCAGCAACATAAGAATTCCACTATGGAGAGAATGGTGACAACCCCTCCACAACTAGCATCATGATTGGTGAAAAATTCATACCAACTAGCTAAATAACATAATATGATATAGAAAACATGAAACCATATATCTTAAATTCTTGAGAACATAAAAAAATCTAAACTAGGATTATTTTGACAAGCATTTCTTACATAATACTTTCTAGTGAGGTTAGTGAGACCTTAGATGTTTCAAACAATAAAATTCATGAATGAGAGTTAAGCATTTCACCACTGTCTAACTCATCAAGTGTGGAGAAGTGATTCTACAAGAACTCCAAGAAGAGAGCCCAATTGAATATTGGGCAAGTAATTCTTCATTTCTCAACAATATATTCACCATCTTCTAAAAATCAAGAAGGTTTGTGCAACCATCACAACTGTTTAGGAAACATGGGAAAATGTAGTGACATATCTAACTATGACAAAAGGAAACGTCACTAGTTATAATGTTGACAATGAAGAGAGCATTGATGCTAGTTAGGGTATCTAAGAAAATATCAATCAAAAAGGAACATTTCCCACAAGATCAATAGTTATTGTCCTCTTCTCAAAAGGGTTTGAAACACCACTTGGTTGCTCCCTAGTAGCTAAGGAATCTTGTTTTGTACCTCGAGGCATGTTGGAATTGGAATTTTTACCTTTTCAATGTGAAAACAAAGTCCAATGTTCATCTAGTTTCATGTTAGCCTCCAAAGGCTAAGAGGCCTTAGCTACATGAGGATGATACTTCACCTTGGTGGTTGTTAGAGGGAAATCCTTAATTTTATGCTCAGAAGATTGGCACCAAAAGAATGTATTGGGAAATTTAAGGTAAAGTGCCATTTAGATATGACTATTGACTCTTTCAGGTCTTTAGAAAAAATCAATTGCAACACACACTTGTCTCTTAGGCCATGCTTGGCAGAAACAAATAGGTTCAATGCAAATAAGCTTCTCTAAGGAAGAGGCCATAGAGTGCAAGAAACACCAACAAGGCAAAGGGAGACCTAGAAATTCAAGCCAAATCGACACACAAAGTTTCATGTCATCTGAGACTACAATTTTTCATGTCCACAGTTAAAAGACCAACAAAGAAGAATAAACACATCAAGGAGCATGTTTAAGTATACCCTGAACATGATTGATTTCAAAAAATAAAAAAAGGAGAAAGCCCTTGTGAGGTTTTGAATGGTATCAAGTCGGACCCCATGCAAGACCCAGGATTTGTTAAACCATTCTCTTAGCATGCTTTCAATGGGGGTCCTTCCCACAAAATAACCTATAAGAGTACACTACTCTAATCATTGACAATCACGAGATAAAATTCTAGAATGGATTGAACCACATCCACAAGGGTTTTAGAGGACATACCTCATGGAATACCTTCAGTACAAACTTCTTGGGGTGGAAGTTTGGGGGAGTCATTATGTAAAGTTGTCACACCATTAGCAACAACAAGAATTACTGGGTTGGAGTTGATTAAGGCTATATTAAAGAAAGGACCTAAAAAATCCACAATAAATGTGGAAGGACCAAAAAAAATCTTGTGCCAGTGACACAGAATGATAGAAGGAAAGCCAACCTTAGAAAAAATTCAAAATCTTAACAAAATCATGCCAATTCCTTTGAATCATTTACCTATTTTTTAGTTACATTAAATTTATATTATTTTTTATTATTTAATTTTAGTAAATGACATTGAGATCCATGAATTGAATTTATAGATTGAGATAAAGCGTCGGTGATATGTTAAACCCATCAATTTTCAATGTAATTACAAGTCCTAATTTTTTTCGAAGTTATGTTCATTTACAAACACTTTCTCGGAGGATTCTTGTTTCCACCCTTTTTCTCAGCTCCTTCCGCGAGTGCATGGCTTTTGTAACGCCATCTCATTTATTTTGTTTTATGTTCTTCCTACAACTTACGGCAACTTAAGAAATTAGTACCGATACTACATACTCGTAAAGCAATAGATTGTAATAATACATATCAATAGTTTTCCCGAAATAGAGAATTCGGCTACACAATGAGCGTGGAGGGAATTTTAGAATCCTTGCCATTAACTTCAACTCCATCAGTTTCTCCAGAGATTTCTTCGAGGGATCTGCCATTTGTTTCAGGCAAGAGAAACGTGAAAACAAAACCCAGAGAATTCGAAACAGCGAGAATTACCAGAGCCGTACGGAGGCGCTTGCTGTCTTGAGCAAGATGACCAATCCCGAAAGCACCAACAATGGCTCCTGCCTTTCCCCACGCAGCGGATATGCCGTGGCAGGTTGAGCGAAGTCTCGCCGGGAAAAGCTCTGCCGGGACAATGAATGTTGTGCTGTTCGGGCCGAAGTTAGCAAAGAAAAAGGTAAATGCATAGATGATAACGAAGCCGATATAGTGATGTAGCCAATAGTCGTATATGGAAGCAAGCGTGAACATGCAGACAGACATGAAGAAGAAGCCCATGAGCTGAATGGCGAAGCGGCCTATCCGGTCGATCAGGACCACCGTGAACCAGTACCCTGGGATTATCGATATAACCGCCATTATTGCCTGCGTTCTTGAGATCACGTACACTTCTTCTATGGCTTGCATATTATTGGCAGGGTGGATCCAGCCGACGGCCCTGAACATGTCCTTTTGAAACAGGTTTTGGCTGTAGAAGGCGATGTCGAGGAGAAACCAGGTGGACGTGGTGCCCAGAAGGTGTAGGCCGTGGCGTTTCAAGAACTGGACAGAAAACAATCCGAATTCATGTTCGTTCGACTGCATTTTGCTTTGATTTTCTTCGATGTCAATCTTGAGAACTCTCGACATGTCAGCGGCCGCTTTTTTTGCGTTCTTGGCGACCAGGGCCGTGTAACGAGCGGTTTCCGGCATCTTCATGCGCCAATAAAACGTTAGGGCGGCCGGAACGGCACCGAGCATCAGGATAATTCTCCATACATAGTCTGCTTCATGGACTGGTATGTGGTTGTGAATGTTCTTCTCATACGTTCTAAATGCAGCGGAGACGATGAGGGATACTACACAACCTGCCAGGATGCCGAAGCCCTGCATGGCGAAGACGGCTGCGAGGAAGGATCCTCTGGTCTTCTTGTTGGCGTACTCAGACATGATGGTGGCGGGCAAGGGATAATCTCCGCCTATGCCGAAGCCCAGCCAGAACCTGAAGAAACACAGCGTGCTCATGACGCTTTCCTTCTTCTTACCGAAAGAGAATCCTGATGCGATGGAACACAATATCATGAGCAACAGTGTAGCGCCGTACACTTTCTTTCGGCCCAGTTTGTCGCCCATCCACCCGAAGAATAGCTGCCCAGCTAGGGTTCCGCATAAGGCCACCCCCGTGACTGCAGACAATGCTGTGTAGGGTAGAGTGCCGGGCACGTTGGGAAGCGAGAGGTCTGCGTAGTAAATTCGTCCCAGGAGTTTGGTTACAGTCGTAATGCAGAAGAGGTCGTAGGCATCAGTGAAGAAGCCCATTCCGGCAATTATAATGGCCGTAAAATGGTACCATTGTGTTTTGGCCACGTCCAGAGCCGTCAGCACGTCCAGCTGCTTCTTCACCATGATTGTAACTCCACTTCCCTGCAAACACCACCACCACCAAAGAAAGGCAAAGCTGTCACACCGAATAAAACAATGAAAATAGGATAGAAGACGACGTTCCCGCCACTGTATAACTATTGGGTAAGCTTCTTCTCTTATCTATTAGCATAGATAGACATTACCTCTAAAAAATTACAGAACAAATTTCAGCCATCCAAAACATTTATTTGTAGAAATCCATAGTCATTCAGTTTTATAAGGAGTTTTCGTTCTTCTAGAATATAATTTAATGCTTGATGTCGATGGCTTTCTTGGTTTTACAGGCAGAATTACAAGCACCGAGAATATGTAGTTGAATATACTTTATACTCTTCGTTCTTGACGTAGCCGTCACACTCTTACTTCGTGCTCTCAGACATTACGTAGACCCTTTACACTTTTAGCATTGTGTAATCAGTCATTCTTTATATATTATGATACAACTCATTTAGCTTATCGTAATAAGATTGTTTCGATGGATAATTTGGATATTATACTACAATTGAGATTCCTTTGTATTTTGTTTTGTTACTTTATCTCTCGAATTACCGTGTATTGATATGCAAATAAATTATTGTAGCTGCCGAGACAAGCACCATTCTCAAAGGGATGGAAGGAGCTCTAAATCTAAGAGAAGAAAATCAAATGCAGCCATTTTAAGTCCAATAATCAACTTATTAAGCAATCCTTCCACAATTATTTATAATTCAGAAAATGGATAATTGAAAATAGAACTGCACTTAACTAGGGCAAATCAATGAATAATTAAAATATTCAAAATATGATTTAGATGCAATTATTGGTTTGATAAAATAAATAAATAATATTTAAGAATTATTTAATTTAATTTATATTATTTTTTAAACAATTATTGTTTTATTTAAGAGTTATTTCATGGTTTTAGTTTTCTAACATCTATTAATTATGTTTCAGTTTTATTTATATTTAGGTAGACATGACATGAGATTATGTCATGTAATTATAGAATGTCTTTTGATATAATATAATTAAGTGCAAGAAAACCAAATAATTAAATAATGTTATCTTACTAGAAATTTAGTATAGATGTGTTGTGATTATCTATTACAAATAATTCTTTAAGATGTAGGAATTTTTTTGACCTTAAAAAAAAATACTTTCAAATCCAATTACTTTCAAATCAAATCTACCATTGGAGTCACTTTTACAATTACAAGAGCAATTATGTACAACTTATGCAAGTACTGATATGATATAGAAGTGTGGATCTAACCTTTGTAAATGCTTTAATGTTAAATTTAAATTTTTATAATTAATTTTGTATTTTTCATTACTGTTAGCCCTATTTTTAGCCATGAAGATTTTTGAACTTCCCCCCTTTATATTCAGTCACATTGAAGCAGAGCATTTCGCCAGTTAAGAGTTTCATTGAAGACAACAGGATATTCCCAAGTTAGAAGTGATTATCTTTCTAACTATCAAAATGATGATTTGACTATACATTTGAAGATTGAGCTATGGGAGTAGTTGAGTATTTCCTGGTGAAAGGCATTTGTTTCCTGATCGTGGGAAATATTCATATCTCTATCACCATGGCAGAAGATACCAGTTTAATCTAAGAAAGGTCGAGAAACGTAGACAATACATAGCACCATGAGGAAAATTCATGAGCATTGTGATAGTTATTCTATGCAGAGTATTGATCAATATAATGCTTCAGGGAATTGCTTGCTCCTAGATGAATTTAGCGAAGGAGCAATTCTAATCGATATTGGAATGCTTGCATCGATGGTGGCAAGATAACGTTTATACAATTGCAGATTAATTTCTTCGATTGACATTGCAGCTTCCTTCTAGGTATTCAATTTGTTTGTCAACTGGACTTGGTGAAATCTAAGCGGCATATTTGTTGATCCTACAAACTCAGGCGGCATTTCTGACAGTTATATGAACCACTCTAAAGACCACCAAGCCATTCAAAAACGTTATAAGCGGTGATTTCCTGTGTTGGAATATTAAATTTCTCCCGTGCATCCACGTTCTAGAGGCTTCTACAGTCAACTATGTTCTGGAGATTTCTAGCAAGATCATTCATCTAACCGATAAGCAACTGGTGAAAATATTAAATGCAAACTGTATTCAGTGGATGATCTAGAGTTTTCTCTGTCGGTTCCTACTGTCTGGAACCTTCTGGCAATTTATGTGCTCCTCTATAAAAGAGGATCGATGTAAAGCTTTTTGTAAGTAATAAAATCAAATGTGTGTGCTGCAGCAACGATTGGGCTATTAGCTGAGTCTGTGTTTTTCATCATGGTATCAGAGCCCTTCAAATCTTGGGCTGTGGGTGGCCTGCGTCAACTATATAAGCTGTGATCTATAGGCTATAGAACTAACTGCTTGCTGTATGCTGGCAGCTGTAGGTTGTAAGTTTTAAATCTTGTAATCTGTAGGCTAAGTGAGCTGTAAGGGCTGTAAGGTTTGTAATGTCTGTGTTTTTTGTTTAGGTGGGCTCAGTTCTGCTATAATCATGTCAACTTCAGGAAGGGGTCGTCTGTGATCTGTGTCCCTTTCACTATTTTCTGTGGACTGTTGTTTTTTTGTTGAATTAGGTGTGAAGTCTGTTGATGAAGCTGCAAATGTTGAAGTAGAGCACGAGAAGCTGCAAAGTGCGATTTGTAAGTTTCATTGGATTATGTAAGCATTGTGTGATCTGTGAAGAGGTCAGCGTGGTGTGTTGGAGTATTTTTTAGGAGCAGATCTAATGACAATAGTTGTCTCAGTCCTCTCAAGACGCCTAAGAAAGGAAGCAATTTACTGAAGCTGATGCCAGAGGCAGATCGCTGTGTCTACAGAGAGAAAGTAGATGATGAATTGTTCAGGGACGCCACAGAGTAATTTCTTGTTTTATGATTTGAATCTGTTTAATGTCATAATGCAGCAGATTTGTTAGAAAATGTTCTATTTTATGAATATTCTAGTGCTATTATTGGACAGAGACAAATATAATTTTGTGGGATAAATTAAAATGGTTTCATCTAATAAGACTTGTGTTTGAATAGTTTATTATTCTCTGAACTACAAATTGGTTATACAGCTGCATCAAGGAAGAAGTAAAGTTGTGAGTGAAAAGAGCCAAAGAAGATTACTTAGTTTGCTATTGCCAGAGGATAAAGTGAAGTCCAGTTTGCAAGCATGAAGATTGTGGCGAAGAGTAGGGTATGTGCAGGTTAATGGTGGGTCAAAAAGTGGCAATAAGGAAAAAAACACATCTTCCATCGATCGAAAAAATGCGAAAAGAACATGTTGATTTTTCTTAGGCTCGGGTGTCCCCAAAGCAAACACCAAACCTACTTTTACAAATCGGATATCCGATCCAAATTGGATATCCGATTTGTAAAAAACATATATTAAAAACTTATGTCGCTTTTTTGAAGTCATTCAGTTGAGAAGAACCCGCACGCGTATCCGATTTAGGCTAAATTCGATTTGGAAAGGTAAGTTTTTTTATTTTTATTTGATTTGATTCAATTTTGATATAGATTTGAATAATTTCATATGGTTTTTTGTTGATTTTTTTAAAAAATAGGGTTTTTGATTGATTTTTTGTGAAAAATTTGAGTTTAGAATAGATTTTGATAAAAAAAATGAATGTTTTTTGTGGATTTTTTTTCACAATAGGGTTTTTGATTGAATTTTTATGAAAAAATTGAATTGAGAATGGATTTTGATAAAAAAAATGAATGTTTTTTGTGGATTTTTTTTCAAAATAGGGTTTTTGATTGAATTTTTATGAAACAATTGAGTTCAAAATAGATTTTGATAAAAAAAATGAATGTTTTCAATGGATTTTGATTTAAAAATAGTGTTTCATTTATATTGTCTAATTTTAGATTAATTTTTTTTTAAATTTAATTAGGCATTATAGCTGCCGAAAATGAGAATGCACAAATTCCACCAGTTGAGAATGAAAATCCACTAGCTGAGAATCCAAATGCAGAAATGCCAAATGCTCCACCACCTCTGCAGCCATCAATTGAAGACTTAATTGATGAAAAATTGGAGCAATTGAGGGGCATTTGTGATGTTTATAAGAAAATCCCTCGATTATCCCAAATGTCAAACACATTGACAAGAATAATTACAGATGTAAAAACCCTCTCCACCCAACATAATGTCTTTCATTTGTGGCGAGAAACCATGAAGGAATATTATTCATGTGGATTGTCTTATGATGGTGTGAAAGTTCTCCAAATAACAAAAGCCCAAATAGCCTCTTTATTTATTAACCCTAGCACTGGTTTGCCAGTTAATGTTAACAAGCCAAAACTTTATATAAAATGGTGCACGCATAGGGGCATAGTAGATAACTTTTGAGATTGTTACCAGTGTATTGTTTTTGATAAAACCACCTAATAATAATCTTGATGTACCTTTTTACTTTATTAAAAAATTATATGTTGAGTTTTTGTTAGGGCATCATGTCAATTACTTTGACATTAAACCCTTCCAGGGCATTGATAGAGGTATGCCTCAGGATAGGCCAGGGGCCGCTAGAGTAGTTAGGTGCCCATATGTTCCCCATCCTCCCCTTCCTCCACCACCTCTAGTACAACATTTAGATATTACGAAAGATGCAACCACACGAACTATCCAGGCCATTCACTCTTTGAGTGGTCTTTTGGTTTTCCATGCTTCTTCAATAACTCAGCCACAGTCTGGTGATCTTGGCGATGGATCCAGTACTGCTGCATCATCCTCCTTGGGTCCACATATTTGTGTGCCACATATTTGTAGTACGTGCCAACAAATATGCTTGGGTCCTATTGTACAGCCCCCTGAGCATCCATTAGACACTTCTGATTATGACATCCAGGATGTGGAGATTATAGCAAATCACACGTAGGGGAGTGGAACACACCCTACAAAGTTCTCTCCTGCTAGAGAGGTGGACATTGGAGTAGTTACACAGGTAATATTTAAGGTGTAAATTTATAACTTGCATTTTTTAAAAAATAAATATTAATAAGAGATAGTGTCAAGTACTAATATTTATTTACATGGTCTATTTAATAGTTAATGTCTGAGGAGGAGCGCACACAAGTGACTGATAGCACCCTTAGGGCCATTTCATTTGGCCTCGACACACACACAGTATGTATTTTCGCACTCACTCATTTACATTTTTTTACTGTATATTTGCTTGTCATTTGAATTGTCAATAATAAAATTATATATTAACTTATATGTTTATCTTACTCTCTTCTTGTAGGAAACACCTAGTACGAGTGAGGTACGACGCTCTCCAGACTATGGAGGCACAATGTTAGATAAGGGAAATGTAATTGAACTCAAATTTGATAGAATTAAAATTTATAAGATCTTTTATTGATTATGCATACATTGACATAGATTTGTAGTTTCATATGTACTTGTCATTTTTATGTGCAGGCGGTTGTGAGCTATACGTCATTGTTGATAAGTGCCACAACACCCAAAGGAGTAGGTATTTGAATGCCTGAAGGAGGAGGTGTTGAAACACCTCAAGGAGGAGGTGTTGAGACACCTAAAGGAGATACAGAAAAATATCAACCTAAAGAGGTATGTGTTTATTTTATTTTGTGCTAGGTAAATATATTCTTATTACTGATAATTCTATGCTAACTTGGATCGATTTCATGTTTTTGTTCACATATATAGATTGACGTTACAAAAGTTGGCTTGGTTAGTTCTTTGAGAGGGGTATATTCTAGGACTACTGACCCTTCAAAGAGATGTATATTTCAGGTAATCCAGATTTCAATTTTAGAGTTCAATTATAATTCAATGTGTATTGATTTTTATGTTAACTATTCAATTTCAAATTATATAGTATAACTAATCTCAATTAACGTTTGACTTTTTCTTGTGCAGCTACCTTTAGAGCCAACGAGTGCTTCAAAGAGGCTCCATTTTGATGATCCACCAGTAGCTTAGGATGAGATAGACATTTTAGCATGTAAATTTTGAATAGATACCAAGATGGCATATGCCACATATTGTAAAACTTTGTTTGAGTTGGCGTTGATGCCGTTATTGTATATGGACATACACTTGATTATTGGATAATTTGGTATATATATATAGAAGTTGACAATCAAAATTTAGTTTCCTCCTCATGTGCATGATTAAACTCTTTGAAGCAATGGTTAAATATCAATGTACAATAGCATAAAAAGAATGGTTAAATATTATGTAGTTTATATTCATATTGCTGATTACATTGCATTGCACATCTTTCAAACTCAAAGCATTATTTCACATTGCATAAGTAACATCTAGATACTCATATGATTAACCCTACACCATCTGATTTTCTTCTTTGTCAACTTTCCCATGCCTTAGTAAATTTGGTGGTCCATTTGTAACCATCAATTTTTTATATAACATAAATTCACCTTTTTCAAAAAATTAATATGGCTAGACTCCCATATGAATACTAATAATATATCATATGGCCATTCAGATTCATATACTTACTGGCACTTTGTGTCTTCTTAGATGAGCCAAAAGTTGTTGCCCAACTACCTCTGCCTTCATCAATGTCCCATATTTTAATCATTCCATCCCAAGATGTTGTGACCATTTGTTGACTAGAAGATTCAATTATTTGTAGGCATGAAATGACATCATCATGCACTTTGACCTATAAATTTAGGGAAAGAATACTATTAAAATTTGTGAGCTCTGTGAAAAATAGATGTTTATATGACTACAACACCATCTAAATATGGATTTTTCTAGAAAATAAAAAGTAAAACATAACTTTTAAACAAATACTTTAATCACAATGTACTTTTCACAAAGAAAATTTGTATAAACCGCTTCTCCATAATGGCTAGTATAGAAAACAATTGCATTGGTAGAACAAAACTCCAAAACATTTCTGATTTCCTTGATTAATTGAATCTTAAGTAGAATCCCCACAATAATTATGTTTTACATAAACCGATAGGAAAACAACATTGCTTGGAAAGTGCATCTCTAATACTTTATGTTCCTTGTACAATAATTTAAATACTTTTGAAGAAGTTATATGAAAATATAGCTTCTTAAATTCTTCTTTAATTTGAAGGTTAGTTTTGATAGTGAGTAATTTATTTCATAGATGGATTTTAGCTTTTGCTTGATTGTTGTGCACTGTACTTTCTTCTATAAATAAAATGAGACATGCTAATGCACATTTTCACTATAATTTCTCTATTTTCTTCCTCAACATATCTCTCTCTTGGGTTTTGATACAACCTTGTCAGGGCTTGTCCTAATCACATTTAGCCCAAATCAAAAAGAAAAGTTCATGCATTGCTTCTCCCTACACTATCAGACCCTGGCTGGAGGTTTTATTTGATATTGTCAACAAACATACATTTGGTTGTCTGAATGAATGGGGGAGTTATAGCCTAACATGGGTCCAAAGTTTCTTTCCATTTTCTCACATTAAAATTTGGGCTCATTAATTGCATTCTTGGTTAGTCGAATGGTGAGGTTTTGTCAAAGTGCATGCTTGAGTGTGGAGATCTAGGGAAATGATTGCTTTAAGTTAAACCAAATAATTATCCCAAGGTCCAACATCAAGGGTTCAGGCGATGGGATTCCTGGGTGTTAGGACACAAGAGAATGGGGATCTAGGGGTTTGAGGATTAGGATACCCCATTAGCTCTTTTACAAATGTAAGACATCATCAAAAGGCCCAAAGATCCAAAGAGGAATGTATGGTTTGAGAAGTGGTGGTCAAGGTATTAGGGTGTTATGCGAATGGAAAGGAAAAATTTCAAAGGCCCACAAGAGAAGGAAGTGGGAGGTGGAGGCACAAGGAATGAAAGAAATGCATGATAGTATTAGAGAGTCTAAAATACCACCCAAAGTAGGAAAGTGGCCCATCTTTTAAACTCAAAGCATTATTTTGTATCATTGTTACATTGGTCTTGAGAGTGGTAGCTTAATATAGGTGTTTGAAGTGATTTAGAGGTTAGTTTTAGGGTCGGTTTTAGGGTAGTTAAGGTGTTTGAAGTGATTTAGAGGTTGCTTTTAGAGAAGAGAGATGTTGAAGAGTACATAAAGTCAGTGAGAACTGAAGTGCAATGTGTTTTAGTTTGTGGTACACCTCTATTTCTCTGCAGATGTGTGATAAATTTTTAGTTCAATGATGTTGAAAAATTTTAGAAAAAAGAAAGTTGTGTCACGGTCCGCATTCAATCCAACAAGAAAAAATCAAAGTTCAGCCTATTGGAATGAAAATGCTTGTTTTCCAAACAAATGAATAAGAATAAGGTAGTTAAGGTGTTTGCAATTATTTAGAGGTCACTTTTAGGGTCGAAGACATAAAAAACGATTTTAAATGCACAAAAAAGAATGAAATTACTTCAAACCAAGTTTGTGAAGAAGTTAACTATGTTGCCCACTAGTTTCCCTTAAGAGTTCAAAGTGCTAAAAGGCAGCAATTTTTGAAGGTCAATTTCTCACAGACCGTGATGCTTACAAACTCTTCGTCAAAGGCTATGGCATCATCTTGGGACCATCTACAAAAACCTCTCTTAGTTTTTGCTATCTCGGAGGCATTTTCCTATGGTGATGACTTTTCAGTCGAGGGAAAAGTTGCCAGATGCAAGCAGTGTAAAGTTGCAAAGTGGTGCAACTTTCACTTCGCAGCTCGTACAACCAAACAGACTGTTCTAACACATCTGGATGGGTACGTTTACACTAGGGATGGTCCTCTCTTGCATCCAAATATGCTGAATCACTCTGAGCTACATTGGACCGACGGTTTCCCTTAAGAGTCCAAAGTGCTAAAAGGCAGCAATCTTTGAAGGTCTATTTCTCAGAGACCATGATTCTTATAGACTCTTCATTGAAGGCTATGGAATTGTGTTGACACCATCTACAAAAACCTCTCTCATTTTTTGCTATCTCGGAGGAATTTTCTTGTGGTGATGACTTTTCAGTGGAGGGAAAAGTTACTAGATGCAAGCAACGTAAAGTTGTAAAGTGGTGCAACTTTCATTCCGCAGCTCGTACGACCAAACGGACTGTTCCAAAACATCAGGATGGGTACGTTTATGTGAGTGATGGTCCTCTCTTGCACCCAAATATGCAGAATCACTCTGAGCTACATTGGACCGACAATTTCCCTTAAGAGTCCAAAGTGCTAAAAGGCAGCAATCTTTGAAGGTCTATTTATCAGAGACTGTGATGCATATAGACTCTCCATCGAAGGCTATGGGATCTTGTTGGGACCATCTATAAAAACCTCTCTCGGTTTTTGCTATCTCGAAAGCGATTTCCTTTGGTGATGACTTTTCAGTGGAGGGAAAAGTTACTAGATGCAAGCAGTGTAAAGTTGCAAAGTGGTGCAACTTTCATTCCATAGCTCATACGACCAAATAGACTATTTCAACACATCTGGATGGGTACGTTTACGCTAGGGATGGTCCTCTCTTGCACCCAAATACATCGAATCACTCCAAGCTACATTGGACTAGCGATTTCCCTTAAGAGTCCAAAGTGCTAAAAGGTAGCAATCTTTGAAGGTCTATTTCTCAGAGACCATTATGCTTACAGACTCTCTGTCTGAGGCTATGGGATCATGTTGGGACCATCTACAAAAACCTCTCTGAATTTTTGCTATCAGAGGGGTGCTTTCCTGTGGTGATGACTTTTCAGTGGAGAGAAAAGTTGCCAGATGTAACTAGTGTAAAGTTACAAAGTGGTCCAACTTTCAATCTGTAGCTCGTATGACCAAAGGGACTACTCCAACACGTCCGGATGGGTACGCTTACACTAGGGATGGTCCTCTCTTGCACCTAAATATGCCGAATCACTCTGAGCTACATTGGACCGATGATTTCCCTTAAGAGTCCAAAGTGCTAAAAGGCAACAATCTTTGAAGGTCTATTTCTCATAGATAGTGATGCTTATAGACTCTCCATCCAAGGCTATGGGATCATGTTGGGACCATTTATAAAAACTTCTCTCAGTTTTTTCTATCTCAGAGGCAGTTTCCTGTGGTGATGACTTTTCAGTGGAGCGAAAAGTTGTCAGATGCAAGGAATGTAAAGTTGCAAAGTGGTGCAACTTTCATTCCACAACTCGTACGACCAAACAGACTATTCCAACACGTCCAGATGGGTACATTTACTCTAGGGATGGTCCTATCTTGCACCTAAATATGTCGAATCACTCCGAGCTACATTGGATTGGCGATTTCCTTTAAGAGTCCAAAATGCTAAAAGGCAACAATCTTTGAAGGTTTATTTCTCAAGGACCATCATGCTTACAGACTCTCCGTCCAAGGCTATGGGATCATGTTGGGACCATCTAAAAAAACTCTCTTAGTTTTGCTATCTCGGAGGTGCTTTCCTATGGTGATGACTTTTCAGTGGAGGGAAAAGTCGCCAGATGCAAGCAATGTAAGTTTCAAATTGGTGCAACTTTCACTCCGCAGCTCGTACGACCAAACAAAATTTTCCAACACGTCTGGATGGGTAAGTTTACGCTAGGGGTGGTCCTCTCTTGCACCCAAATATGCCAAATCACTCTGAGCTACATTGGACTGGAGATTTCCCTTAAGAGTCCAAAGTGTTGAAAGACAACAATCTTTGAAGGTCTATTTCAAGGAGACCGTGATGCTCACAAACTCTCCACCCAAGGCTATGGGATTGTGTTGGGACAATCTACAAAAACCTCTCTCAATTTTTCTATCTCCAAGGCACTTTCCTGTGTTGATGACTTTTTCTATGGAGGGAAAAGTTGCTAGAAGCAAGTAGTGTAAAGTTGCAAAGTGGTGCAACTTTCACTCTGCAGTTCGTACGACGAAACGGACTGTGCCACCACGTCCATATGTGTACGTTTATGCTAGGGATGGTCCTCTCTTGCACGCAAATACGTCGAATCACTCCGAGCTACATTGGACCGGCGATTTCGCTTAAGAGTCCAATGTCCTAAAAGGAAACAATTTTTGAAGGTCTATTTCTTGGAGACTGTGATGCTTACAGACTCTCTGTCCGAGGCTATGGGATCGTGTTGGGACCATCTAGAAAAACCTCTCATTTTTTGCTATGTTAGAGGGGCTTTCTTGTGGTGATGACTTTTCAGTGGAGGGAAAAGTTGCTAGATGCAAATGGTGTAAAGTTGCAAAGTGGTGCAACTTTCATTCCACAGCTTGTATGACCAAATAGACCATTCCAACACATCCAGATGGGTATGTCTATGCTAGGGATGGTCCTCTTTTGCATCCTAATATGCCAAATCACTCTGAGCTACATTGGATCGATGATTTCCCTTAAGAGTCCAAAGTGCTAAACAGCAGCAATATTTGAAGGTCTATTTCTCGGAGACTGTGATGCTTACAGACTCTCCGTCTGAGGTTATGGGATCTTGTTGGGACCATCTACAAAAACCTCTCTTTTTTTCTATCTCAGAGGCGCTTTACTATGGTGATGACTTTTCAGTGGAGGGAAAATTTGCAATATGGTGCAACTTTCATTCCGCAGCTCATATGACCAAATAGATTATTCCAACACGTCCAGATGGGTACGTTTATGCTAGGGATGGCCATCTCTTGCACCCAAATATGCTGAATCACTCTGAGCTACATTAGACCGGTGATTTCCATTAAAAGTCCAAAGTGCTAAAAGGTAACAATCTTTGAAGGTCTATTTCTCACAGACCGTGATACTTACAGACTCTCCATCCGAGGCTATGGGATCGTGTTGGGACCATCTAAAAAACCTCTTATTTTTTGCTATCTTGAAGGCGCTTTCCTATGGTGATGACTTTTCTGTGGAGGGAAAACTTGCAAGATGCAAGTAGTGTAAAGTTGCAAAGTGGTGCAACTTTCATTCCACAGCTCGTACGATCAAATAGGTTGTTCCAACATGTCCAGATGGGTACCTTTATGCAAGGGATGGTCCTCTCTTGCACCCAAATACGCTAAATCACTCTGAGCTACATTGGATCGGCGATTTCCCTGAAGAGTCCAAAGTGCTAAAAGGCAACAATCTTTGAAGGTCTATTTCTTGAAAACTGTGATGCTTACAGACTCTCCGTCAAAGGCTATGGGATCATGTTGGGACCATCTACAAAAAATCTCTTAGTTTTTGCTATCTCGGAGGTGCTTTTCTGTGGTGATGACTTTTTAGTGGAGGGAAAAGTCGCCAGATGGAAGTAATGTAAAGTTGCAAAGTGGTCAAACTTTCACTACGTAGCTCGTACGACCAAATGAACTGTTCCAAAACATCCAGATGGGTATGTTTACGCTAGAGATGGTCCTCTCTTGCACCCAAATATGCCGAATCACTTTGAACTACATTCGACTGGCAATTTCCCTTAAGAGTACAAAGTGCTAAAAGGCGACAATCTTTGAACGTCTATTTCTCGGGGGCCGTGATGCTTACAGACTCTTCGTTTGAGGAATTGGGATCGTGTTGGGATCATCTACAAAAAACTTTCTCAATTTTTTCTATGTCGAGGGCGCTTTCCTATGGTGATGACTTTTCTTTGGTGGGAAAAGTTGCGAGATACAAGTAGTGTAAAGATACAAAGTGGTGCAACTTTCACACTGCAACTCGTACGACCAAACAATCTATTCCAACACATCCTGATGAGTATGTTTACGCTAGGGATGGTCCTCTCTTGCACCCAAATACGCCTAATCACTCTGAGCTACATTAGACCGGTGATTTCGCTTAAGAGTCCAAAGTTCTAAAAGGTAGCAATCTTTGAAGGTTTATTTTTTAGAGATTGTGATGCTTACAAACTCTCTGTCTGAGGCTATGGAATCGTGTGGGGACCCTCTACAAAAATACATCTTATTTTTTGCTATTTCGGAAGTGCTTTCTTGTGGTGATGACTTTTCAGTGGAGGGAAAAGTTGTAAGATGCAAGCATTGTAAATTTGCAAAGTGGTGCAACTTTCACTCCGCACCTCGTACAACCAAACAGACTAATCCAGCACATCTGGATGGGTATGTTTATGCTAGGGATGGTCCTATTTTGCACCCTAATACGCCGAATAACTTCGAGCTATATTGGACCGACAATTTCCATTAAGAGTCCAAAGTGCTAAAAGGCAACAATCTTTGAAGGTCTATTTCTCAGAGACTGTGATGCATACAGACTCTCTGTCCAAGGCTAAGGGATCTTCTTGGGACCATCTAAAAAAACCTCTCTCAATTTTTGCTATCTCAGAGGCCCTTTCCTGTCATGATGACTTTTTAGTGGAGGGAAAAGTTGCCAAATGCAAGCAGCATGTAAAGTTTCAAAGCGGTGCAACTTTCACTTCGCAACTCGTACGACAAAACAGACTATTCCAACACATCTAGATGGGTACGTTTACGCTAGGGATGGTCCTCTCTTGCACCCAAATATGTCGAATCACTCTGAGCTACATTGGACCAGCGATTTCCTTTAAGAGTCCAAAGTGCTAAAAGGCAGCAATCTATTAAGGTTTATTTTTCAGAGAGCTTAATGCTTACAGACTCTCCGTCCGAGGCTATGGGATCGTGTTGGGACCATTACAAAAAAATTCTTGATTTTTGCTATCTCGGACGGGCTTTCCTATGGTGATGACTTTTTAGTGGAGAGAAAAGTTGCCAGATGTAAGCAGTGTAAATTTGCAAAGTCGTACAACTTTCACTCCGCAGTTCGTACGACCAAAAGGACTATTCAACACATCTGGATGGGTATGTTTATGCTAGGGATGGTCCTTTCTTGCACCCAAATACAACGAATCACTTTGAGCTACATTAGACCGAGTTTTCCCTTAAGAGTCCAAAGTGCTAAAAGGCAGCAATCTTTTAAAGTCTATTTCTCAGAGACCGTGATGCATATAGACTCTCTGTTCAAGGCTATAGGATTTTGTTGGGACCATCCAAAAAAACCTCTCTCAATTTTTGCTATCTCGGAGGCACTTTCCTATGGTGATGAACTTTCAGTGGAGGGAAAAGTTGCAAGATGCAAGCAGTGTAAAGTTCCAAAGTGGTGCATCTTTCACTCTGTAGCTCGTACGACCAAAACAAACTATTCCAACATGTTATGATGGGTATTTTTATGCTAGGGATGGTCCTCTGTTGCACCCAAATACGCCGAATGAGTCTGACCTACATTGGACCGGTGATTTCCATTAAGAGTCCAAAGTGCTAAAAGGCTCTCGAAGACCGCGATGCATACAGATTCTTCATCCAAGGCTATGGGATCTTGTTGGGACCTTATACAAAAATCTCTCTTTGTTTTTGCTAACTCGGAGGTGCTTTCCTATGGTGATGACTTTCTAGTGCAGGGAAAAGTTGCCAGATGCAAGCAGTGTAAAGTTGCAAAGTTGTGCAATTTTCACTCCGCAACTCGTACGACCAAACAGACTATTCCAACATGTCTAGATGGGTACGTTTACACTAGGGATGGTCCTCTCTTGCACCCAAATACACCGAATAACTCCGAACTACATTGGACCGGTGATTTCCCTTAAGGGTCCAAAGTGCTAAAAGGTAGCAATCTTTGAAGGTCTACTTCTTGAAGACCATTATGCTTACAGACTGTCCATCCAAGGCTATGGGATCGTGTTGGGACCATCAACAAAAACCTCTCTTAGTTTTTTCTATCTTGGAGGCACTTTCCTGTGGTGATGACTTTTCAGTGGAGGGAAAAGTTGTCAGATGCAAGCAGTGTAAATTTGCAAACTGGTGCAACTTTCACTTTATAGCACGTACGACCAAATGAACTATTCCAACACATCCAGATGGGTATGTTTACGCTAGCGATGGTCCTCCCTTACACCCAAATACGCCGAATCACTTCGAGCTACATTGGACTGGCGATTTCCCTTAAAAGTCCAAAGTGCTAAAAGACAACAATCTTTGAAGGTC
The DNA here is from genome assembly GCA_007258455.2 of Sequoia sempervirens. Classification (NCBI taxonomy): domain Eukaryota; kingdom Viridiplantae; phylum Streptophyta; class Pinopsida; order Cupressales; family Cupressaceae; genus Sequoia; species Sequoia sempervirens. The sequence continues at coordinate 102,677,770 of VDFB02000007.1, read as the reverse complement.
TATTACTTGGAGACTGTAATGCTTACAGACTCTCCATCTAAGGGTATGGTATATTGTTGGGACCATCTACAAAAACATCTCTTAGTTTTTGATATCTTGGAGGCACTTTCCTCTGGTGATAAATTTTCAGTGGAGGGAAAACTTGTCAGATGCAAGCAATGTAAAGTTGCAAAGTGGTGCAACTTTCATTCCGCAGCTCTTACGACCAAAAAGATTGTTCCAACATGTCCGGATGGGTACATTTACGCTAGGGATCATCCTCTCTTGCACCCAAATATGCCAAATCACTCTGAGCTACATTGGACCGGCGAGTTCCATTAAGAGCCCAAAGTGCTAAAAGGCAACAATAATTGAAGGTTTATTTCTCTGAGACTGTAATGCTTACAGACTCTCCATCCGAGTCTATGGGATCCTACTGGGACCATCTAAAAAAATCTCTCTCAATTTTTTTCTATCTCGAAAGTGCTTTCCTATGGTGATGACTTTTCTGTGGAGGGAAAAGTTTCCAGATGCAAGCAGTGTAAAGTTGCAAAGTGGTGCAAATTTCACTCCACAGCTCGTAAGACCAAATGGACAGTTCAAACATGTTCAGATGGGTATGTTTACGAGAGGGATGGTCTTGTCTTGCACCCAAAAACGCCGAATGAGTCCAAGCTACATTGGACCGACGATTTCGATTAAGAGTCCAAAGTACTAAAAGGTAGCAATCTTTGAAGGTCTCTTTCTCGGAGATCGCGATGCATACAAAATTTTTGTCTAAGGCTATGGGATCATGTTGGAACCATCTACAAAAACCTCTCTCAGATTTTGCTATCTTGACAAAACTTTCCTATGGCGATGAATTTTTAGTGGACGGAAAAGTCACGAGATGCAAGCAATGTAAAGTTGCAAAGTGGCACACATTTCACTCCGCAGCTTGTACGACCAAACAAACTATTCCAACATGTCCGTATGGGTATGTTTACACTAGGGATGGTCCTCTATTGCTCCCAAATACGCCGAATCACTCTGAGCTACATTGGACCGACAATTTTCATTAAGAGTCCAAAGTGCTAAAAGGCAGCAATCTTTGAAGGTCTATTTCTCAGAGACCATGATGCATACAGAGTCTTCATCCAAGGCTATGGGATCTTGTTGGGACCATCTAAAAAAACCTCTCTCGATTTTTCTATCTTAGAGAACGTGATGCTTATAGACTCACTATCTGAGGCTATGGGTTTGTGTTGGGACCATTTACAAAAAACTCTCTCAATTTTTTCTAGCTTGAAGGCACTTTCCTGTGGTGATGACTTTTCTGTGGAGGGAAAAGTAGCCAGATGCAAGTAGTGTAAAGTTGCAAAGTGGTGCAACTTTCATTCTATAACTCGTATGACCAAACAGACTATTCCAACACGTCCAGATGGATACGTTCAGGCTAGGGATGGTCCTCTCTTGCACCTAAATACGTTGAATGAGTCCGAGCTACATTGGACCAACAATTTTCATTAAGAGTCCAAAGTTCTAAAAGGCAACAATCTTTGAACGTCTATTTATCGAAGACCATGATGATTACAGACTCTTCATCTGAGGCTACGGGATCATGTTGGGACCATCTACAAAAACCTTTCTAGGTTTTTGCTATCTTGAACAGGCTTTACTGTGGTGATGACTTTTCAGTGGAGGGAAAAGTTGCCAGATGCAAGCAGTGTAAATTTGCAAAGTGTTGCAACTTTCACTCCGCAGCTCGTATGACCAAATAGACTGTTCCAACACATCTAGATGGGTACGTTTACGCTAAAGATGGTTCTCTCTTGCACCCAAATACACCGAATAACTCTGAGCTATATTGGACCAGCGATTTCCCTTTCAAGTCCAAAGTGCTAAAAGGCAACAATATTTGAAGGTCTAGTACTCAAAGACCGTAATGCTTATAGACTCTTTGTTTGAGGCTATGGGATCGCGTGGGGACCATCTACAAAAACCTCTCTCAATTTTTTCTATCTTGGATGTGCTTTCTTGTGGTGATGACTTTTCAGTGGAGGGAAAAGTTTCCAGATGCAAGCAGTGTAAAGTTGCAAAGTGGTGCAACTTCCATTCCGCAGCTCGTACGACCAAATAGACTATTCCAACACATCTGGATGGGTATTTTTACGCTAGGAATGGTCCTCTCTTGCACCCAAATACGCCGAATCACTCTAAGCTACATTGGACCTAGGATTTCCATTAAGAGTCCAAAGTGCTAAAAGGCAAAAATCTTTGAAAGTCTATTTCTCGGGGACCGTGATGCATACAAACTCTCTGTCCAAGGCTATGTGATCTTGTTGGGACCATCTAAAAAAACCTCTCTCAATTTTTGCTATCTCGGAGGCGCTATCTTATGGTGATAACTTTTCAGTAGAGGGAAAAGTTGCGAGATGCAAGCAGTGTAAAGTTTCAAAGTGGTCCAACATTCACTCTGCAACTCATACGACCAAACGGACTGTTCCAACACGTCTAGATGGGTACGTTTACACTAGGGATGGTCCTCTCTTGCACCCAAATAGGCCGAATCACTTTGAGCTACATTGGACCGGCGATTTCCCTTAAGAGTCCAAAATGCTAAAAGGCAGCAATCTTTCAAAGTATATTACTCAGAGACCGTAATGCTTATAGAGTCTCCGTCAAAGGCTATGGGATCGTGTTTGGGCCATCCAAAAAAACCTCTCTTAGTTTTTGCTATTTCGGAGGAACTTTCCTATGGTGATGACCTTTCAGTGAAGGGAAAAGTCACTAGATGCAAGCAATGTAAAGTTGCAAAGTTGTGCAACTTTCACTCCACGGCTCATACAACCAAACAAAGTTTTCCAATACATCTAGATGGGTACGTTTAAGCTAGGGGTGGTCCTCTCTTGTACCCAAACACTCTGAATCACTCTGAGCTACATTGGATCGGCGATTTTCCTCAAGATTCTAAAGTGCTAAATGATAGCAATCTTTGAAGGTCTATTTCTCGAAGACTGTGATGCTCACAGACTCTTTGCCTGAGGCTATGGGATCATGTTGAGACCATCTACAAAAACCTCTCTCTATTTTTTCTATCTCGGAGGCACTTTCTTATAGCGATGACTTTTTCTGTGGAGGGAAAAGTTGACAGACACAAGCAGTGTAAAGTTTGAAAAGTGGTGCAACTTTCACTCTGCAATTCGTACGACAAAACGGATTGTTCCACCATGTCCATATGGGTATTTTTACGCTAGGGATTGTCCTCTCTTCCACCCAAATACGCCGAATCACTCCGAGCTACATTGGACCGACGATTTCGCTTAAGAGTCCAAAGTCCTAAAAGGCAGCAATTTTTGAAGCTCTATTTCTCAGAGACCATGATGCTTACAGACACTCCATCTGAGGCTATGGGATCGTGTTGGGACCATCTACAAAAACCTCTCTCATTTTTTGCTATCTCTGAGGATCTTTCCTGTGGTGATGACTTTTTAGTGGAAGGAGAAGTTGCCAGATTGAAGCAGTGTAAATTTGCAAAGTGGTGCAACTTTCACTCCGCAACTCGTACGATCAAACAGATTGTTCCAACATGTTTGGATGGGTACGTTTATGCTAGGGATGATGCTCTATTGCACCCAGATACGCCGAATCACTCCAAGCTACATTGGACTGGCGATTTCCAGTAAGAGTCGAAAGTGCTAAAAGGTAGCAATCTTTGAAGGTCTATTTCTCGGAGACCGTGATGTATACAGACTCTTCATCCAAGGCTATGGGATCTTGTTGGTGACATCTAAAAAAACCTCTCTAGATTTTTGCTATCTTGGAGGCGCTTTCCTGTGGTGATCACTTTTTAGTGGAGGGAAAAGTTGTCAAATGCAAGCAATGTGAAGATTCAAAGTGGTGCAACCTTCACTCTGCAACTCGTACGACCAAATGAACTATTCAAACAAATCCAGATGTGTACGTTTACACTAGGGATGGACCTCTCTTGCACCCAAATACGCCGAATCACTCCGAGCTACATTAGACCGGCAATTTCCCTTAAGAGTCCAAAGTCCTAAAAAGCTGCAATTTTTGAAGGTCTATTTCTCAGAGACCGTGATGCTTACAGACTCTCGGTCTAAGGCTATGGGATTGTATTGGGACTATCTAAAAAAACCTATCTCAGGTTTTTCTATCTTAGATGCACTTTCCACTCATACGACCAAATGGAATGTTCAAACACCTTCAAATGGGTACATTTACGCAAGGGATGGTCCTCTTTTGCTACCAAATATGTTGAATCACTCCGAGCTACATTAGACTGGCGATTTCCCTTAAGAGTTCAAAGTGCTAAAAGGAAACAATCTTTGAAGGTCTATTTCTGGGAGACCATGATGCTTACAGACTCTCCGTTCAAGGCTATGGGATAGTGTTGGGACCATCTACAAAAACCTCTCTCGGTTTTTTCTATCTCGGAGGGACTTTCCTGCGGTGATGACTTTTCAATGGAGGACAAAGTTGCCAGATGCAAGCAGTGTAAAGTTGCAAAGTGGTACAAATTTCACTCTACAGCACGTACAACCAAACAGAATGTTCCAAGTCATTCGAATGGGTATGTTTACACTAGGGATGGTCCCCTCTTGCACCAAAATATGCCGAATGAGTCTGAGCTACATTGAACCAATAATTTCCATTAAAAGTCCAAAGTGCTAAAAGGGACCAATCTTTTAAGGTCTCTTTCTCAGAAACCGCAATGCATATAAACTCTCCGTCCAAGGTTACGGGATCTTGTTGGGAGCATCTACAAAAACCTATTTCAATTTTTGCTATCTCAGAGGCACTTTCCTATGGTGATGACTTTTCAGTGGAGGGAAAAGTTGCAATGTGGTGCAACTTTCATTCCGTAGCTCGTACGAGCAAACAGATTGTTCCAACACATCCGGATGGGTACGTTTACTCTAGGGATGGTCATATCTTGTACCCAAATATGTCGAATCACTCTAAGCTACATCGGACCGACGATTTCCATTAAGAGTCCAAAGTGCTAAAAAATAGCAATCTTTGATGGTCTATTTCTTGGAGACCGTGATGCTGACAGACTCTCCATTTGAGGCTATGGGATCGTGTTGGGACCATCTAAAAAAACCTCTCTCGGTTTTTTCTATCTCGGAGGAACTTTCCTGTGGTGATGAATTTTTTGTGGAGGAAAAAGTTGCCAGATGCAAGTAGTGTAAAGTTGCAAAGTGGTGCGACTTTCATTCCGTAGCTCGTACGATCAAATAGGCTATTTCAACATGTATGGATGGGTACGTTTACGCTAGAGATGGTCCTCTTTTGCACCCAAATATGCCGAATCACTATGAGCTACATTGGACCGTCGATTTCCTTTAAGAGTCTAAAGTGCTAAAAGGAGCAATTTTTGAAGGTCTATTTCTTAGAGACCATGATGCTTACAGACTCTCTGTCCAAGGCTATGGGATCGTGTTTTGACCATTTACAAAAACCTCTCTCGGTTTTTGCTATCTCGAAGGCGCTTTCCTGTAGCGATGACTTTTCATTGGAGGGAAAAGTCGCCAGATGCAAGCAATGTAAAGTTGCAAAGTGGTGAAACTTTTAGTCCGCAGCTCGTACAACCAAACGAACTATTCTAAAACATCTAGATGGGTACGTTTACGCTAGGGATGGTCCTATCTTGCACCCAAATATGCCGAATCACTCTGAGCTACATTTGACCGGTGACTTCGCTTAAGAGTCTAAAGTGCTAAAAGGTAGTAATCTTTGAAGGTCTATTTCTCGGAGACCGTGATTCTTACAGACTCTTCGTGTGAGGCTATGTGATCATGTTGTGACCATCTATAAAAACCTCTCTCAGTTTTTTCTATCTCGGAGGTGCTTTCTTGTGGTGATGACTTTTCACTGGAGGGAAAAGTTGCCAGATGCAAGCAATGTAAAGTTGCAAAGTGGTGCAACTTTCACTCTGTAGCTCGTACAACCAAAGGGTCTGTTCCAACACATCCAGATGAGTACGTTTACGCTAGGGATGGTCCTCTCTTGGACTCAAATACGCTGAATCACTCTGACCTACATTGCACCAGCGATTTCGCTTAAGAATCCAAAGTGCTAAAAGGCATCAATCTTTGAAGGTTGATTTCTCAGAGATAGTGATGCTTACAAACTCTTCGTCTAAGGCTATAGGATCATTTGGAAACCATCTACAAAAACCTCTCTTAGTTTTTTCTATCTCGGATGAGCTTTCCTGTGGTGATGACTTTTCAGTGGAGGGAAAAGTTGCTAGATGTAAGCATTGTATATTTGAAAAGTGGTGCAACTTTCACTCCGGAACTTGTACGACCAAATGGACTGTTACAACACGTCTGGATGGGTACGTTTATGCTAGGGATGGTCCTATTTTTCACCCAAATACATCGAATCCCATCGAGCTACATTGGACCGACGATTTCCATTAAGAGTCCAAAGTGCTAAAACAAATCAATTTTTAAAGGTCTATTTCTCGGAGACCGTGATGTATATAGACTCTCCGTCCAAGGCTATGGGATCTTGTTGGGACCATCTAAAAAAACCTCTCTCAATTTTTGCTATCTCAGAGGCACTCTCCTATCGTGATGAATTTTCAGTGGAGGGAAAGGTTGCCAAATGCAAGTAGTGTAAAGTTTCAAAGTGGTGCAACTGTCTCTCCGCAGCTCATACGACCAAACACATTGTTCCAACATGTCCGAATGGGTACGTTTACGCTAGGGATTATCCTCTCTTGCACCCAAATATGTCGAATCACTCCGAGCTACATTGGCCCGGCGATTTCCATTAAGAGTCCAAAGTGCTAAAAGGCAACAATCTTTGAAGGTCTATTTCTCGGAGACCGTAATACTTACGGACTCTTCGTCTAAGGCTATGGGATTGTTTTAGGACCATCTACAAAAACCTCTATCGGTTTTTCTATCTCGGAGGCGCTTTACTGTGGTGATGACTTTTTTAGTGGAGGGAAAAGTTGTCAGATGGTTACGTTTACATTAGGGATGGTCCTCTATTGCACCCAAATACGCTGAATCACTCTGAGCTACATTGGACTGACGATTTTGCTTAAGAGTCCAAAGTGCTAAAAGGCAGCAATCTTTGAAGGTCTATTTCTTAGAAATCGTGATGTTTATAGACTCTCCATCCTAGGCTATGGGATTGTGTTGGGACTATCTACAAAAACCTCTCTCATTTTTGCTATCTCGGATGGGCTTCCTGTGGTCATGGCTTTTCAATGGAGGGAAAAGTTGTCAAATGCAAGCAATGTAAAGTAGCAAAGTGGTGCAACTTTCACTCCACAGCTCATACAACCAAATGGGTACGATACGTCCGGATTGGTACGTTTATGCTAGAGATTGTCCTCTCTTGCACCCAAATACACTAAAACACTCCGAGCTACATTGGACCGACGATTTCCCTTAAGAGTCCAAAGTGCTAAAAGACAGCAATCTTTGAAGGTCTATTTCTCAAAGTCCGTGATGCTTACAAACTCTCCATTTGAGGCTATGGGATTGTGTTGGGACCATATACAAAAACATCTCTCATTTTTTTCTATCTCAGAGGCGCTTTCCTGCGGTGATGAGTTTTCAGTGGAGGGAAAAGTTGCCAAATGCAAGCACTGTAAAGTTGCAAAGTGGTACAACTTTCACTTTATAGCTCGTACGACTAAACGGATTGGTCCAACACGTCCAGATGGGTACATTTACAATTTGGATGGTCCTCTCTTGCACCCAAAGATGTCGAATCACTCTGAACTACATTGGACCGTCGATTTCCCTGAAGACTCCAAAATGCAAAAAGGCAGCAATCTTTGAAGGTCTATTTCTTAGATACCATGATGCTTACAGACTCTCTGTCTGAGGCTATATGATCGTGTTAGGACCATATACAAAAACCTCTCTCAGTTTTTTCTATCTCGAAGGGGATTTCCTGTGGTGATGAATTTTTAGTAGAGAGAAAAGTTGTCAGATGCAAACAGTGTAAAGTTAAAAAGTGGTGCAACTTTCACTCCGTAGATTGTACAACCAAATGGACTATTCCAACATGTCTGGATGGGTATGTTTACGCTATGTATGGTCCTCTCTTGTACCCAAATACACCAAATCACTCTGAGCTACATTGGACCGACAATTTCCATTAAGAGTCCAAAGTGCTAAAAGGCCACAATCTTTGAAGGTCTATTTCTCGAAGAACATGATGCATACAAACTCCCCATCCAAGGCTATGGGATTTTGTTGGGACCTTCTACAAAAACCTATCTTAGTGGAGGGAAAAGTTGCCAAATGCAAGCAGTGTAAAGTTTCAAAGTGATGCAACTTTCACTCCGCAGCTTGTACAACCAAATGGACTGTTCTAACACATTTGGATGGGTACGTTTACACTAGGGATGGTCCTCTCTTACACTCAAATAGGTCGAATCACTTCGAGCTACATTGGACCGGCAATTTCCTTTAAGAGTCAAAAGTGCTAAAAGGCAGCAATCTTTGAAGGTCTATTTCTCGCAGACCGTGATGCTTACAGACTCTCCATCTAAAGATATGGGATTGTGTTGGGACCATCTACAAAAACCTACTTTATTTTTTTCTATCTTTGAGTTGCTTTCCTGTTGTGATGACTTTTCAGTGGAGGGAAAAGTTGCAAAATGCAAGAAGTGTAAAGTTGCAAAGTGGTGCAACTTTCACTCTGCAACTCGTACAACCAAAGGGATTGTTCCAACACATCCTGATGGGTACGTTTACGCTAGGGATGGTCCTCTCTTGCACCCAAATATGCCGAATCACTCTGAGCTACATTGGACCCACGATTTCCCTTAAAAGTCAAATGTGCTAAAAGATAACAATCTTTCAAGGTCTATTTCTCAGAGACCGTGATGCTTACAGACTCTCTATCTCAAGTTATGGGATTGTGTTGGGAACATCTACAAAATTTCTCTCATTTTTTTCTATCTTGGAGGGGCTTTCCTGTGGTGATGACTTTTCAGTGGAGGGAAAAGTTGCCAGATGCGAAGAGTGTAAAGTTGTAAAGTGATGCAACTTTCACTCTACAGCTTGTACGACAAAATGGACTGTGCAAGCACGTCTAAATGGGTACGTTTACACTAGGTATGGTCCTCTCTTGCACCCACATATGTCGAATCACTCAGAGCTACATTGAACTGACGATTTCCATTATGAGTCCAAAGTGCTAAAATGCAGCAATATTTGAAGGCTTATTTCTTGGAGACCGTGATGCATATAGACTCTCCGTCTAAGGCTATGGGATCTTATTGGGACCATCTACAAAAAACTCTCTTGGTTTTTGCTATCTCGGAGACACTTTCCTGTGGTGATGACTTTTCGTTGGAGGGGAAAGTTGTCAAATGCAAGTAGTGTAAAGTTGCAAAGTGGTGAAACTTTTACTCCGCAGCTCGTACGACCAAAAGAACTATTCCAATGAGTCTGGGTGGGTACGTATATGCGAGGATGGTCCTCTCTTACACCCAAGTACGCTGAATCACTCTGAACTACATTAGACCGATGATTTTCCTTAAGAGTCCAAAGTGGTAAAAAACAATAATCTTTGAAGGTCTGATTCTCGGAGACCATGATGCTTACAGAATCTCCGTTTGAGGCTATGGGATCATGTTGGGACCATCTACAAAAAATTCTCTTGGTTTTTGCTATCTCCGAGGCGCTTTCCAGTGATGATGACTTTTCAGTGGAGGAAAAAGTCACCAGATGCAGGCATTGTAAAGTTGCAAAGTGGTGCAACTTTCACTCTGGAGCTCGTACGACCAAACAGACTATTCCACCACATCTGGATGGGTACATTTATGCTAAGGATGGTCCTCTCTTGCACCCAAATATGCCGAATCAATTTGAACTACATTGGTCCGATGATTTCCCTTAAGAGTCTAAAGTGCTAAAAGGCACCAATCTTTGAATGTCTATTTCTTAGAAACTGTGATGCTTACAGAAAATTCTTCCAAGGGTATGGAATCTTGTTGGGACCATCTACAAAAACATCTCTCAGTTTTTTCTATGTCGGAGCTTCTTTCCTGTGGTGATGACTTTTCAGTGGAGGGAAAAATTGCCAGATGCAAGTAGTGTAAAGTTGCAAAGTGGTGCAACTTTCACTCTGCAGCTCGTACAATGAAATAGAATGTTCCAACACATCTAGATGGGTATGTTTATGCTAGGGATAGTCTTCTCTTGCACCAAAATACACCGAATCACTCTGAGCTACATTGGACCAGTGAATTCCCTTAAGAGTCCAAAGTGCTAAAAGGAAGCAATCTTTGAATGTCTATTTCTCAGAGATCGTGATGCTTACAAAATCTCTATCAGAGGCTATGGGATCATGTTGGAACCATCTACAAAAACCTCTCTATATCTTTTCTATCTCGAAGGGGCTTTCCTATGGTGATGAATTTTCAGTGGAGGCAAAGTTGCTAGATGAAAGCAATGTAAAGTTGCAAAGAGGTGCAAATTTCATTCCACAGAACCTACGACTAAATGGACTATTCCAACACGTTCGGATGGGTACATTTACGCTAGGGATGGTCCTTTCTTGCACCCAAATATGCCGAATCACTCTGATCTACGTTGGACTAGCGATTTCTAATAAGAGTCCAAAGTGCTAAACGACAACAATCTTTGAAGGTCTACTTCTCGGAGACCATGATGCATATAGACTCTTTGTCCAATGCTATGGGATCTTGTTGGGACCATCTAAAAAAACCTCTCTCTATTTTTGCTATCTTGGAGGTGCTTTCCTGTGGTGATGACTTTTCAGTGGAGGGAAAAGTTGTCAGATGCAAGCAGTGTAAAGTTTCAAAGTGGTGCAACTTTTCCTCCGCAACTCTTACTACCAAATGGATTGTTCCAACATGTATGGATGGGTACGTTTACACTATAGATGGTGTTCTCTTGCACCCAAATACGCTGAATCACTCCGAGCTACATTGGCCCAACGATTTCCCTTAAGAGTCCAAAGTGCTAAAAGGCAACAATCTTTGAAGGTCTATTTCTCGGAGACCGTGATGCTTATAGACTCTCCATCTAATGCAATGGGATTGCGTTGTGACTGTATACAAAAACCCCTCTCAATTTTTTCTATTTCAGAGGTGCTTTCCTGTGGTGATGACTTTTCAGTGGAGGGAAAAGTTGCCAGATGCAAGCAGTGTAAAGTTGCAAACTGGTGCAACTTTCACTGTACAGCTAGTATGACCGAACAGACTGTTCCAACATGTCCAGATGGGTACGTTTATGCTAGGGATGGTCCTCTCTTGCACCCAAAATCGCCGAATCACTCTGAGCTACATTGGACAGACGATTTCCCTTAAGAGTCCAAAGTACTAAAAGGCAACAATATTTGAATGTCTATTACTCAGAGACCATAATTCTTACATATTCTCTATCAAAGTCTATGGGATAGTGTTGGGACCATCTACAAAAACCTTTCTCATTTTTTGCTATCTCGAAGGTGCTTTTCTATGGTGATGACTTTTCAATGGAGGGAAAAGTTGCCAGATGCAAGTAGTGTAAAGTTGCAAATTGATGCAACTTTAATTCTGTAGCTTGTACAACCAAACAGATTGTTTCAATACGTCTCGATGGGTAATTTTATGCTAGGGATGGTCCTCTCTTGCACCCAAATACGCTGAATCACTCTGAGCTACATTGGACTGATGATTTTCGTTAAGAGTCTAAAGTGCTAAAAGGCAGCATTCTTTGAAAGTCTATTCCTTGGAGACTGTGATGCTTACAGACTCTCCATCCAAGGCTATGGGATCATATTGGGACCATCTAAAAAAACCTTTCTCATTTTTTACTATCTCGGAGAAGCTTTCCTATGGTGATGACTTTTCTGTGGAGGGAAAATTTGCCAGATGCAAGTAGTGTAAAGTTGCAAAGTGGTGCAAATTTCACTCTACAGCTAGTACGACCAAACAGACTGTTCCAACACGCCCAGATGGGTACGTGTACACTAGGAATGGTCCTCTCTTGCACCTAAATACGTCGAATCACTTCGAGCTACATTAGACCGACGATTTCCCTTAAGAGTTCAAAGTGCTAAAAGGCATCAATCTTTGAAGGTCTATTTATCGGAGACCATGATGTTTACAAACTCTCCATCTGAGGCTATCGGATCATGTTAGGACCATCTACAAAAACCTCTCTCAGTTTTTGCTATTCCGGACGGGCTTTACTGTGGTGATGAGTTTTAAGTGGAGGGAAAAGTTGTTAGATGCAAGCAGTGTAAATTGGCAAAGTGGTGCAACTTTGACTCCGCAATTCATATAACCAAACAAACTGTTACAACATGTTTGTATGGGTACGTTTAAGCTAGGGATGGTCCTCTCTTGCACCCAAATACATTGAATAACTCCGAGCTATATTCGACCAATGATTTCCCTTAAGAATCCAAAGTGCGAAAAAATAACAATATTTGAAGGTATATTACTCAGAGACCGTAATGCTTACAGAATCTCTGTACAAGGCTATAGGATCATGTTGGGATCGTCTACAGAAACCTCTCTCAGTTTTTGCTATCTCGGATGCGCTTTCCTATGGTGATGAGTTTTCAGTGGAGGGAAAAGTTGCCAGATGCAAGCAGTGTAAAGTTGCAAAGTTGTGGAACTTTCATTCTGTAGCTGGTACGACCAAACGGACTATTCCAACATGTCCAGATGGGTACGTTTACGCTAGGAATGGTCCTCTCTTGCACCCAAATATGCTGAATCACTCTGAGCTACATTGGACCATTGATTTCCATTAAGAGTCCAAAGTATTAAAAGGAAAAAATCTTTGAAAGTCTATTTCTTAGAGAACATGATGTATACAGACTCTCCATCCAAGGCTAGGGGATCTTTTTGGGACCATCTAAAAAAACCTCTCTCAATTTTGGCTATCTCAAAGGCGCTTTCCTTTGGTGAAGACTTTTCAGTGGAGAGAAAAGTTGCTAGAAGCAAGCAGTGTAAAGTTTCAAAGTGGTGTAACTTTCACTCCTTAGCTCATATGACCAAATGAACTATTTCAAGACATCCAGATGGGTACGTTTACACTAGGGATGGTCCTCTCTTGCACCCAAATAGGCCGAGTCACTCAAAGCTACATTGGACCAATGATTTTACTTAAGAATCCAAAGTGCTAAAAGGTAGCAATCTTTCAAAGTACATTACTCAGATACTGTATTGCTTAGAGACTCTCTGTCCAAGGGTATGGGATCGTGTTGGGACCATCTACAAAAACCTCTCTAATTTTTTGCTATATCAAAGGTGTTTTCCTGTAGTGATGACTTTGTAGCGGAAGAAAAAATTGCCAGATGCAAGCAGTGTAAAGTTGAAAAGTGGTGCAGCTTTCACTCCGCAGCTCATACGATGAAACGAATTGTTCCAACATGTCCTGATGGGTGCATTTACGCTAGGGATGGTCCTATTTTCAACCCAAATACGTCGAATCAGTCCGAGCTACATTGGACTGACGATTTCCCTTAAGAGTCCAAAGTGCTAAAAGGTAGCAATCTTTGAAGGTCTATTTTTCTCAGAGACTGTGATGCTTATAGAATCTCCATCTAAGGCTATGGGATCATGTTGGGACCATCTACAAAAATATCTCTCAATTTTTTCTATCTCGGAGGTGCTTTTCTATGGTGATGACATTTCTATGGACGAAAAAATTTCTAGATGCAAGCAGTGTAAAGTTGCAAAGTCGTGCAACTTTCACTCTGCAGCTCGTAGGACCAAACAGACTATTCCAACACGTTTAGATGGGTACGTTTATGCTAGGGATGGTCCTCTCTTGCACCCAAATATGCCGAATCACTCCGAGCTACATTGGACCGATGATTTCCCTTGAGTCCAAAGTGCTAAAAGGCAGCAATCTTTGAAGGTCTATTTCTCAGAGACCATGATTCTTACAGACTCTCTGTCTGAGGTTATGGGATCATGTTGGGACCATATACAAAAACCTCTCTTGGTTTTTGTTATCTTGGAGGGGCTTTCCTTTGGTGATGACTTTTCAGTGGAGGGAAAAGTTGCTAGATGCATGTAGTGTAAATTTGCAATGTGGTGCAACCTTCACTCCGCAGCTCGTACGACCAAAAGCATTATTCCAACATATTTGGATGGGTATGTTAATGCTAGAGATGGTCCTCTCTTACACACAAATACGCTGAATCACTCTAAGCTACATTGGACCGACGATTTCCATTAAGAGTCCAAAGTACTAAAATGAAGCAGTTTTTGAAGGTCTATTTCTTGAAGACCATGATGCATACAGACTCTCCCTCCAAGACTATGAGATCTTGTTGGGACCATGTATAAAAACCTCTCTCAGTTTTTGCTATCTTGGAGGCGGTTTCTTGTGGTGATGACTTTTCTGTGGAGGGAAAAGTTGTTAGATGCAAGCAGTGTAAAGTTGCAAAGTGGTGCAACTTTTATTCCGCAGCTCATACGACCAAGCAAAATATTCCAACATGTCTAGATGGGTACGTTTACGCTAGGGATGGTCCTCTCTTGCATCCAAATACACTGAATCACCCCGAGTTACATTGGATCGGCAATTTCCCTTAAGAGTCCAAAGTGCTAAATGGCAACAATCTTTGAAGGTGTATTTCTCGGAGACCGTGATGCTTACAGACTCTCCGTCTGAGGCTATGGGATCGTGTTGTGACCATCTACAAAAATATCTCTCAATTTTTCTATCTCAGAGGTACTTTCCTATGGTGATGACTTTTTAGTGAAGGGAAAAGTCACCAGATGCAAGCAATGTAAAGTTACAAAGTGGTACAACTTTCACTTCGTAGCTCATACGACCAAACGGACTATTCCAACATGTCCAAAACAGTACATTTACGCTAGGGATGGTCCTTGTTTGCAAAAAAATATGTCGAATCACTCCGACCTACATTGGACTAACAATTTTCCTTAATAATCCAAAGTGCTAAAAGGCAGCAATCTTTTAAGGTCTATTTCTCAGAGACCGTGATGCTTACAGACTCTTCGTCTGAGGCTATGGGATCATGTTGGGACCATCTACAAAAACCTCTCTCAGGTATTTCTATCTCAGACGTGCTTTCCTTTGGTGATGATTTTTCGATGGAGGGAAAAGTTGTCAGATGCAAGCAATGTAAAGTTGCAAAGTTATGCAACTTTCACTCTACAGCTCGTGCGACCAAACGGACTGTTCCAACACGTCCAGGTGGAAACGTTTACGCTAGGGATGGTCCTCTCTTGCACCCAAATATTCCAAATCACTATAATCTACATTGGACCGACAATTTCCCTTAAGAGTCCAAAGTGGTAAAAGGCAGCAATCTTTTAAGGTCTATTTCTTGGAGACCGTGATGCTTAGAGACTCTCTGTCCGAGACTATGGGATCGTGTTGGGACCATCTACAAAATTCTCTATTGGTTATTTCTATCTTGAAAGCGCTTTCCTGTGGTGATGACTTTTCAGAGTAGGGAAAAGTCACCAGATGCAAGCAATGTAAAGTTCCATTGTGGTGCAACTTTCACTCTGTAGCTTGTATGACCAAATGGCTTGTTCCAACACATACGGATGTGTATGTTTACTCTAGGGATGGTCCTCGTTTGCACACAAATACGCTGAATCACTCCGAGCTACATTGGACATGCAATTTTGCTTAAGAGTCCAAAGTGCTAAAAGGTAGCAATCTCTGAAGTTCTATTTATCAGAGACCGTGATGCTTACAGACTCTCCGTCTGAGGCTATGGGATCGTGTTGAGACCATCTAGAAAAAACTCTCTCATTTTTTTCTAACTTGGACATGCTTTCCTATGGTGATGAATTTTTAGTGGAGGGAAAAGTTGCCAGATGCAAGTAGTGTAAAGTTGCAAAGTTGTTCACCTTTCACTCTACAGCTCATACGATCAAACAAACTATTCCAACACGTCAAGATGGGTATGTTGACTCTAGGGATGGTCCTCTCTTGCACCCAAATATGCTGAATCACTCTGAGCTACATTGGACCGACAATTTCCCTTAAGAGTCCAAAGTGCTAAAAGGCAGCAATCTTTGAATGTCTCTTTCTCAGAGACCATGATGCTAAGAGACTCTCTGTCTGAGGCTATGGGATCATGTTGGGACCATCTACAAAAATCTCTCTCAGTTTTTTCTATCACGGAGGAGCTTTTCTTTGGTGATGACCTTTCAGTGAAGGGAAAAGTCACCAAATGCAAGCAATGAAAAGTTGCAAAGTGGTACAATTTTCACTCCACAGCTAGTACAACCAAATGGACTATTCCAACACATCTGAATGGGTACTTTTACACTAGGGATGGTCCTCTCTTGCACCCAAATACACCGAATCACTTTGAGCTACATTGGACCGATGATTTCCCTTCAGAGTGAAAAGTGCTAAAAGGAAGCAATGTTTGAAGGTCTATTTCTTAGAGACCGTGATGCTTACAGACTCTCCGTTTGAGGCTATTGGATTGTGTTGGGACCATCTACAAAAACCTCTCTAAATTTTGGGTATCTCAGAGGGACTTTTCTGTGGTGATTACTTATCTTTGGAGGGAAAAGTTGCTAGATGCAAGCAGTGTCAAGTTGCAAAGTGGTGCAACTTTCACTCTGCAGCTCGTATGACCAAACAGATTGTTCCAACACATCCAGATGGGTACATTTACACTAAGGATGGTCCTCTCTTGCAGCCAAATATGCTGAATCACTTCTAACTACATTGGACTAGCAATTTTCCTTAAGAGTCCAAAGTGCTAAAAGGCAACAATATTTGATAGTCTATTTCTCAGAGACCGTGATGCTTACAGATTCTTCATCTGAAGCTATGGGATCATGTTGGGACCATCTACAAAAACCTCTCTAGGTTTTTTCTATCTCGCAGGTGCTTTCCTGTGGTGATGACTTGTCAGTGGAGGGAAAAGTTGCCATATGCAAGTAGTGTAAAGTTAAAAAGTGCTTTAACTTTCACTCCGCAGCTCGTACGATGAAATGGACTATTCCAACACATCCACATGGGTACGTTTACGCTAGGGATGGTCCTCTCTTGCACCCAAATACACCAAATCACTTTGAGCTACATTGGATCGACGATTTCCATTAATAGTCCAAAGTGCTAAAACACAACAATCCTTGCAGGTATATTTCTCGGAGACTATGATGCATGCATTTACACTAGGGATGGTCCTCTCTTGCACCCAAATACACCGAATCACTCTGAGCTATGTTAGACCGGCGATTTCCCTTAAGAGTCAAAAGTGCTAAAAGACAGCAATCTTTGAAGGTCTATTTCTCATAGATCGTGATGCTTATAGACTCTCCATCTAAGGCTATGAGATTGTGTTCAGACCATTTACAAAAAGCTCTCTCAATTTTTTCTATCTCTGAGGAGCTTTCCTCTGGTGATGACTTTTCAGTGGAGGGAAAAGTTGCCAAATGCAAGCAGTGTAAAGTTGCAAAGTGGTGCAACTTTCACTCTGTAGCTCGTATGACCAAACGGACTATTCCAACACGTCCAGATGGGTACATTTACACTAAGGATGGTTCTCTCTTGCACCACAATACGCTGAATCACTCTGAGCTACATTGGACTGGCGATTTCCCTTAAGAGTCCAAAGTGCTAAAAGGAAGCAATCTTTGAAGGTCTATTTCTCAAAGACTGTGATGCTTAAAGACTCTCCATTCGAGGCTATGGGATCGTGTTGGGACCTTCTTCAAAAACCTCTGTTAGTTTTTTCTATCTCGGAGGTGCTTTCCTATGGTGATGACTCTTCAATGGAGGGAAAATTTGCCAGATGCAAGTAGTGTAAAGTTGCAAAGTGGGGCAACTTTCACTCCCCAGCTCGTACGACCAAACAGACTGTTCCAACACATTGGGATGGGTACGTTTACACTGGGTATTGTCCTCTCTTGCACCCAAATAAGACGAATCACTCCGAGCTACATTGAACCGACAATTTCCATTAAAAGTCCAAAGTGATAAAAGGCAGCAATCTTTGAAGGTCTATTTGTTGGGACCATCTACAAAAACCTCTCTCAATTTTCACTATTTTAGAGGCGGTCTCCTGTAATGATGAATTTTCAGTGGAGGGAAATGTTGCCAAATGCAAGTAGTGTAAAGTTACAAAGTGGAGCAACTTTCACTCCAGAGCTCATACGACCAAAGACACTATTCCAATACATCTGGATCAGTAATTTTATGCTAGGGAAGGTCCTCTCTTGCACCCAAATACGTTGAATCACTTCGAGCTACATTGGACCGATGATTTCCCTTCAGAGTCCAAAGTGCTAATAGGTAGTAATCTTTCAAGGTCTATTTCTCAAAGATCATGATACTTACAAACTCGCCATCTGAGGATATGGGATCTTGTTGCAACAATCTACAAAAACCTCTCTCAGTTTTTGCTATCTCAGAGGCGCTTTCCTGTGGTGATGACTTTTCAGCGGAGGGAAAAGTTGCTAGATGCAAGCAGTGTAAAGTTAAAAAGTGGTTCAACTTTCACTCTGCAGCTCGTACAACCAAACGTACTGTTCCAACACGTCTGTATGGGTACGTTTACACTGGGATGGTCCTCTATTGCAA